>JANUYF010000003.1:141403050-142003050 GCA_026167975.1 Phrynosoma blainvillii
GACTTAATAAGAAAGGAACAGAAATAACCAAAGATCCTCAAGTGCCACACATTTAGTAGTCTCAGCATGCTCTTAATGACCCTTAACATTTATTTTGCTAAACCTTCCCCCAGTTGGTAACTTTATTTGCTAAAGCAGATAGGGAGAGCAGCATATTAAACTGCCTTTAAAATGTGTTGCTGATATCTTGTTATGACAAACTTTAAATACAATTAAAATACCTTAGTTATCTACTATTTGCTCATGTGAGATAGCCCAATTAAGTTGTTATTCCCAATATCTAGGGCAAATATAGGTAGACAACTGTTGCTGCTTTGATATTTGGGCCTTTTTCCGAAACATGTAATGTTGGTACTTAAACCACTTTTTCTATTTAACTGCACAATGAGGGGACTGTCTACCTGAATTGTAAACTGTAGTTATTCTATCTCCTCGGGGGAATGCTAGGAACTGCAGTACCTTGAATAATAATGTCTAATTACTTTTTCAGCACTGATACTAAATTAATAAACAGGTTGAGTCCCCCTTATCCAAAATGCTTGGGGCCAGAAATGTGTCGGATTTCAGATTCTTAAATTTTTTTTAGAGTATTTGCATATACATAATGAGATATCTTGTAGATGGGACCCAACTCTAAGCACACAATTCATTTACATTTCCTATACAGCTTATACACATAGCCTGAATATATTTTTATGTACAATATTTTAATAATTTTGTGCATGGAACAAAGTTTGAGTACACTGAACCACCAAAAAGCAAAGGTATCACTATCTTAGCCACTCATGTGGACAATTTTGGATTTTGAACTACCTCAGATTTCAGAATTCAAGGTAAGGGATATTCAACCTGCTTCGTCTATATTTGCAGTTTGGTGAGGTAACATCTAGCAGTTTTCCTAGTAGGAAAACTACAATACCAACCCCAGTTTTCTGAGCTTCTTGTAGAAGAACACCAGGCCCAGCATCATTCTGTAAAACTCACAAACCTAATACATTTGACAGCAGTCCCATCACAGAACATAGTCCAGGAAGGGAAAAGGAAGGCAGTATATTAAATGATTATTTCGAAGATGGAGAACAGCAATGCACACCAGGTACCTCCAAATTTGGATTATTTATGACAATCTTCTACAATACAGAGTGATTACCTTTGACCCTTAAAAGAAGCAGAAACTAATGAAGCAAGTCATTGGTTACTGGTACAGTCATGTAAGTCCAGGATTGGCCTGGCTTCTGAGGAGGTGGTACAAGACCCAACTGTGCCTATCGTTGTTGTTCTTGTTGTTGTTGTTGTTGTTGTTGTTTATTTATGTAGTGCCATCCATGTACATGATGCTTTACAAACAGTTACAGAATAAAACATTTATAATTGTTCCAATAATATAAAATACAATACTTATATACAATAACACACACACACACACACACACAATGCAGAATAAAACTAAATAGTCAGTATAGATAATCTAGTGTACTAAAGATATAAAGCCTTAATCTAAAATTCCAAACATTTCAGAAAATAAAAAAGTTTCAGTTTGGATTTGAAAACTGAAATTGGGCATTTTGGTTGGCCAATAAAGATATCACTGTTGGGTGGATTTTTGTTTTTATTTTTCTGTTGTTTGCAATTTGGTTTTACAAACATCTCCTGAGTTAATTGGTACAAGAGCTGACATAAACTATTCAAACTTTTGGATCCTTACCCAAACAGTTAAAACTCAAGGGAGCAACTATGTTGAATAGGTCATTTCAGATCTATATCTTTACTATGAAACACACACTTCTCTTAATACTTTGTAAATATCCCCTGAAAACTTTGCTAATACATTTTTGACAGCATGCTGCTCATCTGAAATTGTTGTTGTTGTTATTATTGTTCTTCTTCTCATGTTATCTTGGGATGGGCAAATAAATTATCCCACTGGTAAAAAATATTCTCCATAATAAAATGTTACCCCCCCCCCCCCAAAAAAAAATATTGCCAAGTCATGCAGACAGAGCAAGAATGCACGAACAAAGTTGTTTCCTTTGGTAGATCAGCTGTGGTTTAGCTTTATAAAAAGAGCATAATTGGGGTTAATGGTGGGATAGGGAGGGAGGAAATGAATTTATATTTCATCATGACAATTTCCTAAATATATTATCAAGACAATTCAGAAAGGGGAATGGGATAGGTAGATAATGCTGGTTTAGGAAATTTATTTATATTCTTCCTGATCAAATCAACTGCTTCAGAAAGTTCATTCAATGGGTAGAAACAACACATACCACTGGGAAATAGGGTAGGCCACCTAACAGTTCATAGCCTAAATCATGCCCCCAGAGCAACTTTGTGACACCCCCTTTTTATTATAACAATTTTTTTATTACATAGCTTAAAAAAAACTTTTTACATATATGAGAACAGCAAAATTATATACATACAAGAACAGCAAGCCCCTCTTATCTATTTAATTTTAATTATAATAATTAACTTCCCCCCCAAAAAAAAGAAGAGAAGAAAAAGAAAAAGAAAGACTATACTTCTACCACTAACCGAGATATATGTTAACTTCTACCACCTTGCTCTGTTCTAGGTAATTAATATCTTCTTTATTTCTTAGAGATTATAATTAATCCCTTATTTCCTTTAAGAGTATCAGTAGCATAACCCATCAATATGTTGTTTTTATTAAACATATATTACACAACTTCAATATTAATTATAAAATTCATCTAGTGTCTCAAACATTGCTTCTGTTATAGCATGTCATTTTCCCTTATATGTCCCCCCCCCATACTTTACTTTTATACTAATCTTCCCAAATTATTTCACAATATATGTGTAGGGGCTTCAATTTTTCATTTGTCTCATTACTTATTTTCCCTTCTACTAGTTCCATTTTTTTTTGTCCAGTTCCACTATATCAATCAGTCTATACAGCCAAGTTTCAGTATTGAGAGTTTCTTCCGATTTCCAATTGCTAGCAATTGATGTTCTAGCTATTGTTATCATGAATAGGAGAATCTTCCATAAATGTCTCCTTTCCTTTCCTTTTCTTTCCATAACCTTTATTCCCTGTACCATGTTAAGCAAATATAATTCCTGAGTACACTCAAATGACAACATTAAAATTTCACATACCTTTTCATGTATGTTCTCCCAGAACAGGGGTAAGCAACCTTTCCCCTTTAAGGGCCGAGGGACTTCAGCTCCCAGAAGCCTCAGCCATGTTGGCCAATAGTCCCATGTTGGCCAATAGCTCCTGGGATTCTGGGAGGTGAAGTCCCTCGGCCCTTAAAGGGGAAAGGTTGCCTACCCCTGTCCCAGAATTTTGCAACACTTGGACAAGTCCACCACATGTGGAACCATGACCCATACTCTTTATGACAGTTCCAACAGGTAGATTTGCTATTTTTATACATTTTCGCTAGTCTGGCTGGGGTGAGATGCCATCTAGTTTCCATTTTGAGGTAATTTTCTCGCATCAATTGGTTACATGTAAATTTCATCTTCTTTATTTGTAATTCTTTTAGATTAAGAATCATATATTTCTTTAATTCCCCCAACTCTTTCCTCCAACTCTTCATTCGATCCATCAACTCACTACCTTGTCTATTATATTACCTAAATCCTTCCACTATTGTGTTCCTCCTTAATCTTCCTTTTCCCACTTTCTTCTCTATTCCTTTTCTGTCCCTAAGTCTGATTCCTCGAACTGTTCTCCATCATTTTCCTATTCTTCCTACTTTACTCTCTTAATCCCTTATCTCTTCCACCTTCTTTGTTCTATCTTGCTTCTCAGCCTCTATCCCTCTCAACTGACACAAACCTTCTTCGACTTTCTTTACCTTCTATTCACTACCTCTCTTCTTTACTACTCACTCTCTTTCTTCCAATAAACTTAGTTGTATTTTGTTCTTCTTTTCACCAAATTAGTCTTGCTTTATTGTGTAATAAGTTGTCATAATCTTATAGTTGTACCATTTGTGATATTTTAGTTATGCCAATACCTTTTTTATATTTAACTTTGTATCTAAGTTTCAACAAAAACTACTTTATTATTATTTTTTTCAAAAAAGTATCTAAAAAAAATTTGTTGTACCCTTTTGCCATTTATTACTTTAACTCTGTATTTCTACATAGAAGAAATTATCCTTCTTTTACCAATTTATTTTTCTTTTACTCCTGAGTTTGATTTTTTTTTCTCCTTTTTTCCCCTCACTTTTTTCTTCCCCTCTAATCTTAACTTTATTTTTGTTTAGTCTCCATTATTTTCTATAATTAATTGTTCCCAGCTGTCCCCATTGATCTTCTATTTATTTTAAAATCAGAGTCCATTCTTCATTTTTCTCTTCTATCTGATTGTTATTGAGGAATCTAGTAAGGGTATCCATTTCTATTATGTCATAGAAGCTTAAAATCCAATCTTTAATACTGGGTATACTTTTCAATTTCCATTTTTGTACTAAGCTTAACCTTGCTGTCGTAATTAAATATAGTAGACTTTTCCCATAGTCTTTGTTTAGATTTTTGTCCCACATATTTAATAGGAATATCTCCAGGCACATCTGTAAATTTTTATTTAATATTTGACTAATTATTTCTTTTACTGTTTTCCAAAAATTTTTAACTACCTCGCATGCCCATAAACAATGGAAGAGGGAGCCAACTTCTTTCCCACATTTCCAACAAAGATTATTTCTATTTTTATATATTTTAGAATTTTTTTGCAGGGTCATATACCACCTGTAAAAAAACTTTATAAAAGTTTTCTTTAATGTTTTGAGAAGCTGTATATTTTAACCTCTTTTTTTCTCGTGCTTCTCTAGAGTTAATGTGATGCATTCTATCAATTTCATTTTGTATTTGTTGGACTGGTTTGTCCAGGTATTTTGCAAGGTATGGAGTCAGAAATTCATATAAATCTTCATTGTGTTCCTCTGGCAATCCTCTAAGTTTCAAACATTTTTCTCTTTGCTTAATTTCAAATTTTAAGATGGCTTCTTCATCTTCTTGTTGTTGTCTGCTTAATTCCTCTGTTGCTTTTTCCACTTGTTTCGTTTTTTGTTCTAGTTTCTCTACTTTCCCGTTATTTTCTCAATGTCTTTGTTAATCTTATCCAGATTTTGTCTTATTCATGTTTTAGTTCCCTTTTTGTTTCTTCTCTAGATTCTCTGATTTCCCTTTTTGTTTCATCTCTTGACTCTCTTATCTCATTTCTCAATTCAAGGTGCATTCACTTCAATTCTTCAATCATGCTTGAATTCGGGTCATTTCCCTTTGTTATTGTTTTGAATGACGCTCTTCTCTGATTGGATGCAGTTGCCTGTTGTTATTTATCTCTTTCTCTTCTTGACATCATATTATATGTTATTTTGTTTAATTGCTTTTATTATTTAATTATTTGTTTAGTCTTAGAATTGATCTTTCTCAAATCTCTTTCTCACTTGTTTAATATAATTAAGGTTTCTCAATTTAATCAATATAAATATGACTTCTTTAGTAGTCTCTCTTCTTATAATGCCTAGACTCTTTTTTCCTTAAAATACTAATAAATTCAAATTAATTCCTCTATATACTCTCTTTTACCCTATATACTCTCAAGTAGGGAAACTTCTTTAATTTAATTTAATATCTATTAAGTTTTCTGCTAATTAATTTGTTTCGCTACAATTTAAACAATTCCAAAATTATGAAATAATTCTTCCCTAATATTTCTTAAATATAACTATATTTAAAATAAGTGAAAATGAGAGAATGTAAAATCTAGTTGTTTTTAACTCAATCCCTATGTCTATCCCCTAGTCCTTACCCCCACTGTCTTGCCTTTTTTATTAAGGTATAATTAAATTAGGTAAGCAGCTTAATTAATCCCTATTAGAAAGTATTAATACAAACAAGAAAGAGTATATCACCAGCTTGAAAAGTATTCAATTCAATCAATCAATTAAATATACCTTCTATTATTGTCTTTATAAATATTTAAACAATAGTTCTTAAAAAGTGTCAGGAGCAAAGAAAGAAAAAGAAGAAGAAGAAATGAGAAGTTGAGAGCAGCGAGAAAATATCAATAATAATTATAGTTGAATAGATAAATATATATTTTAATCTTTTCTCCTAAAGATTGGCTTTAACCTTCAAAGCTTATCACATTAAAACTAGAGCTCTAACTTACTAGCTTACAGTGCTATTCTATAAAAGCCTAAGTTGGAATATTATATATTACTAAACCCCTATTATAAAATATATGATAGATTTAACAAAACAGTTTAGTCCTTTACCTTTCTAACTTTCCCCCTTACCTACCCTACCACTTGTGTCACCTCTTTAAATGTATAGATAACCCAAAGGTAAACAGAGGAAGAGTAAAGAATAAATACTAAATGGTTTCTTCTCTTTTCAAAGTATTGTCAGCAGTGAAATATGATATTGCTAACAGTATTCAAACAAAACAAAACAACAAAAAATGTAAATATAACAGGATATTTAAGTACAATTTCCCCCAACTTTAACTTTTCTCTATAGATTTCAATCTAGCATTCAAAATCAGTTGTTCAAGATATGTAGAACTTGCCAATTTACAAAGGTATTATGTATTGTGTTTGGATACACTATATATTACCAGACCGTGATCATAAATTCATAGATTCACAAAGCAGTTTTACTTTCCTTCTCTACTTCTCTCTCCCACCTCCCCCTTCTCCCTCTCTCCCCCCTCACTTTCAGTAAATCTTCTTCTAAACACAGCTCACCTCCAAAAAGACGCGATGAAGACCACAATTCTGTCAACAAAGTAAAATAAAAGTTTTAAAATTTCTCTCTTCATTTCTCCTTTTAGCCTTAGTTAAAGTCAAAAGGCAATTTTAAACAAATCAATCCGCTGATGATTCTCTTTCCAGTCCTTTTTTTTTTTTTTTTTGAAGACAGCTTAAATCCAAATTAGTCTCTCAGTCTCCGTTTTTCAAGGGGTCTTTTTAGTTATTAAAATCCAAAAATAAGTCTCAGATCCTTAACAATTCAATTCACTCAACCACTTTTGACACCTTGGACAGACAATATTCCCAATTTCACAATTTTTAGTAATAAATTTATCTTCCTTCCTCTGTCTTGATGCCGCTGTTTATGTATTATTCCTCTCTCCCGTTCTTTCATGGGGCAGCTTCAATCCAAATCAATCTCCTAGTCTGTTTATTCTCAGTGTCTCTTATATTTGTCAGTACTTTCAATTAGAGATATTATCTCTTTCCTGACCTTATTTCTTTATTCACACAATATCAGTCCTTCTTAAGCCTGTAGTTTGTCAGTGATTCTCAATTATACTTTGTTGTCCTCCATACTTGTTTCCTTGGGAAGCATGGCTTCTGATATCAGCCACGTCCCTTCTCTCACACAGACTGCTCCCAAAACGTGTTAAACAGAGTTCCTCTATACTTTATAATCCAATTTGTAAAAGTCTCTAAGATCTATCAAGTGTTTTAAAAATAAATATTTAGGGGTTATACCCCTTAGTTCTTTATTTTAAACAGACCTTTCACTTTTGCTGACTTTAATTACTCTCACTTTCTTTCTGATCTGTTCAAGCAGACAAACTCAGGGTTTGCGATCTTATATTCCACTATTAATGGCAAAAGGCTTTAGTTTGACACAAATGGTTGATTTGCAGAAGGTAAACACCAATTCCAACAAGACAAAAACTAATTATGTCAGCTTATTTTGTCTGCTTAGAAGTGGTGGCAACTTTCTGCTGCTATTCAGCAGCGACCTGACTGCAGACATGGTCTGCCTGGACCTCCATGTCGATCCTCTCTTAAGCGCTCTCTTACTGTCCTCCGTTCTTCTTTCTGGGGGTAGGATTGCATCGGCTGGGGGTCTCCACCGGGCCCCTCGGCTTCTCCTCTACCTGAGGAGAACCTTTGTCCTCCGGCATACGCGCCTTGAGGACCTTGTTCTTGCGGTTTGTGAATCTCCCTTGTGAGACGTTCACAGAGGAGACTCACTCATCGCCATGCCACCGGAAGTACGCCGGTTACATGTAAATTTATATGTATCCTTCCTAGCTTTGGTCCATGCTTCTAAAGGAATTTCTTTGCTTAAATCTTTGGCCCAATGTATCATGTGGTCTCTAACTACATCATCTTCCAGCTTTCTTTGTAGTAATGCTTTATACAAACTAGCAATTTGCTTCGATTTTTCTGCATACAAGATGTGATCTATTTCATTTTTGTGAAGATAAATTCCTTGATATCTTAGATCATTTTTAAATATAGCTTGTAGCTGGTAATAATGAAACCATGTACATCCTGGGTCCATCATCTGAATGCCTCCTAGATCTTTTAGCACTATAGATCCATTTCTACTGTCTTGTATTGTAATATCATCATATTTGAGCCAATTCTTTGATGGTCTAAATCTGCTCAACATGGCTTCTTGTGGGGACATCAGGTTCGGTTTTGGTGGAGTAGTATATTTGTAAATCCAGCAGAATCAGGGAGCAAAAATCCAAGCTTCTAAAAGTTGAGTTTTGTTGTTGAAAGAATAATAACAACATGCAAAGTAAAAATCACAGTCCACTATAGGATCACATCTTGCAGATGTGTCTAAACAAGAACAAAACTACAGATCCATGTTTGCAGATCTTAAGGCTACATTGTGAAGCAGTATAAAGATATTATAGACCCATTGTGAAGTAAATAGAAGAAAAAGTGTGATCCAAAGGAAGCAAATAATAATAATATCAATGCCTAACACAAAGTTTCTCAGCCCAGCCCCTCTCCACCTTTTGGGTGTTAACCTTCAGGTTGATTGGATAATCTGTACGTGATATATGCTAACCCAACCTCTTGTTGTTCATCTTCCACTATGTGATCTACTTTCCCATAACAACTTTTTATTATTGTTTTCTTATGTAAACAAGGATGCTTTCCCACCTAGTGGTTTTCTATTGTTTAGTCTCTCTAGCCATCTGGACTGAGTTATTTGTGCTCTGCCTAGAAGCTGTTCTCAAGTGGAAAAATACAGACACACACATCTTTACATTTCACCTTTGACTACATAGCCCATCTATACTCTGACACATCCATCCTGGTAATCCCTGATAAAAGGTTACCTTTGTCTTCTCCCACATTTTCAACAGTGCTCTTCTTAATATGTGATGGACAAAGCCTTGATGTACTTTAGCTTTGTCATACCAAAGGTATGCGTGCCAGCCTTTGATCATGGCCCTCCAAATCTAGTAGTCTTTATCTCTAACCTTTATCCAGTCTTGGATCCATGTTGGGTGCACTTGCTTGAAAGTATAGCTCCAAGTCCGACAAGTCACAACCACAATTTTGTTTTTTGTCTATCAAAATTTTCCATTTAATACAAGGCTTTTTCCCTTCCCATATAAATATTTTTAGTTCTTGATTCCACTTTGAGAAGGGTTTGGTGTTGTATATGATTGGCAAATTAGCAAAAAGGAAGATAAACTTAGGCAGCACAAACATTTTAACTGCAACAATTCTTCCGTAAAGTGAAAGTTTTAATCTTGCCCATCTTACAAGTTCTTTTTAAACTTCATTCCACATTTTTCTGTAATTTAAATCAAATAGTTCTGTGTTTCTATTAGATATGTGTATACCTAGATATTTTGCTCTGTTAACAACCTTACATTGTGTCTTCTGCATTAGTTTCTCTTCTTCTTTGCTTGTCATATTTTTAGTGATAACCGATTTATCTTTGTTTAATTTGAAACCTTTTTTTTTTCCCAGTGTGGACATTACCATCTCAATGCTACCTAAGGGCTTTTCCAGAAAAATTATTCCATCGTCGGCATAAGCTTTTATTTTGAATTCTGACCCCTTTATTTTGGAGCCCTTTATTTTTATGTATTTTCTTATCCTATTATTAAGTAGCTCTATAATTATCAGAAAAAGCAGTGGCAAGATTAGACAGCCTTTTCTTACCCCTTGAGATATATTGATTTCCTTTGACTTCTCTCCATTTATGATCAATCTAGCTCTTTGTTCCAAATATATGCTTTTTATCCAGCTTATAAACTTATCACCAAAATTCAAGTTCTCCAATATCATGGTCATTGTATCCCATCTCACAGAATCAAAGGCTTTCTCAGCATCTAAGAGCAACATTGCTAATTTCTTCTCATTGTTCTGCTCATAATACTCCAAAATATCAATGACTGTTCATATATTATGTCTGACTTGTCTATGCGGTAGAAAACCGGCTTGGTCTTCATGAATTCTATTTCTCAATACAGCCTTCAATCTTTCATCTAGTATGCTTGTGTATAGCTTATAATCTATGTTCATTAAAGCAATTGGTCTATAATTTCCTACCCACGTGTTATCTTTTCCTTCTTTTGCTATTAAAACTATGTCAGCGTATTTACAGGACTCTGGAATTCCGTTGTTCGAGATGTCACTGAATTTGTTTTTTAGAGGGCCAATTAATGATGTTGTCATCTTCACATAATATTCCGGAATAAATCCATCCGGACCAGGTGATTTTTTTAGTTTCAGTTTCCTGATAGCATCTTCAATTTCTTTCGTGGTTATATCTTCATTTAATATGTCTCTGTCCTTGTCATTCAGTTTCATATATTCTATGTTCCCAAAAAAGATCTCAAGACTTTTATCTTCCTCTTTTCTGAATGAGTCTTTTTTATATATATTGGAGAAGTATTGTGGAAATTTCTTTTTGATGTCTTCCTGCAGCGTAGCCTTACTCTCCTTGTCTACTATTTCTGTGATCGTTTTCACTTTTGTTCCTTTTTTTAGTTTATATCCCAGCCATTTACCTGGTTTGTTATCCATTACAAATTTCTCTTTTCTTCCTTTTTTTATTTTCTGTTCAATCTCATATTTCAAAATGGTGTCTAATTTCTTCTGCCAGTAATTTAACCGATTTAGAGATTTTGAAAATGATGGCTCTTTCAGCAAATCCTCTTCTGTTTCTTTTATTTTGTCTTCCAAATATTTACCTTCCTTATCATGCTTCATTTTTGCTTCTTTGGATTTTTTTAGGAAGACACCTCTGATAACTGCTTTATGTGCATGTCAGATTGTCTTTGCATGGGGTTGATCCATATCATTTTCAGCAAAACATTTTTTAATGTTTTTCCTCACTTCTTCCAATACCTCTTTGTTGCAAAGAAGGTCCACATTGAGTCTCCAATTAAATTGCTTATTACCTACATCCATAATCAGCAGAACTGGACTATGATCAGACTCAATTCCCCCCTTTTATCTTACCCAGTTTTATTCAAATAATAGTAGAATTTTTGCACACAATATGGAATACTATTTCTACTCATTTGTCATAAAGCTCATATACACTCTTGAATGTACATTCATGTACAGGCCATCTCTGACTACACAGAAGTCTCCCCACCTCACAACAGATTACCCTGGACATAGACTAAGCTGCTTCCCCAGATAATCAGAAAACAATTTGATTTATTTCATAACCAATTCAAAATTGTGAACCCCTGCCTCCTGCTATCTTCCCTTGCATGACACTTAATAAGTTGGTATGGCAGCAGTACTCTGCCAGCAGAACTTGGGAAAGTTAGTTTTTGGTCCATGAATCACCAAGCCATCACAACCATGAAACATGCTATCCAGACATTCTGGAATATGTAATCCAAAAATAACTTTGCCAATAGCAATAAGGGCAGGTCACCACCTCCGAATACAGTTTGTTCCAATCTATTGACCAGCTTGCTCCACTGTGTATGTGTCAGTCAGATTTTCTTCCTAATGTCCAATCAGAATACTTTTTTCTTGTGATCCGAACCTGTGAGCTCATATACTACTTTCTAAAACAGCATATAAGGTCTTCCATGAAATATTGAACAGCCTTTCAAATACTGGAAGACAGCTGATTGTCTCTTCCCTAGGCTAAACATTCCCAGCTCCTTCAGCCTTTCCTCACTGAACTACTTTCTCAGCCTCTTAGAAAGGCAATGGCAAACCCCCTTTAAACAAATCTTGCCAAGAAAACCTTGTGATGGGATTGCCTTAGGGTCATCATAAGTAGGAAACAACTTGAAAGCATACAACAACAACCAATATGCCATTGCTCCTGTAATAAATGTATGGTGGAGCATTTGATACAGAATATTCCAGCTTTAGCATTACAGAAGTCTTCAATGGTTTGGGGCTATGATGTCTGAAAGACCATCTCCTCTCCTATTAGCCTGGCTATAATTTATGTTTATGCAAAGCTCTGTTATATCTTTCACCCATCATCCATCCAACCACCACTTTTTTATATATATTCCACCTTTCTTCCAGACTAGGAATCAAGACAACTAACAAAACAGAGAAAATTACAGTCAAAAACACATGCAATTAAAGTATACAAAATTGAAATTAAAGTAGTATTAAACAACAGAATTAAAGCCATTTAAAATCTTACTTTAGAACAAAGATTAAAAATAGAACAGCACGATAAAAACTCTTTTCTTGTTAAAAAAGAAAACCCACACTTTTTCCAGGATAGAAGAGTTGTTAACTTGCTGCCAAAAAGACAAAAGAGAAGGAGCCATCCTAGTTTTCCTTGGGAGAGAGTTCCAAAGTGTAGGAGCAGGTACACAGACATTCTCTCATACTTCCACCCAACAGTGTCTGTAAAGGTAATGGGATAGAAAGAAGTGCCTCTCCTCAAGATTGGAGTAATTGAGTAGGCTCATATAAGATATAGTAATTGAAATTCCACGGGTCTGAGCTACATAGGATTTTGTAGGTCATAATCAGTACTTTGAAATGTTCCCAAAAATCAATTATCAGCCAGTGTAGCTGTTGCAACCAAGAAATTGTGTGGTCCCTGTAACTAACAGCTGTTAACAATCTGGCTGAAGCTCTTTGGGCTAGCTGAAGTTTCTGAGTAATCTTGGTGGTTACTTGTGATAGTGCCTACAGGACCACTGCACTCTGCCTGTGGAACTGGGGTTTCTTCTCTAAGAAGGGGAGGTTAGTTGTTCTACTGTACTTCTGATAAATGGTTCAGATTGTGGTGTTGCAGCAGGATCTTATTCATTACCAATTTTATTGTAGTGGTCTGTTTTTATTGTTATTATTATTAATGAAGTAGGTTTTTTACCCCCTATTTCTTATGCTATGGCATGATGTGTAGTTTTCATTCTTTTTTATTAGTTAATTTTATTTCTGTATCATCATGAGCAACTTTAAAACATTCAATAGAGATAAATCAGAAATGTGCTAAATGAAAGATATAATAAATAGCTAGTGTGCCTCTGCTTCAAGGACTGCAGTTATTCAGATTGGAAAACAGATCTGTCTATAAATATCTATAAATACAAAAGTTGTTTCAGTTTTTCTGCCTTTGTACCTTATCATATGGTGAATGGTATGTTCTGGTTGCTCCAATGGATGGGTAGAGAAGAATGTTCTTAGGGCGCCACATAGAATTTTCTCCCTCATCATGTCCCTTCTCTTCCATCCATTTCAGAAATAGATTTACATGATACTAATATGCTATTTCTTGTTGTGATTATTGTTCCCAGTTCATCAGTGCCAACCAAAGAAGATGAGATGCTGTAACGTTCTATTTATGCAGCCCATATCTGCAGTATCAATGGCTGTGCTTGGGACTACTGAGAAATCCTGAAAAAATCTCTAACTCTCATTACTGTCAGCTCAAAAAAGCATGAAAACATCATGAATGCACTGGATTATAAGAATGTTTTTGGGCGGGGGGGGGGGGGGAGGGAGACACACACAAAAAAAGAGAGAATTTCCTTCCAAAACCACATGTTTCCAAGGCAGAGCAAAGATTCTAGCTGTCATTTTAGAAAATGAAACCAAACAAATCAACTGTAAATGAAGATTAGATGGATATGATAGTTGAAAGTTTATTACCTCCCGGTACATGTGAAAATAGTTTGGACGATATAAGGAGAGAATATATTTATTACTCATTCTCAGTAGCAAATACAGTTATATTAGATTACAATTTATGACTTATTCATGGCGCAAGCAATATTTTATGGACTGAAACCCTTTTGCTCCTTAGGGCTCAAGTCGATATCTTGGCAGACATTGCTATGATTTACGTACTACTGTAAACATGCTCCTTGATAATGAAGAATTACCCTTTCTCTCAGGATAATCTCTGGTCTGCTAGAATTCAAAGATATAGCCATGTTAGTCTGTAGAATCAGTACATAAAGAGAGCTTGTAGCACTTTTGACTTAACTGAAAGAAAGAAATTGGCAACATAAGCATTCATAGACTTCAATCTACTTCCTGAGATGCATTTGGTGAAGTGGAAGCCAGGCACAGACATATATATGCGATTGGTATGTGAGAATGTCAATTCAAAGTACAAATGTGTATGGAAATGAAGTTGCATAACCAGTTTTAATAATGGTTGTTAGTGCACAAAAGCATAGGAAACTGGTCTTTGTAAATGGAGATGAACTGGCAGATCCAGTTTTGCAATGGGACTAGCCTATGTTGAGGGGAATAAATTAATGTAGGGCACCCCTGTGAGGATGGTGTCAGATAGTGTTGAAGTGTGTGTAGTGAGTCAGGAAACCATTGTCTTTCTTCAATTCATTGCTGAGGGACTGTAGTTTGTGGATGAATTCCAATTCTTCTGTTTCTCTTTCCAATCTACCTTTGTAGTTCTTTTGTTCAAGGACCACTGTTCTGAGGTCTGAGATGGAATGCCCAGGGAGATTTAAATGTTCTGCCACCTATTTTTGTGTATTCCCATTCCTAATGTCTGATTTATGTCCATTTATCCTGTGGCACAGGGACATTCTTGTTTGACCAACGTAAAAGGCTGAAGGGCATTGCTGACACAGTATGGTATAAATCACATTGGAGGATGAGCACGTGAAGCCCCCCTAATATTGTAGGTGATGCCATTAGGTCTTGTGGTGACATTTCCTGGATAAATATGTGGGCAGAATTGTCACCTTGGCTTGTGGCAGGATTTAGTACCTGTGTTGCCATCTGTGTCATGTGTCATCCTGTGAGTACTTGATTGAAGTTTGGAGGCTGTCTGTAGGCGAGTAAAGGTGTGCCACCAAGAGCCCTTGAAAGAGTGGCATTATGGTCCAGAATGGATTGTAGTTCATTGATGATGCACCTGAGTGGTCCTAGTTGGGAGCTGTATGTAAACACTAGTGAGGGTCTGTCATTTTCTCTCTTCAAACTGTTCTGTAATAGATCAGTCCTGGGTACACGTTTTGCCTTATTTATTTGTTTTTTTCACTTCATGTGGTGGGTACTGTAGTTTGAGGAATGGTTGTTGTAATTTCTTGAGTTTGGCATCCCTGTCTTGTGGGTTTGAGCAGATGTGATTGTATCAGAGGGCTTGGTTGTAGACTATGGATCTAGTGGTGTGTTCAGGGTGGAAACTGGAGGCATGTAAGTACATGTTGTGGTCCATGGGTTTGCGATATAGTGTGTTGCTTATCTCTCCATTTTGTAGCTGTAATGTCCAGAAAGTGAACTTGTTCAGTAGATAGCTCCGGGCTGAGGTTAATAGAGGGGTGGAAGTTGTTGAAACTCTGGTAGAATGTCTTAAGTGAGTCCTCTCCATGAATCCAAATTGTGAAGATATCATCAATATACCTCAGGTAGAGGAGTGTTTCTCAGTGCAGAAGTTAAGGAAGCATTGTTCTAGGTTGGCCATGAAGATATTGGCATATTGTGGTGCAATATGCATGCCCATGGCGGTGCCATTAGCTTGAAGGTATATGTTGTTATCAAAGGTGAAGTAATTGTGTGTGAGAACAAACTGGCAGACCTTAGTGGCTAGGTCTGATAGGTTCCCATCTGGAATGATGTTCCTGATGGCTTATAATCCATCTTTTTGTGAGATGTTGGTGTACAGGGATTCCACATTCATAGTGGCTAAGATGGTGTTTCTGTAGGAAGTCCATGGTGTCCTTCACATAGCTGGGGGAGCTGATGGCATATAGTTAAGGATATTGTCTATATATTTGGAGGCACCGACTGTAAGTGTTCCAATGCTGGATATGATAGGTCATCCAGGGTTGCCCTGTTTATGTATTTTTGGGTAATAGGTAGAATGTGCAAGGTTGGGGCTCCTGGGGTGTGTCAATGAGGATTTGGTTTGCACCTCCATGGGAAATTGCCTGAGCAGCCTGTGTAATTCCTTCCAGTATTCCACTATGGAGTCATTAGATAGGGTTCTATAAAATGTGGTGTTGGACAGTTGCCTCTCAGCCTTCTGTATGTAGGCAGATTTGCCCATGATAACTACTGCTCCTCCTTTGTCAGCCTCTTTGATGACAATATTAGGGTTGGTCTTGCGACTGTGTATGGAATCTTGTTCCTTGTGACTGAGATTCTGTTGTAAATTACATTTTTATTGCTATTTGGTGGTAGGTGATAGAGATATCTTTATTAAGAATTTTCTGGTGTCTACTACTAGAAAAGCAAAAGCAAAGGGAGATAGGAACAAAGCCAGAATTATGAATACAACTGTCCAACATCTGGCATGCAGGGATAAGGAGAAATACCGCAACAACCAATGAAGAGAAATAGAAAACAACAAAAAGGGAAGAATGAGAGACCTCTGTCAAAAAATCCAAGAAATTAAAGTCAAGTTCAAATCAAGGGCAGAGATGCTCTATGAAGGAAAAAAAGAATACAGGAACAAGAAGAAATAAAAAGATTCTGGAGACACTACATAGAAGAGTTATACAAAAGAGATGAGGGAATGAATGATAATTGAAATGAGGAGCCATATGAAGACGAACCCCACATTCTAAGAAGTGAAGTAGAATCTGCAATAAAGGACATGGGAAAAAATAAATCACTGGGAACAGTGTTATCCCAATTGAATTGCTACAGAGTCTACAGACAGATGGAACTTTAGTGCTAACTGAAATATGCCAACAAATATGGAAAACAAAGTGGCGGCCAACAAACTGGAAAAGCTCGATATACATACCAATCCACAAGAAAGGAGATACAAAAGACTGCAGCAACTATAGGACAATAGCACTAATCTCACATGCAAGCAAAATAATGCTCAAAATTCTGCAGAATAGACTCCAACCATACATGGAGAGAGAAATTCCAGAAGTGCAAATAGGATTCAGAAAAGGAAGGGGCACTAGAGACCACACTGCAAACATACGATGGCTAATGGAGCACACCAAAGAATTCCAAAAAAGAATCAGTATGTGTTTCATAGACTACAGCAAAGCATTTGATTGTATAGATCACGAAAAATTACGGAATGCACTTAAAGACATGGGAGTGCCACTAAATCTCATAGTCCTAATGAAGAATCTGTACCAAGGACAAGAGGCCACCATCAGACCAGAATTTGGGGAAACAGAGTGGTTCTCAACAGGCCAAGGGGTAAGGCAAGGCTGCATCCTATCACTCTACATGTTTAACTTATATGCTGAAAACATCATTAGAAAAGCAGAATTAGAATCAGAAAAAGGAGAAGTTAATATAGGAGAAGCAACATTAAGAACCTAAGATATACGGGCAACATCATAATATTAGCAAAAGACATTCAGGAATTGGAAAGGTCAAAGATGAAAGTGCAAAGGTAAGTCTGATGCTGAACATAAAGAAAACAAAAATAATGATCACAGAAGAAATACACAAATTCAATCTAGACAATAAGGACATTGAAATAGTTAAAGAATTCCCACATCTAGGATCAAACATTGACCAGAATGGAGACTGCAGTCAAGAAATAAGAAGTAGACTAGGAATGGAATGGCAGCTATGAAAGAACTGGAAAAGATACTGAAGAGCAAAGACAACAACTGAGCACTAAAGTCAGAATCGTTCAGGCCATTGTATTCCCAATTACCATGTACAGATGAGAGAGCTGGACAGTGAAGGAAGCAAACAGAAAGAAAATCAACTCATTTGAAATGTGGTGCTGGAGAAGA
Source organism: Phrynosoma blainvillii (assembly GCA_026167975.1). Taxonomy (NCBI): domain Eukaryota; kingdom Metazoa; phylum Chordata; class Lepidosauria; order Squamata; family Phrynosomatidae; genus Phrynosoma; species Phrynosoma blainvillii. The sequence continues at coordinate 141,420,956 of JANUYF010000003.1, forward strand.
GTACTTAGGATACCATGGACAGCCAAGAAGACAAACAAATAGGTTCTTGAACAGGTCAGACCAGGGCTCTCCTTGGAAGCAAGGATGATCAAGTTGAGACTATCGTACTTTGGCCACATAATGAGAAGGCATGAATCACTAGAAAAAACAATAATGCTGGGAAAGGTAGAAGGTAGAAGAAAGAGAGGAAGACCACAAACCAGATGGATAGGCTCAATCAGGGGGGTTATGGGGAAGGTCTTGCAGGATCTGGGTAAGGCAGTGGAAGACAGGGATTCTTGGAGCTCTCTCATCCACAGGGTCACCATGAGTCGGAACCGACTCAAGCGCAGCTAACAACAACAACTAGTTTCCCAACCAGTTGGAAATTGAGGAGGGGCTGTGTTTTGGGCTGTGTTTTTTCTGCCCATTACCAATATCCAATCTATGTTTGTATATTGCTAAGAAAGGGTGCTGAGAGTTTTCTGTGTGGCAGATACAGATTCTGTGATACTGAACTGAATTGGTATTGTTTTTTGAATAGTACTAGCCATGTGTACACTGCTTCCCATCTGTTGTGTGTGCTCTTTTTAAAACAAACAATTTATAGAGCTACTTGCTGACAAGGAAGTCAACAGTGAAAAATGATGCCTTTGGAAACTTTAGCCACTTGAGGAATTTGGATGGGCAGACTAATAAAAATGCCAAACATTAATGGCTCTTGTAACCCCACCTGAGACAAAAGTTTGGCAGGGACCAATGAGGCAACTAACAATGCATCTAAAACAGGAGAAAATAGCCACAAAATCAAAAAGGGGTCAAGGCTCCAAAACCTATCATATGCCTAGGTGGTGTATATCATACTCCCATTTTCTTCTCTAATAACCTAAGAAATATCTTGAAATGGGAAACAAATTATGAAAACACATTTGCCATTATCACTAGTTGATTGTTCTTGCTGAGGGAATGCCCCTAAGAGGTTGGTGAGCCTCTGTCTATAAGTGTGAGGGTAACAAGCTTTTGTATTCATCTTTGCTTTTGTCCACCTGTTGCTTTGCAAGTGAATATTCCCACACTCATCCTCTTCCCTTCATTTGCTGAGCTCATCTGAAAGTACGCAGATGATTAGATCTTTAGTCATATCTAGGGATGGGCAAAATACAGTCCACGATGATGTGCAACACCCAGCATTATTCACTGTTGGTTCTACTGGCTTTGATGGAAAGGAGTTGCAGGTCAACAATTGATGGAGGTGTATTGTTTACCTGCCCTTTGCAAAAATATACATAACAGCTTGTGTGGGTTTCTAATAAACCACTCTCTATCGGCATCCTCCCCAAGTTAGCAGCTCTCAAAGGCATTGTGGCTTGGATGTAGACCGCATCATGCTCACAGAAGAGCCATTAAAATGCAAGCAGTTTAATTTAATAATATACTTGTAGAGGAAGGCAAAGGCAAACCCCCTCTAAACAAATCTTGCCAAGAAAACCCTCTGTTGGGATTACCTTAAGGTTGCCATAAGTTAGAAATGACTTGAAGGCACACAACAACCAAACAGTGATTTCAGTACATCTACTCTAAGCATGACTAAAACTGGATTCAGCCCTATGGAAGTTACTACCACTACCAGGATGTTGATGATGGGGTACATTTTAATTCTCCCTCCTTATCCTCTATAATGTGATTTTTCCTACAGACAAACTGGCAATAATTTACTATTAGAAAAAGACAACAAGCTAGGTGTAAGAATGTTTTCACTGAACAGTTCTCTGTTCATTCAACAAGTAGGTTCATTCATTTTCTACAGTTGTGAGCAACTGAGATGAGTTGAAGGAGTGCAATTCTCTGCCTGAGACTGCCAAAAAGTGGGGTGGGGGTGGGGGGGACGACAAAAAACTGAAACTGTCCAGAAGTCCATTGTAAAACACTGCATGCATCCCTATAACTTCTCTCAAGAGGTTAACTGCTGCTCCTGGGGGGCTTCTAGAAAAGGAACTTCTTTCTCTGTTGTGAGTAGACAAGGGGCTGCCTGGAGATATTGAATGAGCTGGGGCTCAAAAAACATGAGACCCAGATTCACACTATGCTCACCCCCTGAAATGCTATGACTTTCTTTGGATGATAGCTGGAATTTGAGACTATAAAAGGCATATCTGTAAGGCTGCATTACCAGTTCTGAGAACTATTTAACTGTCTTTCCTCCTCCTCAGATAGATAGGGATTTCCCGCATGATGCAAACTCCTCTCTCTCTCTCTCTCTCTCTCAAACTAATCATGTGGCTTAGGTCACTCCCCCTTTAGGACTAACAGATTTTCTCTCAAAAGATTTGTTCCTGAATTGTTGTGTTCCCATCTACCTCCTCTCTCAAATTTCTTTGGAAAAATAGTGAGATAAATATTTTTTCTACCTGAACTATTCACTAGCTAGATTAGGATATAGCCTGTTATAAGAATTGCTTTAATATAAAACCCCCTTGTGGGTCTCCTGTCATGGCCCTAAACCAGAAAAGCCCAACCAACATGGATCCAAGGTGAGGACCTCATGTAGGCACCTGAAAGGTCACTTTTGCATCTACAACAATTTGCAGATCAAAAGACCAGGATTAGGAGCTGCAAAGTAAGACTTTTGCAACTAGGAGATTCATGAGTATGAGCCAGGATGTGTCTGGCTACAAATGAGATAACATCAACACCCCATCTCCCCTCTTTGGAAATTATCTACTTCAAAGACCATCTATCTGGAATCCTTTGATATACAGTAGCAAATCTCCACCTCAGGCCAGTTTAAGGGTATAAAAGTTCCCCCAAATCTCAGGCACATTGGGTCTTGTTGGATTTTATGGTGACACTGTGTCACTATGAATTCTGACTCAAATTCCAGATCTTCCAGTCCCCCTTTTCCTTTCATACATGGCTGAATCTATCCAACTTCATTCATCATTGGAGCAACCTCCATCAGGTAATTATCACCCTTAGAAAGCTTTCTGTTTCCTATACAAGCTAACTACTTCAATCCTGAGTTCTTGTGTGTGAGAATGAATGTTAGAGTGTCTATGTATGTTTGAATCCCCAAATAAATCACAGTCTCATTGAAAAGCTTTGTCTCTATCAGTCTATTCCCTAGCCACCTCCGTAAACATAGGATAAAAGATCCCATTGGAGTCTTGAAATTTAGCAATTCCCCAAGTTCAAGTTCTTGTTACAAGCCTTTATGTATATATATATATATATAGATTAAAGCCATTAGTAAACTTTTGTTTGAACTTCAAGCTGCTTGTGTTGTTATTGGAGTCAGTCTCAGTTGTTAGGGAAACTTAGGGGTGAAGCAGACCACCACAAAGAAGCAGCTTGCTGCTGCCCCTTTGAATGCCAGATAGGGGCCATGGCAACTGCACACCACAGCCCCAATCCAGCTATTTTCTGGCTCAAAAAGAAGCAGCAGAAAGCCACTCCTTTTTGAGCCAGCAAGAAGCTGGCTTTTCCACCACAGCAGTGGTTTTTCCCTTTTTTCCCCCCTGCAGTGTGGTGCAGTGCATATAGACACCATGCTGCAGAAATACCATGATGCCACCCACTGTGTGGTCAGCTGGGTGGCATGATGTCAGCTTGGGGGTGGCACAGGGGTATGTGGCATGCATCATATGGAGGGAGAGAAGGCAGGCCAGGTCCATCAGGTCTAGCCACAGTAAGAAGAAGAGCCCTCCCTCCAGTTCATCTCCCTTGGTCCAGTCTTTAGAGGGAGAGAAGATCTGCTGGACTTATTCCCCTTCCCCACCACCATTCCCTTCTCCTTTTGTGTCTTGTCTTTTTAGATTGTAAGCCTGAAGGTAGGGAAATGTCTAATTAACCATTTCTAAGCTGCTTTGATAGCCTTTTGGCTGAAAAGCAGGCTGAAAAGCGGGGTATAAATACATCATCATCATCATCATCATCATACACCACACCCTCATGAAGTCACCATTTTTTTTGGTCTGCTTTGCCTCATAGTTAGACAAGAGCACATTCCTGCTACTTTGCTATTTTAAAGCTAGATCCTAACAGGCTTCTCTCTGATACTTTGATATTTCAACATTTTTGTTTCCTTAAAAAGGCTGAAGTCCTAGGAAACTTCAATTACCCTACAAACTGCTTATCTGAATGGTGTTATCAAATGATGCCCTAGATGAGCCCCTTTCATTGCATATTAAATTGGACACATGGAGAGAATGATTTTCCCCATTATTGCTTGCCAAGCCATTTTACTTAACACAACATTAGTCCTATTCATGTTTCTCCTTAATAAACTGATTACTTTTAGCATTAGAAACCAAATAAGAACATTTCCTCTTCATTTTATAGCTTGATTTTTTTTCTCTTCAAGAAATAAAAAACACATGCCTTTTCTTTTCCATTTTGGATTACTAGTATCTGTTATAAGCATATTAACCTCTTGTATCCATGAAGACAAACTGATTCAATCATACATGGAAACAATAGCTTTCATAGGATGCAATGTCATATAAAGTGCTCCAAAGTACTAATATGATTCTGAAATAGAAGAGTCATGTGTCCCAATGGAGCTTCATGTTCTAGATTCCAAAACTGGTTATAAACAAAGCCAATTTGGGGAGTGAACATCTGTCAGTCTAAGGCAGGGGCTGGCAACTTACGGCCCACGGGCCGGTTCTGGCCCTGGGCCCTGCACTTACCGGCCCAGGCAGACCCCTACTGCCACGGCCATGCATTTTGGTCACCATGCGACTGCGTGCACCGCAGCCACCATTTTTGTTTTCCAAAATGGCGGCCGCGGCACGTTTGCACATGCGCAGGAGTACTGCGCATGTGCAAATGAGTCGCGGCCACCATTTTGGGAAAAAAATGGTGGTCACGAGTGGCGGGCGCCATTTTGTTCTCCAAAATGGTGGCTGGGACTCGTTTGCGCATGCGCAGTACTCCTGCGCATGCGCAAAAGCATTGCAGCTGCCATTTTGGAAATCAAAATGGCGGCCGTGACATGCATGGCGGTGGCGGCAGCATGTGCAGGGGGGTTGTGCATGGCGGTGGGGGTTGCGTGCACGTCCATGAGCGTGCGCACTGCCATTTACCCTCCCCCTTGGCCTGCCGGAAGAGACGACTTCAGGAGACCACCCCCCGGCTCAAAAGGGTTGCCTACCCCTGGTCTAAGGAATTTGGAGATGGGGTTTTTTTGGAGGGGGTTGTCTGAACAACTCTTGCCTAGAAAACTCCAGCATAGGTTTACCTTAGGGTCATCATAAGTTGGAAACAACTTGAAGACAACCATCAACAATAACAATACAGACCCAACAAATGTTATCTTCCTTATAACATACTTGTTGCTTTGATTTTGGTGGGTCTGCTTTAAGAATGTTAACCACCTCCTAGAGCTCAGTTAACTGAAATGGAAATGGAAATAACATGGTGACACATGCCTTGATTACATCCCATTTAGTTTATTGTAATGGATTTTACATGATGTTGCATTTGGAACCTGTTTGGAAACTTCAGCAGATCCAAAATTCTGCGGCCATGATGTTAACTGGGGCTGGCTACAGGGATCATGTCATTCCCCTGTTGAAACAGCTGCACTGGCTATTGGTCTATTTTCAGGCAGAATTCAAAGTGCTGGTTTTGACCATTAAAGCTCTAAACAGCTTGGGTCCAGACTATCTGAAAAACTATCTCCCTGTACAAGACAGCCTGAGTGCTAAGATCAGCAGGGGAGAGCTTTCTCACAGTCCCACCACCTTCACAGTGGTGTTTGGTGAGAACTCATGAGAAATCTTTCTCCATGGCTCCTCCCAGACTAAGGAACTCCCTTCCACAGGAGGTCAGGTCATCCCCCTCCCTGCTCTCTTTTTACTGGCAGCTGAAGACATTTTTATTTACCCAGGTATTTGGCAGATGAATTTTACTTCTATTGTGTTGTGTGCTGTAAATGCTTTATGGCTTTTACTGATTTTAACTGTGTTTTTAATTTATGTTTTAATATTAATAATATTAATTATTTAATATTAATAATATTTAATTATTTTTTCACTTCTGTAATCAATGTTTTTATTTCTGTATTTTTAAATTATTGTAACCTGCCTTGAATCCCATTGTTGGAGAAAGAGGATATAAAATCCTTGAAATAAACAAATGAATATGTGTCAAATGGGCCTAAGCAAATGGCTTAAAAGGCTGTCTTGGGGGCAGGGGAGGGGAGGGGCAGCCGCACGCTCGGTGCTCCATCCCACTCCCAAGGTCGTCCTCGGAGCAGCCGGCCCTCCACACGGCCGGCGCTCCAAGGAGGACCTCCCGCCGCAGCCTTTACACGCGCTGCGGCGGAAAAGTCAGCGAAAGTGCACCGCAGCCTTTTGCGGTGCACTTTCACTGACTTGTGAAAGGAGCACTAATTTAGTGCTCCTTTCAGTGCGGTGAAGGTGTGCCACAGGATCGAGGCATGGGGATGCCTCGGTCCCACGGCGCAGCTTCCCAGGGCAGCCCACGGCCACCCGTCTGCTTAGCCCCAAATAACATCTAACTACACTGGAAAAGAAGATAGTGAATGAATATGTGCATGAGCTTAAGAGTCTTTCAAGTAACAATAAACCATAGTTTATCACAACTTTGGAGTGTACTCATTTTTATTCATTTGGTTTTTCCTGAAATTACCAGTAAAAGCTTTTAGATGTCACTTTTGGTGAAATTTTCATGGAATGCTAATCAGTTTTTTTAAAGTAGCAATATATTTGGTGAGAGGCTATGCTAACAATTGTTTTTCCATTGATAAGCAGTTTTGATCAATTGTACTTTTAATGGTCTATGGTGTTAGAGTGTACAAATGACAAATGTAAAGATTTTCCACAGGATTCATCATGAACAAATCCCAAGCTCCCATTAAGTTGAGGAAATGAGAAGAAGGAGTATCCACTGGTGGCTATTGTACTCACAATGAGTTTAACAGCAGCATCACTGCTGTTAAACAAAACATCCAACACAACCACCACCAAAGGATCTTTCCTATCTTCCTAAACATATCAGGAAGCAACAGCAATGGGAGGGAAAAGGAGATTATCACATTAGCTTTGTCCTGGCATAGATGTGGGATGTAATTTAGGGCCAATGCAGACGGCCCTGGGAGCACCAGATCAGGGCCACAGCAACCACATGCTGCAACCCCAATACAGCTTTTTGCAAATGTCACTCCTTTTTGGGACTGCAAAAAGCCACCCTTAGCACTGCTGCCATGGCTCTTTTGCACCCCTTTGGGGCAACATGTCTGCACTGCGCATGGGTGTGTGGCATGCGGTTGCTGCACCCCAACTCCACCCCCAGGCCAGCCCTTTTGGCTGGTCTGCATTGGCCTTTAAAGAAGGCAAATCTTATAGCATTCACCTTTTGCTGGGCAGCGGGCAGCAAGTTTGCAACATGGGCTTCTCTGAGCTTCTCTCACATCTTTCATGAATGGGATTTTCCCATTCTTCAAAATCTGCAGCAGAAGCGCTGGTTACAAATGGGCTGCCTGCTGCCCAGTGACAGGTGAATGCAATAAGATCCTCCTTCTTAAAGTTACATCCCACATCTATGCCAGGATCAAAGGTAATGCGATAATCTCCAAAAATACTCCCTCTAAAAATGTTTAGTTTATCTTTCTTATTTTGTTTTTGTGGGGGGGGGAGCAGAAATGATGTTGGTTCTCAGAGGGAAAGAAAATGAAAGCAATGTGCTCATACAACATTTATTCTGAGTTTCAAAACCTCTTAACATTTCTTGAATCATCCACTGCAATTGCTCACCTGGGATACCAATAAAAGGGAAGTAATACCATTTTAATTGCCTTTTAATGCTATTTATCCCTTTGGTAGGAAAGGTGCAAGCCGCTCTCTTACTCCTTATCTTCACTTTGTCAGAAGCAAGTGGTGGTTTGTGGATCAATGTCAGACAGAGGAATGATAACAAGTGCTGCTCCACTCCAGTGCTGTTCAACATCACCATCAATGATGGGAGAAGGAGGAGTTGAGTATGTGTCCATCGAAATGTGTGGATGATAACGATTTTGATGAAACTGCAAACATAAATAATAATGTAAAAATCAAAATTCTAAAGTTAAGCTGGAGCACTTAATTGTAGTGAAATGTTATTCAACACACACACACACACACACACAAACATTTTTTTTTGGTAAGGGAGCTAAAAGCTAGGATTTATTTGCTGTTATTGTTGTCGTTCTCTGCTTTTAAGTCATTTTTGACTGATGGCAATCTAAGGTGACCCTGTCATGGCATTTTGTTCACAAGATTTGTTCAGCAAAGGGTTACCATTGCCTTCTTCTGAAACTGAGAGAGTGTGACTTGCCCAGGTCACACAGTGACTAAGCAGGGATTTGAACCCTGGTATCCTTGGTCCTAGTCCAACAATCAAACCATTGTTGGCTCTCACTCTAAGGTTTAGATGCAGGGGTAGCTGTGTTGGCCAAATTCAAACAAAAATCCACCAAACAGTGATACCTTTATTGGCCAACCGAAATGCACAATATACTTGTTGTAAGCTTTCAAAGCTCCACTGCCTTCTTCATCAGGCAAGATGTTACAAACCAAACAGGATAAAAACAATTGGAGATGTTAGTCAGATGCCTGCATTATGTTGTTTTTGTCCTTAGTTAAGATGGTATGGGGAGGGTATCTTTTGCAGGATGGCTCCTCCTCCTTCTGGCCATGTGGGAGATTTTTCAAAATCCAGGAAATTTAAAATCCATTTGAATATCAACAAGGACTCCTTTCTTACAATCCAGTGTGTCTCCATTCCTGTGAGGCTGCAGGCCTCTTTGTAGGCACTCTAGGGTTTATAGTAGCTCATAATCTCTATGAAACAATAATGTGAAGCTATTCCAGAAAGGTTATGCACTATTTTGTTTCTGTCATTTTCAAAATTGTTATGTAGTACACCTGCAAGACATTTGTGAAGATGTTGAAAACCTTTTTCTTTATCTCCATAGAATTTTAAACTTTTCATTATCTGCTATGGTGTTTTCTGGCCATTTATGCAGAAAAGCGGATGTTACATATATGCATATTCCTTCTCCTAGAAAGCTTAATTGAATATCATGTTCCCCATTGAGAACCACAGACTCCTTATCTGTAATCATGTAGATCTAAATTATTGTTAAGCAGCAAACTCTCCATGGAAGTCTACAGTAGATGGCTCAATCTGCTACAGTGAAAACAAAGAATTCTGTGGCACCTTAGTTTTTTTTTCCTAATAAACTTTTGTGAGCTGCTGCCACATTGCAGAATTAATGCAGTTTGCCACTGCTTTAACTGTCATGCCTCCATCGTATGGAATCCTGAGGTTTGTAGTTTGTTATGGTACCAGAATTCTCTGACAGAGAAGGTTAAATGTCTCACAAAACTACAAAACATAATTCTATAGCATTAAGCCATGGGCATTAATATGGTGTCAAACTACAAAACATAATTCCATAGCATTAAGCCATGGGCATTAATATGGTGTCAAACTGCATTAGTTCAGTAGTGTGGCAGCAGCCATGGTCTAGAAGCTGCTTCATCGCATAATAAAATGGTCATCCCAAGTTAGAGGTATAATTCTTCACTTATTTTATTGTTGCATACAAAATCCCATTAATTTCTCTCTATATATATTTCTTCCTGCTGTGTTTTGTGTATTTTAAAAGGTTTCTCTCATTTGGGACTTTAACAGTATCTGTTTGCATTTTTAAATGTATACATTATTTTGTGCATATTCTGTTTCTCTGGAAGACTTTGTAAGCCACACAAATATTCACATTCTTGAAGCAGGTGTATTTTTTCTCATAACAAGTACAAAAATGCAACTTTTGTCAAGATTGTCAAGTACAAAGAAATTATTTTCTCAACTGTATATAGAATCAGGCTACTAATATCCCATTGAAATAAGAGAAATGTAAACAGCCAAACCATTAGCAGGAATGTAATATTAGTAAGCATCAGTTGTCCATGGTCCAAGTATAAGTTCCTTACCACACCACTCTGCAGCTATAACACCACATCCCTGACTTCCTCTGATCATGGGCCATTGGTAAGTATATGTTATGCACAAAAGACTGCAGTGATTGCAGTGGTGGCACAGTGGAAAGCCCTGGTGGCGCAGTGATTAAATGCCTGTACTGCAGCCATTCGCTCATAAACCACAAGGTTGAGAGTTCAGTACTAGCCAGGGCTCAGGCTTGACTCAGGCCTTCATCCTTCTGAGGTCACTAAAATGAGTACCCAGCTGTTGGGGGGCAATGAGCTTACAGTTGTAAACCACTTAGGCACTGCATAGCACGGTATGAAGCGGTATATAAATGAAGCTGCTTTGCTTTATAAATGCTCTTGTTCTGCCTTCTAGCACTCCATTCTATTTTCCTCAACTAGATTTTCCATCTGCCTCACCCAGAATAGTAAGCTTTCCATACCCACTGAGCGTGCTCAGTCCTCACTGAATTATTTTGGGATCCCTGTTTTAGGAAATCTTTGTTTCCTGAAAGCTTTGTAGGTTCATACAAACCCTATGAATACCCCTGTGGGGGTGGTACCATTTTGTCTAGGCATAGAGCTACACATGTAGAATGGGTTCCCTATGAGCACTGTTGATTCAAATCAATGCTTTGACCTTGAGTTCTCTTGCAGCTATGATTCACTTGTTCATAAATAGTGAAAAAACAAAAGGCAGAATACAGGCTATCACATGATTTAATGACATTCTTCTGGTAAGAGGAGATGGGATTAAATTCAAGTTGTATCAACTTTGCCATTATTCATATGGGCATCCAATATCCATATTTTTTAAAAAAGAAGACATAAAGGAATATCCATCAGAGAAATTTAAGGAAATCATAGCCAGTAAATCTAGCCTGAGTTTCTTCATTCATTGGTTCATTCCCAGAAATATGTGGTTGTAGCTAAATTTGTCACCCTTCATCCATTTTTTACAGCTGTGTTGCAGTAATTTTTTAAACTAGTGCACTCCTTAGCACTCAAAAACATAAAAGCAAAAGTTAAGGATCTGGAAACTGGAATCAACATTCCATTTGCATTTCTTGCATGAGCAGTTACATGTTTCCTTTTTTTGCAAAAAGAGTTCTCCCACTTATTTTCATTTGGTTCATCATTTGGAGTCAAAACACTCCTCTGTATGTCCAGGAGTTGAATTATCTTGTGAATAATTGGTCATAATTTCCTCACATATTTTCTTTGGAATTTCTTCATTTGGTTTCAAAATATAGATTAACTACAACAGGTCTGAACTTTTTTGCAAACCCAGGAGAGCAATTAACCTGCTATTTTGCTAGCAAATTATGTTTGGTTCTTTTGTATTCAGTTCCTGAATTGTGTCTAGTTTTTTATTCTGAAAAATCTTGAAAAAATAAGGATCTTCAATTTCAAACTTGACCTTTTTACTTTCTTGTTGATATGGGACTTCAGTGCCTATCCACCCTATCCAGCACAGTAATTGATGAAGGATGATGGGGATTGCAATCCACTTACATCGTCACAAATCCTTCTTCCCAATAGCACCTCAGCTTCTATCAATGGAGCAAATGGTTTGGCCAGTAGTTATTGAGATGGAAGGTAAGTGCATTAGCAGTACATAGGAGTGTCCCTAGGTTGATGTCTGAAACTTGCAGAGCAAGCTTTCTGAAATATATGTGCTAAAAGTACGAACTTTCACTTCAGTGAAATTATTCTCAAGTAAATGGGCTTGTGTTTCACAGTCCTATTCTGTTTTATTTCTCTTTCCATTGCATTGCACTTCTAAAAGTAATTTATGAAATGCCTAGAGATCTCTTACTTGGGATGACCTAGGAAATGTGACTTATTTCATAGTGTAACAGAATTCATTTGAGGTACTGGATGAATTACTGTTAGTGTTCCTTCCACTCCTAATATCTTGTGGGAGTGAATCCCTACTTATCACAAACTTGCATCTTGACTTTATATCTTGGGTTTCTATAAAAGGTGATAGACTGGTTCATGGGGCCATGTGCTTTTCCTTTCTTTCTTTTTAAAATTAGATTAAAATTTATGTTTTATTGTCTGGCAATTCTGTCCCAGTTCTGTAAGGGAGGAGGGAAAATCAATGTGGTAATTTATTTATGTCTACTATACAGCTATTGGTTAAGGAAGTGGTGTCTATTGCAGTGATAAAGTTTCTATGGCTCAGAGAAAAGTTCTGTGGGATCATAAGGTCTGCTTCAGAGAACAGACCTTTGGAGCTCCTGAATTCTTCTTAGGTTCAAATTAAAATGTGAACCAGGAAAAAAAAACTACTCAAAGTTCCAGATACCCCAAGTCCCTAAATCCTTTCCCAAAGAGCCATTATTTTGTGCCCCTAATTCTCTTCACTTTAGTGTTGGAGCTCTTGGGCCCTTGTTATCCACTGAGGTTTTGTTCCAGGACCCCATGGGGATACAAAAATTTGTGGATGCTCAAATCCCATTAAATACAATGGCATAGTAAAATGGTATCACTTATATAAAATTGCAAAATCAAGATTTGCTTTATAGAATTCATATATATTTAAAATATTTTCAAGCTGTGGATGCTTGAATCCATGGATTTAAAAATCTGCAGACATGGAGAGCTGACAGTACTGTTCACAATGCTCAGCTTAGCAGGAAGCAGCTGTAGGAAGAAAGAAGATATGAAAACTTTCCCCCTCTAGCACCTGATTTGTTCCATTGCAAAGTTCCAAGACACAGAATCCAGCACATTTTCTTAGGAAATGTGAAATCTAATTCTTTCAATGTACAGGACATTTTCTTAGGAAATGTGAAATCTAATTCCTTCAATGCACAGGAGATGGCAGCTACTGGTTATAGTAACAAGGCAATTAAGTTTTAAAAAGAAGGGAGTTGAAGTCACCAGTATGAATAGTTTGGAAATGGCTTAATAGGAAGAAGAAGATAGTTTTGGGATGTATCCACGTTGCAGAATTAAAGCAGTTTGACACCTGCCATGAAATTATCCTATAGAATTCTTGGGTTTGTAGTTTGGTAAGTCTTTCAGCCTGGTCTGTCAGAGATCTCTTGTACTTCACCAAACTATCAACCCCAGTATTATATAGGATAGAGTCAGGACAGTTAGTCATGTCAAATTGCTTTGATTCTACAATGTGGATACACCCACTGTCTTGCTGAATAGACCAGGCTGAAATAAGAATGCCATTTCCTTATTTTGGCAAACATAATTTGGTTTATTTCTGAGACAGTTCTATGAAAGCCATGGGTGGTTTGTGCTAGAATGTTTTTGCATTCTCCTTTCTCCTCCTTATATAAGATAGGGATTCCTACTTTGGTTACTCTCCCTTTAAGACAAACTGTCTTTTGAGACTGTCTTTTCTCTCTCGAGATTCTAAACAGTTGCTGTCCCATCTTCCTGCTATCTTAAAGATGGTGAATTTTTCTCTCTTTACCTGAAATATCACCAGTTAGATTAGGATTTAGTTTTTATGTAAATGTATATTAAAGCCATCATTGTTTTTTAAACTACAAGCTGCATGTTTGTTTGTTTGTTTGTTTGTTTGAGTCAGTCTATTCTTTAGGAAGTCATAGTTAGGCAAAATTGCAGTTCTGCTGTTCTGCTAATGAAAGCCAGATTCTAATAGGTTTAGTTTTCACATTTGTATATTTTTGTTTCCTTTAAAGGGTTAAACCACTGGGAAACTTAAATTACCCCACACTTTTGGGTTATGGGGGCCCAGTCTATTTTGTTCTAAATTGCTTCTCCTGAAAATATTGAATACCAGAAAAAAATTACTACTCTAATAATAGAGAATGGCTTCTGCTAATCCTAATCCCACAATGATCACTGATATATTAACTGGAACAAATTATGAAATGTGGTCATGGAAAATACAAATGTACTTGACTACAATGGGACTATTTAAAGCAATAAATGGGCAGAGACCCACAGAAGCAGGAATACAACAGTCTGATAAACATGCAACAGCTTATATTTGCTTGTCTATAGAGCCCAGCATTGCATATTGTATTCAAGGTTTAATTGATGCAAAACAAATATGGAACAAAATAAAGTGTTTGATTCCACAAGTACTTCTAATCAAATAACTCACATGATCAAACTTGTTAACACAAAGTTGCATCATCCTCAATGTTTAAATCAGCATATTAATGGCTTCATAACAACTTTGTCTGGAGTTACAGCACTTGGAGAATCGTTTCCAGAACATTTAAAAAAAAAACTTGGACTATTTTTGGCTAATCTCCCAAAATATTATTCTCCAGTAATCAATGCTTTGCAAGTTGAAGGAGATATTTCTTTGGAATATGATATTACTCATGTTGCTGAATTTGAAATAGGCAGGACTTAATGGAGGGCAACTATAATACAAAAACAACAGACAGACAATAAGCTCAATTTGCTGCAGAGGATTTGCAAAAGGCTTACTTTTCTTCCAAATTGAATAGAAACAATGTTAACAAGTCAAAGCCAAGAGCTGAGCAGCAAAAGCTGCAAAGCCAGGGGATGGACACCAAAAGCAAAAGCAACTTTAAGAAAGCAGCTTTTAACCCTAAACAGAAATCTTCCAACCATGTTAATATTAGTTTGATTCATGAACAATTGTATCAAATTGCTGGAGATAAATATAAAAACCAAGCTTTCATAGATAGTGGAGCAGGTGCACATTACTTCAACAGGAAAGAATGGTTTATTGATTTTGATGCAAATTTAACTTTTCCTGTCTATCTTGCTAATGGTCAAGAAGTTTTTGCACAGGGAAAAGGAACTATTATTTTGCAAACAAAACTTGGTCCTGCAAAAATAGGAACTTTACAAATCCCTGAAGCTTACTGTGTACCAGATTTGCAAGCCTCTTTTTACAGTGTGCAAACCACAACATCAAGAGGTAACCATGTCTGTTTGAGAAAGCAAATCTGCTTTGGTTTTCATGGCAAGAATTTGATTTTTAGAGAAGACTTGGGATCTCATGGTTATTATCATATGAAGATTTTGCAATCATCTGTGAACAGTGAGACCAAATGTAATCACAAAGACTGTTCAACT
The DNA here is from genome assembly GCA_026167975.1 of Phrynosoma blainvillii. Lineage (NCBI taxonomy): Eukaryota > Metazoa > Chordata > Lepidosauria > Squamata > Phrynosomatidae > Phrynosoma > Phrynosoma blainvillii. The sequence continues at coordinate 141,435,982 of JANUYF010000003.1, forward strand.
TTATGGCATTGCAGATTTACTTATCAAAGTGTAGAAAATATTAAGAGACTGGCAAATCAAGTGCTTGCAAGAGTTTAAGTTCAAAGCATGATCCAACAATGAAAAATATGTAGAATGTTTGAAAACAAAGACCACAAGAGGTCCACACCCTCCAGTTACTGAGAGACAATCCAACAAGACATTGGATCTTTTACATGCTGATCTTTCTGGACCAATGAATCAAAGGTTAGCAGGAGGCAACTCTTACTTTATGACTATTATTGATGATTTCAGCAGATACACATACACTTATCTTCTCAGAGAGAAGAGTCAAGCCTTTCAAAAATTCAGAGTACTTTAATTGAGCCTCTAACACAGGGGTAGGCAAACTGTCCCCTTTAAGGGCTGAGGAACTTCAGCTCCCAGAAGCCTCAATCATGTTGGCCAATAGTCTGGGATTCTGGGAGCTGAAGTCCTTCGGCTCTTAAAGGGGGCAGTTTGCCTACCCCTGCTCTAACACATTTGGGTATAATCCAAAGAGCCTGAGCATAGGCAACAGAACTTTATTTGTCAATGCTAACTTTGATGAATTTTTTAAGGAACATGATATTGAGCATCAGACAACACAAGCTTATTCTCCAGGACAAAATGGTGTGGCAGAGATAATGAATAGAACTCTCAAGGAGATGACAGTCACCATGCTTTTGGAGGATAATATGCCTAAATGCTATTGGTCTGAAGCCATCATGACTGCTACATACCTGTGTAACTAACTGCCAACTAAGTCCAAAGGTGTAAGCCCATTTCAGTTATGGCATGGAGTTAAGCCTAAATTATATCATCTGAAGGTTTTTGTAAGCAATGCATTTACCTATGTTCCCAAACAGAAAAGAGGCAAACTTGATGGCAAAAATGAAGAGGGATTTTTTGTTGGTTATGCCAGAAATGGTTACAGAACTGTAAATCCAGATGGATGCACAATAAAAATAGCAAATGCTGTTTATATTGATGAGACGACACAGGCCAAATTTAATCCAAACCAAAATGTCTATTCAGATTTACTTGCAATAGAAGAAGGCTCTCATCAGCAACAAGAGCATGTGGCGTTCTTTTGTCCTCCAGAGGTCTTGCATCCATAAGGGGATATACCTGCAGTAGACCAGCTTAATGATAAGGAACTGGATGGCACACAAGAAGCAGAGCCAGGTATCCCAGTCCAGGTGAGAAGGTCAGAACACTACAATAAAGGTGTACCACCTGACAGATTCTCTTATCAAGCCACAGAGGAAAGAATTCCAAAACCCTCTGATTGGAAAAGGATCAAGGGACTGCCAATGACAGATTCTGAGAAGTAGTTGCAAACTGCTAGTGAGGAGATGAAATCATTATATATCAATAAGACATGAACTTTGTCAGAATTGCCCAAAGGAAAGGGGCCATGTATATGGGTCTTTACTACAAAGCTAGATACAGAAGGGGAGATTCAGAGATACAAAGCAAGACTTGTGCTAAAGGTTATACTCAAAAGTATGGTGAGGACTACAATGAAACTTTTACTGGGGTAGTCACACACACAAATATCAGAAGTTTCCCAGCTGCTGCAGTCTACAAGAAAATGAATGTTCAACATCTGGATGTCTGGACAGCTTTTCTCTATGGTAATCTGCCTGAACAACTATATATGTAATTCAAAGTACCTTGAAAGGAACATGTTGTATGCAAATTGCAAAAGAGCATTTATGGTTGAAAACAGGCTTCCAGAGCATAGAGTGAAAAACTGAACCAGCTTGTTATTAAAAAAGGGTTCATTCCAGGCACTGCTGACAAATGTGTGCACAAGAAATTCAGAAATAATAAATGGACTTATATCACAAGTTATGTTGATGATCTGATCCTGTGCAGTGGGGATAAAGCAAATAGTGAAAAGATAATCAGAATCTCAAAAAAGGGATTGAAACTAAGAATTTAGAAGACATCTCACACTATCTTGGAGTGCAAATACAAAGAAGTAGTGATAGAAGTTTCTTCCTTAATCAAAAGCAGAAGATAATGGATCTTCTAGACCAGGGGTAGGCAACCTTTCCCCTTCAAGGGCCGAGGGACTTTAGCTCCCAGAATCCCAGGAGCTATTGGCCAATATGGGACTATTGGCCAACATGGCTGAGGCTTCTGGGAGCTGAAGTCCCTTGGCCCTTAAAGGGGAAAGGTTGCCTACCCCTGTTCTAGACTGTCTTGGCTTGAGAGATGCAAATGTTATGCCAACTCTAAAGGAAGCAGGATTCTTAAAGGACATTAAGAAAGCCAAAACTTTGAAAAATGGAGACAAGTATAGTACTGCAATTGGAAAATTCCTATACATAGCCAATTTCACCAGATATAACATTGCAAATGCTGTTGGTATCCTATGCAGAATAGTCAACTTTCCTACTGAAAGAGATTTCACCACAGTGAAGAGAGTTGCCAGGTACTTAAAAGGAACTGCAAATCACAGACTATGCTACCAGCTTGTAATCAACCACAACTGATCACCTATGCAGATGCTGACTGGGCTGGAGACCTGGCAGACAGAAAATCAACCAGCAAAAGCATGATCTACTATGGTGGAGAAGATATAAGTTGGACAAGTAAGAAGCAATCCACAATTACAGTTTCTTCTACTGGTGCTGAGTGTATTTCAGTATAGACAGCATATGATGAAATCAAATGCTGCACAACTTCTGGACTTTGAGATAATAGAACCCAAACCAACTATTTTTATGCAAGATGCAAAGTTGCATCAAGATTTCTGAGAGTGAAAAGCCACTCAAGAAGAATATTGATATTGCCTTTCACAAACTGCAAGAGATGTGTCAGAATGGACTTGTCCATTTAAAGTACTTCAACACTGAAGTGATGATTGCAGGCATCCTTACTAAACCTCTAACAAGAGATCACTTCCAGAGACTACTTGAAGGGATGAATATCCTTGATGTCAGTCCGAGAGAATGAGAAGAGCCTTGTTGGAATATGTTTGCATTCTCCTTTCTCCTCCTTATATAAGATAGGGATTCCTACTTTGGTTACTCTCCCTATAAGACACTGTGTTTTGAGACTAACTGTCTCCTCTCTCTGGAGATTCTAAACAGTTGCTGTCCCAACTTCCTGCTATCTTAAAGATGGTGAGATTTTCTCTCTTTACCTGAAATATCACTAGTTAGATTAGGATTTAGTTTTTATGTAAATATATATTAAAACCATCATTTTTTTTAAACTACAAACTGCATGTTTGTTTTTTTGAGTCAGTCTTTATTCTTTAGGGGGGGATGCAGACGAGGGCGTCGGAGACGCCCTGGTCCGGACCGCCGCCGGAGTTCAGCCTCCGGACGGCGGCGCATCCCCGGCGCATCTAAAAGGACCGCCAAAATAGCGATCCTTTTAGATTCTGCCGAAAGTGCGCCCTAACAGCGGTGGGTGCACTTTCGGTGGCTCAAACGCCGCGGCGCGTTCGGCTGCCACGGCGTGAGGGCGACCCGCAGTCGCCGGCCGTGCAGACGGCCGGCGCTTCCGGGTGCGCCCTCAGGAAGAGGAAGAGCCGCTGAACGTGCGGCGGCTCCTCCTCTTCCGGGTCTCGGAGACGGCGCAATTAGCCGTCTGCCGAGGCCCTAGGAAATCATAATTAGGCAAAGTCTCACTTCTGCTGTTCTGCTAATGAAATACAAACTCTAACAGGTTAGCTTTCATATTTGTATATTTTTGTTTTCTTCAAAGAGTTAAAGCCCTGGGAAACTTAAATTACCCCACAGTTTGTCCATCTTTAGTTGCTACCATTATCACATTAAAGAATGGGGATGTCACACTAACAATGCTTTGTTAACTTATACATGGAGGGCTTTTCTTCCCAGTCAGTTGGAAAAGATATCTTCTTATGCTATCATTCCACTTAGGATTGCATATATATTTCTTATATTTCAGTAAATATATGTATGTCTTATGACTGTTACTCATTATTTCAAGTTTATGCATCATGTCAAAGCCCCTCTGCAACTTGTCTAATGTCAGAAGGCAGTGGATGAGGAAAGAATGTTACAGTGAGGGCCATGTGTTAATAGCCTGAAAAAGCAGGAGACAGCAAAATGTTATTTGTGCTGTCTCATATGCTGATTTGGACTGCAGGAACAATGAGAAATCATAGATGACACAGCAGTCAGTGACTTCCACATCAGTAGTGCAAAGAATCCCTTCCTCCTTTTAGTTCAGACTTTAATGGAGCTATCAAAATGTCTCAAATAGGTTCAACAACCCGAGTAGCTCCTAAGATAAAGGTATCCAACTGGGAAGAAGGAAGAAAAGATGACCACTGCCAAGTCAATGGTCAACTGCAACTTCTCCATTATATCTGTTTTGGACTCCAAATCAGATATTTATTTTCAAGGACCTCCAAAGCAATACTAGACACCAATTGCCCAGTACAAGATCAGTTGTTGTAACTACAGACCTTAAAAGAGAGAATGCTCTTTGTAACAGGAAATGTGTAATAGCCTGGACTTGGTGTGTGGACTCTGCTATGAAGAGAAATCAGAATATCCTGGTCCAAACTGATGAGTTATAAGAGTGATGAAAGAGGCTAAGAAGGATAAAAAATAAGTTAAAAAAAATCTGCAAGAGAGAAGTTCAAGGGAGTTCACTTGGGCTTCCCAACCAGGAATTTAAAATACTTAACCAAGCTACCAATGCCAATATTCCATAGAATGAAACGATAATAGTTAAGGTGGTGTTACACTGCTATAAGTTTATAGTGCAGATACCAACAATATCTAAACGTAGGGCCTCGGCAGACGGCTAATAGGGCTGTCTCCGAGACCTGGAAGAGGAGGGGCAGCCGCACGCGTGGCGTCCCTTCCTCTTCCTGAGGTCGCCCTGGAAGCTGCCAGCCCTCCGCACGGCCGGCGCTTCCAGGGCAACCTCCCTCCGTAGCGACCGGACGCGCTGCGGAGGATAAGTCAGGGAAAGTGCGCCCGCCGCTTTTAGGGCGCACTTTCCCTGAAATCTAAAAGGAGCGCCAATTTGGAGCTCCTTTTAGATTCGCCGCAGGAGCGCTGCGGTGTGGAGGCTGAACTCCGCCAGCGCTCCAACCCGCGGCGTCTCCGGGGCCTCCGTCTGCCGAGGCCCGTAGTTTGCAAAAAGACTCTTCCATGAAAAAACAAAATCAAACCAACTACACCAATGAGTGAGTGAAAAAAATCTAGGCTAGAATCCCTCCTTCTGGCATATGTGGGAGATTTATGTTGGAGCATTCATACCACAGATCCTCATAATGTAATTAGTAAATTCTATTTCAGTCTTAACTAGACTACAGCCATTAAATTAATGGGTTTATACAATGGATTGGCTTGCCATTGAACAATTCATGTAATGAGACTACTCTAGTTGGATAAAACGACAAGATTCCTGCCTATGGAATTAAATCATTGTCAATGAGTACATCATTATCAAACAGGTAAATAAACATATGAAAACATGAACATGTGGTAGGAGAATATGTCACCTACAATTTTTTTAAAAAGTTTATTTTCAGTTTCATTAAGGACTGTTCACAATTATATAATGGTATGGAACCAATCTCAGCTTTTCATAGATGCTTACTTGCAGTGGCATCCATAGGGTTGGTTTCACCCGGAGCGGTAACTCATGGTGTCACCCCCTATTGACCTCCTCCCATACCACACCCATACAGAATCCTTAGTAATGCTTTTTTGCACTAATGTTACTCATAAATCGTAATTCCTATATACCACTCAGTGTAATGCTAATAGCTGTGACATAAACAACTAGCAAAATTAAAATTATGCCTTCAAATTACAATATCATATGCACAACCTAAATGTATTTACATATGCATAGTGAAGATTTGGTTAAAATGTGATGTTTTAAAGAAAATTTTAAAAGAATATTTTTAATTTTTCTAAAAAAGCTATTTTTAAATTTTAAAATGTTTTAAATTTAAAATTTTGAAATTTGAATTTTAAAAATTCTGGGACCTCTCCTTTCTTCTCCCACTGGGCTTGACCCCACTCCCACCATCTTTTAAAGCACTTTAAAAGTAAGCTATTGAAAGCTACAGCCCATTTCTGCCAAAATGTGTTTGAGAAGCAACAACTAGGATTGGTGTCATCTGGTGTAGTAACTCGTGGTGTCACCCCCCTTAGGGTGTCACCTGGTGCGATCTGCACCCCCTGCATCACCATAGTGACACCACTGCTTACTTGCATTGAACATTACATTAGCTTGAATTTTGCTAACAGTCCCAGTCCACCCATTGAACCAATGGAATTACAGAAGTGTTGACTCACCATAAAACAATCAATTCAGTTGGTCTATTGTAGTTGGGATTAACCAACAGGATTCAGGCCAATGAGCTGGATTGTGACTAGAACCATCAAAATCAATAGGACTGAAGCCGATCATGATTACTAATGTCAATTTCACTGAATTTAACTGGTCCCTAGTAAATATGACTAAGCCTTGGCCCAGACCATTGTTTGAACAAGCAAAGAAGTAATATCACTAGCATGTAACTAATTAAAATGTTTTCTGGCAGAAATGCTTCAATTTTCTTCACCTCTTCTTTCTCCTGTAGACCTCCATGCTGCCCAAAAACTGGCTCTGGAGAATTTCCCAATCCTGCAGTGCTGGTTTCCAGTAAACAGTGGGGTGAACTGAGGAAATGAAAATTTTCTCTCTTAGTTATTCAATTCTCTCAGTGGATACCCACCACTGAATTCTGAATTCCTTCAAACTGTGTAAGCAATTTTGCCAAGAGGAAAAGAAAATCACACTTATGGACCAATAAAATTTAGGCCTATTTTCCTGACAAATTCACTGGATAGATTTAGATCAAAGGCAGGCAAGCATTTGCCTAAATAGGAAAGCTATAAAAACATCAACAACAACACACACACCCCTGAACAAAAAGGGGAGAAAGGATCAGTAAACTGACAGCTTTTATTAGTGAAACCTTACATTAAATTTGATGGTTACCAACAGATGTGATGCTGTCACCTTAAAATATGTACATTCCTGCTTTAGAATTATGATATGTAGAAGCAACCAGTTTCTAGCAAATTAAATTCTCCTGCTGGTCACTGACTCCACAGCATTTGGTGGGGCTATGAGTTTTAAGAGCTTGGCTACCAGGACTGATTTCTGTAAAACCCTCAGTTAATACCAAAGTAGTTAGTCTGAAAGTATTTGTAAGCACTATCCTCAGACCTGTGCAACAAACTCTTCATGCTGCCCAATAGAAGCTGTATCTGCCATCCACTTGTGCATAGATAGATGACAAAGTAAAAGTAAAATCAGTCTTTGCATGATATATTATAACATTGATTGCATTTATTTTGATCAAGGATAATTTTGTCATTATTTATATGGCACTTATTAATTTATGCTTGAAAAACATAATTTTCACAGTTATTGAAACAGATGGGAGGAGACTTTATTTCTTTTTGCCTGATGATAGTTAGATAGATAGATAGACAGATAGATAAATATATTTGATGGGACAGAAACACAAAACATGTTATTTCCTTGTATATTTTTGTTTCATCTATAGCTGTTCTGAACATTCTAGTTGGATCCTTTGAGCTGAAAATTGTACTTAAAAGGCCCCAAGGAAAAATATTGCATGGGGGCCTTTATTCTTTTACAGCCCTATTTGTTGCCAAGAAACATGGTGGCTCAAGCGGTTAAGACACTAACTCTGTTGATTGCAAGATTAGCAAGTTGGCAGTTCAAGGTCCAAGTGTCACGTGATGGGGTGAGCTCCCACCACTAGTCACAGTTTCTGCCAACCTGGCAGTTTGAAAATATACAAATAGATAAATAGGTGTTACTTCAGTGGGAAGGTAAACAGTGTTCTGTGCAGTCATGCTTTTCACATGACCACAGTCGTCTTTGCCAACGCTGGCTCTTTGGATTAGTAACAGAGATGAGCACCACCTCCTATAGTCGGACATGACTTGACAACCTTGTCAAAGGGTAATACCTTCATCATTACTATTTGTTGCCATTGTTTCTTCTGACTCCATCCACTAGTAGGTGATGGGTTCCATCCTAGTACTGTGGTAAAGTCTTCTGAGTGCTAGTCCAAGCTTTAAAGGAAAGATTAATGGTGCTATTTTGTGGATGGAGTTTCAGCACTTTGATTAGCTGTTTTAAAATTCACATTTAAGCCTAACATATATTCACTACCCCTCCCCTACCATGACCGGCACCAACTGCCAGGATTATTTTCTGCAGTCATCATGCCATTCTATCACACCCACACTCATGACGCACTCTCTTTTAGTTACTGGTCATGTGCTTTCCTTAGCTAATCACATGGATAAGCTCAACAAGAGTGAATAGGGATAGAGTCAAAATGCTATGAAGCTGATCACATTTGACTGTGTCATATTACTGAGACCAGAAACAGCCAATTGAGAGTGAAAACAATACTTCCTTCCAGATAGGCTGGTAGCATGGATCAAAAACAAAAAATCTTCTTCAGACTACAGCACATGACATCATAATAAATAATGTGTCCTGCCAGTGAGGTAAATAAACTGACTTAGGACAGAGAAGATGCCTTCACAGCAGCGAAGATGCTTTCACAGCAGCAGCATCCCAATTGTGGAATAGCCTCCCATTGGAAGCCTGATTGGCATCATTGATGGTTTCATTTAGGCACCATGTAAAAACATCGTTCTTTATTAATGGCTTTCAGACTCAGTGATTTACTTCAAATGCTTTGCACAGGGTTTTGAAAATGTTTTGATCTTTTAATTTTTGTTTTAACTTGTTAATATGTTTACTAAATTTTAAGTCTATTAAAATTGTTTTATTATTTTTAATTGTTTAACCCATTGGAATCAATGAGGTCTGTACATCACCCTAGCATTAGATATAAATTTTTAATAATTAAATAAATAAATAAGCTTTCTTATATGATATCTAACCTCATCCTACATACATATGGAAGTAAAGAACTTGCATCTCTATTTCCTTATGAATCATTAATGTATTTATTTATCTAGTTCTATCTGCATACGGTGAACTTTAGAGTAAAACAGATTAAAGTATTGTGCTCTGAGGACCAAGTTGGGCTTTTGATTAGACTGAGGTGGGATAGAAATGATGATGATGATGATGATGATGATGATGATGATGATGATATTTTGTCCTTCCTCACAGGAGACAGGGGTAGTTGATAACCTAAATAAAACATGGAATTTAAAATAAAGGCCTAATTATTTAATTGCAATTATAGATAAGGTTTGGAATCCTGTATAGGATTTACAGAAGTGTAATCAGTATGTTTACAGTGCTATGCAGTGAATCCTAGCCCAAAGCTCCCAATTCCCATTTATCATGAAGGAGGGACTATGATTGATGGAGGTCTGTTCCCCTATCACTCAGGAAGCAATTGACTGACATTTTTACCCTTTCTAGTATGGCAGTGAAAAGAAGGGCCCCATCTCAAGTCCACTTATGCAAGAGGGTGTTGGGGACTGATTATTTGCAAGAGAGTGTTGGAGACTGTCAGTCAGCTACTTCCTGATTGACAGAAGTACATGCTCTCATTGATTGTAGCAGCTGTTTCTCAGACTGAGGAATTTTAACAGTCCCTGTATATTCCCTAACATAAGGGCAATATAGAGATCATGAATACATAACAGTCACTAGTGTGTAACTCTAGGTTATACATTTGTAACTGTCATACAGGAGTCTAACCATGGTCACTAAGAGGTTAATGAAGATGCTAAAGTCATTTTTTTCTTGAACTCATCCTTACTTTGGACTCATAGTTCTTTTTGATTATTTAAATAGTATTACATTTGCACACTAGTGCTTAAGCAAAGAGCATTCTGACACAAATGACAACATTGTTGTTGTTGTTTTTTACTGAAAATCAACAACCCCCAAACCCTTTCTTTCCAGTCAGTTTCATTTTATAGATGTGTTTATTTTTCTCAATCTGATCATTTATGCTAATAAACATTTCAAGTGACAGTTTTAAAAGGCCCTTCCCTCTGTCCCACCACCCTTATAGGTAACACAGAAAAGGGCCTTTTCAGTAGCTGTCACCAGGCTCTGAAATTTCTTTCCCAGAGAAGATAGACTGGTACTCTCCCTACTTTCTTTATCCAGACAAGCAAATACTTTTCTATTCTGGCAGGCATTTGACGATTAAATTATATAAGGCCCATCTTATATGATGCATGGGATATTGCTAATTGCTGTGTTGATATGTGTGTTTGTGTGTTTTAATATATGTTTTAACTTGGTTTTTTTTCTGATTGTCGATTTTTTTGTGGGGGGGGGTAGCTTTTGTATTTTGTGGATTTTAAACAGTTTTTTTTTTTAATCATTGTAAGATACTTTGAGTCCCCAGGAAGAAAAAGAGGAGGAGGAGGAGGAGGAGGTGGTGGTGATGGTGTAATTCTAAGTTTAAAGTTGCTTTACACTGTATCATATGGTCATTGGGGCAGTGTCCCTTTTCATTTAGGAAATAATAGAAAGAAAAGATCTCTCCCTCTCAAGTTATAGAAGGACCTCCAGTCTTGGAAGGGGAGATCTAACCTCTTATCCTCTGTCTGCCCTATGGAAACTTTGGGCCTTTGCAGATTGCCAGAAATAATGCACCTTGAGTCCACTTTAACTGCCCTGGCTCAGTGCTAAGGAATCATGGGAATTGTATTTTTTTCTGGGACATTGAGCCTTCTCTGTCAGAGAGCTCTGGTGCCACAATAAATTACAGTTCCAATGATTCCTTAGCACTGAGCCAGGGCAGTTAAAGGACTCAATCTGCACTATTTCTGGCACTCTGCAAAGGCCCTTTGACAGCATTATTTTCTTCAACCTCAGAGCTCTGATGCCTAGAGAGATGGAAAGGGGGAGGATTGGGCACACAACATGTACAGATCAACAGCACCCTTGTATCCACAAAACTGAAAGTCTTTTTAGACAGTGGCCCTGCTTCCAAAAGTGGGGGACATTTAGATCAGCTCTGGAGCTGGTTTAAATTATATTCCTCACATTAGTTGTGGTTTAAAAAATCCTTAAGGAATAATAATGAATACTCCTTCTCCCTTCTTTCTGCAGCAAAAGCCTGCATAGACTTTGGATGAGTTGGGTAATCCAAATTTGGATTCTGTTCTGATCACCAACAGAGTGGTCCTCCTATTCCCCATGAAGCTAATGCAAAGTAGGTTGTGAGGGGGCAGTTATGATTATGGAAATAGTGTCATAATCATGATTTAAGTAGTGACTGTGAATACAGAATAGTTACCCATATTTACTCATCCACAACTGATAGAATCCAAAGATATTGCTGTGTTAGTTTGTGGAATCAGTATGTAGAAAGAACTTGTAGCACCTTTGAGACTAACTGAAAGAAAGAAATTAGCAGCATGAGTTTTTGTAGACTTCAGTCTACTTCCTGAGATGCATTTGGTGGAGTGGAAACCAGGGAGAGACATATACATGTCATTGGTATGTGAGAGTGTCAATTCAAATTACAAATCCTTTGTGTATGGAAATGAAGTAGCGTGTCCAGTTTTAACAATGATTATTTGTGAACAAAGGCATTAGGAACTAACCTTTGTGCATGGAGATGAAGTGACAAATCCAGTTTGGAATGGAACTAGCCTGTAGTAAAGAGTATAGATGAATGTAGGATCCCCCCATTAGGATGGTGTCAGATAGTGTTGAAATGTGTGTAGTGAGCCAGGAAACCATTATCTTTGTTCAATCCATTACTGAGGGACTGTAGTTTGTGGATAAACTCCAATTCTGCTGTTTCTCTTTCCAATCTATCTTTGTAGTTCTTTTGTTCAAGGACCATTGTTCTGAGGTCTGAGATGGAATGTCCAGGGAGATTGAAATGTTTTGCCACCAGTTTTTGTGTATTTCCATTCCTAATGTCTGATTTATGTCCATATATTCTCTGGTGCAGGGACTGGCCTGTTTGCCCAATGTAGAGGGCTGATGAGCATTGATGATATATTATGGTATAAATGACATTGGAGGATGAGCACATGAATATCTTGTGATGACATTTCCTTTTTAAATATGAGGGCAGAGTTGGCATCTTGGTTTGTGGCAAGGCTTAGTACCTGTGTTGTCATCTGTGTTGTGTGCCATCCTGTAGGTGAGTACCTGTTTGAGGTTTGGAGGCTGTAGCCAAATTCAATGTTTCTTTGGTGCCAAGCAGAGTCAAAGGTAAAAGATAGTATATCTGAGCTTAACACTTTTATTATTTGTAACCACTTGAGCTGTCACCTGGGTGGGAGGTGAGGCTTCCAGTGGGTGGGACCTCTGCGGGTGGGCCCAAAAGGGTACCCCCATCTCATGAGTAGCCAATAAGGGACAGAGAGGGGGACCCTCTACCTTCTCCCTTGCTGTTCCACTCCTTGCTACTCATGAGTAGGTGGCACAAGGCAAGGAAGGGGTGCTTTCTCCAGGGAGAAAGCCTGTGGCTGGAGGAGGAGGAGCATGCTTGTGCCCTTCCCAGCTGTTCCATCCCAGGTTTTTTCCTGAAGAAGAAGTTCCAGATGGAGAAACCTGCAAAGACTGTGTCCTCCTCCTCCTCCTCCTCCTCCTCCTCCTCCTCCTCCTCCTCTTCTATCCCAGGCATCCCAGAGCAGCCAGGAACATGGAGGGAGATCCAATTGGGTGTCATCCCTCTCCTTGCTGTCACCTGGTGCAGTCACATCCCCCTAGTGACACCACTGGATGAATAAGCTTTGAGACTAGAGAGAGATTTCAGCCTTTTAGAATTGGGGTGGGGTGGGGTTAGAAAAGCTGCTGGGAAGGCAGCAGTAGGGCCAGATTTAGCCCCCGGTTCTGAAATTACCCACCACTTACTTAAAATATAAGATTGTTGTCTAAGCACATATTTGATGTTAACCTAAAAAAAATAATTAGGAAGAAAATGTTGTTGTTTTTAAAAAATGTGCTAAGAATTATTCCTTTCCTCATGTCATATCCACAAGCATGGACTGTATATAGCTTCAGGTACACAAAGGTGCTATACTCCTGGTGTTTTGAAAATCAATTGCAATTCCATATATAATTAACAGAAGATTTTATTTTATTTGTTTAAAATGGCATATGGGATTCCTATACAACAAAAGAGCCTCTCAAGGCAAAATTTATAAAATCTCAACAAGGCACAGTTAAAATCCAATTAGCTGCTTAATAACTAAAAAAATGCCAAACGTTGGGTTCACTCCTAATCCAATACAAATATCAATCAATCATGAATTAAGACAAGTTTCATCAAGCAGCTGGGGGGGGGGATAAAAATAAAAAATAATAAAAAAGGAAGGGTCCCTGATAATTATTTCTTTGGGTTTTTTTTGAAGGACAGGAAAAACAAGGATTGACACAGGTTGCCTGTTAAAGATTTCGATATGTGTGGAGCCACTGTCAAAAAAACTCTATCCTTTGTGGTCACTTGTTCACAAAGATGGCCAAACAAGTGCCTTGACTAAGGAACTCACAGTATGAGCAGTCCGATACATATAAAAGCAGAGCCCAAGTTGGAACTAGGGTGGGGGCTCCATAAAGAAAATCAAAAAGGTTTAATACAATACTAAATAATCATGTGAGAAACATAAAAGACCCAGAACAGCAAAAGCCTATTGACAATATAATATGACCAATATCAAACTGTACAATGCAATACAAAATAATACAACACAATATATTTGAAACAAAGACATCTGACACAAAGGACAAAGATCAATTGAAGCCTATAGGAAATACAATGTAGGTTGTATTCTGCCTCCCCCTCCCCCCCCCCCACTCCATCTCTGAATGAATCTCTTTGGAGAATAGGCTCCTTCAAAGAGAGGTCATTTGGATACATACATTAAAATCCACAGTACACAGTGGCTGATAGATAGATAGATAGATAGATAGATAGATAGATAGATCTCCCTTATAGTAGTTGGCATGTTGTGGGCCAGTTTTACATTATCCCACTTTTTTGCACATATGTTCCTTCTATGCTGTTCAATGTGAGTTTTGTTTTGTTTGTTTGTTTGCTTATGGCTGTGTAATGTTTTTAAATCTTACTTGTTTCTTTAATTAGTTGCTTTAAAGGGGGTGGCTCTGTTATCAAGTCACCTGTTAACTCTACTCATTAACTCGGTGTGATGTGTATATAAATAGGTAATTCCTACACTTGGTTATGTGATCTTACATGTGTTGCTATTGTTTGCTTCATTTGTGAGGTGGTAAATTTACTACATTCCTGTTTTGTATTTTGTGCTTGGTTTTTGTAATATTATTTTAATATGATTGATTTCTACATTATTTAGTATGTTTGGAGTCTGGTATATTTAATCTGTGACCAGTGGATTATTATGGAAAATTATGTTCTCATCAGATCTTACTGATGAAGAGTAATTGAAAAGGCTCCACATTTCTGGGTGTACTCACTTGAAGCTCTTCATTACAGACTTTCAGTAGAGCATGGCTTGTGGATTATATCTAGTTTTCCTATTCATATGCAAGTTTAAAATGGTCCTTGATGCTGATGTGATTCCATTTTTCATCACAGATTCCAAATTTTTGTTTCAACTATTTTTCTACAATGCAGCTGGTCTTGTTTGATATATAAATTTATATTATATGGTATATCCAGTGTGGTGTGGTGATTTGAGCATTGGACTACAACTCTGGAGATGAAGGTAAAAATCCCTGCAAAACCATGGAAACCCACTAGGTCACTTTGAGTAAGTCACATTCCCTCAGTTCCAGAGGAAGGCAAGGGCCTCTCTTAAAATATCTCGCCAAGAAAACCCTGTGATAGGTTTGCCTGAGGGTCACCATAAGTCGGAAATGACTTAAAGGCACACAACAACACAAACTACATTATATTGTATTATATTGTGCGATATTTAGCTACATTGTATTGCCTATAACTTCAGCTGGTCTTTCTACTTTCTGTCGCTGCTTTTTTCTCATATATACATTTATATTATTCTTTATTATTCTGTATTGTACTGTGTGGTTTGATATCAGTTATATATTGTGCTGCCTATGAGTTTTGTTGTTTTATGCCTTTTATGTTTCTCACAATATTATTTATTTACTTATTTTAAAAAATATGTTCAAAGTCTTCACCTTTGTTTCTGATTCTTAGGGGCTATGCAGATGGGCAGCTCTGGGCTGCTCCTGCTTGTGGCAGATCAGGGCTGCAGCAACCCCATGCTGCAGCCCTGATCCTTCCTTTTGCTGCCCCTAAAAGAGCGGCAAAATACCGTTCCTTTTAGGGGTGGCAAAAGGCCACCCTCAGAGCTGGCGCAGTGGCTCTTCCGTGCTCTTTCAGTACAGCGTGTCTACACACTGCACCAGGAGGGTGTCCTGACACCGCACACCATGCAAATGGGTGTGTGCCATCAGGATGGTGTCGGGCTGGGGTTGGGGCAGCCGGCATGTGGCTGCCCCACCCCAACTCCATCCCCAGGTTGGCCCTTATGGCTGGTCTGCAACGCCCCTTTGTTGATTTTTTTTAAACCTTTCTTTGTTTCCTGTTGTTACCAGTAAAGGCAGGGTATCTATCTGCAAACTTTACACTGGATTTTGTTTAGCAGGGGTTGTCTGCATGAGCAAAGAGAAGCAGCCTCACTACATTTTGAAACCTACCTGTTTAAATGACACATGTGGCCAGAATCAAGCCATGTCCCAGGGCTAAACAAAAGAGCAAAATAACCCTAGGTTTGCTCCAGGTCAAGCCAGAAAGTGTGAACTATTGCACCAGCATATCAACTGTGCACAAGTGTGGAGATGGGGGGGGTGCAGGTGTCCAGTAGAATCAGTCAGGAGTGGGCACCCTGAGTTGAGCAAGCTCTCAGAACCATTGCTGGCCATAATTTTATTGTCATCCACCCACAAATCAATTGCAAAAGTGCACTAGTGGTCAGCTGGACCATTGAACCATTGCATGCCGTATGAAGCAAAATGATGACAATGGATCCAACAATACAATGATTTAATGAAAAAATTAACAAAAGGCTAGTGTAGCAGGGAGCTGTGGGGAGAAAGAGGAGAAAGAGGGTATGAATGGGGGGATTGCATGATCATGCTGTGCCAATGTATCACTGGGTGCACTGATTTGCCATATGGGCAGCCTATAAATTGTGTGATCATGTGCTCAGTCATGAAGCTGCTCTGCTGAGCTGGTGTCTAGGCTGGATGAGGGAGGCAATTGACAGCTGCTTATGGTATGTCCATGTGCTCATGCATATGCGTTTGGAGCAGAATAGAAAGATAATAATGATAATGTGATGTGGCTTGTAGCTGTAAATGCCCCATTTTGGCATTTCATCCTTGCAGTAATATGAACTGTCCATTGTGGAAGCTGGCAATGTGGTCAGAGGATTTTCTGAAGTTAACCTAGCTTTTCTGTTTCATCTTCTTAGTGTTCCAGACATGAATTTAACATGTTTATAGGGATATGACCTCAACTTCCTTATATACAGCTGCCTAGCCATCAAATCATGTAAAATGTGAAGTAGGGTCAAGGTTATCCATTCTGGGGGAAAAACAGAGGATAAACAATGTCTGAACTCTGACAAAACAGAGGCCTTTTGGCTTCAGTAAAGAAATCAGAACCAATCACAAGAAAAGAGCCTTTATGGCTACAATGGAGGTCTGAAATCATATGGCCTCCTTTTACAAACTTTTTTCTTGTTGTTCCTTGATAACTGTTTGGCAAGAGGTGAGGGAATTGAGAAGTTAACTTTCTGCCTGCAGGAAAACACTTTCATTGTCGTATTCAATACCACATGATTTAGACTTACAGGCTTTTGTTATTCCAGAAATATACTTTCATTTCCCTGTACAACTTTTAAAAACTGGCTTGGCCTGATGAAGAAGTTTGTGGGATTTGAAAGCTAGCATAATGTATTTTGTCCCTTCTGGTTCATGTGAAGAACTCACTAATTTGTACTCAGAATTTTGTACTATAAATGTATTGTTATGGCATGTAAGCTGCTAAGAGATTTTATTATTTCAAGCACTATGTATGTATTGCAAGAAGCAAGCCATTATCAATTCAAACATTGATTTATTCCTAACCATACCACCAATCCTGATGTACAGTAGCAGACAGTTCACTGCAATCAAATCATTCACTACAATCAAATAATTCAAGCAAAACTTCCACAGTAGTTTGGAAAAGAAAAAGAGGTAGTGTGTCTGTAAATCCGCAGGATAATTTATTTTAATTTGAAGGTGTTTAACTTTCAAATGGGAAATGCTGTTTAAAAAAAACAAAAAACAGAGGAAGTTGCTACTAAGAAAGGAGCAAAGTAAAGGGGGAAACCCCTCTGTACCATAAGAACATTAAATGCTGCACCATAATCTGTCCTGTGTGTAGTATGAGCAGTAATCTGAAAAACTTCAGAGCATATGTTTGTAGGATGGCAGTAAAAGACAAAATGTTAAATGTGAGTTGTTGTGTCCACTCATGTATTAGAAAGCAAAGATCCAGAAATCTGTTATGGTGGTCACATTTGAATTTGTGCAGCTACTCAAACCTCAGAAATGAAACTATCATGCTGTGTTGATTACACTATGGGAGAAAACACCAGTCTTTCAGCCATCCCAAATTTGGGGAGAAAGTCCAATTGGAAAAATCTCTACTAAAGAGGATACATTTTGTGAGTAACTGCTGACTTAAAAGGACAATTTTTTAAAAAAAGGAAACAAGCATGTAAATGTGCAACCTTGTACTTGAGACTTACCAGCTGAAATTCTATAAACTATAACAGAAATATGCTGTACTGGCCTAACAAAAGTTACACTGCTGCATGGGCAAGCATATGTCAGAAAGTCCCACACTGGCATATTTTCTGCATCCTCAATGGAGATGTTTTTCACTTACTAATACATGCAAATAGGATTTTATGTTTTTAAAAAAATACTTGAGAGAATTTCGTCCATTGCATACATGTACATTCCACAGGAGTGCCAGTGTAGTGTAGTGGTTTGAGTGTTGGACTAGGACTCCAGGAAACCAGGTTTTGAGGATTCAAATCCCCACTTGACCATGAAAAACCACCAAGTCATCTTAGGCAATTCACAGTTACTCAGCCTTTTTAGGAAGGCAACGACAAACCTGCTCTGAACAAATCTTGCCAAGAAAAACCCCATTATAGGTTCACCTTAGAGCTGCCATAAGTCAGAAAGAACTTAAAGGCACACAACAGCAACAACATTTTGTAGACTCCTGGTGGCTGTATTATTGTTCATGTTGCAGCAGATACTCATTGAGAGTGTGTAGTTGTTCCACTGGTAGCCAAGCTGCAAGTGTGGACAGGGACATGTCCCCACATGTGTCTGTGTCATTAGTAGAATGACATGGTGATGTTGCTACTGCCATGAATCAGGGGATCTAGCCTGTAATGTGTGTGTGTGGTGTGTAACTGATGACATTGCTGTTCTCTGTATTTTTTTACAGAATTTGGGAAAGTTTCTTTTTGAAGTTCAGCTCTCAGAATCTCCAGCCAGTATGGATATAGTGACAGCTGTAGTCCAAAACAATAACTTTTCCAAGCTCTGAGTTCTTCCCATTACATTTCAACTTCAGTCTCTGCATCTGTTATGACAGCTAAGATATGGTGTAGAATATGCTTTCTAAATGCTGAAAAGAAATTTTAATACTGAAGTCCTGGAAGCCTGAGGAGTGAAGGAAATTTTCATTTGGGGGAGTATAATTCTTGTTGGGAAGCAATGCCTTCATGCCCACCCCAACCCATAGCTACATCATGGTATTACTCTGCCTGCAAGACAACTCTGAGATCCAAATTCAGCAGAACTCACCTAGATGAAGTTGCATACACCATTTGACTATATATGAAAACACAGAGAGAGTGTTATACTCAGACACATTTGCAAAACTCATAAGAAAAATTACACTCTTCTACTTTTGATTCATTATAATGTCCATCACTTTTGTCCTCCCACCTTTTATATTATGAAACAGCAGTAACTGTTCATGTGCAGATGGCCTGGGATGTCACAAGTGGGTCTCTGGTGAGTGTCTGTATCTGGCATTTGTTACAGAGAAGGTAGTAAAATTGGGTAGAAACAGGAGCTTGGAAGGGGATGTTGTTGCCTGAAGATATTTAGAACTCTCCTACAAGTTATATATTCAGGTCTGTGTTTTTCTAATAATATTCAGAGAGAAAAAAATCCCCAGGTGATCATTTTCAGCACTACATAAACAGTCATTTATTATTGATGTGAAATTATCACAGTTTTGCAACAGAATAATGCATTGTGATTCCTGGAGTGCTCAATGGACTGCCTCAAATGGCAGCAAAGAATATTTAAAGCATGTCTTTGTGAGTCAAGAAGAGATGCCACAACAATTTCCCATCAGCTTGAAAGCTACACACTTGATGAATATAGCATTGCACTTTCATAGTCATGTGCTAATTTGTTTGAAGAAACTAAGGGCCTTTGCAGACTGCCAGAAATAGTGCACATTAAATTGAGGCACTGCCCTGGCTCAGTGCTAAGGAGTCATGGGAATTGTATTTTTTTCTGGGACATTAAGCCTTCTCTGTCAGAGAGCTCTGGTGCCACAATAAATTACAGTTCCCATGATTCCCTAGCACTGAGCCAAGGCAGTGCCTCAATTTAATGTGCACTATTTCTGGCAGTCTGCTTAGGCCCTAATATTTCTTGGCTTCACACAGAGATGTGTTGTTGTTGTTTTAAGTAGCCATATTGTTGAGCAAAAAGGACAAAAAGAATCTTGTGCTACCTTAACAATAATTGCATTGACTGTAATATGAGCCTTCATCAGGGTAAGACCCTTTCATCATATATAGACAATGAACAGCAAATATACTGGATGAGTATCTGTGCACATTCATGTTACTTCTACCACAGACAAACAACACATCAATGGTGCTGCAGGCCTCCATATTGGGGGCCATGAATCCATTCCATACTTTAGTCTGAACTTTATAAAAAGTTATCCAAGGTCCTGAACCTATTTTTGGATAAGATTCAGCTGTTAGATAACTCCTTTAAACTCTACATCAGCGATGGTGAACCTTTTTGAGACTGAGTGTCCAAACTCAGTGGCATTTCTGCACTGGGTGTCACTGGGTGCTGGGGGCGGGACCTCTGGGGTGGGACTTCCAGGAGTGGGACTTCCGGGGGGGGGGGAATGCAAAGAAAAAAAATAGAGGACCTGACAAAATAAAGTTCAAAACAACAAATAAAAAAATAAAAAAACCCACTCATATAAATATTAAATCTGTCTTTCTCAGCCCTGCTCAAAATGAAAGATCTTTTTCATTCAAAGATCTTTCTGGACAGTAGGTTGAAATGGAGGACAGGTCCAGGAAAGGGAGGACCAAGCCTGGTCATCCTGAGCCAAAACCACTCATCTTTTCATCCACTCAGAATGCCATATGGGAGAGAAGCCACATATAAATAAAAGAAAACAAATAAAATACAAATATAATAAATTCCTGTTGGTTATTCCCAACTAAGGAAGACACATTCTATTAATTGCTGAACAGTGCTTGAACATGTAGATAGATCCCATTAATTCAATGGCTCTAATCTAGGATGCATATACACTGTAGAAATAATGCAGTTTGAGACCACTTTAACTGCCATGACTCCATCCTACAGAATCCTGGGATTGATAGTTCTGTGAGACACCAACACTCTTTGGCAGAGAAAGCCGAAATAATAATAATAATAATAATAATAATAATAATAATAATTCTATCCCGCCCCTCTACCAAAGCAATTGGGATAGTTTTATTTGTAGAAATAAAACTATAAATCCCAGAACTCCAGGATGGAACTTAAAAGTGGTGTCAAACTTGTTAGGATTTTTAATGGGATATAGATTCAATGTTAAAATGTTGAAATGTAAAGATGTGTGTGTCTGTATTTTTCCTTGCTGAGAAAAGCTGTTTTTTTGAGGCCAGATTCGCACTTATCAGCCCAGGTGTACTTTAGCCCAAACAAAGTACAGTTCTATGAGAAAGAGACTTGTTTACATAAAGGATTTATAAACATGAGAAATGTTATGGGAATTGCAGTCACATGATTTAGTATGGTAATTAAAGTTTGGGCTAAAGCACATCATGCATCATCAACCAATCAGTCTGTAAAGGCTACACCCAAAGGGGTGGAGAATTGGGGGCTGAAAGTTGTGATCCAAAAAGCCTCTTCACTTGTTCTTTAACTTTTGAACTGTAATGGACTAATTAAAAGATTTTCCTGATGCTGCAACTAACCAATTTTGAATCATGTAGCAGATAGGCTTTGTTCCTGTTTAGCCTTCTAGCTAAAGTGAAGATGATATTATTATTATTATTATTTGTTTTTGCTTATGTTATGTTTTACAATAAAAGAAGCTTGCTGGAGATTCCAGGTTTTGGTGATTAGTTTATGGACTGTTTTACAACACGTCCATCAACATAATTCCACAAGTGGTAGCAGAGGATGGTTTCGATCCATCGACCTCTGAAGCAAAGCCTGGATTTTAAAAGCAGGAGCATTTTTTTTTCTCTTCTTCCTCCCAGCCTTGCCAGCATGACGTGCGGACGGCAGGAGCGGTTGGAATTCCAAAAATGAATTATGGCAATCAGCACCACAGAAGCCTGTAAGTAAAAAAACCTCCCTTATCTCAAGGCAATTAATTACATGGACTGTCTCAGAGCTGTAAAAGGGGCAAGAAATGCAGTGATTAGCCGGGTGGCTCTAAAAGCTGCAGTGTTAAAGAGACAGTGTCCTGGAGGGGCAAGCAGTTTTCAAGGCTTGTGCTGGACTAAAAGGGAAATAATTAAACATGGAGCTTGGGAAATTTCCTAAACTTACATCAGATAACTACACATCCTGGGAAGTTTACAGCAAGGCCCTTTTGACCAGAGAAGGTCTTTGGCAGGCTGTACAGGACGGTTTGGGCACTAATCCAACTGCAGCTGAGATAGAAAGAAATTCCAGAGCTGTTGCAACCCTCCTTCTCCTTTTATCTCAGGGGCAATTAAATCATGTAAAGCATCTATCTTCTGCAAAACAAATATGGGACTCTTTGGCTAGAATTCACCAGTCCACCTCTGATCTAGCAAAGATGATTTGGGCAAAGCGGCTGTTTTCATGCAAAATGAAAGAAAAAGACTCTGCAGAAGGTCACCTAGATTGGATGAGAGACTTGTTTGCCCAGGTTCAAGCAAGGGGCATAACCCTAGATAAAAATCTAAAAGTTTACATCCTTCTGGGATCTTTAAATGAATCGTATGATAATATCCTGCTAGGCTTGCAGGCCCTCCCAGGTGCGCAATTGACTATGGAAATGGTCTGTGGGAGAATTTTGGAAGAATCTCAGAGAAGGAGATTTGAGGCAGAGCAGCGAAAGCAGGGATCCACAACAGCAGCAAGGCCTCAAAATGCCACAAAGGGAGCTTTAAAAGAGATTCAAACTGAAAAAGCAGCAGTTTCAAAAGGCAAAATGTGTTTTTATTGTAAAAAGTTTGGACATTTAAAAAAGGACTGCAGAAAGCTGGCTGCAGATAGCAGGAGGGGGCAGCAACAACAACAGCAACAGCAGCAGCAGCAGCAGCCACGTCCCCCTGGTGGCCAAAAGGGACACAGTGCTAACAAAGGATTTGTTGCCACAATTCAAAGCTGTGACAGTGTGCCCCAAGTTCAGTCACCCATCACCTGGCTTCTTGACAGTGGAGCCTCCACTCACATGGCAAACAAGATTGAACTGTTCCAGAGCAGGATACCAGCAAATGTTTCTTCTGTTGCCTTAGCAGATGGGGCAGGCTCGAAAATTCAAGAAATGGGAACTGTTTGCATTCCTAGTTTTGGTAAAAAATTTGAAAATGTCTTTTATGTACCTAGCTTGCAAAACTGTTTAGTTAGTGTGTCAGCTTTGACCACAGATGGGTACAAATTGAGTTTTGAGGGGGATGAATGTTTAATTTTTAAAGATGGTGAGATTTGTGCTAAAGCCATTAAGAAAGACAGATTGCATTACATGATAGAGAGAGAGAGCTGTGCAGTTGCACAAAACCAGCCTTTGCATGCAGATTGCATTCATTATTTTCACAGAGTGTTGGGTCATGTTGGTTTTCTGAATCTTTTGAAATTGGAGAAAATTTGTCCTGAGTTTAAAATGTCAGCATGCTCAAAACACTTGGAGTGTTCGGTTTGCAGCAAGATTAAGCTGAAGGCTTATCCTGTGGCAAAACGAACAAAACTTAAAGCCCAGAGACCATTTCAATATGTGCACTGTGATTTAGCTGGGCCAATTTCTCCCAAGACACAAGGAGGAAATAAATACTTCATGGTGATTGTGGATCGCTTCACAAGGTTTTCCTATGTAATTCTTTTGAAAGAAAAGAGTGAAGCAGGGGAGAGATTCAAGGAATGGGTGAACATGATAGAGAGACAGTTTGACTACAAAGTGGGAACCTTGGTCACAGATAGAGGAGGAGAATTCTTGTCTCAGAACTTGACCAATTGGTTGAGAAAAATGGGAATTAGGAATTTTACTACGAACCCAGCTTGTCCTCCGGAGGATGGACTTGCTGAACGAAAGATTGCCATTTTGAAGCAAATAAAAGATTGTATGATGCTTGATGCAAATGCTCCTGAGCACCTTTGGGGGAGGCAATTCTCACAGCTAATTTCCTGACAAACCGCACTTGGAATTCTGCTGTGCAGAATACTCCTTACCACATGCTTTTCAAGAGACCACCCAATTTGAAATACCTTAGAGTGTTTGGGCAATATGCAAATGTGTATGTACCTGCAGCTTTCAGAAAGAAAAGGTCAGCCCAAATGGAGATGTTTGATGTTTGTTGGTTATACAGGGAACATTTACAGGTTTTACCTAGGTGGACAGGAAGTTCTTTTTTCAAGGAGCGAAAACTTTGAGAAACATTCTGGGTGGGAGAACATTCATTCAAACAAAGAGGTGTTTTTCAGACTAGGTCAGTTAGAAACACAGACAACACCACCTGCCAGAAATGGAGGGGCAGTGAAGCAAGAATCAGATTCTTCAGAGGATGAGGCTAGTACATCAGACAAGTTGTCACACACACGTCCACCAGCACCTAGAATGACAGAAACAAAGAGACACACAGACAAAGAGGCACATTCAAGTAGAGATACTGAGGATGATGAGGGAAAAACGAGGACAATTGTTTTGAGGAGGACAACTAGAGTTAAGAAACCTCCAGATCGTTTTAAAGTGCAGGAAGCTAAAGCTTGTGTAGTCATGGTAGAGGAGCCTGAGAGTTACAAGGAAGTACAAGAGTGTTGTGATGAAGAGAAGTTGAAATGGGAGTCTGCAATGGAGCAGGAGTTCAAGTCTTTGGTAGACAAGAAGGTGTTTGAAATTGTTGACAGACCTGCAAATCACAAGGTGATAGGGTGCAAATGGGTTTATAAGAGGAAGCTGATGCCGGATGGTAGTCAGAGATACAAAGCCAGATTGGTGGCTAAAGGGTTTGCACAACAGAGGTTTGAGAATTATGACAAAACTTTTTCTCCAACAGCAAAGCCTGAGAGTTTAAGGTTAGTGTTGGCTTTGGCTGCAAGGAGGGGCCAGATAGTGCATCACTTTGATTTTGAGACTGCATACTTGAATGCAAGTCTTGAGGAAACTGTTTTCATGGAACAACCTTTGGGTTTTCAACAGGATAGTGACAGAAAGGTGTACAAGTTGAAGAAAGCATTGTATGGTTTGAAGCAGAGTGCCAGAAGCTGGAATCTTTGCATACATGATGAGCTGGTGAAGTTAGGCTACAAACGCAGTGTAGCTGATGCATGTATTTACACAAAGGGAGATGTGATCTTGGTGATTTATGTAGATCACTTGGGTGTGGCAACAAATTCAAAGCAAGAGATTCAAACAGTAAGAAAGGAATTGTCACAGAAATTTAGTGTCAAAGATCTTGGAGTTTTAAGGTCTTACCTAGGAATTGATGTTGAATGGAGTGAAGATGGGAGTTGTTTGTTGAGTCAACAGAGGAAAATTCAGAATTTGATAGAGAAGTGTGGATTGCAGGATGCAAAAACAGTGAAGAGTCCAATGTCAGTTGGTTATGTGAATAGTGAAGGGACTAAGGAGTTTGAAAATTCAGAGATGTATAGGAGTTTTGTTGGGAGTTTGATGTTTATTGCTAACAATACTAGGCCTGACATTTGTTTTGCCGTGGGGGTACTTGGAAGAAAGGCAAATTGTCCTACAGTGGAAGATTGGACAGCAGTGAAACATTTGTTGAGATATTTGAAGGGTAGCATGGACAGGAAATTGAAGTTGCAAAACAGTCGAGCGGGACTTGAATGTTTTGTTGACAGTTCATTTGCTTCTGAGCTACAAGATAGAAAGTCAGTGACAGGATTGTTGATTAAATTGGGAGAAAGCGCAATTGTTTGGAGAAGTAGAAAACAGAGATATGTAGCCCAAAGTACAGGAGAAGCAGAATTCAGAGCCTTATCTGAGTTAGTTAATGAGATTGAATGGATTAGACAGTTGCTGAAAGATCTGAATGAAGAATGTGTTGATCCAGTGATGATAAATGAGGATTCTCAAACATGCATTGCAATGGCTGAAGCTGAGAACCTGAAGTGCAGAACAAAGTACA
Organism: Phrynosoma blainvillii; assembly: GCA_026167975.1. Classification (NCBI taxonomy): domain Eukaryota; kingdom Metazoa; phylum Chordata; class Lepidosauria; order Squamata; family Phrynosomatidae; genus Phrynosoma; species Phrynosoma blainvillii. The sequence continues at coordinate 141,461,631 of JANUYF010000003.1, forward strand.
TTGGTGTGAGATATCAGAATGTCAGAGAAATGGTACAGAATGGGATTGTGAGTCTGCAATACATTGAGTCAAACCATAATCAAGCAGACATCTTGACAAAGGCATTGACCAGTGATAGACACGAACAGATGTCACATCTACTTGGCATGTCTTAAGCTTAGGCCTAGCCATCAAGCTAAGTTAGTTTTGTAACAGATTTGGTTTAGTGTACAACATACACACATCATACATTTCAGGAGGGGATTGTTAGGATTTTTAATGGGATATAGAGTCAATGTTAAAATGTTGAAATGTAAAGATGTGTGTGTCTGTATTTTTCCTTCCTGAGAAAAGCTGTTTTTCTGAGGCCAGATTCGCACTTATCAGCCCAGGTGTACTTTAGCCCAAACAAAGTACAGTTCTATGAGAGAGACTTGTTTACATAAAGGATTTATAAACATGAGAAATGTTATGGGAATTGCAGTCACATGATTTAGTATGGTAATTAAAGATTGGGCTAAAGCACGTCATGCATCATCAACCAATCAGTTTGTAAAGGCTACACCCAAAGGGGTGGAGAATTGGGGGCTGAACGTTGTGATCCAAAAAGCCTCTTCACTTGTTCTTTAACTTTTGAACTGTAATGGACTAATTAAAAGATTTTCCTGATGCTGCAACTAGCCAATTTTGAATCATGTAGCAGATAGGCTTTGTTCCTGTTTAGCCTTCTGGCTAAAGTGAAAATGATGTTATTATTATTATTATTTGTTTTTGCTTATGCTGTTTTACAATAAAAGAAGCTTGCTGGAGATTCCAGGTTTTGGTGATTGGTTTATGGACTGTTTTACAACACATCCATCAACATAATTCCACAAAACTGAATTATTTCTACAATATAAAATCAATGGTGATAAAAAGGAGCCAGCACAGTGGTTTGAGCATTGGAGGACCTTGGAGACCATGGTTCCCATCCCAGCTTGCCCATGGAAACCCACTGGGTCACACTCAAGCTGAGTGGATGGCCATATCAACCCCCCCTGAAGAAAACTGGTAAGAAAACCCCACAACAGGGTCCCCTTATGGTTATAATAAGTCAGAAACGACTTGAAAGTACACAACAACAACACTGTGGTGCAATGGTTTGAGCTCTGGATTAGGATCCTAGGAGACCAGGATTTAAATCCCAGCTCTGCCATGGAAGCCCACTGGTTAATCTTGGGTGAGTCACACTCTCTCAGCCTCAAGGAATGGCAAGGGCAAACCTCCTCTCAAGAAAATGGCCAAGAAAACCCCACTATAGGCTTGTCACATAGGTTGGAAAGGACTTGAAGGCACAAAACTACATAACAACAACAACCCTTTACAGCTTCCCTTTCGACTTAATGGGACCAAGTCTGCCCCCTCTTTCTATATACACACATGTACACACACCACATAAAACCACACACCTCACACATATATACAACCACATACCCCACACATACATACAATCACACACCCCACACATATATAAACACCCCCAGAAATCACACACACATATATACAGAAGCACACATCCCACGCATATATACACCCATACCCACATACACAGCCACACATCCCATACATATAACCACACACCCCACACACATATACAACCACAACCACCCACACGTACATACCCCACACATACATACAAACACTTCACACATATTTAGAAATACACATTAGACACATATATGCAAACACCCACGCACATATATACAAAGACTCACACACAGGATGGAGACATTCCCCTCACCCATGGGGTTCTGCTCACCAGGTACTCAGAGTAATGTAAGTCATGCTGCACTCATTCTTCTCATACTGGACCAAAACCTCCCAGGCATCCAACAGCACCAAAGCCACCAGCACCCCATAAAACATGACCACCACCACCCCACTGGGGACTTTGCCTGCCTTGCCCATGGCCGCCACTATTGCCTGGCCTCCGCCAGGGTCTCTCTCTGCCCTAGCTCCATATTCACACATTCACTCACTCACACAGGCAGGAGGGCCAGACCTGGCAGGGCTGCCCCTGCCCTGGAAAGCAGGGAGAAGGAAAACAGGGAGAAGGGAGAAACCAATAGGGAAAAGGGAGGGAAGAAGTTGGAAAAAGAAACCTGGGCCTGCTACCATCTTAGGGAGGTCAGAAGGGAGCCCAGCACCCGCTCTGCATCCACCATTTTGGGGGGTTTTGTGAAGGGGGAGAGAGGGTGGCTGGCCACGACCACCATCTTAGCACCAAAAAAGGACCGGGCTGAGGCCAATTATATATGTCCACAGAGAGGGCTTTCTGTGCCCAGTTTGGCATGTGTGTCATAGGTTTGCCATCACAGCTTTACACTAACATCTAGAATGCATTCCCTGCCCCACTATCATGAAAGCCACCAGCTGTCACTTTCACACACACACACACACACACACACACATGCACACTTCAATAAAACGGCTGTTAGGTGCACCAGAAAGCCAGCCCCACACTCTTCCATGATACGCCATTCCACAATGTAGTTGTTTTCTCTGTCCCAAACTTATATTCTCGATTTCCATAACCACTGAGCTCCTTACATTGTTTTGAGACCTTCCCTCTTCCCTTTTTTTTAAAAAGAATAAAAGATACTTTGTACCTCGGGCTTCCTCTGAGTGCATGGTACCATATCCTTGGGCATGAGTGGTGCTCCCAAATGCTGGCACTTACCTTAAAACAAAGTTAATTGGGGAAAGAAGAGGTGTGGATGTGTATATGTGTATATATATATATATATATATATATATATATATATATATATACATACATATATATACATATACATATATATACACGCAAGCAAATTTGTACACAAACATACACAACATATGAATATTCAAAATCTTGTGAACTGTAACTTTCATGAGTAAATGCCTACAACTTCAGATGAATGTAGTGAATACCTGAGAAAAAGAATGACAGAAGCATTCCTTCACTTTTCAGGCATTCATGAGTAAATGGTGACAATTTAAGTTACTGTCAATAAGTATCCACAAATCTCTGCATTTCCAAGAAATAAACTGTATTAGGAAATTGATATACGATGGAGGGGGTTCATACCTCAAAGGGATTGCTAAGCACATATATAATCCCCTCTTAAAATAAATGGAATCTAAGCATGCCCATTTAGGGCTAGATCATATCCTTTTGTGACTTATTATTCATTAATATGAATGAAGTGCATCAATGCTACACTAAGCAGTCGGGCTGTTATCAAAGTTACCAGCTAGCTTAATATAGCAGCTGAATCATCACTTTCCACAGCCTCATAATTTTTAAAGGGAAATGCAATCCCTTTGGATAGCCACTCTTATCTTATTCCTGAAGTGGGGAAGTTTTGTCTGCTATGGGCCTTTACAGACTACCAGAAATAATGAAGCTTGAGTCCACTTTAACTGCCCTGGCTCATTGCTAGGGAATCATGGGAATTGTATTTTTTTTTTTTCCTGGGACATTGAGCTTTCTCTGTCAGAGTGCTCTGGTGCCACAATAAACTACAGTTCTCATGATTCCTTAGCACTGAGCCAAGGCAGTTAAAGTGGACCCAAGTTGCATTATTTCTGGCAGTCTGCAAAGGCCCTGTATGTTTTGAACTACAACTCCCATAAACCCATTTAGCATTGATCATACCACGTGAGGAGCTGAGGTTCATACATCTGGAAGTTACCCACAATTGCTCATGTCAATCTCTTGTTTGACTTGAACTACAGCATCTCTAGCCTCAGGAACTCAATCTTTGTGGCAGACAAGTGTTTTGACAAATGGCTCTGTACCTGTTAGCTCTATAGAGTTAGCTCTATACAATTGCTCCCAGAGGCCAGTTTCAGGTAAGTTTCGGCCAGGACAGGGGAAGAAGGAGGAGGCTTTCCAGGCCAGTTTCTGAAAGAAAGGAGAAAGAGAAGGAGGCTTTCCAGGCAGTTTCTGCCAGGAAAGAAGAAAGTGTAGGAGGCTTTCTAGGCCAGTTCCTGCTAGGAAAGAGGAAGAAAGCAGTTTCCAGGCAGCCATTTTGAGTGGGTGAGTTTTTAAATTCTTTTAAAAACACACTTGGGGAGAGTGTGACTGTTGCTGAGTGGGTGCGGATTTGTTGAGTCTGCCAGAATTTTATAACCATTACTAATTGTTGAAAAAGTTCCAGTCATCAGCAGACTTTAACACTGGTGTTAGAGAGGGATTTTCTTTGAGAAGGAAAGCTGTAGTCCTCTTTCAGGTACTAATTAAAACTTAGTATGGACACTGAAGGAACTGCTGCCGTCACCTGCAATACCTGTGGGATGTTTGTCTTCTTACCTACAGATGTGGGGAACTACACATTCTCCAAGTACAAGTTGGTAGCCCTCTTGGAGGAGAAAGTACAGCAGCTGGAGGCATGGGTAGCTACACGTTAGCATATTAGGGAGCAAGAGGCTTTCCTAGACAGAACGGAATGAACGGTCTTGGACGGGGACCACACAGAGGAAGTTGCTGGGGAAGAGAAGGTCACATCACATACACAGGAGGTAGACATTCTAGACTTTAGGAAAGCTGATTTTACTAAACTTAGAGAAATACTGGGGGTGATACCATGGACAGGAATACTAAAAGAGAAGGGAGTTCAAGACAGATGGGAGTTTCTCAAAAGGGAGATAATGAAGGCACAATTTCAAACCGTTCCAACGAGGAGGAAAAATGGGAGGTGCCTCAAGAAACCAGGATGGATGACTAAGGAACTTACAACTGAACTAAGTTTTAAATGGAACATGTATAAGAAATGGGAAAATGGGAAAATCACCAAAGAGGAACTCAAACAAATAGCTAGCATGTGTAGGGGTAAAATCAGAAAAGCTAAAGCGCAGAATGAACTCAGGCTTGCTAGAGAGGTTAAGAACAATAAAAAGGGCTTTTTTGGGTATGTCCGCAGCAAAAGGAAGAAGAAGGAAATGGTAGGGCCACTGTGTGGAGAAGATGGCAAAAAATTAACAGGGGATAGAGAAAAGGCAGAATTACTCAACACCTTCTTTGCTTCAGTCTTCTCAGAAAAGGCAAAGGGTGCTCAACCTGAGGATAATGGAGCAGAGGACAGAATAGGAGAATTTCAGCACAGAATAAGTAAAGAGATAGTACAGGAATACCTGGTTAATCTAAATCAGGGGTAGGCAACCTTTCCCCTTTAAGGGCTGAGGGACTTCAGCTCCCAGAAGCCTCAGCCATGTTGGCCAATAGTCCCATGTTCGCCAATAGCTCCTGGGATTCTGGGAGCTGAAGTCCCTCGGCCCTTAAAGGGGAAAGGTTGCCTACCCCTGATCTAAATGAATATAAGTCTCCAGGACCAGATGAATTACATCTAAGGGTATTAAAAGAACTGGCAAACGTAATATTGGAACCATTGGCAATAATCTTTGAGAACTCCTGGAAAATAAGAGAAGTCCCAGCGGACTGGAGCAAATGTTGCCCCCATCTACAAAAAGGGGAAAAAGAGAATCCCAACAATTATCGTCCAGTTAGTCTGACATCAATACCAGGAAAGATTCTGGAGCAGATCATTAAACAGAGAGTCTGTGAACATCTGGAAGGTAATTTCATAATGACAAAAAGTCAACATGGGTTTCAGAGAAACAGGTCATGCCAGAGAAATCTGATCTCTCTCTTTTTTTTTTTTTGAAAAAATTACCAGCTTGGTGGATGAAGGGAATGCTGTGGATATAGTATATCTTGATTTCAGTAAGGCCTTTGACAAGGTTCCCCATGACATTCTTGCAAACAAGCTGGAAAATGTGGGCTAGACAAAATAACTGTTACATGGATTTGTAATTGGTTGACTGGCCGAACCCAAAAGGTGCTCAACAATGGCTCCTTTTCAACCTGGAAAGAAGTGACCAGTGGGGTGCCACAGGGCTCTGTCCTGGGCCCAGTGCTATTCAATATCTTTATTAATGACTTGGATGACAGTATTGGGGGTATAGTTATCAAATTTGCAGATTACACCAAATTAGGAGGAGTAACTAATACCCCAGAGGACAGAATCAAAAATTCAAAATGACTTGAACAGACTAGAAAACTGGGCCAAAGCTAACAAAATGAAATTCAACATGGAGAAATGTAAGGTACTGCACTTAGGGCGGAAAAACGGAAAACACAGATATATGATGAGGGACATCTAGCTGAATGAGACTACATGTGAAAGGGATCTAGGAATCCAGGTGGACCACCAGTTGAACATGAGTCAACAGTGCGATGCAGCAGCTAAAAAGGCCAATGCAATTTTAGGCTGCATCAGTAGAAGTATAGTGTCTAATAGTGCCACTCTATTCTGCTTTGGTCAGGCCTGGAATACTGTGTCTAGTTCTGAGCACCACAATTCAAAAAGGATGTGGAAAAACTGGAGTGTGTCCAAAGGAGGGCAACTAAAATGGTGAAGGGTCTGGAAACCAAGCCCTATGAGGAACGACTTAGGGAGCTGGGGATGTTTAGCCTGGAGAAGAGAAAGTTGAGAGGTGATATGATAGTCATGTTTAAATATTTAAAGGGATGTCATACTGAGGAGGGAACAAGCTTGTTTTCTGCTGCTCCAGAGACTAGGACCCGAAACAATGGATGTAAGCTCCAGGAAAAGAGATTCCACCTCAACATTAGGGGGAACTTCCTGACAGTAAGGGCGGTTTGACAATGGAACACACTCCCTCGGAGAGTAGTGGAGTCTCCTTCCTTGGAGGTCTTTAAGCAGAGGCTGGATGCCCATCTGTTGGGGATGCTTTGATTGGGAGTTCCTGCATGGCAGGGGGTTGGACTGGATGGCCCTTGTGATCTCTTCCAACTCTATGATTCTATGATTCTATGATTCTTTGAGTCTATGATTCTATGATTCTTTGATTCTATGTCACTGGTTGTACATTTGACTTATGGTGACCCTATCATAAGCTTTCCATGGTGGGATTTATTCACTGCCTATGTATTTGTCACTGGTTGTACATTTGTCCAAAGCATATTTGTGTGAAACAGCCCTGGTAGCGCAGTGGTTAAATGCCTGTACTGCAGCCACTCACTCATAGACCACAAGGTTGCGAGTTCAATACCGGCCAGGGCTGAGGCTCGACTCAGGCCTGCATCCTTCCGAGGTAGCTAAAATGAGTACCCAGCTTGTTGGGGGGCCATCAGCTCACAATTGTAAACCGCTTAGACATCCCATAGTGCAATATGAAGCGGTATATAAATGAAGCTGCTTTGCTTTGATGAAGACGAAAATGTCAAGACAGTTTTTAACAGTTAGAATCCTGGAATACTCTATTCTCTTCTACCTGAGTTCATTTGCTTGGAGAAATTCGCATTCACTTGCTCCATGAATGTAATTTCTAAATGGGTGGTCACATTAGTCTCTTGTTGCTTTTGTTTTAAAATTTCAAGCAACCTTTGAAGTGCAGATACCAGAGAAATGGGGGAAAAAAGGGTAAATAGAGGAGAGTTAAAAATAGATAGCCTATAGCTCTGGGTTCAGCATATATCTTAATATCACTTGCTCATATGACTCAAAGTCGGCCAGTGTGGTATTGTAGTATGAACAGGACTGTGAGACTAGGGTTCGACTCAGCCCACAGGATGAGCTTGGGAAAGTCAGCGTCTCTGAGCCCAAGAAAAAGGTAATGGCAAATCGTCCCTGAATAAATCTCATCAAGAAAAGCTTATGGTGATAGGGTATCCATAAATTAAAGCTGAGGCAGCACGCAATAAATGTGTTTCAAAAACACCAGATCCAAAAGATACATGATCTTGCATGCCTACATGATTAGAGATGTAGCAACAGTAAAGAGTCTCCTTAAAATATATATGAATGGAAACACTGGGTCATACGTAAAAAAATTGGGCTAATTAGATCAGTCTCAGATTGCAGGAGGCAAGCAATTTAGATACACAAAGAGATTGAGACACTAGAATTTATTGTGATGCTTTGAGAGGGTTCTTTTGGCCCTTTAAACAACAAGACAACAGGACAACAGGATTCCTGCTGTGCTAATCCATATGATGTTAACATACAATGGCATAAAATCAAAATAGCGGTAGCAAAAAAGGAAAGCTTTAATAATTTCTAGTTGCAACCAGTTGCTTTTCACTGTTAAAGGCTCTGTAATTTGGAACAGCTGCATGACAGACCAACATTCAACATGTACCACTTTCTGCTGGCATGAAGGTATCATGACATGAAATGCTAGACTTCTTGACTTTTTCCTGTCATGTAGCTGTTTAAAGGCAATGTTAGACAATATTCTTCTCAGGCTAAATGGGAGAGGAGAAATCACCATTTACTTGTGTGGTATTGATTTTCCCATTAAAATTGGAAGTGTGATGCTAAATTGAACAAGAGATCTTTGACGTGCAGGTTCCTTCTCCACAGGCTCAAGAAAGTAACTAATTTCTTTTTGGCCAAGTAGGTGACATTATCCTCACTAATAATAATATAATAATAAATTTTTATTTGTAGCCCGCCCCTCTGCTAGGCAATCGGGGCGGGGGACAGCAATAGTTAAAACAGAACAACGTTAAAACATTTCCTCTCCCCATAACCCCTACCTCCCCCCTCCCCATCCCCTTAAAATAGAATTAAACCGAAGAATAATTAAAATACAATATTAGTTAAATCAATAAATTAAAAACAAGATTTTCCGAGGAGACAGACAAATGGGGACCCCTTTAAGGGCCGACCGTTATTCCGGGAAGGCCTGCCGAAAGAGATCCGTCTTTACTGCTTTCTTGAAAGCAGCAAGAGTGGTAGTAAGACGGATCTCATCCGGCAGGCCATTCCAAAGTCCATTCCACTAGCCTGAAATAATTCACAACCCAAAGTTGCCAGCTTCACTTGAAACCATATTAGATTTTAATCAATGGCAGGGATGGCCAGCTTCTGGACTCTTTGAAGGAGACAACTTTCAGTTCTCCAAATAATAGTCTCTGGGTCAAAAATGTATGTTAGCTATTTATATAGACTCTTCCTTATTGATGGTCAGGCTCCATAATAAAGTCAGCACTCCCTAGAAATCTGGATCTTCATAACAATGGGGCAAATGCACTGAGGCAATGCTAATGCTTTCTAGGGATGAATGAGAATTTAGTTCAGTCAGCTTTCTGGGGGGAAAAATTACCAAATTCTGCTTAGAGTTTTGGGCTTGGGGTTAGCCATATGTGTGGAGCAAAGTGAGAGAATTGCCCTCCCAAATGACAATTCTACCCACTTCATGAAATTTCCCTTCAGTCCACAAATTTCTGAACTGTAGTAATTTAAAATGTCAGTTGAATATTTAGAAATGCATTATAGAGAAAGGGGTGAGGCAAAGTTACCAAAGGAATATTGGAGATTTAAGTTGTGAACAATTTTCAAAGTCTCACTCATGACAATGCTAGAAGTTTGGGGGCAGATGGAAAATTTCATTTGGGAGGCAAAAACCTTATTTGAGGGGAAGGTGTCCCCAGTTATTTGAGGGGAAGATACTCCCCAGTTCAGACCATCAATGATCTGGATTTTATCCAAGAGGTATTATTGGATAACATAGCATGTTCCAAATAGGATCACTTTTTATTATTCTACCTATGGTGATTTCATTCAGATGCTTTGTTGGTATTGCTCTCGAAGCACTTATTGCTCCATACTGGAACTATAGTTTGCTTTTCTTAAGGTGGTGAAGCACAGTTGGTAGGTCTTGGTATTTCATAATCTTTTCTCTCTTTTCTCTCTAATTATGCTATCCCCAGGGACTGCCACATCCATAATCTAAACCTGTGTTGGTGAACCTATGGCACATATGCCATCTCTGGCATGTGAAGACATTTTGGAGGACATGCAGAGAGATGTGAGGGTGGGGAAGAAGAGAAACAGGCACGTGCCTGCTCCTGCTCTTCCCCTGCTCTCCCATTGCTTCAACTGCCTCTCCAGAGACAGTTAAGGCATGGGAAGGCAGAGATGAGGAGGAACAGGTGTGTGCTAGTTCCTCTTCTTCCCCCCACCCTCCTGTGCCTTCAACTGCCTCTCTCCCAGGTTTTCAGCTGCCTCTCTGGAGGCAGTTAAAGCCTTGGAGGGTGCAGGGGGAGGAGGAGGAACAGGCACACACCTGTTCCTCTTCTTCCCCTCTCACCCCCCCCCCCCCCCCCGGGCCTTCAGCTGTCTCTGGAGAGGCAGCTGAAGGCCCAGGAGGGCAAGGGAGGGAGAAGTCCTGCCCTGGAAGTCCCATCCCTGGAGGTGGAAGGTCTTTTAGTTTGGGCACTCAGTCCCTAAAAGGTTTGCCATCACTGATCTAAACATTCTTTTTCTCAGCCACAGTTACTGATGGCATAGTATGCTGTTTTTGTCATTGTTGTTGTTACTATAATATTGGTTGAGACCTCACATTGAGAAGATTGAGTGTTCATAGAGTTATATGATAGTTATATGATGGTAGTGCACATAAATTGCATAATGCACATGAACATCCATGCACAATAGAACACAATGTGCAATGCACACCCATTTCCAATGCACAGCCATGTGTAGTATCCATCCAATGCAATTGTATCATATGTGGAACTCCACTTTCTCAAACTTAAACTAAGTAGGGGAACTTAAAAATGTGGATTTGGTTACTGACTACAAACTGTTTACCCTTGAATGCATATAGATATTCATATGTTCATATAAGAAAAATCTATTCTGTCACTCATGTTTTATAACAAACTAAATATCTGGCAAGCATCAGCTTCTGTATGTAGCTAGTTGTGTCCATAATTTAAAAAAAAACAAACCCAAAATAACAGATGATATAAGAGAGATTATATTTCTGTGTGTCTTTTTTAGACTTTTCAAGGTGTATTGATTTAGGGCCAATGCACATGGCCTGTTTGGGATGGCAGAGAGCTGCCCCAGGGAGTGGGGCCATGGCAACCCCACATTGTGGCCCTGATCCTTCCTTTTACTGACCCTAAAGGAGCAGCAAAATGCCACTCCTTTTAGGGGCGGCAAAAGGCCACCCCAAAAGCCAGTGCCGTGGCTCTTCAGCACCCTTTCAGTGCAGTATGTCAGCCACCCCAACTTCACCCCCAGGCCAGCCCTTTGGGTTGGTCTAAAATGGCCCTTAGTCACAATGATACATTCATTTTGTCTCTCATTCCTTGACAGTGTGTGTTCCACATTCTCTCCAACAGGTAGCAGAAGTACTACACTATCATTGTTTGCTCTTTCAAGGTCTGATAAAAGTTGATAAAAACATTAGTGATTAAAGATATATTTGTTTTTTTGGTAATTATTTTGACTGCTTTCTTAATATAATACCATACTCTATGTACAACTCTATTATAGGAACAATTGAATGGTTTCCATATGTCCATCCTTGACATAAATGAAACATATTAGGAGAGTGATAGTCTACTAGTGAAAAAAATACAAAAACTATAGCTGGATAAAATTAGGGCCAAGCTGAAGACTTACTTCAAATATATACAGGGTTATTTTTCTTGACTTTTCTGGATTTAAAATAGGCCTTTCTTATTACTTACACAGATGCTGATATATAGCTATAAAACTAAGTAATAATGTACTTGCATGTCAGCATGTAAAGTAATAAATTTTTAGCCACTGTCTGGCATTTTCTGAATGAGAAATCAATTTGTTCCTGTCAAGTAAACCTACTACTCCTATTACTATATTTGAAGTCAGTCAACATGGACACTAAATAAAAAAAAGTTTATTAAAATTGATTTAAAGGGATTTATTTATTTATTTTGCAAAGCTCTGTTAACTAATTGGCACAGTGGTTGATATTATTGGTACAGAAGCAGCTAGACTATCAATTCATCTTCTGACATTTCTAGAACTAGATTTCTTATTAATTTTTTTCAGCAGTAGAGTGGTGGTGGAGGAAGAGATATTAGCCAAGATCCTAGATCACACTGGCCTACTATAATGTTCCATCAGGCATAACTGAGGGGCTGTACAGACAGGCAGGAAAAGGTGACATGAAGCTACCTTTTCTGTAAGCCACAGTAACCACACCACCTGCCCTGAGGGTGCCCTAAATGGGGGACAGTTAATGCAGCTTTTCTGAGGTTGTGTTGAAACCCCATCAACTGCACCGCTAGCCTCGAGCATGCCATGAAGGGAGACGGAGCAACCAAACGGGTCAGCAGCGACTGCTTTAATTTTTTTCCCCATTCTCTCAGACACATGGACACATGCACAGGAACACATCCCTTCACACCTGTGCACTTGTACAGAACATGTCATAGGCTGGTATACAGTCTGTCATTCTCTGTGTACAAAGGTGACTGAAGTTTGGCATCCCTGTGCACCTGCACAGAACATGTCATAGGGTGGCATACAGTCTGTCATTTTGTCTGTACAAAGGTGACTGATGTTCAGCATCCCTGTGCACCTGCACAGGACCTCCCATACACCCACATATCATGCAAGGATTCATTGATCTCAGCTTCCCCCAAGTAGAGAGTGCCATAGACAAGCGCCACTGTCTGATTGTGCCACCCTTGGGGCAGAGGAATGAGTTTGTCAACTGAAAAGACACCTATTCCATTGTTCTCCACAAAACATGTCCCACACAAATCAGGGGGGAGGGAAAAGGTACATACAAGGGAGGTTTGTGTGGACAGACTTGATGCATATACCTGGTGTCATGCAAGGAACACGGCCAACAGGACACACAGACAAATGTTACTCCAGGAGCCCCCCCCCCCATCATTATGCTAGGAAGTGGTGTGCAGATCTTATGCACACCTGCACACCTGCGCAGAAGAGAACACAAAAGCCTCTTTCATGTAAATTACATGTGCATGCTGACAGTAAGTGTACATGCGATGGAATGCATTTATTGTCATAATAGAGAACAGTTGCTAGGGTGCATGCGTAGGGTTACAATTAGGGTTAGGGTTTTAATATTAAAGCACACCTGCAGTGGTGCATCCACACCTGGCAGCATAGGGCACTTTATATTAAAGCCTGCATCATTGGGCACATGCTCTAGATTGCTAACTCAGGGCTGATGCAGATGGTCTGTTTGGGATGGCTCTGGGCTGCCCCTGGGAGTGGCAGATCAGGGCCACGGCAACCACATGCTGCAGCCCTGATCCTCCTTTTTGCTGCCCCCCAAAGAGTGGCTGCCACTGCTCTTTTGCATCTTTTTGGTGCAGTGAGCCAAGAGGGCACCCTGACACTGCACACCATGCAGACTGGTGCACGCCATCGGGGCAGAGTCAGGGCAGAGTCAGGGTGGCTGGCATGCAGTTGCCCCCCTCCCCCAACTCCACCCCAGGCCAGCCTATAGTGCTGGTCTGCATCGGCCCTCAATTTCTGCCGCATGTGCGGTGGTGCATTTATACAGCTGTTTTAAATCTCCGGCGCCCTTTTTCTGATGCAACAGTGTCATTGCATACATACGCACATGCAAAGGTGTGCATCTTTCTGGAAGAAGCGGAAAAAAGCTGCTCCTTTTTGGAGGGGCTTTTCCAGGCATGCGGCGCCTAGAGGTGCTTTCCTGCCAGCTTTTAGGCATGTGTGATCTAAATGCCACACCTTCAAGTCAGCCTGAAAGCACCTCTTTTTGCCACTCTTTACAGCCCCTAAGTGCAATCTCCCTTCCTGTCCCCTTATCTTTCCTCATGTGAGGGCACCCTCCCCCTACAATCATTCATTGGCCTGGGAATCATGGAGGAGCAATCAGACAATGGCTGGCTCAATTTCAGCAGCCACCTACAGGAAGATGACACCAAATCTTTAACCTCATGGAGGATGTCTTGGATGTTTAGTAGGATCCCTTTGTTGTTTAGGAGCTAGTTTGTGAAACTTAGACACCTCTCATTTTTCCGTCATCACTAAATGGCTATTTGGTGCCCTACCACAAGCAAAGAAATGTAAGGGCATGGATCAGGTCAGCATGGATGATGAAGATGAATCTTGTCATCTCAGTTATCCATAAAAATACATAGTGAGAGATAAGTTGGACTTATCCCTGCATATTTCGCCACAGAATGCCAACGATTATGATATAGCAAGGTTTTGCAATGGTGCTAACATCAGTAATATGTTAAAACCTTTTACTTTTAGTCTGTTGCTGAAAGGCAGAGGGAAGCAAAAGTCTCACTGACATTACTCAAGATGCAAACTGCTGGGGCAAAGTGGTGTAAATAGAAATACCTAGAAAAGGAAAAGTAAGGCTAGTGAAGCTTTGGAAAATAAATTGAATTTAAGATTATGATGGAGCAGTCTACAACAGCAGTCAACAAACACAGATGATCTGGGGTAGCACCCAGCCCAATTTGAACTGAACTTGGCCCCTATAGACCAGACCAGACCCTTCTGTGAAAACCAAAAGTGAGTGGAAGGCCACTTCTTAATTTTTTAAAAATGTGTTTTGAGTGTGGATGAGCACATCTTGTTTTAGACCAGAATTACACCACTCTGGTGCAATGGTGTTAAACCCTTTGGTATCACCCGGTGCAGTGACACACACACCCCCAGCTGCCCACCACCTCTCCAGATCATGGGATACAATGCGCTTTCTCAGTTGCCCCACAGCTGCATCAGTCCCATACACCACACCAGGTGTACATCCCCCTCTGGGGTGTCACACGATGCAGTCTGCACCCACCACACACACCCCAAGTTACACCAATGCTCTGGTAGATTCCAAAGTTATGGTTCTCATTTGAGAGTCATTTTCTATTTTAAAAATGACTGGCAGAGTGCAGTAGGAGCCCAGGGGACACACATACATTTTTTTTTTGGGGGGGGGGTGCATATAACCTACAGGATATCCCTTGGCAATCTCTGATCTACAGCAATATGATGGAAAAGAACAAAGCTGTAATAAAGGACTGTAGGCAGTGGATGAATGACAAGTGATCCAAACAACAGAAGAGGCAAAACATTTCAAACTTAAGTTCATCACTTTTTGTTCCTTTCTCAACAATCTAGGTGGGCTCTGGTTCAGAAATGAACATAAAGACATTCTTCAGAAGTAGGGTTAAGCAGGAAACCTGATACTAAAAAGCACAGCTTGGGGTGGAGAAATTGTGGCTCTCTGTATTTTGGACTACAATCCCTATACTCTTTTACCACTGTCTGTACTGACTTGTTCTTCTAGTCTGATAGGAGAAGGAAATCAAGAACAGAGAAAAAGCAGTTGCTGTTGCAAGTTAATTTGGGGCAAAAGAACAGATCAGTTAAGATGAACCTGTTTAGTTGAATATCTATAAGAATTTTGAGACATGCTGACATAATTTTTCAGATTAATTTGTTTCTGTTCATTGCCATCAAGACAGTTTTGACTTATGGCAACCCTATGAATTAGAGGTGTCCATGATACCCTGTCATCAACAGCCCTGTTCAGGGCCTACTTCCTCCCAATTCTGGTTGTTGACACATTTTGCTTCAGTAAAGTTTGATGTAAAATTGGAGGTAAAATTAAAAGAACTATAGTGATTTGTCAGAAGAAGAGTGGGGATGATAGTACACACACTTCTGTCTAAATTGAAACATTTAGGTATGATGAAAAATAAATATTCACCTTAACCTATCAAGAAAAAAATGTTGATCCAAAAGCTTTGTTCATTTACAGGGATTATTTTATTATTAACAAATGAAAACTGAGGAATCGAAAATAAAATCTGACTTTCTTTAAAATTGCTATGGGCTGTGTGTGTGTGTGTGTGTGTGTGTGTGTCTGTCTCTCTCTCTCTCTGTGTATTTACTTTGACACCAGTTTTCCTGTATGGTTTATTTTTTGCTACTGCTGCTGGCTTTTGTCATGCAAATACTAATCTTGCAGGGAAATGTCAGCCTATGCATCTTTTATACAGATTTTATTTATTTCATGTAATAGAGAGTAACTTGTCATTGTGTTGAAATTTAAATGTGTTTTTAGGCAATGCATAGGCTTATGTAACAATCCTAAAGAAGCCCACTCAGTATTCTTAGATACCATTTTTGCAATGTTTTTTTCTCCCCTAGTGCTGAATTTTCCTTCTTTAATATTAGAGGCTCAGGATTAAAACACAAGTAGATCTGAAGAGGACTTTTGCTGCTGCTTTGAATAATTTTTTCCAACACACACATGCACCTCTCTAACTTCAAGAGGTTAAAAACAGGTGTAAAAGAGTAACAAAAAATGAACCCATTAATACATTTTTGTTTTGTTGATGTGTGCCTTCAAAATCATTTCTGACATATGGAGACCCTAAGGTGAATCTATCATATTACCTCTGATATTTATTTTTTAAGGAATAAATACTTAATCATATGGACTCATCATCATCATTTATTACAATCATCAGATCTAATATATTGAATAGAAAACTCAAGCATAAAATTAAAAACATCCAAAGGAATAAATAGTACAGTAAAAACAATAAAATGATTGCTATCAGCTTTATCTAAAACATTTAGAAAGCTCTAATCCTCTTTACCTCTGAAAGAAATTTAGCAACAACCAACATTTCATTTGGGGATTTATCCTCCACCAAGAACTTGATATGAAATTTGGCAGAACATCCAACAAATTTTCTTAGTAATTGGACTCCATTTGGTTCTGTATATGGTTCTGCTCACTTTTTGTTCCAAAACAAAATGGGTTAGGGAATCATGGGAACTGTATTTTATTGTGGCACCAGAGCTCTCTGACAGAGAAGGCTCAATGTCTCAGAAAAAAACAAAACAATTCCCATGATTCCCTAGCACTAACCCTAACCCTAAAAGTGGACTCAATTTGCACGATTTCTGGCAAGATAAGATCCTAAGAAAAAGACAGATAGTCTCACACAGGACAGAAAAGGTCTGGATCTCCAGGGAATTTTTTTTTCTGTTGCTACAGGAGTTGAAATTTCATTGCCTGGATTTTATTACTCTTTGGGCCTCTACAGACAGTGCTTTGTACCATCTTGGAGGCAGGAAAGGAGAGGGGCAGCCGGCTGCCCCAACCCCTCCCCAAGGACGGCTTTGCACCATTACGCACAGCGCACGCCATCAGGACATCCTGTCTTGACAGTCTTGCCACACTGTATCATATGGGATGCAGAAGAGTCATGTGGCAGCTCTTGGGGAAGCCTATTTGCCACCTCTGAAAAGAGCGTCATTTTGGCACTCCTTTGCAAGGCAGCAAACAGAAGGATCAGGGCCGACATGTCCGGCAGCCTCGGCCTCGAACCTCCATTTCCCGGGGTGACACAGGGCTGCTGTCTGCAACCCCCCTTTATCTCCCAGTGCCCACATGGGGAGGGGAGTGGCTTCTGCCTGCATTGATATCTCTCCAGACCATCTTCACTGACAACAAAAGCAATATTGTGACAAAATGTAGGCCTATGACTCTTAACAGTGGCATTTGTTTTTCTTCTTCTGTATGATTTTTAACACATTTGCCTGATGAAGAACCAACAGTGGTTTGAAAGCTTGCATGATTTTTGTGTGTTTTTGATTGGTTCAATAAAGGTATTGTTATTCTGTAGATTTTGATTTCTGTTCAGATACCTTCAGCCACATACCACAGAGATGGATGCTGGCCTGCATGGTTATAGAGAACAAATATCTCTTTGCACATCAGAACAACAATCAAGCAGTAATCACAGTAGCCTCTCTCTCTCTCTCTCTCTCTCTTCATCAGCCGAATGTTAGGACGTTATCACACGTGGGCCAGAAAGCGAAAATAAAGTGGAAATGAGGCATTCCAAAAATAAATGGGAAATAAAGCTTAATTAATTCTGCAAACGTCATTACCTTAATTGCGAATTTACAGTAAGCGCATTTAACGTCCACACACAAGCGAAAAAAGCCCGTAATTGTACTAGAAATGAGCTTCTTGCACATGCGCAGATAGATGAATGCTCGCTGGAACCATGGCAACAGTAGGGAAATGCTCCCATTTAGTTATCACATTACGGTAAATGCAAAATTACCTTAATTGCGCATTTGCATTTCCTCCAAACAACCGAATTTCAAAAGATCGTGGTTAACACCAGTTTCTCTCCACTTTCTGTCCAGTTTCTGTGCGACGTCGTGTGAAAACACGGGGCACTAATCCAGTTTCTGTTTGGGTTTTGTGTGGATTAACCAGCAGATTTGCCCCCGTGTGATAACGTCCTTACCCTCACCACCAGAGAACCACATTCTCTCTCTTGATTGCTGTGTACTAAACTGTGCTATTCCAGAAGGCCTAAACCAGGTTCTAATTCTGCAAGATCAAAGGATGCCTAAGCAAGGAAAAAACAAACAAGGAGTTGCCCCATCCTGAGTTGCTAATCTTATGAAAATGGCTTGAAGTCCCTGCATTACACTGGCAACTTGTGATTAGATACTAAATTTGTTTGAATGAAATGAGTGTGGGATGAGCAGGTGGAAGACACCAATATTAGTGGAGTTTCAAATTCCAGTATCATCTGGCATGCTCCATTGCTCCTGAGCATCTGTGAAGTAAACCACTGTAGTTAAGCTTTTGCTTGGCATGAAGGGCAGAAATTCACAAGAAGAATAGGAAGGGAATTATGACCAAAGTCCAACTATTCACATTATTATTATTTCAGTTTTGTTTTTGCCAACAGAGTGCACATTGGTACTTCCTGATAATGTGAAAGAAAGAAAGAAAGAAAGAAAGAAAGAAAGAAAGAAAGAAAGAAAGACTCCAAACTATTTTAGAAAATGTTCATTTTCACAAATGTGTGGATTTGTCAGTTTTTTAAAAAAATAAATAAATGCTGTATTAAGATTTTTAACAATCAAGAAACATAAGGTAGCAAGCTTAATGTAATTTTGAGCCCCAAATAGAGTAAACCCATAAAATCAATGGGTACTTAGTAAGCCAGCATCCATATAAATTATATTACAGGTTGAGTATCTCTCATCTAGAAATGTGAAATACTCTAAAATCCAAAATTATCCACATAGGGGGGTTGCAGACTGTCAGAAATAGTGTGAATTCAGTCCACTTTTAGGGTTAGGGTTAAGGTTAGGGAATCATGGGGACTGTATTTTATTGTGGCACTAGAGTTCTCTGACAAAGAAGGTTCAATGTCTCAGAAAAATAACAATTCCCATGATTCCCTAGCACTAACCCTAACCCTAAAAGTGGACTGAATTCACACTATTTTTGACAGTCTGCAACCCCCCATAGTCAGCTGAGATAGTGACTTTTTGGTGATTCCATGTACACAAACTTTGTTTCATGCACAAAATTATTAAAAATAATTCAAATAGGAATCATCAGTTTGCAAAGCAATAAAACAACAAAGAAAAGGGAGAATCTGGTTATTTGAAATGTGCTTTTAAAAGAGAATAAAGATTAATAGCCAAGTGGAATCATAGGTTGTGGCCTTTATTTTTAAAACATTTATATTTTGTTGGGATGGGCTGGCTTAGAAACTGGATTGGGTACAGAAGAGTGTGTGTATGTGTGTGTGTGTGAGAGAGAGAGAGAGAAAAAAAAAACCTGGGCCAGAAAAGAGATCTTAAAGGGAACAAGAAGCAAGAAAAATGACAGAGGAAGATAAATTATCTTAATGACAAGGCAATACCATGGATGGGAGAGTTTTTTAATCTCACACATCTGAGTCAAGAATGCCCTCTCCTTCCCTCCCCTCCTCCATACCAAGGAACATAAAATTTCAATTACATCATAACATATTCTAGAACTATTTATGTAAGTTAAGCAACTATGTCAATGACTGGCAATAGACCAGTATTATCAACATATTTCTGTCATGGGGAGAGATAGAGATAAGCTGATAAATAACGGCTTTGTAAAATGAGAAAAAATGCTGCATGGCTCCAGGTGTTTTCCCCCTCTATCACTGTAATATCTAATTCATTCACATTGTACACAAAACACACACCAAACAATTATTCCTGCCTGTTATTTCTGCCTATATCCCAGCTGTCTTCGGATTGCTTGAATGGCTGAGGAAGGGGTTGAATTATTGTGGTTTCCATGCATTATATATTTTGGTATATATCTGAAATAGTATACCAGAAATTGTTGTAATTTATTGTGGTAGTAGTGGGTTCTGCCTGAAGAATCACTTCATCAATATTTATCTCCTTCTTCACTATTTATATTTTGGTGTGTGTGTGAGTGTGAGTGTGTGAAAGAGAGAGAGAGATAAAGCCATTTATGCCATTATTTAATGATGATGAATCAAGTTGCATCCAGATAACAAATGGCTCATTTTACCACTTATGAAGCAAAGTTGTGCAATCTTTTGCAAATCAAGCTCCATGTGAGCTAGAGAGTTATTAAAAAATCTGGAACTTTGAGGAGCTAGAGCTGTTAAGAAGGAGATGGTTTTAATGTCTCCTTTCTCTCTTGCATTCTCTCATTTCTGTTCTCATGTTAGTCATTGGCTTGAACTTAATGGAGGACTATTAGAAGTTAGGATTCTGAATGCCCAGGCACTCACCTTCCTTAGCCACTGAAGATTTGAGAAGAGAATGTCACTTTCTGTATTAGTGATAAGGGGACATTCAGTTAGGGCTTGGGGGGGGAATTTGTTATGTTCCCTATACAGTGATCCCTCCACATTTGCTAGGGTTAGGGGCACAGGACCCCTGTGAAAGTGGAAAGACCACAAATAACAAAAACACTATGTTTTTACTTGAGAGAACACCACATTAGGTCCTCCAGTGCAACTCTGTGGCCAACATCTGCCAAACATTGACCATGGAATTGCACTGGAGGAGCTACAAATGCCTAGTGGAGTGTTCTCTCTAGCAATCTCTAGGTCCTACAGTGTGATTTTTGGTTAATGTTGACCATAGAGTTGCACTGGAGGACCTAGATATTCCTAGAGAGAACATACTAATTCAATCCGTGAATAATCAAATCCACAAAAGTCAAATCAGCAAATGTGGAGGGATAACTGTCTAACTTGCACAACTCTTCAACAGGGTAAGCAAATTACCAGAAGTTCTCCAAGCTGTATGATGCCTTATTAAACTTTGTACTCCTTTTCATTAGAATAAAGAGTTTTGACTTATAAACTCCTTATTTTCACCTTTGTTTCCATCCTGCTTACTCGGTGCATCTTTAGGATTTCCTTTTTTTTCCATTTGAGGGATGGAAATTATTCTGAGGAAAGCCAGAGTTGAATAAAAGGATTCCTCAGTGACATCTGGTCCTGTTGCCAACTTGCTGTCCCCAGAAACAGAATAGTGATCGTAGATACTCAGTAGTTATTCAAGGTGGGTATTCTTACCTTCACTCAAGGGTGGGAGACAAGAAGCAGACTCTTTGCAGGGGGAAAAATGGCTCTTTAGGGAGGAACAGCGATGCCTGATCTCCAAGTGTTATTGGTTAGAATTCATTGATAGCACTTTGACCCTCCATCCCACACACAATGTTTTGCAATGTTTTTCTCTGAAGGAATATGCATCATCAATTATTCTACCGAGACATGGAGTTTTGTAGGTGATCATGGGAATACACAGAAGGCAGAAGAATGCTCATAGTGAGGGCTGGGAGAGCAAAAAAAAAAAAAACTTTTTGTGGCTTTTAAGCAATATTGAAAAGAGGTAAAGCTGGGGGGGGGGGGGCTTCTTAGTCAATGAAGTGGAAAACTGGCAACAACAGCCAGGTACATCAATTCCCCAGATTTGTGGGATGGAAAATTGCTTCAAAATGGTGTACATATCAAACTGCAGCCATGGTGAAAGGAAGCCTCTATTTCCATCCATTAAAGTACTATAAAACTCTGCTGGTGCATATTTGTTCACTATAGCTGAGCACCTGCATCATCAGAGGAACTCAGCAACAAGGGAGCTTCATTTTCATAGCTACCTCTGCCAATGCCACCCCACCCCACCCCTCTACCTCTTAATACAGACAGGGCCACAGCTACAGAGTTTCTGAGACACTGTACTTTGAGGTTCTGAGACATGATGACTGAAGTGTTTTCCCAGATCCCCTGGGGGCCAGCCACAGCTCTTTGTCTCAATCTACCCCATGATCAGGAGAGCAGTGCAGTAATCATTTTCTAGTGCTCCAATTTGGAACACCTCAGAAGCCCTAGCTTGGACTGTAGCCTGGCTTAGGTTTTGGTGAGGGGGGGGGGGGTTCATCACATTCGGCCATTAGCAATCATAAATGTCAATCCCAAAAGTTGTAGAATTCAAAGATATAGCTGTGTTAGAGGAAGTAGACAGCGGTCTACAAAAGCTCATGCTGCCAATTTATTTATTTCAGTTAGTCTCAAAGGTGCTACAAGATCTCTCTACATACTAATCCCAAAAGTTGTGAGAGTGTAAATCTAGTTTATAAACTTGTAATTATTGAACAGGAATTCACCTAGTGGGTTGTTTGTTTTTAAATAAAAAAAAAAGCCTTGAGGACGGGGGACAAAACTGCATCATGAAGTGTTTAGCTCCACACAACTACAGCATTCTGTGTGACACAGGGCTGGAGTAGACGGGCATAAAAGAGCAGCCTGAGTCCCCTGTGGCCGGAAGTGGATCCAAACCTCACCGACCACATCAATCTCTGCAAAAGCAGGCCATGGTCACTGGGGCTGGCCGGCATTTCCAGGACCTGGATTATCCCAGTTTCTTTTTGCCACTTTGGAGGCATGCACCATGTAATTGGCACACCTCCAAAATGGCCGAAAGCCACTTCTTTCTCCCCATTTGTTTTGCCCCACAGAAATGCATCTAAACTCAGGGCCTTTGCAGACTGCCAGAAATAATGCAGCTTGAGGCCACTTTAACTGTCCTGGCTCAGTACTAAGGAATCATGGGAACTGTAGTTTATTGTGGCACCAGAGCTCTCTGACAGAGAAGGCTCAATATCCCAGAAAAAAAAATACAGTTCCCATGCTTCCCTAGCACTGAGCCAGGACAGTTAAAGTGGCCTCAAGCTGCATTATTTCTGGCAGTCTGTAAAGGCCACAGTCCAGCTATTAAGGAGTCCTGGTGGCACAGTGGTTAAATGCTGGTACTGCAGCTATTCACAGCCACAAGGTCATTGAGTTCAATACTAGGCAGGGCTCCAGGGTCTACTCAGCCTTCCATCCTTCCGTAGGTCACTAAAATGAGTACCCAACTTGTTGGGGGGCAGTTGTAAACCACTTAGGGAGTGCTTAAGTGCACTGATAAGTGGTATAGAAATGTACTTCCTATAACTAGTGCTATTTCTTTTTCCTAACATGTGGCCAGTAAGAAACAACATTGGTATAATAAAATATTATTATAGTAATCCCTGATATCTGCACAACAATTTGCAGTGTAGATCCTACTCAGTCTTGACAGAATACGAAATGGAAAGGGGTCCAAAACACACTGCAGATATAATCCAGTTCAAGACCACTTTAACTGCTCTGGCTCAGTGCTAGGGAATCTTGGGAATTGTAGTTTATTGTTGCACCAGAGTTCTCTGACTGAGAAGGCTAAATGTCTCACTACAGTTCTCAGAATTCCCTAGCAATTGACCCAGGGCAGTTAAAGTAGTCTCAAACTGGATTATTTCTGCAGCGTGTTTTGGACCAGGGATTTGCTTCTACAGATTAGGGAGAGCATCTTATTTTGGCTGCACATGGACAGGTTACGGTGAAGTTTTGCATTTGAATGGGACAAAACAAGAAAGAAGAAGCTTATTTTTTAATTAAATTTCATTGAACATTTAAAACAACATATATAACACATACATTTAGAAAAAATATCTGACAACTAAAATCTACAACAAACAATACCATTTTAGACATACACACTAAACATAACCCTCCACCTTCACCACATGGCTGCACATGGACAGGTTACGGTGCACATGGACAGGTTACGGTGAAGTTTTGCATTTGAATGGGACAAAACAAGAAAGAAGAAGCTTATTTTTTAATTAAATTTCATTGAACATTTAAAACAACATATATAACACATACATTTAGAAAAAATATCTGACAACTAAAATCTACAACAAACAATACCATTTTAGACATACACACTAAACATAACCCTCCACCTTCACCCACTTTACAAAACTAAAATTTGGACTTCCTTGTCTTGGATTGTCATGCTCAATATAGGTCTACTGAAAAAACATGCTTCTTGATTTAGAATTACATTATTTTTATGTTCTGTCACTAGTAATATTTTTATATCCAACAGAAATCAAACCTTTATTCTAGCCCTAAAAAGTAGATATTATTCTTATGCTCTTTCAAGTATTTAATAAATGGATCCCAATCTCTACATACATGTTCAGATGTTTTCCCATGTAGCAATTTAGTAAATTTGTCAATCTCCATAAAATCATAAAGTTTAATAACCCAGTCATTAATTGACAGGCAGCTCTCATTTTTCCATTTTGTAGCAAACATTCTTGCTGCTGACACCATATACAATAGAATCATCTTGTGTTTCCTTCTTAGATAGCAATCTATCACCATATTCAATAAATACAACTTAGGATCTCAATTAAATTAAATTTTTATTATCTCCTGGATATGTGCATGTATTGCCATCCAATATTTCTAAGTTTTTTCACAATGCCACCAGACGTGGAAGAAATAGCCTATCTCTTTACCACATTTCCAGCAGATGTTGCTTATATTCTTGCTCATTTTAGATAATTTGTAAGGCGTTACGTACCAATGAAATTGCATTTTGAACCAATTTTCTCTGATGTAGCTTGCTGTAAATTTAAGACTTCTTTTCCAAAACCATCTAATTTAAGATCAATCTTAAATCTTTCTTTCAAATGCCTGTAGAGGAACAAGCTACAATTATAACCTTTCTTTATTTCTTCCAGTTTTTTAAGTCTAACATTTTGTCTATTCCTTTCAAGATATCATCATAAGTAAGCCATCTTTCTTTACACAGAGGTTCATTACTAAAGAAAGCCTCATTAGTTGATATCCATCCTGGTATCACATCCTTCCACTTTTTCCTTACTTTTTTTCATTTTCTCAAAAGAGCTCTTTTTTATTATATGATTATTTAAGTCCTTATGAACCCAGTCTTTCCCATAGCCCAAATAGGCACACCATCCATAACAATTTCCAAATCCCTTCAGTATCAATAGTTTTTATTCCTAATTTGGACCCAATCTAACAACCAATACAAACTGCAAGCATAATAATATAACCTTAAATTAGGCAGGGCCAGACCTCCTCTATCTGTTCTATCTTGAAGCAGCTTCATTTTAACATGTGGTTTTTGTCCTGACCATAAGAAAAAAGAAATATCCTTGTTCCATTTTCCAAATGGAATATCATTAACTATGATCTGCAGATTTTGTAAAAGAAAAAGAATCTTGGAAAGCAAATTCATTTTTATGGCAGAGATCTTACCTAACCATGATAATCCTATCTCCCCCTACTTTTCCATGACAGATTTAATATCTTTCCAAACCTTTTTGTAGTTGTTTCTGAAAAGTTTGTTGTTATTCATAGAAAAATATATTCCAAGATATTTAACCTGCTTTTGTAGATGGAAACCAGATCTGCTTACAAAATCATTTTTTCTTTTATCTCTCAGATTCATAGCTAATACCTTAATTTTATCCTTATTAATAACAAAACCAGAGATTTTACTATACTCATTTAAGGTCTTCAACAAATTTACATTTTTAGATAGATTAGCCAGAGATATCATCACGTCTTCAGCATATGTCTTAACTTTAGTTTCATAGCCTCTTAATTTGACCCCATTGATTAATACATTTTCTCTGATTGCTGAAAGGAAAATCACCAGAGAAATAATACATAATAATGGTGAAAGGAGGCATCCCTACCTTGTTCCCTTTTGTATATTACACAGTTTAGTATTTTCACTGTTAATTAATATCCATGTGTTCTGTTCACTATATATTGCTTCCATCCAATTTACAAAGTTAGAACCCACATCGATTTTTTGTAACAACGTCAAAAGGAACATCCAGTTGATGTTGTCAAATGCCTTTTCCGCATCCAAAAAGATGAAAACAACTTTTCTATCATTTTTTTTTTTCTGGTGGAATTCGATTAAATTAATCAAATGTCGGATATTATCTTTTATTCTTCTGCCTGGTAAAAAAACCCGCTTGGTCCTCGTGTATCCAGTTTATCAGATTCAGCCATTCTGCCATAATGAGGGCAAATATTTTATAATCACGATTAAGCAATGATATGGGTCTAATTTGTCTAGTTTCTAGAATATCTCCAGCTTCCTTAGGTAATACAATAATGTTAACTTGCCTCCAGAAATGAGGAATTTTACTTTCCAAGATAGCATTAATTACCCTGGTAAGTGGTATAGCAATTTCCTGAGCCAAGTTTTTATAATATTCTACTGGCAACCCCTCTGGGCCAGGGGATCTACCTGGCTTACCCTTTTGTATGGCCTCTAAAACCTCTTGTAAGGTAATTTTTTAATTCAACATATCTCTTTAATGTTCAGTAAATTTATCGATCTTATGCTTATCAAGATAATCCAATATTTCTTAGTAATCTATACATTTTCTCTTATATAGATTTAGATAATAATTTTGAAAAGAATGTTTTATCTGTTTTGGGGAGGTAAGTATCCTGTCCCCTTTCTTTATTTTTGTTATTAGTTTTCTTTCTTTTTCCTTTCTCAATTTATATGCTAGCCAATGACCAGGTTTGTTAGCTGACTCAGAATATTTTCACCTAACATGAATTAGTTTTTTCTGAATTTCTTTAGTGAAAATCATATCTAACTGTTTCCGTTGGACTCTCAACTCTTCATTAGTCTTTTTAGAGTTGGGGTTTACCATCAACTCTTTCTCTTTCTCTTTGATTTCTTTCATCAATTTGTTCATCAAATCCCTCTTTTTTAAAAAGTTCAGATGCTTTTTTCAAAAAGAAGCCCCTCATATATGCTTTTGAGGCATCCCACATAACATCTATACTAACTTCATTGTCTAAATTCTCTTCAAAAAATAATTCTATACTTTCTTTGGCATCTCTCAAGATTTTTTCACTTTTCAGAAGACTGGAATTTAACAACCATCTAGATTCTTTATTCCCCAAAACTAAAGCCAGTGAGATTGGATTATGACCCAACCATATTTTTGGTTATATTTCCATCTGAAATATTTTATTATTTAAAGATGTTGAAACAAAAACATATCTAGTCTTGCCCATGACTTATGGACTGGTGGAAAAAAAGTATAATCTCTTATCTTACCATATTTATCCCACCAAGCATCTGTTAATGACAATGCATCTGTCATCTGAAAAAATAATTTAGGAAGGCATCTTTGTTTCTTCTTAATTATCTTATCTAATTTTCTGTCTAAACAGGAATCAATGATCCTGTTCCAGTCCCTACACATAATCATCAAGTCATAATTTAAATCTTGTAACAAATTATTTAATTTATAAAAAAATATTTTTATTTTCTAGGGGATCATAAAGTGAAACTAATAAAATCTTCTCCTCCTTTACAACCAGTTCTATCACTACCCAATTATTATTAGGGTCAACTTTAATTAATTTCAAGTCCCAGGATGATTTTACATATATAACAACACCACGTTTTGTTTTCTTTTAATTTGCCATAGCACTATATTCCTGTCCTAGTTTTTTGTTTACTAGATATTTACTATCTTTAGTTCTTACCCTAGTGTCTTGGAGACAAATTACATCATATTTAAACTTTTGCAAAGCATGGGATTTTTTCTTCGTCTTCCTTGGTGTATTCAGGCCTTTTACATTCCATGTTACAAGCTTCAAAGTGTTAATCATTTTTTTTTAACTTAATGTGTAATTTATATCTTCTAAGGACCCTGACAGACTGCCAGAAATAATGCAGTTTGAGACCACTTTAACTGCCTTGGCTCAGTGTTATGGAAACATGGGAATTGTAGTTTTTTTCTGAGACATTGAGCCTTCTCTGTCAGACAACTCTGGTGCCACAATAAACTACAGTCCCCATGATTCCCTAGCACTGAGCTAGGGCACTTAAATTGGTCTCAAGCTGCATTACTTCTCTTTTTTATTTATTTATTTTAAAAAATTATTATTAAAAACATTCACAACATAGAATCAACTTGTATTTTAGAATTTTACAACTTTTGACATGTGTCGTGATTGCATTTAAACTTTGAAAACTTTAAATTTAATACCACCAAAAGAGATATCTGAATCTTGGAAATATTCAGACATAACATTAATACCAAAAGAAGATAAAAATACAAAGGAAATAAGCAATTACAGGCCAATATCACTCTTGAACATTGATTATAAAATATACACCAACATTTTGGCCCTAAAACTGAAAAACGTCATTACACAATACATACAAGAAGACCAAAATGGTTTCCTTCCAGGAAGGTATGTTAGAAACAATATAAGAAACATTCTGGATACAATTGAATATTACCATATAAACAATGAAAAGAAACTAGGAATGGTGTATATTGACATAGAAAAGGCCTTTGATGAAGTGAGATGGGATTTTATGACTTCTTGTTTAAAGAAAATAGGCCTTGAAGGACAATTTATAATGGGAATACAACAGATTTATAAAGATCAAAGAGCAAAACTCCTGATCAAAGGAGAAAATAGTCAAAAATTCAATTTATACAAAGGAACAAGACAAGGTTGTCCCATCTTACCACTGTTATTTATTATAATAGTTGAAATCTTAACTAAGGCCATAAGGGAAAATAAGAAAATAAAAGGCACAAAAATCAAGAACAATGAATTGAAAATAAAAGCATATGCAGACGATATTGTCGTGACTCTTCAAGTTCCTTCAAACAATATTCAAGAATTATTTGAGGAAATCAAAACCTTTAGCGAATATTCCGGCTTTAAAATGAACAAAGAGAAGACAATGATAATGACAAAGAACATCAAAAAAGGAACAAACAAAAAAACCTGATGAGAGATACAGGTTGCACTATAACGAACAAGACTAAATATCTTGGTATCTGGATCACAAGTAAAAACACAGATCTTTTTGAGAATAACTACAAAAGATTACAGGAAGAAATTAAAAAGGGTCTGATTAGATGGAACAAGATGAAATTGTCACTATTGGGAAGAATAGCAATAATAAAAATGAATGTTCTCCCAAAACTACTATATCTGTTAATGAACCTTCCAATAATAACAAAAGAAAAAAAAATCTGATTGGAACAAGGAGGTTAAAACTTTTTTATGGAAAGGCTTCAAACCAAGTATCAAAATGTCCACACTGCAAGATGATAAAAAAGAGGGGAGGTTATGCATTACCAAACTTTAAAATTTATCACCAAGCATGCAGATTGATATGGTTACAAAATTGGATAAAATTAGATAATCAAAAATTATTAGATTTAGAAGGGGTGAAAAACTGATTTGGCTGGCATGCTTATGTTTGGTATAATAAGATTCAGGTTAACAGAGATTTTAGCAATCATATTCTGAGAAAAATCTCTCTTAAAAATATGGTTAAATATAAAAAGTAAATTCTATCAGAAAATTCCTTAGTGGATCTCCCCTCAAGAGGTATTTTTCCAAAGGAGCTGTGAAGGAACATGGATAAGGTATGAAGATTTAATTAAAAAAAAAAAAAGCAATAAGGGAGACTATTATCTTTTAGAAAGAGGAGATTTGAAGAAGGCAAACATTAACCTATCATGGTTCAGTTACCATCAAATAAAAAGCAGATATAAAGAAGATATAAAAAATCAGGAATTTCAACCAAATGCAAACAAAATTGATAAAATTTTGCAACTACCAGATAAAGGAAAAATCTCCCATCTTTATGTGATACTACTTGAAAGAGAGTTAGAGCAAGAATATGTAAAAAATACAATTATAAGCTGGGCAAGAGACACTGGGCACACAATCCCCTTAGAAGATTGGGAAGATGCATGGAAAAGAACAAACTCATTCACAGCTTTACAAGATTTAAAAGAAAATGTCATGAAAATATCCAACAGATGGTACTTTACCCCAAACAATCTAAAGAAAATAAATAATAGACTGAGTGATTGATGTTGGAAATGTCAAAAAGAAACTGGAACAATGTTCCATATGAGGTGGGCTTGCCCAAGAATTCAAAGATACTGGCAGAAAAATACATAAAATCATACAATTAAAACTGAAGACTCAAATTCCCTTTACACCAGAATTATTTCTCTTGAATATGATAACAAAAATTTAAAAAGAGGTGGTAACAAATTATGGATGAATAATTCTTTATTTAATTACAGCTGCGAGAATAATTATTGCCAGAGGATGGAAGACAAGAGAGTGTCCAAATATAATTGATTGGAAAATCAAGGTAGAGGAAATGAAATATATGGCTAAAATGGCATCAATTATTAATCACAGGTCAACACAAAAAATAGAAAAAGAATGAAGTTTATTTGACAATATTCTTCAAGAGGAGACGAATTGAATAAATACAAGCTGAGAAATTAAAAATAATAATTAATAAATATCCACAAATATATTATAAGATGGGAAGATAGAAACAACATAGATAAATAATAAACACGAGGGAAATAAATAATAAACAGTGAAGATGACACGAGGTCCTCCACGTACAAAAGAAAAGGCTCTACTTTATTTTAACAAAACTAATAGAAATTTATCAATAAAAGACATAATAACTATTACATAGTAATCAAAACAAAAGTAAAGAAGGATAATTTACTTTTTCTTTAGTAAACTATGTTATTTAACTAGCAAGGAATGTATTTACAAGAAAAAGAATAAGCTGCATTATTTCTGGCAGTCTGTAAAGGCTTTAAGTTGACCTCCTTGTTTCCTGTCTGTACTTCCCTTTCTGTGTCTTCTAACTCTGGCAATTGCTCTCTCATATCTTGATCATCCTTATTCAATTTGTCTTCATTCTTTGATTCCTGTAGATATATGCTTTTCCCAGATTCTTTCCCCATTTCTTTTCTCTCTGCCTCTAAGCTTTTCCCTGATCCTTCTCATTACTACTATCTCTTTCCTCTTCATTCAGGTCCTTGCTTAATAATTTCAAAAAGAAAAATCACTTCAGTAATGGAATTTAATTTTCTCTTCTCTTCTCTTTTTATACCAGAAGGATAAACCTTCTGGTAAATTCCACCTATATGGAATTTTATACTTTTTCAGATGGACTGTAAGAAAGAAATAATCCTTTCTTTTTTTTCAAAATTCTTAAGGGCACATCTTTCAAAATTATCAGTTCCTTCCCTGCAATTTCAAAAGGTTCTTCATTATGTAATTCAAAAACTGGTCCCTGACTTGTTTCCTCACGAAATGGATAAAGATATCTCAGGGAAGGTTTTTCTTCCTTGCTACTACAGAATTTAGATGAAACATATTGTCTATTTCCCTACACATTTGTTGATAATCTATTTCCAGAAATCTAGACAAATTTGGTATTAAAGTCCTCCTCTTTTTCTTCCATCAATCCTCTTCTCTTAATTGCTTTAGCTCTCATTTTTGCTTCTCACTTTGCCTTTTCATCTAGGTCCTTTTCTTTCCATCCTTTAATTTTCAGAATTTCTTTTTTTACTTCTATATTTTTTCTCTAGTTTTTCAGTTTTGTGCTTTGCCTCCGTGATTTCACTTGTCAACTTGGAAGAAGCTTATTTTGAAAGTTGGTTTTTCTAATTTTTTTCAGATCTGTAACTAGCTTATTTTAAGCTGTCAAGAGACAGGAAGACAACATTAAAGAGAGTGAGAAAGTGAGAAGATAAATTAAGTTGGGGGGATATTTTAGCAATATAGCAACAGCAATAGCAAGTACATTTCTATACAGCTTATCAGTGAACTAAGCAATCCCTAAGCCAGGGTTAGGCAACCTTTCCCCTTTAAGGGCCGAGGGACTTCTGCTCCCAGAAACCTCAGCCATGTTGGCCAGTAGTCCCATGTTGGCCAATAGCTCATGGGATTCTGGGAGCTAAAGTCCCTCGGCTCTTAAAGGGGAAAGGTTGCCTACCCCTGTCCTAAGCAGTTCACATTGTGTAAGCTAATTGCCCCCAACAAGCTGGGTATGCATTTAGTGACTTACAGAAGAATGCAAGGCTGAGTCAACCCTGGAGCCCTGCTGGATCAAACTCACAACCTTGTGGCTGTGAGAGGATACAGTGCCAGCATTTAACTATTGTGCCACCAGGGCTCCTTATTTTGAAAGATGCTTTTTCCATTGGTTTGCTTGTTATTTTTAAGTTTCCTACAACAACATCCACTAGCAGTATTCTCAAGTTAGCTTAGGACTATCACACAAGGCTATACAGAAGAATTTGAACTTATGTATATGATAGTTCCTTTCCTCTTATGTTCCACTTTACAGGAAGTCACATGGTGTCAGTGGGCATAATTATGCTCCTCTTCCCCCTCCTCCTCCTCCTCACAATGGTTGTGGCTGCAAACATCACCCTGAAGCTGGCTGCTGCATGCACATTCACACAGCAGATTTCTTTGGAAGGTAGTTGGCAACCACAATCACTTATCCACTCAGTCCAAAGCATGATAGTGCTATGTGAATATGCATGCAGCAGCCCCACACTTCAGGAGGAGCCAGCAATTTCTGCTGCCAACATGCATTTGGCAATGCAGAAAACAGATCACACAATCATATATCACCAAAATGCTTTCAAGGGAAACAATGTGATAAGAAACAATACCAAACTGGTATACTTCCATTCTTAAACTAGTGCAGTTGTGATAGGAGAGCAGGCTGGTGTGATAGTCTTTACACATCAAAAGATAAGACAAAGATCAGTGCAACAATGATATCAAGGCTAAAAACTATAAAAGAGCAGATTAAAATGGAAGAAGAAATATTCATTTCCTTCACACTCTTGTGGCCTTCTCCCTTGCTATTTTCTCTGTAACAAGGCAATCCTTCATGAACTGAGGTTTGATTTATATTAAAGAGACAAATGACTAGAAGGTTGTCACAAGAAGTAAATACTCTAAATTTGCTCAAACATGCACACACTTTTTACAATCTTTATAATGCTTACTAGTGGAATAAACCAGAAACAGACATCTGATATGAAACTCTAAAGAGTCCAAAGCAAGGCAATAGGGCACTCTCAGTTTTGTTCCTTTGTATGTATAGCCATAGCAACTCTACAAAAGCAGCAGCACAGGGTTGTTGCCCTTATCTTCAGAGCCCTCCATGGCCTTTTTCTCCTCCATCTATGCATTCTCATTCCTGAACACCCCTGTCTTGGCTCCTCTAGCATTTCTGTCTGCAGGTCCCATCTTCCCTCAAAGGATTCTGCCATCTCTCCCAACCAACATTTAACCCTGATGTGATAGACATTTTACTAGTAAATATATACAATCTGGCCATCTGAATGATTTTTCTTTTTCCTGACACACATTTTTGCAGACATTTTTCTTCTGTGTTTGTTTTGATGACTGGAAATAGTGCTGTGCCTTAGCTGCCCTTTATCTGTCACAAAGGAGGTCAGGAATGGCTGTCCCAAATAATTAACTGCCCTGATGTTTCAGATTACAAGACGTTGCCAGGCTAGCCTGTTGCTTCATAACTAATATTCTAGGTTCTGTACCAAGGCCATCATTTTAATTATCTAACATGGATTGTAGACTGCCAGAAATAGTGCAAATTGAGTCCACTTTTAGGGTTAGGGTTAGTGCTAGGGAATCATGGGAACTGTATTTTATTGTGGCACCAGAGCTCTCTGACAGAGAAGGCTCAATGTCTCAGAAAAAAACAACAATTCCCATGATTCCCTAGCACTAACCCTAACCCTAAAAGTGGACTCAATTTGCACTATTTCTGGCAGTTTACAACCCCCCTAAGCCTTCAACTGAGTTCACAAGTAGGATAGCCTCAGAGGGTGGGGGTGGGTGGGGGGTCATAATCATGAACTTTGTTATTTAAATTATTGAAACCTGAAGTGAAACAATATTCGCCCCATCTGTACTAGCCAAATTCAGTAGATGCTGTTATTTGCAGCATGGTAAAGATCATGTTGTATTAAAGATGAGCAGACTTTCAAGAAAAAAAGAGATGACATCCCTATTTAGTACCACAAATGTAGATGAAGGATATGCAGCTGGAGGGTATAGAAGTTTAAGCCCATGTCATAAATAAAGGCTCCCGTGCACAGGGAGGAGAGTGTATGAAAAACAAGCATGGTGGAGAGTGTGTTAAACATTTCCAACCTGTCCTAGGGAATCCCTCAGTGGATTAGAATCTTGCTTGCTTACTTACAAAAAGAAAGAAAGAAAGAATGGTATGCTTCACATTTAACATATTGTGTTGTTTAGCCCTAGGTGATGGTATAACCTGGGTGGTGGTGTTTTGTTTTGTTTTTCTTTCTGTTTCTTTGTGTAAACTGGTTGCTTAGCTGTGGCTGTACAGAAGCTTAATATGTGCAAAATGCCTGAGAGACACAGGCTGTGATTGTCACAACCACCTTTGGTAATTTCATCTTACAAGTATTGCATCCCTGCTAAGTGCATGATTATTTTTCACCTGTTCAAGAAATCGAGAAATGCTTTAGGCAAAATGACTTTTCATAGGAAACAACAATTGCTAGTGTGCACATGTATGTGCAGGAATCTGTGACTCTCCAAATGCTGTTTGACTGCAGCTCCAATCATCTTTACCCAATATAATTAATGGATGATGGGAGTTGCAGTCAGCATCCAGAGGTTCACACATTATGTACCTGAATGATTAGGTATAAGTGGACCTAAACCCAAATGTTAATCCCAACTAAAGAAGACCTAATGCAGAATGGGGCAAAGCAGCAACTCAGCCTATTCCCTGCCCCCTCCCCAGCTGAGCAAAGAGGACCATCAGAGAAGCAGAGGAGAGTGGGAGCAAAGCTGATCCGGAGAAAAGAGCACTGGTGGAGGACTAGTCAGGTGAGTGGAGGAAGGAAGAGGGCAACCAGCCATATCTGCTCTCCCCAAAACTTGAGCTTAATTGTGGCATCCTCCAGGGTGCCATCCTGTCCCCGATGTTATTCAACATCTACTTGAAGCCGCTGGGTGAGATCATTCGGAGGCATGGAGTGCGGTGTCTTCAGTACGCTGATGACACCCAGATATACTTCTCCATGACCAGATCATCGTCTCAGACTTCAGATGACATCTCTCCTCTTAATGACTGTCTTAGAGTGGTAATGGATTGGATGAGGAAAAACAGATTGAAGCTGAATCCAGACAAAATGGAGGTACTCACAGTTACAGGCCCGAAACCACATCTGGGAATACAGTTTCCAGTCCTGGATGGAGTCATACTCTCCTCTAAGGACTGTGTTCGCAGTTTGGGGGTACTCCTTGACTCGTCTAGTCAGGTGAATGCGACGGTCAGGAGCGCCTGCTATCAGCTTCGGCTGATACACCAACTGCACCCTTACCTGGATGTGAGGGATCTGGAAGCTGTGGTACACGCCCTGGTAACCTCTCATCTGGATTACTGCAATGCACTCTACATGGGGCTACCCTTGTGCTTAACCCAGAAACTACAACTGGTACAAAATATGGCAGCCAGGTTAATTACAGGAACATCTAGGAGGGAGCACATAATACCGGTGCTTAAATCCCTCCACTGGCTGCCAATTAGTTTCCGGGTGCAGTACAAGGTGTTGGTTTTGACCTTTAAAGCCCTACATGGCTTGGGTCCATCTTATCTTAGGGACCGCCTCTCCCCGCATGATCCCCCCCATGCCCTGCGGTCCTCTGGGAGGAATCTGTTACAGCCAATAAAAACTAGGCTGTCTCAGACCTCCCAGAGGGCCTTCTCTGCTACCGCTCCCAGACTTTGGAATGGCCTGCCAGATGAGATCCGTCTCACTACTACTCTTGCTGCTTTTAAAAAGGCAGTAAAGACGGATCTCTTCCGACAGGCCTTCCCAGAATAACAGCTGTTTGTAGGGAGATGAGTTTTTATCTTGTTGGTATAACTGATTCCTTGTTGTTGTTTTATTGTTTTAATTGCATTGTTATGTTTTAACTTTTTTTTGGTTTAATTCTGTTTTAAGGGGTTGGGAGGGTGGATTATGGGAGGAGAGAACGTTTTAACTTTGTTTGTTTTAAATGCTGTAACCCACCCCGATTGCCATGCAGAGGGGCGGGCTATAAATAAAACTTATTATTATTAGTAGTAGTAGTATTAGTATTAGTATTAGTATTAAGGGATTGTGCTAACATTTCTAATGTTAATTAAAGATTAGTGATATTTGGTAGCTAGGATAATTTTTTCCCCATGAGTATTGATGGATGATGGCTATTAAAGGCTATTTTCACACACATCCAACATTTTGGAGTAGGGCTGGGATTTTTTTTTTTAAAAAGAATCAATTTAATCTCAAAGCCACTGGCAATAATCTTTGAGAACTGCTGGAGAACAGGAGAAGTCCCAGCAGGCTGGAAGAGGACAAACATTGTCCCCATCTTCAAAAAGGGGTAAAAAGAGGATCCCAACAACTATTGCTCAGTAAGACTGACATCAATACCAGGAAAAATTCTAGAACAGTTCATTAAACAGAGAGTCTGTAAACATTTAGAAGGGAATGCCATAATCACTAAAAATCTGCATGGGTTTCTCAAAAACAAGTCATACCAGACTAATGTGATCTTTTTTATTATTATTTTGATAAAATTACCAGCTTGCTAGACGAAGGGAATTCGGTAGACATAGCATATCTTGATTTCAGTAAGGCTTTTGACAAGGTCCCCTATGATATTCTTGCAAACAAGATAGTAAAATGTGGGCTAGACAATACAACTGTTAGGTGGATTAGTAACTGATTGACTGACCAAACTCAAAGGGTGTTCAGCAATGGCTTCTATTCATTCTAGAGAGAAGTGACCAGTGGGGTGCCTGTCCTGGGCCCAGTGCTATTCAACATCTTTATCAGTGATTTGGATGAAGGAATAGGGAGCATGCTTCTCAAATTTGCAGATGACACCAAATTAGGAGGAATAGATAATACCCCCAGAAGACAGGATGAAAATTCAAAATGAGCTTAATAGATCAGAAAGCTGGGCCAAAGCTAACAAAATGAATTTCAACACAGAAAAATGTAAGGTACTGCACTTAGGGCAGAAAAATGAAATGCATAGATATAAGATGGGGGACACCTGGCTTAATGAGACTACATGTGAAAGGGATCTAGGAGGCCTAGTACACCACAAATTGAA
Organism: Phrynosoma blainvillii; assembly: GCA_026167975.1. Classification (NCBI taxonomy): domain Eukaryota; kingdom Metazoa; phylum Chordata; class Lepidosauria; order Squamata; family Phrynosomatidae; genus Phrynosoma; species Phrynosoma blainvillii. The sequence continues at coordinate 141,498,694 of JANUYF010000003.1, forward strand.
CATGAGTTAACAGTGTGATGCCACGGCTAAAAAGCCAATGCAATTTTAGGCTGCATTAGTAGAAGTATAGCATCTAGATCAAGGGAAATAATAGTGCCATTGTATTCTGCTTTGGTCAGGCCCCACCTGGAATACTGTGTCCAATTCTGGGCACCACAATTCAAAAAGAATGTTGAAAAACTGGAGGGCGACTAAAATGGTGAAGGGTCTGGATACCATGTCCTATGAGGAATGACTTAGGGAACTGGGTATGTTGAGCCTAGAGAAGAGACGGTTAAGAGGGGATATGATAGCCCTGTTTAAATATTTGAAGGAATGTCATATTGAGGAAGGTGCTAGCTTGTTTTCTGCTGCTCCAGAGAACAGGACCCAGAACAATGGATGCAAGCTACAGGAAAAGAGATTCCTCAACATTAGGAGGAACTTCCTGACAGTAAGAGCTGTTTGTCAATGGTACACACTCCCTTGGAGAGTGGTAAAGTCTCCTCCTTTGGAGGTCTTTAAACAGAGGCTGGATGGCCATCTGCCGGGGATGCTTTGATTTTGAGTTCCTGCATGGTAGGGGGTTGGACTGAATGTCCAAATCTATGATTCTATGATTCTAAGCCAAGAAAGAATGAATGATCATTTGTTATTTCTTTTTATTTATTTGTATATATATATATATATATATATATATATATATATATATATAAAGCACTATGAATGTTCTCTTTCCACACAAGGAAAATGATTTGCTTTTGAGGTTGGATTAAGCATTACAACCATTTGGATCATTGTGGGACATCACTCAGATCAGCACAAGACATTTTACAGTTCAAGGTAGAATAGCAAATAATACCTCCACCACCCATGTTGAGATGTACAATATCCAATGCAAACCAATTTATTTTGACATAAGAGACAGAAAATCACTCAAATACCTCCCCACTTATCAGTAAAATGATGTGCAACAATAGCACATAAAATCACTAACACTTTGTTGACCTTTTACTATTTCCAAATCCTGTTCACTCTGATTGCTGCCTCCCTCTTCCTCACTGTAGAGCCAGCCCTGTAATGTTATATGGAGCTTCAAAGAAATGGAGTATTCTAGTCCAAGGACAAGGCACTCTTTAATGCAGAAACTTTGAACATATCAAAGGGAGACACACAAAGCTCCCATCCAACTTTTTCATCACAAGATACTAAACAACATTGAACTCAAGTTTCTTTAATCTAGGTGGTGATGGTTTATTTGTTTTTGTGTGATTTCAAATCATTTCTGAGTTATGGAGAGCCTAAGGCCAAACTATCATGGGTTTTCTGGGGCTGAGAGTGGGTGACTCACCCAAGGTCACCCAGTGGTCTCTATTGCTAAGCAGGAAATTGAATCCTGCCCTCCAGAATCATAGGGCTACTCCCCACATAAGTGTATTATGCAAATTGCTATGGATTTTTTCACATTCACATTGTTGCTTGATTGTCACCACTTTCCTACACAAATTCACATCTGCTGAAAATGTGCAGCCATGCAAATCCATTGAAAGCACATGGTTGGCCACACATTTAATAATACACATCTTTACAGATACTCATGGATACTTTGCTAAAAACTGAAATTCCTTTTTGCTATGGAATGTGTGGAGTCGCCCTCATGCACCTAATTCCTCCAAATTGCATGTGGAGGAATCACATTCTGTTTTAATAGAATGAAGATTATTTAGCTCATGTAGAAAGCTGCTGGTCCAGTGCACAAACCACTAGACCATGCTGGTTGTCTGGTAATGCCCTACCTGTATAGCTAATATCCAAATAATGCTATGCGAAGTAACTCATCTCCATAGTGAAACCAGGAGCAGTCCTTAGTCAGATGAAACCTTAAAAATGCTTCTGCTCTCTCTAAGTTGTAAAAATAAAAAATTAAAAAAATACACCTTTGCAAGTCCATTGAATCTAAACTACTATCTCATATCAGTTTTAGACCATTTATAGAGTCATAGGGACTCTGCAGATGGGCAGCCATGGGCCACTCCGAGAAGCCACAGATTGGGACCAAGGCTGCCCCACACCTTGGCCCCAATCCACTCCTTTTCCAGCTCTGCAAGGAGCGCTAAAATAGCGCTCCTTCCACAAGGTGTGAAAAGGGCGCCAGAAGAGATGCCATGCACCTCTTGGGTGTCTCTTCCAGCTCAGTGTGTCTGGATACTGAGCCGGAAGGACATCATCAGAGCGCCCACCATGTGGAATGGCGGGCGCTCCAATGACGTCCTCGGGAAGGGGTGGGGCGCCCGGCATGAGGCTGCCCCTCCCCTTCCTTGCTTCCAAGATGGTGCTTTGCACCATTTGCAAAGGCCCGTAGTCTCCTCAAAAAATCAAGCAAATGACAATTTGAGAGTGCCAGGAACTATCTGTTGTGTTACTCAAAAAGAAGGGGAGATATGGAGTCCCCACCAACAGTGACAATGTTTCTTTGGTATTTGTTGCAAATTATTAGTTCAAAAGGAGACCTGCAAGAGGTGGGTAACTTAAAGGGATAGTTCCACCTATATATACTAGTACTAACTGCAGAAGACTCAATGGGAATACAGACCAGCCAAAAGGGTCAGCCTGGGGGTCGAGTTGGGGTGTGGTCACTGCACACCGATTGTCCTGACTCTGCCCCAATGCCGCTGTCACGTCGTGTGCCCCACTGCATGATGGGTGGCATCAGGGTGCTCCCTTGGAGCAGTGTTCGTACACATTGTGCCAAAGGACCATGGGAAAGCCACCACCACTGCAGCAAGAGTGGCTTTTTGCCGCTCTATAAAGGAGCAGCATTTGCCTGCTCTTTTTAGAGTGGCAAAATGCCAGATCAGGGCCATGGCATGCAGTTGCCACAGCCCCGATCTGGCAAGGAAAGGGGCAGCAGAACATCACCCCTCAGTTTTCAATGAATAAAATGTGCCAAGACTCATGCAAACACACAAAACTAATGAAATCTTCAGAGCCATACAAGGCTAACAGAAATAAAGATGTGAAAGGCTGAATAGCTAGAAAAGGGGATAATTACCAGTCCTGAAGAGAGGGTTTCACATATATTGGAGTGTGGCTCAGAAAGAGTCTCAGGGCTATACAGAGAGTGGAGCTCTGGTCTATGTAATACAGCCTCAGTCTGTAACAGTGGATTGGCCATGGGTGGAGCAGATTTATATCACATTCTGTACTCTTGACAGTACTTGGTGCTATCCTGAAGTGTATCAAAGACTTGATGGTCTTCCCATGGAGTTTGCAATAGGATTCTAGAACTACTGATGGCCCTAAGTGACAAAACATTCATTAGATTTGAGACAACACCCTGGATAGTTGGATAGGAAGGGGTAAATAGGGCCACAGCCTGGGGTGGAGAGAAGATGTGGTCTTTAACTGCTTTCTCATGGGATTAGTTCAGTCCCCATTGCAAGAGGATATGAGGAAAGCCTGGGGGAGAACAGAGTAATCAGCAAACTCATTTAACCTTTATTTAGAGCTATCTAGATCCTCCATATGTCTTTGGGTCAGTATGCCTTTCTTATGGAAAAACTCCTAGTGTTCCAAAGTCTATCGTGACCACTTAAAACATGCCTGACTCTATATATCAAATATGAAAATGTATTCACTGAGAGGGGTGTAGGGCATGCTAACAGTTGGAGATTGTTAATGAAGACACATTACATAAAATTTCCAGAGTTTCAAGAGAGTGAATAACTATAATCAGGTTAAATCTGTGGTGTAGAATATGTTTGGTTGTACTTGCAGAAAAATTAACATAGATGCTTTTTCATGGTGAGAGGAAAAATAAAGGAGTTCAACTTTGTAGCATTCTGGTAGTGATGTTTAATATCTTTTTAAGAATGAAATGTTGAAGATGGACCTCCAAACTGTGGGGTTTTGTTTGGGGTTTTTGTTTGTTTGTTTGTTTTGTGTTTGTTTGTTTGTTTGTTTTTTTGCTTTTGGTTTTTGGCACATCAGATACTAATATATTATTGATATAGATATTATGGATTGTCAGATGGGTGGATGGATACATAAGAAGATTATATGTGATTTGACAATGTATGTGCATAACTGTGTTTGATAAATTATAATTATATTGTTAACTGGGGGATTAGGTGGTGGTGATTGATATGCTTATTATTATTTAATTCTGAAAAGACAAAATGTAAAAGTTTATTATTATTATTTTAAAAAGGCCAAGTCTGTGGTGTAGAGACATTTTTAGGATCTTTGCAATCCATGCAAACATGTCTAAGTAGGACTCCATGCACAAAATACATACCCACTGTGTGACTCAAAATGAGGAATTATTCTTGACCTATCCTTGAGTCTAAGAATAAAGAATATCACTATACACCCTGCATTTGAGTACAAATTGCTGTGTCATATATATATATATATATATATATATATATATATATATATATATATTAATCAGCCAAAATGCAGACATAATTCCTGTTTAGGAAGGGTTGAGGCATGAGGGCAAGCTAATGAGAAGCAAATTGGCCAAAGCAAGTTAAAGCAATGGCATTCCCTTTTAATGTTCCAGCTGCCATCTTTTCTTAAAGCAATGCAGCTGTATCAAATAATGACTTGCAATTTGTAATATGGCTGTTTATTATTTTTTCTTTCCTTCCATTTTTTTAATTAATGGGTATCATCTCTTGCATTTTTAAAGGGTTTGCTGGGAAGATTAGCTCAATTGCACCACCCACTGGGAGAAAAGGACACGACATCAAAAACTCTTAGAATCAAACAGCTAATTGTTCATTCATTCTGTGTAGAATGTCTCTTCCTCTACTGTATATGCAGTTTGCCCCTCCTGCTCTTCTCTTGTGGACTTTCTTTGCCAAAGGTGTGTGTGTGGGGGGGGGGGGGGGGAGAATCTCCTCTTGCATTCTTTTGAACTATTCCAAAAAGGCAGAACACAAAATTAAAGGCTGCCTCCAAAATTTGATGGGTTGTAGAATGAAAAAGGAGAAGAATTCTGTTATAAAAGAGAGAGATATCTTTCTTTTCCCATCTCCAGCTTTTCTCACATTTCAAAGAAGGACCTAAGTGATCCATCTCCAGGTCATTTCTTATTTATTGGTAAGAAGGCCTCCCCTTCTGGCTTCTGTCCTCTCCTATTAGTAAACATCAGTAGCTCCAGGAATATGCTGTCTCTTCTGTCACATAACCCACAGAATTAAGGCATTTGAGAGACAAGAGAGAGAGAGAGAGTTGTAGGAAGGGAAGTAGCTTAACACAGCTAAGAGAACTCCCCATCAAACTCAGAAAGCTGAAATGACAGCCAGATGTGCAGAATGAAGAAATCCTGCTCACTCTACAGATGTTTTTCTTTTCCTGTCAAACGATTTTGTCTCTCCAAATGTTGTCCAGTTTCTAAACTCTCTCTCTCTCTCTCTCTCTCTCTCTCTCTCTCTGTGAAAATATAAAATCTTTGTGGCACTGCTCCTTTTTCAAACTATCAAAGACCTGATTTCAAGGTCACAAAAAGTTTTGAAGTGAAATATCACATTCAGGAGAAAGGTTAAAAGGTTCTGTCTTCTTGTTATCCACATCTTTTTAGTAGAAAACCTCCCAAATTCACAAGAAGAGCAAGTAAGAAAATTGGAAGTGTCATTATTATATTCTCAATTATTGTAAAACTGATTAAACTATCATTTAGTGTAAAACTGATTTTTTTCATATATACAATGAGCTGCTATGGAGTCAGAGAGCTAGCATGATGTAGTGGTTTGATTGTTGGAATAGTTTTTGGAAGACTCAAATGTTCAAACATTGCTGAGCCATGGAAACCAACTGGGTAACTGTAGGCAAGTTTTAGCCTAAAAGGAAGCCAATGGCAAACCTCCTCTGAATAAATAATGCCAAGAAGACCCTAGGATCAGTTTGCCAGAAGCTGAAGTCCACTGGAAGGCACTTAACAACAATTATATAGGGGGGATGCAGACGGGCGACCATGGGCCGCCTTGGGAAGCAGAGGATTGGGGCCGAGGCTGCCCATGCCTTGGCCCCAATCCTCCCTTCTGCCGGCCCTGAAAGGAGTGCTAAAATGCCACTCCTTTCGGAGCTGGCAGAAGGGACCCATCAAGAGCTGCCACGCAACTCTTCTGTGTCTCTTCCGGCACAGCGCGTCAAGAACCTGCGCCGGAAGGATGTCTTGACAGCGCAAGCTGTGCACAATGACGTGTGCCATCATGACGTCCTTGGGGAGGGGTTGGGGTGCCCGATGTGTGGCTGCCCCTCCCCTTCCCTGCCTCCAAGATGGGATAAAGTGCCTTCTGTAGAGGCCCATAGTCAGGGCTTGCCCACTGTGTTATCAGACCTGAAGTGAAGAACATAATGCCACTCCATCCAATGTACAGTCCACCAGATTGGTGACTGAATTTTATTTCAATGCTGGTTGCTTCTACTACACACAAGAGGCTAAAGAAGCCACGTCTCAGGGTACCAGCTGAAGTTTCAGGGAGTAACTGCTTCCTCATGGAGATAAATCTCAGGAAGACTGGCAGCAGAGAACCATGAAGTTTGTTTGCAGGGGAAGAGAGATGTTGCAGGAAGGAAACCAAGACACATGATTGGCAGGAAAGGCTGCAACTTTATTGAATACAGCTGACAGGTAGGTTTGGCCCAAATGCACGGGTCTGGATCTGGCATCAACCAATCCTCCTGTTGCTCAGTGGACCAGGTAGCATGGTCACAGCTGGGCTTCAGAATGACAGAAAGGGGGGGGGGGTAATCAACTGATCGCATGTTCACATCTTCGTCTCTTTGTCACTGGGAGATACTGTTCAGGAGTCCCCCCACAATGGCTCATCACTCTCAGCACCCCCAGGTCCCATTGGGACTCCCGATTCTGTGCTCCACAGTACAGGAAACCACACCCACCAGATCCATGCCCCATGCTACCACCTCTAAATTTTGTGACACCACCAGAACCCACACTTTAAGTAGAGGGAGAGAGGGTAGGGAGAGCCAGGCTAGAATAGCACTGGTCATTCTCAGCCACATGGCCTTAAATAGGCCCAATTACTATTAAGCAGCCAGGGTGGGCAGACGTCCCACCTCTTCCCTGACTCCCAACCAATCAGGGAGGTTGCCGGCCAGGGCAAGAAGCAGGGCTTACAGCTGCAAAGGCCACTGGGATTTGTAGTCTTCAGTGGCTCCCAGAAGTCCCACCTCCCCCGACAGCCTGGAAAGTCAATCCGGGCTTCAGAAACCCCCAGTGCCTCCTGTGAGCCAACCATCCTTGTTCAGCCAGGCAAGATAACTCCAGAGGTCTGACACCTCCTCCCAGCAACTTGACCAGTCCGGTGAGTTATGATGGCCCCATTTTCTGGGGAAGGAGACATCGCAGGAACGAAAACATGGTTGGCAGGAAAGGCCACAACTTTATTGAATACAGCTGACAGGTAGGGCTGGGCCAAATGCATGGGTCTGGATCTGACATTGACCAACCTGCCTGTTGCTTGATGAAACAAGTAGCCTGATCACAGCCAGGCTTCATGATGACAGAAGGGGAGTAATCAACTGATCGCATCTTCGCCCTTTTGTCACCAGGGGCGCCAGTCATTCTCAACCACGTCACCTTAAATAGGCCTATCTACCATTGAGCAGCCAGGGCAAGCAGACATCTTCCTTGCCTCCCTGCCTGACACCTCCTCCCCAGCAACCTGGCCAGCCTAGTGAGTCAGGGTGGCCCCATTTTCCATAAATGAAATGGCTTTAAAATCTAAGCTCTTCTCTGTTAGTGACCCACACAGGTTTAACATCAACTTCTTTTTGTTTGTTTTTGTGGAGACTGGAATTCACAACCTCCCTGTGCAATGACAAACCCTCCCCCTGAAAATCTACCTTTTTCATACTGTCCCACCTCTCCCCACACAATTGTATAGTGGCTGGTGAAGAAGAGGATGCAGCTGAGAAGCATCTAACTATGTGCATATAGTCAAACACATGATTCTGAAGGCATTCTCAAAGACATTCTGAGAGTCCTTTGGAGGTCCTGGAAGATGACATCATTTAGGGGTGGGAAGGCAATATGAAAGAGGTGGGTTTTCAAGGAGGGGAGATAGGACACATGGAGAAACTTTACACTGCATCTCCTTAGTGAAGAATCATGGCCCTATGTCAAAGGAGACATTCCCAGACCATCCTCAAGACCCAAACCTCAAAGGATAGAATAGTACCACCTCTAGAGCTGTCCTCTTCCTTCTCCTAGATCCCAAGATCTCAAAGAACAAATCAGCTAACCCCCTTTCTCCCCCAAGAAGATCAATGAGTGCTCACCAGTACTTCCTACTTTATTGCCCTCCCTCCACTGTTCTGCAAAAGAACCATTAAACAGCACCACCATCAACCAATTTTTCCAATTTCACTCATAGATCAGTGAAGATTACAGAAAAGGAATCTTCCCTCCTGAAGGAATTTAATGGAAAGGCATACATTTCTGTCAGTTTTGAAGCAACTAGCCATACTTGCAGCAACCACAAGAGCAGGTTGGTGGGCAGACAGATCAAGCAAGGAAAAAATGACACTTTGGTGGTAGAACTGGTTTTCATAGCTACAGGTTTGCCCTTGCACTGTTGCATCATAATACATGAGTGTCATCATGATTCACTGAGCCAGTCTCCCTCCTGGCTTCTTGTTCATGTCATGTGCCCTTAAGTAAATTTCAGCTTATGACAACCCTATTCTAGGGTTTTCTTGCCAAGATTTATTCAGGGCAAAATTACCATTGCATTCATCTGAGATTGATAGAGTGTGATTTGTCGTTCTTGGAGCCCTATCCTAACACTCAAACCACTTTCCCTTCCATCAGGAAGGCAAATAGTAGCCCCACAAATTAGTCACGTGAAGGTTTACTCTTGCCATCATCTGAGGATGGAAGATTGTGACTTGCCCAAGGTTACCCAGTGGGTTTCTATGTCCAAACAAAGATTCAAATCCTGATCTCCAGAGTCATAGCCCAACATTCAATCCACTACACCACACTGACTCTAATAATATTGCAGTCTTTCAAATGGGTCAAAGTGAGGGGAAATTCCCAGTCATTGACATATGAGCCCTAGACTGCCTGTATGAACACTACCAGTTCATACCACTGCCTGACTGTTGCTAACAAGCTTCAGATTGTTGTCCAATTAATTACAAATATCAGGTTCTTGCTGCCATTTCAGTTAACACTGGATTTGCTCTGATGGTTTCAAATTTAATCCATATTTGGTTCCCTGGGGAGTGGCTGTGTAGTGGTGGTAGGCGAATAAAAGGAGCGTTATCTCTGGAGACAGAGATATTCTTTCCTCAATTAACAGAGCAAGCATTTTCTACCAAACTCTGCCAAACTCCTGCTGTGCTGTTGCTCTGATCATAAACACTGAGTGACCTAATGGGTACAAGCAGTATCAAGAGCTGCTGTACATATCATGGATTTGAGAGGCTTGTGCTGATCTCCTGCATTCTAGCATCTGCAAAAGGCTCTTGCAGGAAATATTTTTATTTATATATTGTGTGTATGTTTTCAAATATAAGCTAAAGAGTATACTTCCTGATCTGATCATATCCCATCCCTCACACTCCATTTCTTTCTCACCCAAATAAACAATCCATAATACTAAATAAACAGAAAAGGATAACTAATCTTCTGGCAGCAGAAACACTAAAATACCAATGGTATCACAAAAATGATTCCTTCTGTGCAAATCCCAACTTGAGTGATTATTAAATTCTGCTTACTTATCATTCCTCCTTGAGCTTCAAGGGGAAAACATTATGTTTTTAAAGTCTTGGCCTAAAATCTGTTGTGTGACATTATAGATGCTGAAGAATACATGCTCCATATTCTAAATAGGAAGACAAGAAGCTCATAACTCAATGTTGAAAACAGAACATGACAATCTCTTCTCCCCCCACCCCCCATCTTCTGTGTATGTTTGTACTGGAAGGCACTACCATGTGCTTCTGAGAAGTAATTTAAATAAGCATAAAGCCCATATATCTTTGTTGTTGTTAACTGCCCTCGAGTCAATCTTGACTCATGGTGACCCTATGGATGAGACATCTCTAAGACCCTCTGTCCTCCACTGCTCTGCTTAATTCCTGCAACCCCATAACTGTGACCTCCTTAATAGAGTCCAACCATCTAGCATGTGGCCTTCCTCTCTTCCTGTTTCCTTCTATCTTCATGTATTTGGCTTCACAAAAATCTATCAGATGCTCATCTGTTTCATTTATTTTGCCTAACCCAAATCTTGCTATTGTTTTTGATTCTTCTTTGCTTCCAACTTTTGTATTCCAATCTCAAATGATCAGCTTTACATCCTGAGTTGGTGTGCTGTCAATTTCTTCCTTTACCCCATCATAGAATCTAACAATTTCCTCCTGTTCTGCCTCTGTGGTTGGTGCATATACTTGAATTGTGGTGATATTCATAGGTTTACCATGGAGCCTTGAAATGATTTGGTCTGATTTTGCATTGTATCTCCTGACTGCTTTTGCCACATCTTTTCTTAGTGTGAAAGCCACCCTGTTTCCTCTTGTCTTTTCCTACTCTGAGTAGAGCGCTGTGTAGTTGTCTGGTTCAAAGTGTCCCATTCCTGTCCATTTTAACTCACTCACCCCCAGTAATGCTATGTTCATGCATTCCATTTCCATTTTTACTATGTCTACCTTCCCTTGGCTCATGCTCCTCACATTCCACATCCCTATCTTATGTGTAATGCTGCTTTGGATGCTATTTGCCTTTCTAAGGGTGTCTGCTATTTATTTTGTCATCTTTCTTATGCCCTTGGCTAATCTTGCAAATGTGATATTCCTTTATCTCTCCCACCCCCCCTTCCCTTTCTGTTAATGCTCTGATCTGCCTGTGTCTCACTTGGGGTATCTCATCATAGGGTTTACTAGGTGATGGGGTTACATAAGAGGGCCACCTTCACCTCCCTGTGCCATCTATCTGTATTGAGACTAATATCAATACCAATGTATCTATTTATTGGGGGGGTGTATACACACACACGTACACACACACACACTAGCTTGAACTCTCTGTGTGGTTCATGAAACAAACCTTAAAATTGCAGAGTATAAAATAATATAATCACCTAAATATGTTTTTTTTTAAATAATGGAACCTAATAAAAGCCAAAAGACACAAATTACAGGGAAATAATTAAAAAGCACATTAAAAAAAATATGATAAAAAAGCCTGGGGAAAGGGGGGGGGGGGGAATCCTACTGCTAATCCACACTAGAGTAAACACTCAACATAATTTACCTGCATGGTGTTTTCTCACCATTGACTGAAGGAAAGATTCATTCATATGTATTTGTTAATACACCAGTCAATAATTGATTCACTGGGTCTAGTCTGGCACTGTATGAGCCTCTCTGGAGCCATTTGTGGTGTTCTTCAGTTAAGGTGTCAACACTAAACATATTTGTCCTTAGTTAGGTTGCCAGGTCTCTGGGTACTAGCTGAAATCTCAGGGAATTGCAATGCTTCCCTGGGTTTTCAGTAGGGACACAGCTCTGGGTAAGCAAAGCAGGAGAAATTTTGATTTGGAACAGGGAAGGTGGCTTTAGATCATGGCTGCCTATTGCTTTTTCACTTTTTACTACCACAGGACTCACTGGCTTCACAGAAATATATTTGTCTGTACATTGCATTTTCACACAATTAGTGAGGGCAAGAGAAGCTCTCTGAGATAAGACATATTCTTGTAGTCAGTCCTTGCTTTGTCCTTTACAGTAATGGTGCAGAAGAAATAATTTCACAATAACATGCCAATTGCACAAGAAGAAAAGTCCATTCAAAGTGTAATTGGAAACAGGAAATTTGCTCTAGCATCTGGAGCCAACATGTTTTTGTTTTTGTTTTGTTTTTTAAAAAAGATATACACTGCTGATCTCTGTGAGATTTTGGCTAAATTCACACATGTGGGATAGCTGCAATAAATGACTAAAAAGCCCAAGTCCAAATATGTGGTGTTTACTATGATGGCTTTTCAAATATGTTTTTTGGGGATGAACAACCTTCAAAAATCAAATTCATTTTATTTGTTATATGTATAACTCTTCATTTGTTCAATGAACTGAAGGCAGAATACATGACTCTCCTCTTCTCCACTTTATCCACTCAACTATCATGTGAGGTAGATCAGATTTTGAGTGAAGGAGTGCCCCAAAGTCACCCATGGAGGTTCATAGTTAATTGAGGACTAAAACCTAGATCTTTCAAATCCCAATTTTATAATCTGGCCACATCATATTGACTCTAAATGGGAACCTTTGGGATATTTCAGACAAGGCCAAGGCATATAGGGTTTTAAAGTTTAATACTGTTGGCCTTCTGTATCCATGGATTCTCCATGGATTCCATCAGCCACAGCTTGAAAATATTTTAAAACAAACAAATTCAAAAAAGCAGACCTTGCTTTTGCCATTTTATATAAGGGATGCCCTTTTACTCTCCCTTTGTATATAATGGGACTTGAGCATCCATGGATTTTGGTATAAATGGGAGGTCCTGGAACCCAATCCCAATGTATAACACAGGCCCACTGTATTGTTCTTTGAGATGGGCCTGGAAGTGGATTAGAAGCCAATGTGGATCACAAAACACAGGTGTAATGTAACTGTATAAAGTTGTTGTATAGACAAGTCCCTGTTAATAATCATACTGCTCTGTTTTGGGCCATGTGCCATTTCAAGACCATTTACAGAGGTCATCTAATATAAAACATTTAAGTTATAATAAAATAGCATGTTGACAGGGTGTAGGCAATTGTAAATAGATTATTGCTGTCTAAACGAGATTGCATCAGCCTAAATGGATAAGAGGTGCTCCATGCCACCAAGACAACCCTTAAAGCTACATTTTTCAAGTTGTACTGTGGGGTGAATCAATATCAAAAACAGGTTGCTGGCGGGTAGCCGCCATGAGGCTCCCCAACACAGGAAATCAGCCATACTATATTGGGACATCTGGATGACTCAGCATGGGAGAAGCTGAAAGCACTCGGCTGAGATCACTCTAGATCAAAATCAGCATAATCCCTTCACTAAAGAAAGAGATGATGGAGACATGGACTTAGAATCATAGAATCATAGAGTTGGAAGAGGCCACAAGGGCCATCCAGTCCAACCCCCTGCCATGCAAGAACTCCCAATCAAAGCATCCCCGACAGATGGCCATCCAGCTCTGCTTAAAGACCTCCAAGGAAGGAGACTCCACTACTCTCCAAGGGAGTGTGTTCCACTGTCGAACCACCCTTACTGTCAGGAAGTTCCTCCTGATGTTGAGGTGGAATCTCTTTTCTTGCAGCTTGCATCCATTGTTTCCGGTCCTAGTCTCTGGAGCAGCAGAAAACAAGCTTATTCCCTCCTCAATATGGCATCCCTTCAAATATTTAAACACGGCTATCATATCACCTCTCAGCCTTCTCTTCTCCAGGCTAAACATCCCCAGCTCCCTAAGTCGTTCCTCATAGGGCTTGGTTTCCAGACCCTTCACCATTTTAGTTGCCCTCCTTTGGACACGCTCCAGTTTCTCCACATCCTTTTGGAATTGTGGTGCCCAGAACTGGACACAGTATTCCAGGTGAGGCCTGACCAAAGCAGAATAGAGTGGCACTATTACTTCTCTTGATCTAGACACTATACTTCTACTGATGCAGCCTAAAATTGCATTGGCCTTTTTAGCTGCTGCATCGCACTGTTGACTCATGTTCAACTTATGATCCACCTGGATTCCTAGATCCCTTTCACACGTAGTCTCATTCAGCCAGGTGTCCCCCATCGTATATCTGTACTTTTCGTTTTTTCGCCCTAAGTGCAGTACCTTACATTTCTCCGTGTTGAATTTCATTTTGTTAGCTTTGGCCCAACTTTCTAGTCTGTTCAAGTCATTTTGAATTTTGATCCTGTCCTCTGGGGTATTAGCTACTCCTTCTAATTTGGTGTCGTCTGCAAATTTGATAACTATGCCCCCAATACCGTCATCCAAGTCATTAATAAAGATATTGAACAGCACTGGGCCCAGGACAGAGCCCTGTGGCACCCCACTGGTCACTTCTTTCCAGGTTGAAAAGGAGCCATTGTTGAGCACCCTTTGGGTTCGGCCAGTCAACCAATTACAAATCCATGTAACAGTTACTTTGTCTAGCCCACATTTGACCAGCTTGGGAACTGTCTGCATACAACAGACAAAGGGAGGTTCCTTCTGGGAATGAAACTCTTTGTCAGAGGATTTTCATGCCAATTGTTTGGACTTTCTTGAATATCTCATTCCATTCTCCCCCCCCCCCCCCCCGGAAAGCCATTTAACTCTTTGAAAAACCATTTAACTTCTGAAACATTGGTCTCAAGACCCATTTCTTGCTATAAATGCACATGCTCAAACAATAGCAAATTGGTCTAGTTTGAAGATAGACAGAACTTCTGATTTCAGCTGAACACCCCAGGAGCAGACCATCCCACATGTCTCAGGCAGCTACTGAGCCATTCTCATTCTGAGAACCCCACAAGTGTAGCAGAGCAGTACAGTTTTACCTCTATTCCATCCTGCAGCTCACTATTACCTACTACCTTTACATTGTTAATTCTTTTGGGTGTGAATGAGAGAGTGTGCTTGTGAATGTGGGTTCCCTTTTTTAAAAAATAAAATAAAATAAACTCAATGGATTTGGAACCTGCCGCTGGAGTTCTCTGGATTTGGAACCAATATACATAGGCCTAGATCCTAACTTTATGTTATCAAAGCCTTCTTGCTGCTTCCTATTGAACTAAACTAATTTCCCCATTGAATTCAATCTGTGGGTGCTCTCTTGGGACTTCCTGCAATTTAGGTAACGTTAACCATATCTCAAAAAATTATAGAGAGTTAGAATATTTTTCACATGGGAAACATATATACCCTTCAGCAAAAATCCCACTTCCTTATTCAAAAAACACTTTTCAGTATTTTCTTCACCAGCCCTACTAAAGATCTAACATACTGTGATGAGATCCATGATTTCTCTCAATAAAACAGACTGCATAAGGCTTCAGATCTCTTGAAAAATTTCCACTGGATACCATGGAAAAGATATCACAATGCTGGTGGGAGCTAAGTATGAGGTCTAATAGTAATGAGTCTCCTTCTATATGATGTTGTCACATTTTCTCTTTTGCTCTTTGACATCATTTGGGTGGAAAGGTTTTAAAATCTGCAACACAAAACTCCACTTGCAACAACAAAGAACAATAACCAGGTGTGTGAACAAACTTTCCTTTATTCTTTTGCTCTCTAAAGAAGCAGTCACACTTTTCCTTGTAATTTATGAAGGTGTACCACTTTCTGGGTTCTGTGGGCGGCAACTGTAACTGAATATTGCAAACACAATCACAATTTAAGTCCCAATACTTTATTAACAACAATATAACAAATTAGATATTAAATTTAACACATATGCACAGTCCTAAAAGTCCCATGCATCCAATGATATATCAATGCACATGCTACTGCAGGACTCTGTTGCCTATGCTGCTCAGTAGCATTGCAAAATTAGGGTCCAACTTAGAAGAATAACTAAAACAGTACAAAATAGATGTCAATGCAATGTAGTAGAAGTCCCACTACAAAGAATGTTTGTTCCCTCACCATAAATAAATAAATAAATAAATGGAAATCCCACTTCCTTATTCAAAGAGAAAAGAGCCTACTCCTTAACCCTGGCATCTCAGCTACTCTCCATCTCCAGACATCCCTCTCTGGGCTGGGTTAGTAAGCACAGCCCTTTCCTTGGGGTTTCCACACCCACTGGGCCAAACCAGTAATTCATAGGAGTTATTCTTCCCTTCTGAAATACTGTTGTCTCAACTGTTATTCACTAGTGTTACCACCAAAGCCAATCTTACATTGTATAATTGGTAATGAAATCAACATTTTGCAATATGCAGTCATTGGCAGGCTGAAGACTCATACTACTTGGCATTACTGAAGAATTCAAACACAGTCTTTGAATGTGAAGTCGTAGGCTTTCATGGCTGGCATCCATAGTTTTTGTGGGTTTTTCGGTTTGTGTGGCCATGTTCTAGAAGAGTTTATTTCTGATGTTTCGCTAGCATCTGTGGCTGGCATCTTCAGAGAGTACTTCAGGGAACTCCTGGATCCTACAATATACAAAAAACTGAAACAAGACCCAACCAACAAAATCACCAGGAAAACAAACACCCTGATCAAAAACTCCTCAACTCAGCCAACCACAAGACAAAATTTGTGAAAATCTGAGGCTCTCCCACCAAGACTGTATGGACTTCCCAAGATTCACAAGGATTCCATTCCACTCCTTCCCATAGTGAGTGCCATTGGATCCCCCACATATGATTTGCCCAAGTTTCTAGGCACACAATTACAAACCCATATAGGGCAACCCCCCCATTACATCAAGGACTCAACTCACTTCATAAGAAAAATCAACAACCTTGAACTTAAACCCAGAGACATACTAATCAGCTTCAATGTGGTCTCCCTGTTCACTAAAGTCCCCATAATGGACACCATGACACTCATCCAACAAATTTTTCCAAAGGACATCACAGCCTTGTTTGAACATTGCCTCACCACAAGCTATTTCCAGTGGGACAATAGATTCTACAAGCAGAGAGATGGGGTAGCAATGGGATGCCCTCTAAGCCCAGTGATAGCAAACTTTTACATGGAACACTTTGAAAAACAAGCCCTGGAAACAGCACCGAAAAAGCCCACAACTTGGTTCCGATACGTGGATGACACTTTCACCATTTGAAGCCATGGAGAAGAAGATCTGGCTGTGTTCCTAAACCACCTGAACAACATCCACCCTAACATCCAATTCACTATGGAAAAAGAAAAGGAAGGAACATTGCCATTCCTGGATGTCCTAGTCATCCGCAAACCAAACCAACATCTGGGTCACACAGGATACAGAAAACCTACACATACAGACAGATACCTGCACAAGAACTCCAACCATCACCCAGGACAAAAAAAGAAGCACAATAAAAACACTGGTAGACCGGGCAAAACGCATCTGTGAACCCCACTTCTTGAAAGAGGAATTGAAGCACCTAGACCGGACTCTACAGGCAAATGGTTACTCCAGCTCAGACAACAGAAGGGCTGCCAGACCCAGGAAAAGCCAGAGGAGTGAAGACGAGCAACCACCCAAAGGGAAGTTATTTTTACCATATATCAAAGGAGTCACAGACAGAATAGGGAAAGTGGTGAGGAAACACAACCTCCAAATGGTTTACAAACCAACCATGAAAATCCAACAAATGCTGCGCTCAGTGAAGGACAGGAGAGACCCTCTCACAGCTGCAGGAGTTTACCGCATACCATGCAGCTGCAGACAAGTCTACATAAGGACCACCAAACGCAGTGTCCAAACATGAGTCAAGGAACATGAGAGACACTGCAGACTGGGCCAGCCAGAAAAATCAGCAGTAGCAGAACACATTATAAACCATCCTGGGCACAAAATGCTGTTTGAAAACACTGAAATTCTGGACCATGCCAACAACTATCAGGTCAGAATGCACAGGGAAGCCATTGAAATCCACAAACACTTGTACAACTTCAACAGAAAAGAAGAAACCCTTAAAGTAAACAAGGTTTGGCTACCAGTCCTACAAAATAAGAAAATCACTCAGCAAATGGAAATGGGAAATCAACCAGGGTCAGGGGCTTTCCCAGCAGACAATAGCAGACAATATCCTTGTTTGCATATCCTCCCACCCTGAAGCCATGCCATCAACAACAGAACAATACCTATTCAACACAGAACAATACACTGTTTACATGGGAATCAATCCTCCCTACCCAGGGTCTCACAGTATATATAGACCCACTCTCTTCCATTTCAGTAGTCTCTGAAGATGCCAGCCACAGATGCTGGCAAAAAGTCAGAAAGAAACTCTTCTAGAACATGGCCACATAGCCCAAAAAACCCACAAAAAACTACAGTCTTTGAATTTTACTGGGTTGATTCTAGCTCTTTGAGATTTACAGTGCATCTCATTGCTTTCTTCTACATTTATTAAAGAAGCTATGATACTCAGGGGGGGAGCAGACGAGCGGCCATGGACTGCCCCGTGAAGCTGCACTGCGGGGCCAAGGTATCCGCACACCTCGGCCCTGCGGCGCAGCTTTGCTGCCCCTGGAAGGAGCTCTAAAATAGCGCTCCTTCCACAAGTCACCGAAGATACACCACAAAAGGCTGGTGGCGCACCTTTGGCGACTCTTCTGCCACAGTGTGTGCGAACGCTGCAGCGGGAAAGCATCATCGGAGCACCGGCCGTGCAGAGGGGCTGGCACTCCGATGATGCCTTCGGGAAGGGGTTGGGGCGCCCACCGTGCGGCTGCCCCTCCCCTTCCTTGCCCCCAAAATGGCCCTTTTAGCCATCTGCTTCCCCCCTCACTGACAGTAAAACATTGTGGATCAACAGCATTGTTTTGGGGGGTTTCCTCTTCCTCATGAGGACTTGGAATTATGATGTTCTCCTGAAGTAAACAAATTCTGTTGAATCCCTTTGCCAAAGTATTAACTTCTGAAAAAAAGCTCCAATTGTGGCTCCAATTAAAGTTCTTTTTCATCTATTAGAATCACTGCACCCTTCATTTTTGCCTTGGTCTTATTGTTAACAGGAACATCTGAATTCCCGGAGTCTTAACATATTTCTGTGCAATATCGAATGAGATTTTTGCCACCTTCAGCTTGAACTCTATATACCAGAAGACCTTCATCAATATGATCCAAACTGTATGTACAGTTGGTTCTCACCTGTCAGCCAATTTCTAAGTTCCCTGAGGACTCAAGCATGTACT
Organism: Phrynosoma blainvillii; assembly: GCA_026167975.1. NCBI lineage: Eukaryota > Metazoa > Chordata > Lepidosauria > Squamata > Phrynosomatidae > Phrynosoma > Phrynosoma blainvillii. The sequence goes on from JANUYF010000003.1 coordinate 141,517,541, forward strand.
AGAATTCTGTCTTCTGATTCAGTGTTGGATCTCACAACTTTAGCATTCCATTTTGTTATGTTGGATTGCTGGTGCTTTTTTATTTTCTTTGATGGCCAAATCATAATCATAACACAGTCTGCATTTCAAATCTCTCACATATTCCTCGAGGTTTATTCCCCTGTGTTCCCTGGGATTTAACTGAAAACATTGAAAAAATAGGTAACAATGATTGTCTTCCAAACACTAAAAAATAAGGAGATTTTCCTGTATTGTCATTTCTTGTGCAGCTATAAGCATGAACCAATAGCTTTATATACTTTGGTTAAGTTTCCAAAGTTCCTAACATGCTTAAGAAAATACAATTAAATCTCTCAACAGGATTCCCTCCAGGGTGGTATGGTAAAGATAAAGGTAAAAGTATTCCCCATTGACAAGATTGTCAAGTCATGCCCAACCATAGAGGGTGGTACTTATCTCTGTTACTAAGCCAAACAGCTAGCGTTGTCAGAGACTATTCTGTGGGTCATGTGACCAGCATGACTGCACAGAATACTTTTTACCTTCCTACTGAAGGTAAATATATCTACTTGCATCTGCATGCTTTTGAACTGCTAGGTTGGCCGAAGCTGGGACTAGTGATGGGAGCTCACTTTATCATGCAGCATCTGTGCCTCAAACTGCCAACCTGCCAATCTTGCAATGAGCAGAGTTAGCATCTTAATCACTTGAGCCACTTATGTGATTTAATGCCAGCCAACTTACTCAACTCTGTGACTTAGGGTCAGAGCAGACGGGTATGAAAGAGCAGTCCAAGTCTCCTCTGGTTGCGATCACAGTCCACTCCCAAAATGGGCTGCAGCCATAGGACCTAACTCATGCCACCAGAAGCCAGATTATCCTGGCTCCTTTTTGTGCCAGTCCAAAGGACCAGATCACAACTTTAGCACATTTTTGGGCCACTTTGGAGGCATGTGTCATTTGAACATCATGCCTCCAAAATGGCTGGAAGCCATTTTATTTGGCCTGTCTGTTCCAGGCTTAAGTCTGACTCAAAAGTTTGCTCCATGATCACTGTGAATCTTCTAGAGAATTAGTGGCATATAAAATTCTTCCACAAGATGTTAGCATCAAAGGAATATTAGCATGAACTCCACTTCAAGAAAATTCCAGTAAAAACTCCTGCTCCCTTAAATGGCTCTATCCATTCTCCCTTTCTACTCCTTTCTTGGAAAGTCCTTCCCAGAACAGTTATATGACACACCTTCTCTTTCTCCAAATATCTCTGTTCCCTCTTTTCACTGATGGCATCCCAGTTCTGGAACACCCTCTTTAAGGTGTAATAGTAGACATTGAACCTTCTCTGTCAGAGAGTTCTTTTGTACAGTGGTGGAGGACAATTAATACTTGCTGCTTTAAAACTTTTTGAGACCAAAACATTGGCCAGAATTCTTTATGGGGCTCTGATAAGAATTTCTATGAAGAAGGCATTGCAAGAAACAGTTAAAAAAAATTCATGTGATCAATTTTGGCTGCACCCAATGGTACACCAAATGCCCAGTTAAGGCTTGAGACGGGAATGCCATTAATTCAAGTGAGGGCCTGAAAGTTGATGATAAATTATTGGCTAAAAATTCAATTTTTCCAGTAGGTTTAACCCTATTAGTCCTAGCAGATAATTTTTCTTCACCCTGGAAACAAGCAGTAGAATATAAACTGGCTTCTTATGTACTCTCTCTTTTATTCTTATTATCACTAAGTAATGATCAAGCCAAACAAATAGTTACTCAAAGAATAAAGGATATGGAGTTCCAGAATTAACTTAGTAGACTCCCGCAACACAATAAAATTTGTATAAATAAGGGAGTATGGGAACCTATACTTTGCTAGTGCACAAAGATAAGGAAAAGTATTACAATGACAAATATAGAGAAATAGAAGACAACAACAAAAAGGGAAGAACAAAAGACCTATTCCACAAGATTCAAAAAATCAAGGGAAAATTCAAACCAAGGACTAGGATAATCTATGATAATAAAAATAACATAATTCAAAACCAGGAAGGCATAAAAAGACATTGGATGTAATACACAGAAGAACTATACAAAAAAGATGACAAAATGAAGGACACATGGAGAGAAGAGCCATATGAAGATGAACCAAATTCTAAAAACTGAGGTGGAAACGGCAATGAAAGAAATGGCAAAAAAACAATACTCCAGGAACAGATAATATACCAATAAAACTATTGAAATCCACATTGACAGAATCAACTCTAGTGCTAACCAACATATGTCAACAGATATGGAAAACAAAGCAATGGCCAACATATTGGAAGTAATCAATATACATCCCCACCCACAAAAAAGGAAACTGGAGACTGCAGCAACTATAGGACCATAGAACTAACCTCTCATGCAAGCAAAATCATGCTCAAAATTCTGAAAGATAGACTCTAACCACACATGGAGAGAGAAAACCCAGACGTCCAAGAAGCGTTCAGGAAAGGTAGAGGCACCAGGCATCACACTGCAAATATATGATTGTCTAATGAAGCATAGTAGGGAGTTCCAAAAGAAATTCAGCATGTGCTTTATAGACTATAGCAAAACCTTTGACTGCATAGATCATGAAAGGCTATGGAATGCCCTTAAAGATGTGGTAGTGCCAACACAACTGATAGTCTTAATGAGGAATCTGTACTCAGGACAAGAGGCTGTCAGAACAGAACACAGAGAAAGAGAATGGTTCCTAATTGGCAAAGGAGTCAGACAAGGCTACATCCTATCACCCTACCTATTTAACTTATATGCAGAACATATTGGAAGGGAAACAGGCTTGGACATGGAAGATGGAGAAGTGAAAACAGAAGGAAGAAATATCAAAAATCTGAGATACACTGACGACACCATAATACTAGCAGAAAACCTCACAAACCTGGAACATCAAAGGAAGATCAAAGAAGAAAGTGCAAAGGCAGGCTTACTGTTGAACATAAGAAAAACAAAGATTAATGACCACAGAAAACTTACACACATTCAAACTAGACAATGAGGAAATAGAAATAGTGAAAGAGTTCTCATATCTGGGATCAAACATTGATTGGAACAAGGACTGCAGGCAAGAAATCAGAAGATTAAGAATGGGGAGGGCAGCTATGAAAGAACTAGAAAAGATCCTAAAATGCAAAGACATACAACTCAGCACAAAAGTCAGAAGATCCGTAGGGAGAGGCAGGAAATATAAATAAAACTTATTATTATTATTATTATTATTATTATTATTATTATTATTATATTCCCTATTACCATGTATGAATGTGAGAGCTGGACTGTCAAGAAAGAAGATGGGAGGAAAATTAACGCATTTGAAATGTGGTACTGGAGAGGAGTGTTGAGGATCCCATGGACAGCCAAAAGGACAAACAAATGGGTCCTAGAACAGATGAAGCCAGAGATATCCGAAGAAGCCAAGATGACAAGACTTAGAATGTTGTACTTTGAACACATCATGAGAAGTCATGAATCATTGGAAAAGACAATAATGTTTAAAAAGGTGGAGGGAAGTAGAAAGAGCTGAAGGCAACATGCTAGATGGATGGACTTTATTAAAGAGACCACAAATATGAGTTTGCAGGAGCTGAGCAGAGCAGTAGAGGACACGGAAGCCTGGAGATGTCTCATCCATAGTGTCTCTATGGGTTGAGACTGATACAAAGGCAGTTGACAATAACAAATGGGAACCAGCAAGCTATCTACAAAATTTAACATTTCCTAGGTTGAGAATTGCTTTCTTTAAAGATAGATTTAATAATTTCCCATTTTCAATACTCCAGGCAGATTCAACAAAGTTCCCACAACTGAGCACACTTGCCCATGTGGAGAAGTGGAAGTAGAAACTATTTTACACATACTGTTACACTGCAAATTTATGAGGATGTCAGTCAATTTATATTGCGTCTCTAATAGAAAAACTCTGGGGCACCCAGATAACTTCTATGCGAATTATCTACTCCAGGATTTAAATCCTTCTATTACATGTACAGTTGCTAAATTCTTTGTTGCTGCAATGAAAATAAGACAAATTCAGACAAAAATTATCTCCCTATCTTAAATGTACTATATTATTATTATTATTATTATTATTATTATTATTATTATTTAAATTGAGAAATTGTCTGGGGAAATACAATTTTTTTAATTTCATTTTATTTTATCTTATAACATTCTATTATGTAATTTTTAATGTACTAGGCTCACTCCATAAGCTAGCAAAAGTGTTAACAAAATCACAGGAAAGTATTTTATTACTGTGTGTCACTTTGTAGTTTATTATTGTATCCTTTAATTGTACTTTATATAAAAATTAAAAAAATACAAAGCAGCAGCAATCTTAGTTTCATGTAGAGTAGAACTACTAAATCAGTCTGATTTACTAATATGTTGACTCACCACTTAACAATTGATGCAATAGCACTACTTTTGTGGGGACTGACTGATAGGGTTCTAGCTAGAATGGGCAAAATATATCTGTTTTGTGCTTTCCTGATGTTTCCTCTTCCTCCCTTCTAGATCTCCTCTTGTTGAAATATGGATTGTAAATTAAACTTAAATTTAAGATAGAGACCTTTTTATCTCCCTTGATGTTATTCTGTAAGCAACCACATACACTGACTGCTAGATTTCATATAAATATATATAAAGGCATAGTACTATGTACCTTATATGTTTGTTAAGGCATGCAGTTTTAAAATGCTGTACATTTACACATCCCCTCAGCACTTTGGGCACTTGAAAGGAAGAGGAATAGCATTTTTGTTTTCAACATATGAGATGATATGATTGTCTTATTTTTTAAAAATGATTTTGTAACATTTGAGCAAGAAGCTAAGATGAGGCTTGTTGGTAGATAGTTGCCTCACTGTTCAGAAGTGGGGAATGCATTGAAATTCCTCCCACCACCGCTTCCAGAAAAAGCAGTTCAGGAATTGCTAATCGCAACATATCCACTGTAAAATATAAATGCAGGGGTGGTGAGCGGCGAGGCATGGCATGGCGCGGAGGAGAGGCCTAGTCCACCAGGCCAAAAAAAGGTCCCAGCATCCCTCCTACATCCAGTGGTGAGTGGCGAGGCATGGCGTGGCGTGGCACGAAGGAGAGGACCAGTCCACCTGGGCCTACAAAAGGCCCCAGCATCCCTCCCAGACCCGGAGGTGAGCGGCGAGCCATGGCATGGCGCGGAGGAGAGGCCCAGTCCACCCAGGCCTACAAAAGGCCCCAGCGTCCCTCCCAGACCCAGCGGTGAGTGGCGAGGCATGGCACGGCACAGAGGAGAGGTCCAGTCCACCAGGGCCTACAAAAGGCCCCAGCATCCCTCCCAGACCCAGCGGTGAGTGGCGAGGCGTGGCACAGTGCAGAGGAGAGGCCCAGTCCATCTGGGCCTACAAAAGGCCCCAGCATCTCTGCCAGACCCAGCAGTGAGCGGAACAGCACGGAGGAGAGGCCCAGTCCATCCGGGCCTACAAAAGGCCCCAGCATTCCCCCTAACGGGCTGCACCCTTCTATTCACTGCAACAGAATATCTCCCTTGGAATATCTGTAGGATTTCAGTGGCCATAGCGATTAGGAGTGGAGACACGGGAGGATTGGTGTTTGGCCCTAGGCATGCCATCTCCTCCTGTGATCCAGAATCCAAAACATCGATCTGTCTTCTTTCACACTGACACAGAGAATCAAGACATAGCAACATAGTATTTAAATGATCATAGACAATCCTAACCAAGTAATAGTGAGGACTTGGACATAAAGCAACAAACAAGATGACAATGAAGAGTAACCTTAAATGAAAGAGGAGGACAGTAAAAGGAGAAGGCCACACAAAAACAAAAAGAGGTAGGAATCCTGGGGAAAATCTGGATGGGGGCCTTGAAAATCTGAAAATCATAAAGGCTGCATCTACGCTTAAGCAATTGAGAATGGGGGACTTACTATTTCATAAAGATACAGCAAATACTTCTACACTTCATACTTCTAACTTGCTTACAAGCTTTCCTGACTCTCCTACCCTTGAGGAGGAAAGCCTTATATCAGATGATGGTAGTGTATGTGAATTGAATACCACAAAGAACACAAAGACAGACTTAGACTTGGTTGCTAAGAACTGTCTATTAACGGCCAAAACAATAATTGCAATTTTCAAACTGACGAGTATCAGTCAGAAAATAGATGGGATAAAAGATTTGTTAGAAAAACCAAAATCAACTCCAAAAAGGGAGAAAACTGAGAAGACAATCAACTATACTAAATCAGAACAACCTCAACTCAAACATTCCAAACATAATATAGTACATAAAGCAAATATTAAAGATAAGTTAATCCTCCAGAAAAGCAAGATATTATTGCAGATAACAATCAACTCTCTTAATAGCGGCAAATGGTATAATAAAAGAGCAGTACTCCACTCACTTTCTCTACTATTACAACAAAAGATGTGCTCCAGTGAGCTTCTTGAGACATTTTGGCTTCCTACAGGGAATAGATCAGTAAGAATTGTACTGTTTTTTAAGAATCCCATTATACCTACATTGATTTTTGACAACAGAAGATTGCTAAAAGAATTTGCAATTATACCTATACATGTCTTTCTTAACACTAATGTTCAACCATTATTGAAAATTAACACTAGAGGTGATGACGCAAGCAAGAGATATAATTCCATTGATGAAGTCAAAGGGAAGATACAAATATCTAACAATCTCCCAGAGGATGAAGAAGAAATTGCTCAAATGTTTGGCACTCTCCCTCCAGAAGAACAACAGCATATATTGTGTAAGTTAGAAACTGTTAAATCAGTACTACGATCTGTAACAGACGCAACAAAGACCATTAATGATCTGCTATCCTCTAGCTGTTCTTTACCTGATTCCTTGTTACCATCAAGGAGGGAGTCAAAAAGTCTTGTTGCCTACCAAGACAAACCACTGTCATCATTAATGTATATGACCCCTAAACATCCCTTGGTATGCCCAATTGACCCTATGACCCCATTAATACAATTGTCTCCTAAAAGCACTGAGGATTGCTCAGAAAAGCCACTAATACGTATATGCCTCCTAGATGTGCATCTCTACATAGGAATAAAAAAAGGAGATGCTCTAGTCCAAACACTTTGATTATTAATAATAATAATAATAATAATAATAATAAATTTTATTTCTATCCCGCCCCTCTGCTAAGCAATCGGGGCGGCTCACAACAATTAAAATACAATAGTTAAAATACATTCTAATGTCCCAATCCCTCCCCCCATCCCTCCCACCCCTTAAGACAGAATTAAACTTCAAAATTTTAAAACAAGAAATCAATAAATAAAAACAAAGTTTTAAGATAATGGTGGCAGGACAACAGAGACCATAAGGAGGAGATTCGGTGTTCATTACTCCATCAATCAAACAACAGGTTGGAAAAACAAATAAGCAGATAGGCATAACAGGAGAATTAAATACAGACATATGGAAAATTACAATGGATGGCTGAAAGGTCACTGATTTAACACATCCTACAGACATATGGACAGTTAACCCTAATTGCTTCAACATAGAAACCGGGAAGACAGGAGAGAAGGAAATTCATGTGAACGTTTCTCAGGAAATGACTACATTAATACCCTTACCAATTTCAAATGATTGACAGTCAACATCAACAGCATTTACCCCACTGACCCTTATCTCATGGAACATTGCTGGTTGGAAAGCCAGAAGTAGAGATCCTTCCTTTATGTCTTTCATCACCAGACAGGACATCATCTTTCTCAAAGAAACTTGGCTAGCTAAGGAATTGTATGTAGAAGGTTACAAATCAATAGTACTAGATGCAATGCCAGGTAAAGGCCACGGGAGGTTATGTGGGGGATTAAGTGTGTTACTATCTACCTCGTTACAAATGCAGATTTTTAGATTATCTACATTAGATCAATACGCCTTGGCAATACTTTTGCAATTTAAAAACAGTCTATTGTGTTTGATCAATGTTTATATCCCGCCATTGCAAGATTATGCAAAGATAAAATGTGTTTGGAATACATAGAACTGTTATGTTAAAAATTTAATGGTCACATCTCTGGCAGCACACCTTATACTGGCAGGAGATCTTAATGCAAGAACAGGAGCAAATGATATCTCACTTCTTTCCAAATATAATTGCCAACCACTATCTTCTACATCCTTACCACCATTATTACTCCACCAGTCTAAAGATACATTTTGTGATTATAGGGTTTTGTGTCTGTTAAAAACCTTCTTAGAGCTAAATTTGGTTATTCTGAATGGATCTGTAAGTGATGATTACCCTGCTGAATATACCTACTGGGCTGGTGCTAGACCCTCAGTATTAGATTATGTTGGGATCTCACAGGATCTGGTGCCTTATATACACAAATTTACTATTGTTAGCTGACCTGAAAGTGATCATTTTCCAACATTATTATATCAGAAGCCCTTTGACAACACCTTTTTAACTGTTTGCCAAAAATGGAGCCCTGACTGATGATTTTTGCCCCATTCGCGCTGAATGGACACCCGAAACAGCAGAAGCACTCACTAAATTCCTTGGCAATGATGTAATCAAGAGTTGTTACACTGCAATAATAGATGATAAGACAGACACTGATGTATTGACAAATTTCAATAATCTAGTAAGTCTAATTCAACCTCTATTAACTGCGCCTAAAAACAACAATAACAGACAAAAATAAAAAAAAACAAATTTGATTCGATGATGAATGTAGAGTGTCATGGAACTCACTCAGAGATCTCTTCAAACAATATAAATTGAACCATAGGCAGTATTCAATGATAGACCTTTTTAAGCAAAAGAAACAATATAAACAACTGATTAGACAAGAAAGAAAGAAAGAAAGAAAGAAAAGAAAAGAAGAAGAAGAAGAAGAAGAAGAATGCCATACATGCAACTTGGGAAAAATTAATAACAGCAGCCAGGGCTAACAACCCCACCCTCTTTTGGAGGGAAGTAGCTCTATACTTCCCAAAAAATATATGTAATTCCTTATTTCAGATCCCTGTCAATATATGGGAAAGTCATTTTGCTGGTCTATATGAACAAACTAAGAATATACCAATAGATGTGATGCTGGATGTTACAACTCTCCCTTCTTGGCCCCCAGTCTTACACTCAAAAATTAAGAACTTAATTAACCATCTTAAACCAGCAAAAGCTCCTGGAGCAGATCTCATTACTGGTGAAATACTAAAGAATGATATGAATTGGTGGATACAGGCTCTATCCACACTCTTCATTGTAAGAGATCGCTCAGCAATGATACCAAAACACTGGGGTCTTGCCACAATAATTCCAATATACAAAAAGGGTAAAAGAGATGACCCAACAAATGTTCAGCCAATTAGTCTTCTAAGACAGATTAGCAAAATGTATGCCAAACATCTACAAGCTAATTTAATGGATTGGCTAGAATCTGAGGAGATATTGAAAGATGAGCAGGCAGGCTTCAGGGCTGGTAGATCAACAATAGACCATGCGATGGTATCACATCACCTAGTAGAGAAATATTCTCATATAGGCCAACCCCTCTATGTAGCATTTATTGATTTCAAATCCACATTTGACACTGTCTCTAGACCTGGATTGTGGGAAAAACTTAAGAACAACTCAATAGATAAACACCTTCTCTTATTTCTTGTCAAAATTCATGAAAATACCAGTCTGAAGGTGAAATGTAGCACACAAGGACATGTCTCTAAGGAAATACAAGTTAGAAAAGGAGTCAGACAGGGGTGTGTTCTGGCCCCAATCCTGTTTAATTACTATATAAACTCATTGATTGCCACTCTGAATAATTCTTCTTTTCATCCCCCCAAAATAGCCAATAGGCATATCAACTTGCTATTATATGCAGATGATGCAGTTATCCTATCCTTGACCCCTATAGGCCTCAAAAAGAGCCTTAAAGTCTCTAGCTCATTACTGCATTGAAGAAAAACTAATAATAAACTACTCTAAAACTAAGATTCTTACTTTCTCTAAATGCCCTAAAGTGAGAAATTGGATGTTGGAAAAGCAACCTATAGAACAAGTTAAAATCTTCAAATACTTGGGGATAGCATTTCAAACCACAGGGAGCAGAAATGCTCACCTGGATTATGTCATCCAAAATGCCCAAAGATCAGCAAATGCCATTCAAAAATATTTTTTTCACCAAGGGAGCCCAGTTCATTCCCACCACAATTAAACTTTTTATGGCCAAAGCAAAATCACAATTATTATACGAAGCTCAATTAGGATCTTACAGAAATTTAGCAGCCCTTGAAAGAGTACAAATAATTTTTTTGAGGAAGATATTTCAAGTAGCTCGATGTGTACCAAATGCTGTACTGAGAAGGGAAGCAGGGGTTAGTAAAATTGAGACTAATCTGTGGATCAACATCTTTAACTACTGGCTCAAACTAAATAAAAATTCTGGAAGATTAACACAGCTAATCCTGGTAGATACCCATAAGTCCTCTTGGGAAACAGCCATAAACAAGAAACTGGGACTTCTTGGACTAGCCAGAGATACCATCTTAAAGCTAGATATGGAACAAGCAAAACTGGCCATCAAACAAAGGATCTTAGATATTGAAGGCCAGATGGAAGTTGCCGCTTTTCCTAAACATATAGTGATTAACAAACAAATGCTGGTCTCATCACCTGCGATATACCTATTCCATATTACAATTCCCAAATTTAGGAGAGCCTTATCTCTAGCTAGATTTAATGCCCTCCCATCAGCAGTTCTAGAAGGAAGATACAGGAAAACACCTTATGAATCTCGGCTTTGTCACTGTGATGTTGGTGCTATTGAAACCATAGAGCACGTTCTTTTGTATTGTCAATTCTACAAGGACATTCGCCATCAGCTGACAACTCGTCTCTTGATTAAATACCCTGGTCATACTGACTCCTTCTATATGTGTTATCTTCTGGACAATCAGGAACCCAATATTGTCTATAAGGTAGCAAAAATCTGCTACATTGTTTGCAAATTGCACCCTCATTTGGTTAATGGGAACTAATGTAGTCTTAGTTGTCTCTGGTATGTTGGTAGTGGATAGGAGTGGAATCTTGGGAAGGCTGGTGTTTGGCCCTAGGCATGCCAGAATTCCCTCTCCCCTGAATCCCAGTGTTATTGATTTAAAACTGTGTTGAGAATTGTTGATAATTTTATTTATTGTAATTGCAATTGTAGTTTTGCAATTTACTGACTGCTGGTCGATGACTGAATAAACTTTTACTACTACTATAAATGCAGACCCTGGATCTTTAACAGTGGTGTATGGTCACATTGCAGAGAGTTGATTTTCACTTGTTCAGGCCTATTGTTATCCATGCACTGAGATTCTCTTTTGACCTCAGCTCAAATGATGGTAATTGTTCTTTCCTATCTGATTGGGTAGTGGTGGCCATGTTGACCAATCTCAAACAGAAATATAACATGCTGGCAGCATGCTGTTACAGGAATAATGTAATGACAGAGTGAGCTAAATGTTTGAAGCAAAAGATACAAAACAACTAAATATGAAAGGTGGACACTACCTAGTGAACACAGATGCACAGGCAGGGAATAACCTGCAGCACACACTGGATATTGTGTTTACTACAGAGTTGACAAGTGCGGGAGGGAATATAATAATATTATCCTGATTGTATGGCAACTATCTACCAACAAGCCTCATCTTAGCTTCTTGCTCAATTGTTACAAAATCATTTTTAAAAAGAAGGCAATCATACCATTAGCACTAATACATGGTGTGTGTTTCCCTCCCCACTCACCCAAATAGCAGTATAAAGATGAAATATCCTTTAATCTGCTGGAAGTACTACATTTACTCCATTATAAGTGTCATCTCTGTAGTTTAAAAATTAGGAAAAAAATTCCATGCCAACATATGATATAGAATGCATGCATATTTGTCAGTGGAGTCTTGTTCATTGAAGAGTGCACCCTTTACCATGCCATAGGAAGTGAAAGTGAACCAGACCCGAAGTTTGAAAAAAGTTGCTTCATGGTTACCAATCCCAGAATCTTCCATCAACCTGGAGTATTCTGGGGATGTAGGGGGGTTGCAGACTGCCAGAGATAGTGTGAATTCAGTCCACTTTTAGGGTTAGGGTTAGTGCTAGGGAATCATGGGAACTGTTATTTTTCTGAGACATTGAGCCTCCTCTGTCAGACAACTCTGGTGCCACAATAAAATACAGTTCCCATGATTCCCTAACCCTAACCCTAAAAGTGGACTCAATTTGCACTATTTCTGACAGTCTGCAACCCCCCGTAGTCCAAAGTTGTAACTTTTTCCAAGATCTTCCTAAATCACAACTAACACTAATTTGAATCTCTGTTGCAGAGGAAGATTGCTTGTAGTGGTCATGTTTTCTTTGTCCACCATTTCTGGCCTCATTGTTGAGAAAGCCCAGGGTTCCACAGAATCCATTTCAGAAAAAGAAGAAAAAACAAAAACAAAACAGGCTCTGTCATGATAATCCACATAAGTGCTAGCTGTTTATTCCATACTTTCATTCCAGAGTTTTACCAATAGTGTCTAGGATAATTTACTCCTTTTCAATGTTTTCATGGTGCATCTCCACAATTTCCCAACTCACTAACCACAAAATTAACCAGAGGGTTGTTGAGCATTATTAGTCCATAGGTATCATTCTGAGTGATTACTCATATTGAATGGGTGCTCAGCAGGGTGTAAGAAACCATTGTAAAAGGCTGTGGCATGCTAGAGCAGAGAACTGCCACTTTTTCTATTAATTCAATAACAGGGATTTTATACACAGACCATTTCCCACCTGTATTAAAACACCAACATTATCCACCAGGTTATACATTCCTTTTCTTTCTTTCTTTCTTTCTTTCTTTCTTTCCTTTTTTTCTTTCCTTTTTTTCTTTCCTTTTTTTCTTTCTGTCTCTTTCTTTCTTTCTTTCTTGCCCTGGCAGTTAATTTTAAGAATATGAGATACCAATTTCAGCTCATTTCTTTGGGAATACATTTTCCTGTTCTCTACAGGAAAATAATTAATGAGATCCAAGCAGTTTATCTGCATAGACACAAAGAAACCAAATTAACAGCATCTCTAATAATTTATTCTGCTCTTTTTAAAAAAATTGACTAAACTTGTATCAACAGAGGGTACATTTTCAACCCAAAATAATTGCTAATGGCTATATCTATGGTAATAAAACAGAAAATTAGACTTCATTTACAGCCTCATACTATGTGTAAATCCAAGGTGTTTGTAACAATCCACTGCTGATAATCACACAAAAGTGGTGATGTGATCCACACAATAATCTGCTTTACCTTCTGTTTTTTGTCACATACCTTACCTCTAAGACTATAGATCCTTTTGTGGTTGGTTAAATTGCAGCAAAAGTGTAGATGTAACATTGTTGATTGCTTCACATGGTTTCTTTTGTTAGTTAGTGTTTGACAATAGCCAGCATTAGTGCTTAACTCATGTTCTGGATCCATTGTTGGATTGTTGGGAAGAATTAATGCTCCAACAGTAACAACATTGGCCAATTAAACATTTCCATAACCCATGCCTGATCAGTCCATGATATCTGTAGAACTCTTCTCTAGCACCACATTTCAAATGAGTTAATTTTCTTCCTATCACCTTTCTTTCACAACCATACATGACCAGCTTTCACGACCATACATAGAAATAGGAAATATGATGGCATGGACAACCCTAACTTTAGTATTCAATTATATATCTTTACAATTAAAGATCTTGTCTCATTCCTTCATAGCTCCCCTTCTAAGTCCTAGTCTTCTGATTTCTTACTGAAGTTGCCATTCTGATGAATGTCTGAGCCAAGGTATAAAAAACCTTGAACTATTTCATTGTCTTCATTATCTACTTTCAAGTTATGTAAACCATCTGTGATCATTATTTTTTGTTTTCTTAATGTTCACCTGTAAACCTGTTTTTTTCACTTTCTTCCTTGATTTTCTTCACTAAACATTCCAAATCTTTGCTATTTTCTGCTAGCAGAATGGTGTCATCTGTATATCTTAATTTTCAAAGAGGTAGTCTCTTGCAGCATAAAAGGAAAAAGGAAAGGGGGGGGGGAACACAAGAAATGTGGCAGTACCTTTAAAGACTAGTTTTCATTTTTTGCTTCAGCTTTCATGGATAGAGACCCACTTCTTCCAATGCAGTAACAAGTGATATTAAGGCCTAAGGTATAAAGTGTATTTATAAAGTAGTTGAAGTGAGATAGAATGTAATAGGATTCAAAAATATGTGAATAATATCTCTTGCCTTAAATTTTCAAAGGGCTGGGCAAAATTATACAGGTCTCTCAGATCTTTACAATGGTCAGTTAGTGGTGATGTGGGAAAGCAATAATTCTGCTTACCAAAAGTCAGTTTCTCAGGATTGAAAACTCTCTCTGAAAAAATTATTTTTTATATATGTGTAGTAGTGAAGACTCTTACATTAATATGTGTAGTGTGGCATGAAACCATTGTCTTTGTTCCTATTTCTGCTAATGGAATAGAATTTGTGAATATATTTCAATTCAGCAATTTCTCTTTTTAGTCTTCCTCTGTAATTTCCTTGTTCAAAGACTGTAATGTGTAAATGCCTTATTGGGTGTCCAGCAAGACTGAAATGTTCTGCAGCTACCTTTTAGAGTATTGCCATTTCTAACATCAGATTTGTTACCATTAATCCTCTTCAATCCCATTTTGGGATATAGATCCAATAAATAAATAAAATTGTGTAAAAACTGTTCTGTTTGTCCAGAGTAGAGTGCAGAATGGCATTGCTGGCATAGGATGGCATGTATCACATTGGAGGAAGAGCAAGAAAATGTGCCTCTGATGTTTTGTATTGGCCCCTCTAATATTGCTCCCAGAGAAGATGTGGGGACAGAGGTGGTATCTGGGTTTGTGGCAGGGCCTTGTCCCTGTATTACATCTATAGTCCAAAATACACTGCAGAAATAATCCAGTTTGAGTGTGCTTAAACTGCCCAGGCTCAGTGCTAGGGAATCCTGGGATCTGTAGTTTATTGTGGCAACAGAGTTCTCTGACAGACAAGGCTAAATGTCTCACAAAACTACAGTTCCCAGAATTCCCTAGAATTGAGCCAGGACAGTTAAAGTGGTCTCAAACTGAATTATTTCTGCAGTGTGTTGTGGATCCTATTGTAAATGAGTCATTGTTTAATATCTAGAGACTATCTGTAGGCCAATAAAGTCCTGCCTCCCAAAACTTGTAAGAGGTTGAATTGTTCTCATGAATTGATTGGAGCTTTGTGACAATGAATTTGAATGATCTCAGCTGGGGATTGTAGGTAATCTCTGAGGGCATTCTGTTACTTTGTGGTTTTGGTCTGTCTTATAATAAATGTTTTCTGGGTATTAATCATGACTTGTCAATTTGTTTCTTTACCTCCTTAGGTGAGTATTGCACTTTGAGAAATATCTGTTGTAAATCCAAGGGTTTTGTAGTCCTGAACAGATGGGGTTGTACTGGAGGTCTTGGCTGTAAATGTTAGATTTGGTAGTGTGCTGTGGGTGGAAACTGGAAGCATGCAAGCATGTGTAGCAATCAGTGGACTTTTGACAGCATGTGGTGCTTGGAATTTCACTGTGCAATTGCAATAGTGTAAAGAAAGTGAATTTGTTGTGTGGATTTTTTCCAGGTTCAGGGTAATGGTAGGGGGGAAGTTGTTGAAACCCTGGTGGAACTTCTCCAGTGATTGCTTTGTGTGTGTCCTAATTACAAAGCTATCATCAAGAAATCATAGGTAGAGGAGAGATTTTTTAGTACATGTGCTAAGGAAGCATTGTTCCAGGTCAACCATGTTTCATAATGTGTTGCCACTCAGGTGCCCATTACAATGCCACTGACTTAGAGGTACATATTATTCCTAAAAATGAAGTACCATATTTTTCGTCATATAAGGCGCTCCGGCATATAAGACACACCCAATTTTAAAGGAAGAAAATCCAGGAAACAAAGATTCCTCCCTTTAGCCGCAGCCGGTTGTTCAATGGGCTGGTGCTGGGATCGGAGAACTTCTCCGATCCCAGCACCAGCCCATTGAACTGAGGTCGCGGGGGGAAGGAGGGCTCCTTCCCCCCGCGACCTCAGTCTTTGAATGGGCTGGTGCTGGGATCGGAGTGATCCCAGTGCCAGCCCATTGAAAGACTGAGGCCGCGGGGAGAAGGAGCCCTCCTTCCCCCCCCCCCCCCGTGGCCTCAGTCTTTCAATGGGCTGGCGCTGGGATCGAAGCGATCCCAGCGCCAGCCCATTCAAAGACTTAGGCCGCGGGGGGAAGGAGGGCTCCTTCCCCCCCGCGGCCTCAGTCTTTCAATGGGCTGGCACTGGGATCACTCCCAGTACACATATTAATGTAAGAGTCTTCACTACTACACATATATAAAAAATAATTTTTTCAGAGAGAGTTTTCAATCCTCTTTCCTCCCAGTCTAATCTTGCCTTACATATGATACATTTAGAGTACAAGTTAAACAGTTAGGGTAATCAAATGAAACTTGCCTGACCCCCTTGCCAATCAGAAACCATTCTGTTTCTCCATATTCTGTTCCTGACTACTTTGGCTCACTCACCCTAAGTATTCCATTTCTTGTTTTACTAAGTCTAATTTCTCCTGATTCATATTTCTCACATTTCCTATAATATGTGATGTGCAGCTCTGGACTTTCCTGTCACCTCTGAGCAGAATATTCCTTCATCTTGAGTCTACTTGTGTCATTAGCCACAGCACTATCATAGTTATCATCTGCTATACCTCAGTAGCTCAATGAGTGCCATCTGACCTGGTAATTTCATCTTCTGGCACTATCTCTCATCCCATTTTGGATTGTCTCATAATAGGATTTTCATGGTAAAAGACATTCCAAAGGAGTTTACTGTGCTTCCTTCTGTGTAGTACTAACAAGTGTTAGCTATGGCGCCACTGCTTTTGTCTCTGAGATATCCTCTGCCAATGTCACTCCCACTAAATGGGGGATGCCAATGTCACCTATCATGGCACATTAAATCTGGTTCCTCAGCGAAAAATTGTCTGACAACAGAGACCCAACCAGCAGCACTGCTACCATCATCATCACCTCTTGCCTCAGAGGAACATGTAAAGGCATCACTGTGGAAATGTAATGCTATTAGATGCTGCTTTTTTATACTATGATATTATTCTCCCCAATTAGTTACTGTAGCAATATTTTGTCTCCAATGGCAATTTACTGTTTTGCAAGTGAACATGTTTTTTTACAAAAAGTCAGGAGAAGTTAAAAATATAACAACAATGTGGGGTTAGTTAATAAGACCTCAAAGCAGCATTAATCAATCTCTGCTTGAAATTGATGAGCCTCATCAATTAGCATAAACAAAATATGGATTTTTCACCAAAATTACCATTTTTAATGTAATTGTCTAATTGCAATAAAGCATGGTTTAGAGTGAATAATGGTTCAATAACTTTTTCCCCAGCTTCAGGCTTGTGAGTCTGAATTAATTAAGCAACATAGCATTGGTGAGTGTGCAGTCATAAATGCTGATTAACCCCTTCATAGTTGAGAGGAACATCAAGTGAGTGGAAGAGCTTATTGGCTACTTCCTGGTTTTGCTTATTTCTAGGGTCATTTTGGTTTCAGTTAACCTCTACTGACCAACCATGGAATAATAAGAGCAGATATTGAGTTGAACAAGGGTCACTTTATTTAATCTAAAACTTATTTATCAGAAGACATGTTCCAGGCATCTCAGATTTGCAACTAATCTCCCAAAAGTAAATCCCATTAAAGGTAGGAAGAAATTCTTGCCAAACCCTTAAATCTTCCCTAATCCCTTGTACAGTCTTGATCCTATGATTAAGTGTTTGTTTCTGTATGGAATAGCACCATAGTACTGTATCCACTACAGATGTGTTATCCTAGATGTGGACTTGTCCTGGGGAGGACAGTTTAAAACAATATGCTTACTTGGGGGAATTATGTTAGCTCAAATGTAGAAACATTTAGTGGCTGGGTAACTTACCCTAGGGGACCAATCCCTATGTATACCAAGTCCAGAGGCATATAAAACTTCAGAGGCAGGTTTCCAATAGCAATGGGTTTTATTTAAAAAGGGAAATCAACATGCACATATAAAACAAACAACCATTCACATACACAAGGACTAGAGAAATCAAGGTGTTAAGTTGGAAGAGAAGTAAGGCATCACTAATGATGATACTGCACCTGGATGGGATCTTGTCTTGAATTGCTGGGGATCCTGGATGAAATTAAGGACTCAAACAGCTCCTGCTGCATGGGGAATGGGCGACCTGTTGAGGTGCTAGTCTTGCAAATTGACTGAGCTACTGCCTGCTTGCTGGACTAAGCCAAAGACTGGCTAAAAAGTCCTGATATTTATACCAATAGATGCCTCTGGGCAGACTCCAAGGGAAGGAAAGATCAAATGTTTGTTTTTGTTTTTTAAATGGGTTTGAAGTACTCAGGGAAATATTTTGAAGTAGTTTCACAAGGTGGTAACACTGAGGTGTGAATTTTCAGGCAGAGGTGATTAGCATGCAATATTGCCAGTGCTTTGTTTATATTAAATCTGAAGCCCATTAATCTATAGTCTTGGATCTCCTCACCTCCTCCAGAATTTCCAGAATTGATCAATCAAAGCTGGGGCTTTCATGCAGCTCCTTTCTGCTAACTTATGTGCTTGTACTGCTTTCTAGTAATGGCATCCACATCAGGGTCATGGAAGCATCACCCAACCTATGCTTTATTAAGTTTCTGGTATCAAAACAGAAGGAGTGATTGGAAAACACCCCCCCCCCATATCATCATAAAACCTCTGGGAATGATAGGCCCCTTGGGGTTTACAATGGTAGGAGGACATTTGGGATCGCTCTGAACATGTTGCATAGGAAGTCTGCCACTTCCAAGAACCACTCCTACACTGTCAGTATCTATACTATCCTGGCTTCTTAGAGCACTCTAAACCCTCCCCCCAGCTAATTATGTGCACCTGTAGAAACTGGGTTGGTGTCATGAGCTGCAAATGAAACCTGCTTCACTGGGGCAGACTTCCCTCAATCACTAGCCAACTGGGCCACAGGAATCTCCTCCATGTCTTCATACAAAGCAATGTTCTCATTCCAAATATGCTTTTCCAAAATGAGTCCAAGTTTGCTTAGTGAGACTTACTTTACACTCACTTTAGTGTCCTTATTAGGTGGGGCCACAAGCTGTTTCAGAGGGGTCTGGGCCTTTTCTAAGATCTCTAGTATGGCTAAGATAGTAAGCCAATCAACCCCCCTTCCTCATCTGATACAGCAGATAACTCTAGAGGTGGGCACTTGACTGGCGGTCATTTAGCTGAGCCTTTGCCTTTAGACCCCCTGCTGCCTTTCTTGGAAGCCATGTGATGTTGGGGGGTCCAATTTAGTTTAGTTTAGATTAGTCCAACATCCCAAAATACCACCTCCGCAGTACCCAAGGGCCTGTACACAGCCTACCAGGACAAAGATGATAATAAGCCTACTCAAAGATGGTAATAAACCTATTATCATAATTAACAGAGCCCACAAAGATTAGAAATATCCATCAATATCTATATAAATCTAAAGTTTTAAAATTAATTAACATTGTTGCATATTCAGGTCTAACTCCCATTCTTAGTACTAAGTAAAATACGCTTGCTTAATCAACTGTTAATCAAGTCAACATTCACACAAATTCCATTGATTCAAAGGGGTTAGTCTAGCTGGGACTGGAAACTGGGTATAGTCCTAGAGTGTTTGCTATAATACTCATCAGGTCCCAGATTGTATCTTTAGAAAATGATTCCATATGTGTGTGTCATTAAAAATGTAATTAAACTTGAAACTTTAAAAATAACAGTTGGAATCCCCTATGGCAGTTACACACTCATGCTACTCATTCATGATCCCTATGTAACCCCTAGTTTAGAAATTACATGGGACCATGAAAGTATCCCCATCCTCATTTATAAGGCAGTGATTGATAGCAGTCTATTCCCCAGGTTGCTCAGGAAGGAGCTGGATGTTCCCAACCACCCGTCCTCATGGAAACAATCTTTGCTGCATGGAAAAATTGCAACAGGGATTCTGCTTTTTCCTGTGGAAATGAATATTGCTCATAAGAAGGGGTAGAAATGGCAATCAACCACTTCCTGAGTGACAGGGGAATTTCAATTGCAGCAGCAGCAGCATCTTTCTGGTAAATAGGGATTATGATTCACTGCATAGCATAGTAGCTATAGCACTTAACATATGTATCTCCCATGCAGGATTCCAGTCATAGTTTATACATCTAAATACTCTAGCCATTTACCTTATGTCCATTGAATTATTTTGCTATCACATTTGCTTTTGCAGCTGTGCTAGTCCAACCAATCCAGGTCCAGTTTATCATCTATAAAAGTGTTAAAATGGAATCAGGTTTTTCTTTAAATGTCCTTTTGCATAATTCTTGGTGCCAAATAAAACTGAAGGATGGAGTGGAGAGAAAAATGGATTCTTGAGAATGTGGCTTATGAGTCAAGAGCAACCAGTGTACAGACCTGCTCAAAACAAACAAAAAAGGACCTATTCTATCTAAGAGTAAATCTGGAGACAAGGAGGGTAATAAGAAATTAATTCATCCAGTGCTGGAGTGCTTTCAGCCACAGAAAGAAGATATTTCCTCTCTATCAATCAGAACAGGATATACAGTTTTCCTGGAAAGACATTTGCATTGTGCATCCAGATGAAATGAAATTAATAAAAAAAAATATTCGATAGTAATTAAAACAAAGAGTGTGTGATTGTCTAACTAACAAAGCATTTGAAAGCATTACGGGCTGATGCACACAGCCCGTTTGGGGCAGTAGAGAGCTGCCCCGGGGAGTGGTGGATTGGGGCTATGGCAACCCCACACCATGGCCTTGATCCTTCCTTTTGCCACCCCTAAAAGAGTGGCAAAATGCTGCTCCTTTTAGGGGCGGCAAAAGGCCCCCTAAGAGCTGGCACCGTGGCCCTTCTGTGCCCTTTTGGCACAGCGTGTCTGCATGCTGTGCTGGAAGGATGTCCTGATGCTGTGTACTGTGCGTAAGGGTGTGCAGCAGCAAGACGGCATTGGGGTGGGGCTGTGGCAGCCGGCATGTGGCTGCCCCACCCTAACTCCACCCCCAGGCCGGCCCTTTGGGCTGGTCTGCAATGGCCATATATTTGCTTTCTTTTTTAAAAAAATCTAGAATAAAGATCTAGTGTTTAAAGGGAAATTGAGATTAAAAACAGTGCTTTTCTTATTAGTAGCAAATATTCTTTCTTCAAAAATGTTGCTCCTACTTTTAATATCAAGCACATGGACACTTGATTTAAAAAATCAGTTTCAGAGTCACTGGCATTCTCTTTCTCTTCAGATCCATTCCTTCCTCACAATATTCCAAAGAGGAGGAAAAATGGGAGGTGTCTCAAGAAACCAGGATGGATGACTAAGGAACTTTCAACTGTTTTAAATGGCATGTATAAGAAACAGAAATAGGGGGAAATAACCAAGGAGGAATTCAAGCAAATGGCTAGTACATGTAAGGGGAAAGTCAGAAAAACAAAAGCACAGAATGAGCTCAGGCTTGCTAGAGAGGTTAATAATAATAATAATAATAATAATAATAATTTTTTATTTGTAGCCCACCACTCTGCAGAGCAATCGGGGCGGGGGACAACAGCATTTAAAACAAAACAACATTAAAACATTCTCTCTCCCCAATCCCTCCCTCCCTCCACCCAACCCCTTAAAATAAGATTAAACCAAAGAGAATTAAAATACATATAATAAATTAAAACAGAGTATCACAAAGGGGTCAGACAAATGGGGGTCCCCTTTTGGGCCGACAGCTATTCCGGGAAGGCCTGCCGGAAGAGATCCGTCTTTACTGCTTTCTTGAAAGCAGTAAGAGTGGTAATAAGACAGATCTCATCCGGCAGGCCATTCCAAAGTCTGGGAGCAGTTGCGGAGAAGGCCCTCTGGGAGGTCTGAGACAGCCTAGTTTTTATAGGCTGTAACAGATTCCTCCCAGAGGACCGAAGGGTGCGGGGGGGATCGTATGGGGAGAGGCGGTCCCTAAGATAAGATGGACCCAAGCCATGTAGGGCTTTAAAGGTTAAAACCAACACCTTGTACTGTGCCCGGAAACTAATTGGCAGCCAGTGAAGGGATTTAAGCACGGGTGTTATGTGCTCCCTCCTGGATGTCCCGGTAATTAGCCTGGCTGCCATATTTTGTACCAGTTGAAGTTTCCGGGTTAGGCACAAGGGTAGCCCCATGTAGAGTGCATTGCAGAAATCCAGACGTGAGGTTACCAGGGCGTGTACCACAGCTTCCAGATCCCTTCTATCCAGATAAGGGCGCAGCTGGCGTATCAGCCGAAGCTGATAACAGGCACTCCTGACCACAGCATTCACCTGACTAGTCATGTGAAGCGATGAATCTAGAAGTACCCCCAGACTGTGAACACAGTCCTTAGAGGAGAGTGTGACTCCATCCAGGACTGGAGACTGTATTCCCAAATCTGGTTTCGGGCCTGTAACTGCAAGTACCTCCGTTTTGTCTGGATTCAACTTCAATCTGTTTTTCCTCATCCAACCCATTACCGCTCTGAGACAGTCATCAAGAGGAGAGGCACCATCTGAAGTCTGATTTGATGATCTGGTCATGGAGAGATATATCTGGGTGTCGTCAGCGTACTGAAGACACCGAGCTCCATGCCTCCGAATGATCTCACCAAGCGGCTTCATGTAAATGTTAAATAGCATCGGGGACAGAATGGCGCCCTGAGGGAAGCCACAATTAAGCTCAATTTTAGATGAGCAACTGTCCCCAAGCCTCACCCTCTGAGATCTGCCCGAGAGGAAGGAACGGAACCACTGCAAAGCAGTGCCTCCGATTCCTAACTCCCTCAGGCGATCTAAGAGGATGGCATGATCTATGGTGTCAAAGGCCGCTGAGAGATCCAAGAGCACCAACAAGGTCACACTACCCCGTCGATGCTCAAGCGGAGGTCATCGGTCAGAGCAACCATGGCAGTCTCCACTCCGTATCCTGTCCTGAAGCCGGTTTGAAATGGGTCGAGATAATCGGTTTCATCCAAGACTGCTTGGAGTTGGGAAGCAACTGCCCTCTCGATCACCTTGCTCAAAAAAGGGAGCAAGGAGACTGGTCTATAGTTGTTTCTATCCAGGGGATCCAGGGAAGGCTTTTTCAGGAGTGGCTTTACCGCCGCCTCCTTTAGACAAGATGGTACCTTGCCTTCCCTGAATGACGCGTTGATTGTGTCCCGAAGGAACACCCTGGACAACCAGCCATGATGGACAAGGATCGAGGCGGCAGGTCGTCTTTCTCATACTTCCAAGCAGCTTGTCCACGTCATCGGTACTCACAGATTGTAGCTGATCCAGTAAAGTGCCATCAACGGAGTTCCTGGATACCTCGTCTACGGATTCTGCCGAAACAATGGCGTCAAGGTCGGCTCTTATCCGAGAGATTTTATCTGCAAAGTGAGTGTTAAAAGCCTCACAGCAGGCTGTTGTTGGGTTAAGTAGGGGGTTCGGCGCAGGAGGAGCCCTTGTCAACTCCCCCACCACCCTAAACAGCTCTGCCGGGCGAGACTCTGCAGACGCAATGCGTGCAGAACAGAAAGATTTCTGCGCTGCACGCAAAGCCTCCCTATAGGAATCAAGATGTTAAGAACAATAAAACGGACTTTTGGGGGTATGTCCATAGCAAAAGGAAGAAAAAGGAAATGGTAGGGTCACTATGGGCCTCTGCAGATGGTGCAAAGCGCTGTCTTGGAGGCAGGGAAGGGGAGGGGCAGCCACATGCTGGGTGCCCCAACCTCTTCCGAAGGACGTCATCGGAGCACCTGCCATTGCACATGGCGGGCGCTCTAATGACATCCTTCTGGCTCAGCATCCAGACACGCTGAGCCAGAAGAGGCGCAAAAGAGCCGCTTTGGGCGCCCCTTTCACAGCTTGTGGAAGGAGTGCTATTTTAGCGTTCCTTTCCCAGGTGGTGAAAGGAAGGATCGGGGCCAAGGCATGGGGCAGCCTCGGCCCCAATCCGCCACTTCCCAGGGTGATCCACAGCTCCTTTTCATCCCGGAGAGAAGTGACCAGTGGGGTGCCATAGGGTTTTGTTCTGGCCCCAGTGCTATTCAAAATCTTTATCAATGACTTGGGTGAAAGAATAGGGGGGATGTCCAAAGGAGGTTGACTAAAATGGTCAAGGGTCTGCAAACCATGCCCTGTGAGGAATGACTTAGGGAACGGGGTATGTTTAACCTGGAGAAGGGATGGTTAAAAGGTGATATGATAGCCCTGTTTAAGTATTTGAAAAGGTGTCATATTAAGGAGAGAGCAGGCTTGTTTTCTTCTGCTCCAGAGAACAGGATGCAAGCTACAGGAAAAGATAGTCCACCTCAACATTAGGAGGAACTACCTGACAATGAGGGCTGTTTGACATTGGAACACACTCCCTCAGAGTGTAGTGGAGTCTCCTTCCTTGGAGGTCTTTAAGCAGAGGCTAGATGGCCATCTGTTGGGGATGCTTTGATTGTGATTTCCTGCATGGCAGGGGGTTGGACTGGGTGGCCCTTGTGGTCTCTTCCTATATAACGCCAGTGATTCTGTCGAAGCTTTGGTTATTACCTGGAACATCGATCTTGCCAAGGCTATCGACACAATCGCTCCCAAGCATCCTTTCCAACCTGCCTCAAACTGTGAGCTGTGGTACACAGAGGAGCTGAGGAAGATGAAGCGGGTTGGACAACGAGTAGAGTGCATCTGACATAAAACTCGACTCTTCTCAGACAAGACTCGTCATAGGAACTTTCTGTGTTCCTATCGAGAGGCAATACATGCAGCGCAGAGATAATTCTGTTCTGCATGTATTACGTCTGCAGAGTCTCATCCGACAGAGCTGTTTAGGGTGGTAGGGGAACTGACGCAGGTTCCCCCTGTGCAGAACCCCTTGCTTCACCCAACAACGGCCTGCTGTGACACATTTAACAACTTCTTTGAGGATAAAATCTCTCAGATAAGAGCCGACTTAGATGCCAGTATTGACACAGAATCCGTAGATGAGGTATCCAGCAACTCCGTTATTGCGATTTTACTGGATCAGTTTCAGTTTCTGAGTACCAATGACATGGACAAGCTCCTTGGTAAAGTAAGGAAAACTACTTGCCCTCTCAATCCTTTTCCTTCATGGTTGGCCGTCCAGGGTGGGGATGCATTGAGAGTGTTTCTTAGGGACATAATCAATGCATCCCTCAGGGAGGGCTTCATTCCACCTTGTTTAAAGGAAGCGGCAGTCAAGCCACTTCTGAAAAAGCCCTCCCTGGATCCCTTGGATATGAATAACTATAGGCCTGTTTCGCTTCTACCATTTTTGAGCAAAGTGATCGAGAGGGCAGTGGCTCTTCAACTCCAAGCTGTCTTGGATGAAACGGATTATCTAGATCCATTTCAAACCGGCTTTAGGACTGGGTTTGGAGTTGAGACGGCTATGGTTGCCTTGACTGATGACATGCATATGAGCATTGACAGGAGCAGTGTGACCCTGCTGGTGCTCTTAGATCTCTCAGCAGCTTTTGATACAATTGATCACAGCATCCTCTTGGGTCACCTGAGGGTGTTGGGAATTGGAGGCACTGCTTTTCAGTGGTTCCATTTCTTCCTCTTGGGCAGATCCCAGAGGGTGCTGCTCGGGGACAGTAGCTCTGCTAGAAAAGAGATTAAATGTGGCATCCCACAAGGTGCCATACTGTCCCTGATGTTATTTAATATCTATATGAAGCCACTGGGAGAGATTATTCGAAGACATGGGGCTGGGTGTTATCAGTACGCTGATGACACCCAGATATACTTCTCCATGTCCCAGTCATCAGCCTCGGCTTCAGATGGCATTTCTCCTCTTAACGACTGTCTTAGGGTGGTAATGGACTGGATGAGGAAAAACAGATTGAAGCTGAATCCAGATAAAACAGAGGTACTCATAGTAGCGGCCCCGGAACCAGGTATTGGGATACAACCTCCAGTCCTGAATGGGATCACATGTACTGCAAAGGACTGTACTCATAGTCTGGGGGTGCTCCTAGACTCGTCGCTTCACATGATTAATCAGGTGAATATGACAGTTAGGAGTGCCTGTTATCAGCTTCGGCTGATATTCCAGCTGTGCCCTTTCCTGGAAGTTAGGGACCTTGAAACTGTGGTACATGCTCTGGTAACCTCCCATCTGGATTTCTGTAATGCACTATACATGGGGCTACCCTCATGCTTGATCCGGAAACTTCAATTAGTCCAGAATATGGCAGCCAGGTTGGTCTCCGGTACATCTAGAAGAGACCTTATCACACCTGTCTTAAAAAGTCTTCACTGGCTGCCAATCAGTTTCTGGGCCCAGTACAAGGTGTTGGTTATCACTTTTAAATCCCTACATGGCTTGGGTCCATCCTACCTCTGGGACCGTCTCCTTCTGTATAATCCCACCCACATATTGCGGTCCTCTGGGAGAAATTTGCTTCAACCTTTCAAGACTAGACTGTCGACAATCTCCCAGAGGGCTTTTTCAGGAACCACTCCCAGATTGTGGAACGGAACGGCCTGTCATGGTCAGCTCTGAGGAGGAGGAGGAGGAGGAGGCAGCCTTGGCTCCTCAGGTGCAGGGAGATCTTGAGGCTGTGACAGAGCCTCATTCTGCCCTCTCAGGTCCCAGCTCTTCCCCCCCAGCCCCTGCAGAGATGGCTCAGCCTGCTACCAGCAGTGGGAAGGCTCCTCAAGGGGACTCTGAAGCCCAGCAGCCTAGCCTTGTGTCAGCAGAGGTTCTGTCCTGGAAAGCTGCCAGCACACACACACTAAATGGCTGATAACAGAGGCAAGCTCAAGCTGAGCAGACAGCTAGCAAACTGAAGTTACAGACCTCTGTTTTGTCCAAAGAGAATAGTGAGTAGCCAGTCTGAGTTCAGGGATTCCAGGAATGCACAAATATCAGTTCGGTCCAAGGTCAAGGTGTCACAGGGTAAGTCAAGAGTCCGGTCCAGACTTGGTGTCCAAAATAGTCTAAGCACGAGGAAGTCAGAGCCAGCAGCGTTCGCTCAAAGGGAACTCAATAGCTTCTGACAAAAGAGTCAGCGTTCCTCAGGTGCGTTATATCATAACACCACAGCTTGCAGCTGTTAAGTGTTAGCTGAGCATTTCTCAGCAAGCTTCTTCGAATGTTGCAGACATTCCCTTTCAGCTCTCCTATGGTTGAAGATAGGGATGGCCTGCTGAGCCCTTTGTTGACACAAGGCTAGGCTGCTGGGCTTCAGAGTCCCCTGGAGGAGCCTCCCCATTGCTGGTAGCAGGCTGAGCCATCTCTGCAGGGGCTGCAAGGCCTCCTCCTCGTCCTCCAAGTCCTCCTCAGGGCTGACCATGACACGGCCTGCCAGATGAGATCCATCAAATTACCAACCTAGACAGCTTTAAAAAGGCTGTCAAGACAGATCTCTTCCGGCAGGCCTTTCCTGATTAAATTCCCAGCCAAGGAGCAGGTCAATTTCCCAGCAACAGCTGCTACATTTTTTCATGCTGTTTAATGTTCGTGGGCTGTTTATTACAGTAGTTTAACACTTATTGTTGTAAACCATCAACTTGTTTTACTGTCATTAAGTGTTTTAAATTATGATGTTTAATACTGTTTGAAGGGGTGGGTGGGTTTGGGTTTGGAGAGTGTATTGTGAGATTTTATTGTTGTAAGCCACCCCTATTGCTTCGGTAGAGGGGCAGGATAGAATTATTATTATTATTATTATTATTATTATTATTATTATTATCATCATCATCATCATTATATGGTCTTTTACCAGCTTCAACTCCTGTAAAAGTCATTTCAGACCTTGGAGAAATGGATTAAATAAGACTACATATATGGACTTTTCTAGTCAATGAGTGTGTATGTGTGTGGGGTCTTTAAGAAGCATTGCTCACTATGTAGTAAAAAAAAAAAGTATGGCATCCAGCATCCAAACTATAAATCATTGTATAGCCAGCCAGTATGTTCTTCATTTTTAATGATGTTATTCTTCAAGGTGAATTTATGTCTGCAGAATGAAATTCTTCTTATTTTTTTAAAAAAATTATCATGTTATATTTGCAAACAAATCTAGGCCTAAATTCTTGTAGCACCAGCATGATGACACTTTCTTCTCTAGTTCTTGGAGAGATTTTTGAGAGATGTTTGGAGGATGGAGAGGTTTGGGGAGTAGTTTTTTCTGACCTGCAGGGAGCTGCAGTGAGGAATGGAGACTGAGCCTTCTCAGTTCTGCTGATGGTAGAAGTGTCATCACTAAATGGCTGGAATCTTGTTGGTGACATATGCAGGTGTAACTCTTGTAACACCACGTATATTTATGCATTCATTATGCAAGGAGTATTCAGTACTCCCTTGTGCAATGACATCACCTTATATGTAATTTGCCTGCTTGTGCTGCAGTGCATTCCACTATCAATTAGTAAGTGTAGACAGTCAGGACAGTAAGAGAGAATGTGCCCAGACGGGACCTAGCTTTCTTTCTGCCAACAGGAGCACAGAAAAATACAAAAACTGACAATACTATTTTTGATAAATGATGTGACATTCAAGCAGTGGGAGGGGGAAATACAACTTAGGTTCAAAAAACACTGCAGAAATAATTCAGTTTGAGACGGCTTTAACTGCTCTGGCTCAGTGCTAGGGAATTGTGGGAACTGTAGTTTTGTGAGACATTTAACCTTCTCTGTCAGAGAGCTCTAGTGCCACAATAAACTACAATTCTCAGGATTCCCATGCACTGAGCCAGGGTAGTTAAACTGGTCTCAAATTGGATTATTTCTGCAGTGTGTTTTGGATATACATCTGTATGTCAGGAGAGGGGAAAAACATGAATTATGCATAAAATACACTCATCCCTCTATATTTGTGTATTTGACTTTTGCGGATTTGATTATTCATGGATTTTATCAATATGTTCTTCCTAGAAATATCTAGGTCCTCCAGCGCAAATCTATGGTCAACTTTAACCAAAAGTCACACTGAAGGACCTAGAGATTCCTAGAGAGAACACTCCATTAGGCATTTGTAGCTCCTCCAATGCAATTCTATGGTCAACGTATGGCAGATGTTGACCACAGAGTTGCACTGGAGGACCTAGAGATTCATAGAGAGGACAAGTATGTTTTATTCATAACTCATTTTTTCCCTCTCCTGCCATACATATGTATGTCCAAAACACACTGCAGAAATAATCCAGTCCTCTCAGGTAAAAACATAGTGTTTTAGTTATTTGCAGTTTTTCCACATTCATGGGGGCCCTGTGCCCCTAACCCCAGCAAACATGGATGGACAAGTGTACTACATGATTCAAAGGAAAGAAGAAGATTGGATTTACCTGACTTGAAATTGTATTTTGCATGGATGGGTGATGCTGAGAAATAAAAGATTAATAGAGTTGGAAGGGCATGACTTGAGGTTTGGATGGCATGCATCTATAAGGTACAATAAGGTTAAAGTTAATGTAACTTTTAAAAATCATTTTGGCTGCATCCACACTGCAGAAATAATCCAGTTTGACATCATTTTGGCTGACATGGCTGAATGGTATGGAATTCTATGAATTGTCATTTGTTGTGTGTCAAAACAAGATACAATTCCCAGAATTCCACACCATTCAGCCATGCCAGTCAACGTGGTGTAAACTGGATTATTTCTGCAATGTGGCTGCAGCCTTTGTGAAACATGCCTTGTTGAGAATATGGAATATGGAATAGATCTAAACCCAGGTTGTGCCCAGAAATGCTTTTATAGGCCTCAGCATGAGAAGACTTTAACAGAAGTCTAACAGGCAAAGATAGATGGTTAATGTGCCAAGATCTTTTGGAGTTTTGTCAAGGGGAATATAGACATAAATGAAGTGAACAGCTGAAAATGCAGGGATATTTTTTCAATGGTACTCTTATGTATTCTTACTCTTACTCTTATTTGCTGGACAAAAATGGGTATGGTTTTGAGCACAATAAGTCAGAATTTGAAGTGCAGTTGTGTACAGATTATGACCATGTAATTGCTAATATGTATAAACTACACAGCACTAAGAAATATGAGAGTCCCTTTAGAGGGAATTAGCCCAGCCTAATTTCAGACAGGTAGCTCCACTGATTTATGCTGAAGGCACCTGCAAATTTCACATTTAAAAATAAAACAAAACAGTAGTTAAAAGTTGTTGACTTCTTCAGGTTTGGCAATTATACTGGTTTCACAGATGCCACTGAGTCCTTGGAGTGTCAGACAACTCTGACAAATGTTAAATAAGACTAAAAATAATGATAGTGATAATAATGATAATGAATTTACAGCATATCTAAATAAATTTAGCCTTTTGTTTTATTCTACTAGCAAACCAACTAGTGAGATTCAGTCATGTAGCATAAGGAAGTGGGGAGTGGGAAGAAAATGGTTTATTAGTGGGAGCCATCTGACCAATCTTCCTGCTTGAAAGGAGGAATCAACTATATTACAGTTAACAAAGGCCCAAAATAGATAGCCAAATGACACTGTTTTCTGCCACATTTGGGGTGTAGCATTTAGATTACACATGCCCTGAACATGGTGAGAAACTGCACTAGACCTGTGTCATCAGAAAAGAACTGGTCCAAAAAGAAACAGTAAAATACTGCTCCTTTTGCTAGCCTGTTTCAAAACAACAGTAGTGGCCCAGATCAGGGCTGGGTACATGCAGTTGCTGCAGCCCCAGTGTGAATGATGCCAGTGCAGCCTCACCACAGTTTTTTGGGCCTGTCTGTTTCAGGTCAAAGAGGAATCAATAATATAATACTAATGGCTGTGGTAAGAACTGGATCAGGAACTTTGACAAGGGTATGAAAAATTCTATAGCAAGTTATACTGTGAATCATTCAGGACCTAGATAATTTACCCTAAAGCTGGTGCCAATTTGGCTTCCTATGTTTTATCACAGCCTGAAATGTTAAACCCTTTAGCATACATGTTTTGCTGCACTTCTTATTTCCTTGATAGTGAGATAATCTACGTTGCATCTGCACTACAGAAATAATGCAGTTTGACACCATTTTAACTGCCATGGCTCCATCTTAGGAATTCTGGGATATATAGTTTATTGTGGCACCAGAGCTCTCTGACAGAGAAGGCTAAATATTTCACAAAATTACAAATCCCAGAATTCCATAGTGTTGAGCCATGGCAGTGAAAGTGATGTTAAACTACATTATTTCTCCAGTGCAGATGCAGCCTTAGTCACAGGGTAACAATTGAGGTTTCTTTGAGCAAGAGCACACTGGAAGCTTATGTTTACTTTATAGTAGCTGGGCTTTCCAAAACAATGAAGCCTAGCAAACTGAAAACAATCAAATATCTACATCAGGCAGTGTCACAGCTGATCCTATGCTGTGTCCCTAAAGAAAGTGTGGCTACCCACAGCTTCTCCATTCTCATGCTAGTCTAGTTCAACTCAAAATCAAAATTTCCAGGTTTGTGACTTTCTTTACCTACAAATTCTGTTTGCACCAAAGGTAACATATGAATCAGTAAACATATGTTGAGAATGAATAACTGTCACACTATGGGATGGAGTATTTCTATTGTGATACGTATCCAAAAGTCAAGCAAAAAACAGTTCACTCTTTTCTTATGAACAAATTTTGATATCTTTTTGTATGTCACCTTCATGAATCTCAGATTAACATGTATACTCGCTATCCTGAATAGAGATCTTGAGAGTTATAGTCTAAAAATGTAATAATGAAGGTTTTGTTTCATCTGTGACCCAATAAAAGGGAGATTATAATCCCTTTGTAGAATCGTCAAAGATGAAGAAAGGAGGTGAACCTTCAGGTACACTTCCATATAACTCAATTAAAACAAAGTCCATTTGCACATCAGGAGTCTTTGGAAGTGGATACAAGTTTCTCAGCTATTTTAAAGCCTAAGATTCCACAAGTATTAGAACTGTGTTTTGCTTGAGTCTGGTGGGATTGCTAAATCCTAAAATGTTTGCAGCGATATGGATTTGCAAGTATCATATATACCTTTCTACTGTATATCAATGCCATGATATTGATAATAAGGGATTTACTGGCTATTTACCACTGACATTTTCAGAAGCTTCTCTGTAATCCACAATGAACTCCTGCTGTATTACATTCTTTGTTGTAAATGCAGCTTCTGGATTTTACAAAGAAAGGTACAACCTGACATTTGGATGCTTTCCCAAGAGATATTAAGAACTTAACATCTTCATGCCACGTTTCTGCCAGAGTAGATTAAAAACTATATAAGGACATTTTTATTAGAGTCTGGTTAATCTCCAAAAGTTCAGGAGGTTAATTTATTCATACAAGAGTACAGATGCTTCTTGGGAACTTCATTGAAAAGTATGAGCCCCTCGAGTCTAGCAAAATTGCTCCAAAGACCCACAGAACAAGGAGGGATTCAGATGACATTTTCTGCATTTCATCTTGTTAAGGTCACAAATGGATCTTTAACAATCCAACGGAAAGTATTTGTTCAGACCTAAGAGAAGGTAATGGAAGAAGTTCTGTAGGTTGCATTAAGGACTGTATAGTCTCTAGTTTTTCATTTCAAATTAGTGGTTTCAAAGGGATAACAATATGTTCTGAAGCCTCTTGATTGGGTGAAAATGAGCCTTGCTTTAAACCCTTTCAATATCATTTCTTCCCATGTTTTCTTCTTTTTTGTCCATGGTGGTTCAACTGGTGGTTCAACTGTTTTTGCTAACCTCATAGTCCCATTTATCCATTAAGGGACTGGCAATGATCTCAGCCAGCATGTTACAGTGGTCTGATCATTGAACTGTGACTCTGGAGAGCAGGGTTCAAATTCCCAATCAGTTATGAAAATCCACTGGATGACCTTGGGCAAATCATAATCTCTCAGCCTCAGAGCATGGCATTGGCAAACCCCCTCTGAAGAACCTTGCCAAGAAAACCCTGTGATAAGTTTGCCTTAGGGTTGCCATAATTTGGAAACAACTTGAAGGCAAGCAACAATAACAACAAAATGACTGTGATAATTTCATGGTGCCATTTACCCTATCAGTGATGGTTTTGTTGTTGTTGTGTGTCTTCAATTCATTTTTTACTTACATTGACCCTAAGGTGAACCTATCATGGGCTTTTCTTGGCAAGATTTGTTCAGAGGAGGTTTGCCATTGCCTTCCCCTGAGGCTAAGAGCCTGTGACTTGCCCAAGATCACCCAGTGGGTTCCATGGCCAAGCAAAAAATTTAACTGTAGTCTACAGAGGTATAGTCCAACACTCAAACCATGAGGACAAATTGGGGTCAGCTGAAAGTTGAGACAACATTATTGTTTTTTAACTAATATTTTATTCATGCCCCAGCCAAATATCAAAAAAGGACATATTTCTTGTTACTGTCAATCATTTTCAAGAAGAATCAACAGTAGTTTCATTCCAACTTAGAATCATGGTTCAAGTTCACTTTGCCCCACACTTGCTTCTATGGATTTCCTTAGCTCACAAAATGTTCAAGCAGCACTCAGATTGAAAAGTAGAAATTGAAGCTTAAAGAGAGACTTTGATGTGTAAATATATGAAATTTTAGAATGTTTTTTGTGCAATCTCCTGTTGTTATTGTTGTTATTGTTGTTGTTGTTAGCATATGTAATTTTTCATAAAATTTTGGACACATGTGGAGTTCCCTCTATTACCCCAGACTGACCTCTGAGGGATATCAGCCATAATCCCCTAGATGGCAGGTCATGTAGGTGCTGAGAGATCTGTACAGGATAATTGGAAAATTCCCTACAAGACAGGTTTGGGAGTTGCCAAAAGGGAAAAAACATTATATTGGAAAAGACATATAATAGTGCTTGTTTGTTTTGAGTCTCACACTTGATGGGGCAGTGATCAGATTTGACTGCACCCTTTTCTCTAGCCTCCCTTCCTTGATAGTTTCGAAACTAAATGCATTGTTTAGACCATGCTCACACCTAGGGTAACAAAGCTAAGACCATCAATGCTTTTGTCCAACAGCCATTAAGCTCATCACCAGAAGGCAGAAATTTCCTATAAGAACCCTTGGATTTCTAGGCTCCATGTGCTATCTTGAGAGTGCATGCAGACTCCATGTCGGTCTGTACTCTGATTTAGCTCCCACGGCCATCTCCACCCCCCCCCTCATTTTGGTGACCGTGCTCCATCACCATCATCATCAACCTTCACAGTGAAGCCTGGAGAAGCCTTCAGAGAAGTAAGTATTTCCCATCAGCCTAGTTCCTCTCAAACTATCTCCGCTTTCACCCATCTTTCCTTCTAGAGTATGTTGCATGTGTGTATGTGCTATATTTGGATGTGTGAATAAATATTTAGACTTTAATTGGAGAAGCCTGTCTCCGCGTCTTCCCTTGAGAGGTCTCTTATTTCTCTGTATACATAACGGTACATGGTCCCATGGGGCTTTGTTAGGACCCCACTCTTGCATATTTTGAGGTAATTGTAAATTCCCCTAATTAGATCCTTCCTAACATTTTGGTGGAGAATGCTGGCAATTATAAAATACCCCAAAATTTGAGCACCCCAAACTGATCACTTGGGCTATTCAAATCTTGGTACATAGGAGGAATAAGAACCTCAGGCAAAGGAGATGTGGATGTGAGAACTAGGAAAGTGTATGATTGTGTTCTGGTACAACTGGAAATTTTGGGTTGGCTACCCCTTTTCTTGCTTATTTCTATCACAGGTTGGGAGAGAAGAGCCAGGCTCCCCCGTTCAGGTTTTCCTCTTCCACAATCCAAAACTTAGACTGTCTCCAAAACCACCTTGGATGAGCTTAGGTAGGCAAAGTGAGAGATGTCCTCATCTGAGGCTGTAATCCCTGGTGCAAGGTTGGCAGAGTTAGTGAGGGCGAAGTGGCCCAGTGCAGCTACCTGAAGTTCAAAACTCATGGCAAAAGTATAGCTGGGACCCCAAGGGATAGTGATTCCCAGGAGCCTACCACAGGTCAACCGAGTAGGAAGACAACACTTGAACTTCCCAGTGAAAGTTTAGGTGAGTGTAACTAGCTGACTCTTGGCCGGGGTCTGGCGCAGGTTGTCGGTGGCACTAGCTGCTGTAGTACCCACGACACCAGACCCACGAGTTCACCGGCAGGACGGGAGTGGTCCCTAAGTCCAGCATCCAACTGGTAAGGATGGGAGTGTCCTAGTGGGGGCAGCACAGTCAGAGTAGGTTTGAGCTGGTAAGGGCAGGAGTGTCCTGGTGCAGCCAGCTAGAGAATAGAATCCAGCTAGTAAGGATGGAAGTGTCCTAGTGGGACTAGCATAGTTTGGGGAATCCAGCTAGTAAGGACGGGAGTGTCCTAGTGGGGCAAACATAGCCAGGAGTAGAGAAAAAGTAAAAAGCAGAAGTGAAAATGAACAAAAATTAATAAAAAAAAACTCAATGGTGAAATGGGCAAGAGATATAGGGCATACTATACTTCTTGAGAGTTGGGAAATAGCAAGGAGGAAAACACAACACTTTACCACATCGCAAAATCTTAAGGAAAATTATATAAAAATAGCAAACAGATGGCATCTAACACCAGTTAAATTTTTAAAAAAATCAAAGAACTCACAAAGAAAGATGCTGGAAGTGCTGTAAAGAAGCTGCCACTTTACTTCATATGTGGTGGTCATGCCCATACATCAAGAAGTTCTGGTCTAGAATTCATATGATAATTCAAGAAAAACTACATATACAATTTCCTATGGCACTGGAACTATACTTGCTCAACATAACTTCAGTATTGTCTTAAAAAGAAGAAAATAAGTTCTGGAGAATAATGTTATATTTAGTTACAGCTGCCAGGATAGTAATAGCAAAAAAGTGGAAGCAAGAAGTCCCGACAATAATGGAATGGAAATTAAAAATCACAGATATGAGAAAGCATGACATTTTGTCACACTTAATTAACAATAGGCAAATAAGCAAAGTAAAAAAGGAATGATCCTTAATAGAGAACATTTGGGAAAATTAGAAAGGGAAAATATAACCTAAAGGTGTAGAAAATCCAAGGAGATATGTAAAGAGGGAAGAGTATGTGAAAACAGAATAAGCAATATGATGAACAAGAGTACACAATAATACACTCAATCAAGAGCAAAAGCGAACGTATTATGCGGAAAGTAAACAAATCAACACAAAGCAAGATTGTTTATTATTATTATTATTATTATTTATCAATATTATGAATATCTATATTGAGAAATCTAGAAGAACTGTTATAATTAGTAGGCACTTAAGTATAAAACAACAAAAAAATCTCTCTTGGCCAATAAGTAGCATATGGAAGTTATTAATACCATAAGTTAATAATAGCAGTTTTTATTGATATTTAAAGTATGTATAAATACAAAAGGAAATACATATATCCATATAGAATTATATAGACAATTCTTTTTTTTTTTTAGGATTAGAATGGAGTTGAGAAATTGGTATAACGTGTATGAATACTGTATCACAGAACTTATGCTTTATTTTTATTATTTTAAAAATTAATAAATAAAAAAATAAAAAAAGAAAGCAGAAGGGAAGGAGATGGAAGTTGCCAAGTTATTTAAGGAGGAGCAGGTCCAAGACAGGCTTCAGAAGTGGATCACCAAAAAGGGGCCCAATCCATGGATACCTGGAGAGTTCATCATGGAAGATCCCTTTCTGACCCTACTAGAGGCCTATAACCTCAAAACAGAAAAGAAGGGGCTAAAGAGCATCCCCAAGGCAGAAAAGGACAGGCTGGCATCATGGGGAATCTGGACCCTAGCCCATGATGCAGTAGAAGAATACAAGAAATATAGGCTCGAGGCAGAGGTGTCTAGATAACAAATTGGCAATCTGGTTACCCAGGTTCGAGATAAGGTAACCAAAAACACTCACCTCACCAGGACAGCAAATGAAGTGGACCAGAGAGCCAATAGGGCTGAAAAAGAGAATGCTGCCTTGAGGGTAGCAGAATTAGAGCATAAATTATGACAGGCAAAACAAGCCGCAGACTTCATATTGGCACAGAAAATTGAAGAAGCAGCCCAAGCCGACCACACTATGTGCGAGGCCAAAATTCGGGAATTAGAAAGTAGAATAAATTTAAAGAGTGCTCTAGGGGCCACAGTACAACCAAGCATTTTAGAATCGGCCACACAAGCAAACCTCCTCCAGGAGAGTCCCCCACTGGTAGAGGCCTGGACTCCCCCTACTACAACCCCCAATGGAGTCCCCCAAAAAGGAATGAACCCATGGAGGGGTGCACTCCAGGTATACTCATAAACCCAGTAAAAACCCGGAGTACAGTGAAAAGGAAAACCACCTCGGAAGATAGCACAGTCACTAAGACAGTGGTAGAAACAGTCTCATGGTCCCTAACAGAAATCAAAACCATAGCAGACCAGCTAAGAAAGCTAAACCCCCAGATTGGAGTCCACTGGATTCCCACCATCATTCTCCCCTATCGAAAGGCTAAAGGACAGGACCTCACACAGATAGCTAGGCTGAGCATAGACCCCATCTACTTAGGCCCCTTTGAGGCAGCAGTATCCAACTATGATTTGGCCAACCTAGAAATAAAGGAGTGGATACACATAATGGTGCAAATACTCTGGCCTCACACCACCATAAGAGCCAAATACCACAACGAGATACAGCAACCAGACGAGGCTCTAGATACTTATGTAGCCAGGAAGAAAATGTTAGCCCTCTTAGATGGAGAAGTTGGCCTTAACAGCGAGGGAGTGCCGCTTCTGAATAGCTCAGATTTCATAAGAGGGGTGTACCAAAGTTTAAATGAGGCTGCTAAGTCTTACATAGGACCCGCTTTCCAAAGGCTGAGCACAATAGACTGGCTGTGATTTTTAAGTTGCCAAGTTATTTAAGGAGGAGCAGGTCCAAGACAGGCTCCAGAAGTGGATCATTCCGGAGGCTTCTCAGATATTCTGGACCCGAGAGGCACAGAGAGACATGGCTAAGAACTTAGTAGTAGCTGCCTCAGGAAAGAACTCCCGCAGTGCAGACAGGAGAGCAGACAAAAATGGCGAGCCAATTCACATGGTTACATACCAGAATACTGGCCCCCACTCTCAACCCCTATCCAATGAGCCCGGAAGGCTCACCAATAACAACCCCTTCAGTAGGAGCACTAGGAGTTATCCCCGAGGATTTCCAGACATGCAGGATCCCAACAAAGACCCCTTGCAGGAAATTAGGAACACCATTTGGAGGCAGTTGCGGGAACTAGGGTTCCCCATGCATGAGATACATGGCAGACCCACTCATGAACTTACAGATTTACTACTCTGAACCTTAGATGGCTAAGACCCCAATGGATCTAGTTCAAACACTAGTGCCCCCTCATCCCAAAGTCATGCCCAAAACTCAGGTCAGTCAGGCTAGGGATGCCCAGGATCCCATAGCTCGCAGAGAACTAGGGCAGACCCTTGGATCCCGTGGGCTAAAGACTCTCCTGCCCAAACCCCTCTAAGTCCTCCACACCTTTCCACCCAGACTGGACTTATTAAAGCCCCAAGGAACCTAGTCTCTGCAGTTGTCCTCTCCAGAATATCAGAACCACCAACCCGTGCGCCCCCTCCACTTAGCCAGCAGATAGTTACAGCTCTCAAGCCAGAGTTCTTGGGGCATCCAACTGTAAACATAAAGTTGGGACCCCACAACAAACCCAAACCTGCCTCGCTATTTGTGGACTCGAGTGTCGCAGTCAATACTCTAAACCCCAGATTAGCCGCAGTAGGGAGCAAGAAACAGGATAGTATGGAGCTAGTAGGCTTTGGAAAAGGCACACATCAGGCTGCCATTTGGAGAGACATCCTTATAGACAGCATTAGGGCATGTGGGAACCAGGGAGAAGACGATGGAATTCTGGGAGTAGGATTTTTAAAGAGGAACCAGTTGACTCTTGATGTGGCCAATGGTCTCCTCTGGCAATTGGATGAAGGTCCCCTCATAGTATCAGCCATCCACCGATGTACTGCCCTAAAAGCCCCAGCACCCCTCTACCCCATTCTAAGCAACCCCTGGGCCACAAATTTCCCAGACGTATGGATTAGAGACAAGATGGTGTGTAGGAAGGTTAAGGGAACATGCGTGCTCATAGAAGGGAAGGATCCTCCACAAAAACAGTATCGTTACCCCTGTGAGGCAGAAGGAGGAATAGTAAAAACCATAGAAGACCTATTAAAGTACAATGTCATACTCCCTATGCAATCGATTTGTAATTCCCCTCTCTGGCCTGTGTTGTTATTTGCCTGCTTCCTCCATCCCCACTCCATTGGGACTCAGGAAGAAGCAGCAGCATCACCAGAAGCAAGGCAGTGAGCTGGGCGTGGCCTGGAGCCTTTCCTTTAAGAGGGCACTGCTCCACCCTTCCCTCCACCTTTGTGAAGACCAGGCTGCCTGCTTTGCACCTGAGAACAAGCCCTCAGGACTCTGTCTGTCTTTCTCCTCCATCCCCACTCCATTGGGACTCAGGAAGCAGCAGCAGCATCATCAGAAGCAAGGCAGTGAGTTGGGCGTGGCCTGGAGCCTTTCCTTTAAGAGGGCACTACTCCACCCTTCCCCCCACCTTTGTGAAGACCAGGCTGCCTGCTTTGCCCCTGAGAGAAAGCCCTCAGGACTCTGTCTGTCTTTCTCCTCCATCCCCACTCCATTGCACACAGGAAGCAGCAGCAGCATCACCAGAAGCAAGGCAGTGAGTTGGGCGTGTTCTGGAGCCTTTCCTTTAAGAGGGCACTACTCCACCCTTCCCCCCACCTTTGTGAAGACCAGGCTGCCTGCTTTGCCCCTGAGAGCAAGCCCTCAGGACTCTGTCTGTCTTTCTCCTCCATCCCCACTCCATTGGGACTCAGGAAGCAGCAGCAGCATCACCAGAAGCAAGGCAGCGAGCTGGGCGTGGCCTGGAGCCTTTCCTTTAAGAGGGCACTGCTCCACCCTTCCCCCCCCACCACCAGTGTGAAGACCTGAGTGAAGACCAGGTTCCCCATGGCTCCTCATATCTCTCCCAACCTGATCCCCATCAGCCCCCTCCCTATCTCCCAGCTTCCCTTCTTCTGCTCACTATGGAACTGTCGCTCCGTTGCTTCAAAAGCGACAGTACTCAATGACCTTTTTATTTCCCGATCCCTTAATCTTCTCGCTTTGACCGAAACTTGGCTCCCGGCCCATGATACCGTTACCTCCGCTGCCCTTTCTCATGGCGGTCTTTCTTTTACCCATTCAAGCCATCCTGAGGGCAGAGGAGGAGGGGTCAGCATCTTATTGTCCAACTCGTGCCAGTTTCAACTCTTGTCTCCACCCCCTAGCTACTGTTTTTCTTCCTTTGAATCTCATTCTATCCGACTCTTCTTTCCCTTAAACCTCCGTGTTGCTGTCATCTATCGCCCCCCTGGTTCTGCCAAGCAATTTTTGTCTGATTTCGAGTCTTGGCTCACATTTTTTCTTTCAGATTCTGTTCCCTCCCTGATTCTCTGTGACTTCAATATCCATATTGATGATCCTACAAATTCTTCAACCTCTTCCTTCAATTCCCTCCTAGCTTCCTTCGATCTTCTACTTCACTCTAACTCTTTAACTCATTCTCTCGGTCACTGTCTCAACCTTGTTCTTGCTGCCAGGTGTCTCATCTCTGACTACTTGGCATCTGACTTTCCTCTTTCTGATCACCATCTAATTTCTTTCACTCTTACTTATATCCCACCCCCTCGCCATACTGCCCTTCGCCAGTTCCGTAACCTCCAATCTTTTAACTCTAATCTTCTCACTCGGTTTCTGGAATCATCTCTTGCCTCTCTCAATTTTGGGGACTCTACAGATTCAGCTATGTCCTTGCTTAATTCCACTCTTTCCTCAACTCTTGACAGCTTTGCCCCTGTAACCACGCGTGTGTCCTCTTCTTCCCCTGTGACTAGGCCTCAGCCCTGGATCACTCCCATCGTTAGGTTTCTCCGGTCTTGCTCTCGTGCGGCCGAACGTCTCTGGAGAAAGTCCAGGGAGTGGGCTGATTTTATCCATTTTAAGTTCATTCTCTCTTCCTTCTCAGGCGCCTTAGCCATGGCAAAACAGAATTATTATAAACTACTAATCTGCGCTAATGAGAGGCGCCCGCAGCGTTTATTCTCTTGTTTCAACTCTCTACTAAAACATTCTGCTCCCCCTGATTCTTCATTATTTTCTCCCTCTGATTTTGCCAATTACTTTATTACAAAGATCACTACTATTCGGTCAGAGGCGACTCCTTCTGACCTGGTTCCCACCACTAATTTCTTAACTCCCCCTGCTAACAAATTCTCTGCATTCTCTCCCATTTCTCTGGATGAACTTTCTATGCTGCTGAACTCTTCCAAGTCCACAACTTGTTCTCTTGACCCAATTCCACCTCATCTTCTAATCTCCATAGCTCCTTCTTTGTTGCCCTCCCTCCTCTATATCTTTAACCTCTCTCTCTCTACTGGATCCTCCCCCTCAGTCTTTAAACACGCTCTAGTTTCCCCTATTCTGAAAAAACCTTCCCTCGACTCTTCTTCCTTGTCTAGCTATCGCCCAATTTCTCTTCTTCCTTTTCTCTCTAAGGTTCTGGAACGAGTTGCCTACTCTCGCTGTCTTGAGTTTCTCGACACCAACTCCATTCTGCACCCTTTCCAGTCTGGATTCTGC
The DNA here is from genome assembly GCA_026167975.1 of Phrynosoma blainvillii. Lineage (NCBI taxonomy): Eukaryota > Metazoa > Chordata > Lepidosauria > Squamata > Phrynosomatidae > Phrynosoma > Phrynosoma blainvillii. The sequence goes on from JANUYF010000003.1 coordinate 141,559,366, forward strand.
CCACAGCACTCCACAGAGACGGCCCTCACCAAGATCTCAAATCATCTCTTTCAGGCCAAGGCGAATGGCCATTACTCTATTCTTGTCCTCCTCGATCTGTCTGTGGCCTTTGACACCATTGACCACTGTCTTTTAGTTGACTTACTTTCTGACCTTGGCTTCTCAGGCTCCGTTCTTGATTGGTTTAAATCTTACCTGTCAGATAGATCTTTTGCAGTGGTCTCAGGTGGACAGACTTCATCTTCGGTTCCCCTATCTGTTGGAGTTCCTCAGGGTTCTGTCTTGGGTCCCCTTTTGTTCTCTCTATATACATTGTCCCTGGGTAAACTTATCAGCTCTTTTGGTTTCTCTTATCATCTGTACGCCGATTACACCCAGCTCTATCTTTCTACCCCTGACCTTTCGCCAGGGATTGAGCAGCAAGTTTCATCTTGTCTGACTACTGTCTCCCACTGGATGCACCATCGGCGCCTGAAGCTCAACATGGCCAAGACAGAGCTTCTTATTTTCCCTCCTAAGCTCACTCTTGAATATTCCTTTTCTATCTCCGTCAACAACATCTCTATTCAGCCAGTCCAGGAAGCCCGCAGTCTTGGTTTCATTTTTGATTCCTCTTTATCATTTATCCCTCAGATTCAGGCCACAGCCAAGGCCTGTAGATTTTTTCTTTATAATATTTCCAAAATCTGTCCATATCTCTCTCCTTCTACTGCAAAGACTTTGGTCCATGCCCTAGTGGTCTCACGCCTCGACTACTGTAACCTTCTCTTGGCAGGGCTTCCTCTCTCTCACCTCCACCAGTTTTTACAAATTCGCCTTCAAGTTCTGTGGAAGTCAGATGTGCTTCAAGAGGACTCCCCAAGGTTTCACTCTAGCTCCAGTATTTGCCATGCCCACATTGTCAAGATGTGGACCAAGCTGCAATCCACGTTGCGCCCCCCCCACACACATTTTGTCCTATGTTGACGACATATTGGTCCACTCTTACTTCCAAGAGAAGACTACAGACATCACCTGGGAAGTGTTAGGACTCATTCAGGACACTGGATTCAAGGCCAATAGGGAGAAGGCTCAGTTAGTGCAGACCCAAGTCAGATATTTAGGATTAAACCTTCAGCCAGATTGTAGGACCCCAAATTTGCAGAGAATAAAACCATAGGAAAACTCCTTGCTCTCACTGATGTAGCATCCCTGAGAGCTCTCGTAGTAACATTTAATTTCTCCCAAGAATTCATTGAGGCTTTTGCCAGCAAAGCCAAGCCTTTGTATGCCTTGCTTAAGAAAGGAACCATGCGGAAATGGGGCCCTGAACACCAGGAAGCGTTTGACACTTTAAAAACTGATTTAGCCAAAGCCCCTACCTAAGTTCATTCCAACGTGACCCAACCATTCTATATTCAGTTGGCTGTAGTTGATAGTCATGTAGGAGCAGTCCTCACACAACTTAGGAACAATGTGCACAGAGTAGTGGCGTATGCCTCTAAAAACCTCTCTCCCATGGAAGTAAAATTTAGCCCATGTGAGAAGAATTGTCTAGCATTGATATAGGCCCTGACCCGCAGGGAATTTATCATAGGTGGAGACAAGGTCATTGTCCAAACCCCACACACACCCCTTAAATACATATTGTCTGGCAAAATTCAGGACGGACAAATTCACTGTTCCCAAATAGCCAAATGGACCCTAGAATTAGTAAAGCGAGGCATAGATTACAACAGGCAGGTCAGTGAACTGGTTGCCCCCTATGGGCTAGCAGTTTCCGTAGCTGACAATGAGTGCCCTCTCCCCATCACAACACAAAGTAATTGGCCAGTGAAGGCAGGGAAGCCCCTAGCAGAAGCCATGCAGGCAGGGTTCATGTGCTGGTTCTGCGACAGATCTTCCACATGCCCCGATGGAACCAGCCTAACGGGATTCGGCGCAATCTGAGTGAATGACCAGCACATGTTGCAAGGAGCAGTTCGGCTCCACTTTAGTCAGGCCGCTGAGGTAGAGGCCCTCTGTGCCATTTTAGCATTTGAGGATCCACATACCCCATTAGCCATATATTCAGACTCCCAATGGATGGTAAATGCAGCCATTGATTGGCTCCCCATTTGGATGTCCAGTGATTGGAAAACCAATGATAACAAGCCGGTCTCACACTCATATAAATTGCCCAGCTAATCCTGAAAAGAACAGCCCCCATCTGGGTGTCTTATATTAAAGGCCATCAGAAAGACACAGAGGAGGAGGCCCAATGGAATAATAGGGCAGACACCTTTGCAAAACAGCAGCCGCAATCCCCATGACCCCCATTAATGTAAAGCCCAAAGCTTACACCCTGCCCAAGACTCTAGATTTGGCCCAACTTCAGAAGGGAGATAGTGAGATCAAGGCATTGGCAGCCACAGGAAAAGACCCCATGGGAAAATACAGCATAACACAAAAGGAAGACATATGATGGGTGGTAGATGGAGAAGGGACTTACCACTGGATTGCCCGTACCGAGGTCTGCAGAGACCTTATTCAGTTCGTGCACAGCATAGGACACAGGGGAAAGCAGGTGAGGGTGGAAAGAGTTAAGGAGACAAGATGGTGGCCCCATATGAAGGAAGACATAGAGCAATGGGTAGAAAACTGTCTCGCCTGGCGATGGTTAATGCAGACTCCAGTGGCTCTAAGGCACCCATCCACCAGCAACGCATAGAAGGCCCCTGGTCACGGTTGCAAATGGACTACATTGGCCCCCTACCAACCACTCCTCGACATAACAAATACTGTCTAATGATAATTGACCTGTTTAGCAAATGGATTGAGGCTTTTCCCACTAGAGACAACACAGCTGCTACCACGGCCAGAATCCTGTTTGAGCATGTTTTTAGCCCCTGCGGATTGCCCCAAGCCTTTACAATCGATCACGACTCAGGCAGTCATTTCACCGGGGAAGTTATGGAAGCTTTGTGCACTGCCTTAGGTATTAAACAAAGATTTCACATAGCAGCACATCCCCAAAGCTCCAGTCACATTGAAAGGACCAATAGGGCAGAAAGGAGAAATTTTATATTGATTATCTTCTTGCAGATTGCAATGAAGATATAACCCAAGAAGTTGCTAAATTTTTTGCAGCTGCTATTGTAAATCGTAAAAAGTTTTTAAAGCAGATGTAAAGATTATTTTTACGACTTGTCATGATTATTGTGTTTTATTTGGCTAGAAATTTGGTGTAACAAATTTGATTTGGTCTGACCAAATTGTAAAGGTGATAAGTGTTAGGGGGTACGGTCATAGTGTATTTGTCAATCTATTGACAAGTGTCGGGGGACTAGCCATAGTCCAGGCATGGCTAATTTGTTAAAGTGTCAGGGGGCATGGCCGTAGTGTATCTGTTTATTTATCGATAAGTGTCAGGGGACTCAGCTGTAGTATGGGTGCAGCTAACGTGCTAAAATGTTAGGGGGTACAACTGTAGTGTATTTGTCAATTCATTGACAAGTGTCAGGGGACTTAGCTGTAGTACAGGCATGGTAAATGTCTTAAAGTGTTAGGGGGTACGACCATAGTGCATTTGTTTAATCTATTGACATGTGTCAGGGGATCCAGCCATAGCATGGGCATGGCCAATGTAGATAGCCTAATTAACTGTTCCTACTCAAATGGGTAGTACCCCATAGATATTATTGTTTTGTTACACTACGTTGTTGGTAGAATAATCCTCCAGTTTTATAGCCTATATAAATTTTATATAATTATATTTTTATAATGTCAAATATATGATATGATAAAAGTATTTTAATTTGTTTTTGTAAACAATGCTGAGAAGTGCGTGGTAACTAATTAGTTATATTGTTCAGTCCTCTTTCACTCTTACTTAAAAGAAATGATTGTAGCCTTTTGAACCAAAATGTCCTAGGGGTAGTATTACATGTTTAGAGTCACGTATGAGGACATATTATTTCATCTTAATGGAGTTATTACAACTTTCTACTATCATTGTGTTTAGATAATTATATTGTCCTACTTCTGTCTCTGTACAAATTAGGATCTGTCTGTAGTTACCAGTATGTTCCTGTAAGAACCTATTGTATACAACTAAGATGTTTTATTGTAATTCTGTGCAGGCCGAATGGCCCTAATAAAAGGATTGATTGAAAGGACCAATAGCACCTTGAAGGAAGCCATGAGAAAGATAGTTAAGGCCTCTGGCAAGGACTGGGATGCAAAACTCCCCATAATCCTCATGGCTTTTAGAGGGACAATAGCTTCCCATGGCTTCACGCCACACCAAGTAATGACTGGGCACAAGATGATTATGCCAGAAGCATTTTGGCTGAACACCATCCTCCCCTCAGATTTAGAGCCTGTAGTTTTAAACCACGAGTGGATGAAAACAGAGCATCCAGCAAACACACAGATTGGTAGCAGAGAAATTAGGTCAGAAGATGCGAGCCATGGATAGAAGGTTAGGACGGGTGCATAACCCTCAACAATGGGACCCTGTACAGCAGGTCATGTACAGAAACTTCTTTAAACAGAAGCATAATTTACAACTTATCCATTGCCATTCAGTGCACCCAGATCCAGAGTAGTCTTACGGCATTTGCATCCCAATTAATACAAGCCTCCCTAATGAGACTTATCCATCCAGAGGTTATGGATCTGTTTAAACATAGATACCCAGACCCTATCCAGCACCCCACAGACTTGATCAAAATAACAGGGGCACAATGGAAGGACATGGTGCTTCAGATAGGCATTTACCACAAGAAGGTATGGGATCCTCAAATCATGCACCCCACCTTCTATATAGATCTCCCCCTATCAGAAAGCAATACAACTATGTTGCCCAAGAAAACCCTACATTGGACTAATGGCATCCACTTGTACAATTTGTCTGGGTGTGTAAAGACACAGCAGTGAACACACTGTTACAGTGACTTAATGGGAACCCCTGTATGAAAGGTGCAGGATCATATTATAGTTCCAGTCCAAACCTCCATTCTAGTGCAGCTAAATCATGATTGTTTCTGCCTCCGGACACCTTGTGACCATATTCTCTTATTACCCTTTGAATGCATCTTAGATATTGATAGTTCTTTAGGAAACCTATGTTTTTGCCAAGTACATGTAAGGGACTGTTTTGGCAAAGAATTTTACATGAGTGAAGCTCCATACTTGGTAAACCCACAACTGTTACAAGGATTTCATTTAGAAGATGAACTCCAAATCTCAAAATGGCTGGGCCTACTCACTAACTTGAGTCAGGCCGTCAAACAAATTAAGCAGACTGAGGCCAGAATTAAGATTTCTGTAGACCTCAAGGGCCAGCAATAATTGAAGTCACTCAGGAAATCAAAGATGCAGTGAAGAATACTTGGTTTGGAAAGTGGGATTGGTCAGCCACAGGACAGGCAATTTTAAAATTAGTCACCAACCCCATTGCAATAATCCTGGTAATACAGGTCATAAATGTTGCAGGCACTTCCAGCCTCGCATGTTGGGTAAGAAAGCAAGAGGCCGAGTTCCATGCCCTTAGACACAGACTGGATCTCCCACAGCAGCTGACCATTAGGCATTATACCCCTTTTCACCAGCCACACCCTTTTTCTGATCACCTCCATCCTTCCGGGGATGAGAGGGGGGAAAGAGAGCCTCCTCGGTTAAATGCAGCCATGCCTCAAAATTCATAGCCTCCATTTTCACCCCGCCATTCCAGAACCCAAGGAGGGAAGAGTTTTGTTTGGTCTATCGTTTTCACTCAATAGAAGATGCGGAACTAGCCCTCATCTTTTTATTTAGTCCTAGTGCAACTCAGCCCCAGAAAAATACTACCACCCTAGTCCTGTAGACCACCTTCCAGGTTATAGTGACCTAAATCCCTGCTCCAAACCACAATCAGCCATAGCTTTTACAGGATCAGAAATGCAATGGTTCTTCTGCATTAGGCCAGTTTTCTTCCAAGCGGACATCTAATCTGCCTATTTTCCCAGCAGTCCTGATCCCGCTCCAAGGTGGTGACCCCAGCTTTACCTAAACCAGGTGTCCACAGTTCAGATAGCCTTTGAGGTTCACCCTCTCAGTCCGCCTGACCAATTTTGACCCATCCTTGCACCCCCATGTAATAGATTGCTTGGGAGCAAGCCCCGAGTTTGCAGATAAGCCACCGGGCTTTGAGACTACGATCTCTCAGCCCTTGGAATAGTTACTGATATAGTTTTAATAGAATGGGCCTTAAGCCCTCATTAGACTCTTCATTGCATGCTTATTGTTGTTGTACTTCTTCGTTTGGCACTATACACCCCCTTTTGGTGATGGATTTCTTTGTGAGAATGGTGATTTGAAATGCCCTCTCTCTCTTCCCTTCTCTTTCCCGGTTTCTCTGCCATGGACTCCAGTGCTATCCTATGGCATGTCTCTTAACCTTTAGCTGAGTCTCTCCAGAGGCAAGAGGGGTATGAAAGTAACCCTCACCCCCGCTGCATGTTTTATACCACTTCTGTCCTTCCGAATCTTACAAGAGGAAGGTAAGCCTCCAACACTAAGCCCGACACAGAGATACTAAGACGGCCTTCCGCTCCAAGACCCAGGCACTGCCTCTGATGTTCCCTGATGTTCCTGCCACTGTGGATACCTTTATCCATCCACAGCCAAGTCCGACAAGAAGCCTCCTCATGACTTTCATGCCCACATCATAGAGTTTTCCTGCCAAGATCTCATGGACACTGCGGTCACCTGCATTTAACTGCCTGCACTACCGGACACCGCTCAGTTACATTGTTGCCCATCCAAGCACATTAATCCTGCCCCTTGGACTCTAAACTCCTTTTGCCCCACTGGACTCTCTTTGACTGGACTCTGGCTCCTTGCTCATTCACATTGCTAATTGCGGAGTGGTTTTCATATGGACTCTCATTGATCATACCATTGTTGCTACTGATTGTCTCCTTGATATACATTGCTAATGACATTGCTCATTGATATATCTCATGGTTCTTGTTGATTGCTTTCTTCTATTGCTGTTATTGATGACACTATTGCCTGCTATTGTGGCTATTGATGCTATTGCTATTGAAGAATGCATGGGTTCCAGATGTATGATGTCAGGGACCCCCTTTTCCTATGAGAGAGATACTCCCTTCTGCATAGTGACTTCTTCTTGCAAATTCTCACCCCCAAATTTTATGACAGAGGTGAATTTGAAAGACATTGATCCCATGCACCCATGTTTTGGTCTCAACACTTTCAAGGGGGAATCTGTTAGCATATGTGATTTTTCATAAAATTTTGGACACATGTGGAGTTCTTTCTATTACCCCAGACTGACCTCTGAGGGATGTCAGCCATAATCTCCTAGATGGCAGGTCATGTAGGCACTGAGAGATCTGCCCAGGATAACTGGAAAATTCCCTACCAGACAGGTTTGAGAGTTGCCAAAAGGGAAAAACCATTATATTAGAAAAGACACATAATAGTGCTTATTTGTTTTAAGTCTCACACTTGATGGGGCAGTGATCAGATTTGACTGCACCCTTTTCTCTAGCCTCCCTTCCTTGATAGTTTTGAAACTAAATGCATTGTTTAGACCATGCTCACACCTAGGGTAACAAAGCTAAGACCATCAACGCCTTTGTCCAACAGCCATTAAGCTCATCGCCAGAAGGCAGAACTTTCCTATAAGAACCCTTGAATTTCTAGGCTCCATGTGCTATCTTGAGAGTGCATGCAGACTCCACATTGGTCTGTACTCTGATTTGGCTCCCGTGGCCATTTCCCCCCCCCCCCCCGGCTCATTTTGTCAGCCGTGCTCCATCACCATCATCATCAACATTCACAGAGAAGCCCGGAGAAGCCTTCGGAAGTATTTCCCATCAGCCTAGTTCTTCTCAAACTATCTCTGCTTTCACCTTTCTTTCCTTCTAGAGTGTGATTTGTGTGTGTGTGTGTGTGTGTGCTATATTTGGACATGTGAATAAATATTTAGACTTTAATTGGAGAAGCCCATCTCCATGGCTTCCACTGAGAGATCTCTTAGTCTTCTGGTATACATAATGGTACATGGTCCCACAGAGCTTTGTTAGGATCCCACTCTTGCATATTTTGAGCTAATTATAAATTCCCTTAATTAATTTTAAAAAAGAAGATATAATGAAGATTCAAGAGGGGAAAACATATACACAGAGCAAAATAAAATAAAAAAGGTATTTTTCAAGTTTTTTTGCAAAATTATATAAACAAGAGAAAGTGGATAAAGAGAAAATGCATAAATACATTTAAAACTCTGAACTCTCAAAAATAACAGCAGAACAAAGATCTTACTTGAATCAACCCATTTCTACTATGGAGGTTACAAAAGCCATTAAGAATAGCAAACCCGGTAAAGCACCAGTTCCAGATGGGTTTCCATCATCATATTATAAATTATTCCAAGAGGAATTAATTGAACCATTGAAAAATGTGATTGTGAGAGAATGGCTGAGTATGTGGAAGGTAAATGGGTTCCTGGAGTGACAAGGCCCTGAAAGAACCAAATAAAATGGATGCCACACAAAGCACTATTGAAGGAGGAACTTGGATGGTGGAAGCGAGGAATGGGAGAAACTTGGCCTCAGAAGCAGAGATGCTGACCAAGCATAACCAGGACAATACAATCTGTCGAATATGAATGATGGCCAAGTGAGATCCGGCACACACAGAATGTACTGAAACTTGTGCAAAGAACTGAACTGTTCTGAACCCATGGTGATCAGCAAAACATGTTTGTTTCAAGAAGAGAAGAGAAAAAAAAGGTATAAAAGACAGTATTTCTCCCATTTCACCTTGTGGTTCCTGATCCGCGGCAACGAGGGCCATCCACCCTTCTTGGAGGCTTGATCAACTTCTAGTGAAGGATCGTGAGTATGAATGTGTGTGAATGTGTTAGTGAATGAAAAGAGCTCTTGATACTTAAGGTGTTTGTTATATTGAGTATCTGATATTAGAAATGATTGTTTTAGGTGTCTCTGTTTCTGTGTCTCAATAAATGTTACATGCAAAGTGTCTAAACCCAGATCTGGTTTCCTATGTGTCTTTGTTGAAAGTCCTATAGTCTAGGGTAGCTAAATTTCTCTCTGGATTAAAAGAACAACAGAGAACCTTGGTTCATGACATGATGAACAATTTAAAAGAAGGAACTTTTCCTCAAACATGGAAGGAAGCTGTAATATCACTTATCCCCAAAGAGGAAAGAGACCATACACAAGTTAAAAACTATAGACTGATCTCTCTGTTAAATAACAAATATAAGCTATTCACAAGTATTCTTGCAGAAAATTTTTAAAAGATAGCACCATCCATTAATCTTGCTGCTGCTGCTACTGACTTACAGTGACCCTAAGGCAAACTTATCATGGAGTTTTCTTGGCAAGATTTGCCAAGGGGGTTTGCCATTGCATCTCTCTGGGCTTGACAGTGTATGGTTTGACCAGGGTTACCCAGTGGGTTTCTAAGGCCAAGTCTGTTTTTTTGCTGTTTGGAATTTATATATTTTTGAATATTTTCCAGTCAAGGATGATTGATCCATCGATAAAGAATCTGTGAATACAGAGGGCTGACTGTATTGAATTCTGGAGTGCTAGATAACCTGGAAACTGCTCAGTGTTCTTCTCCAGATCATTCACTCCTATTTCACATGACCACCACCACCATCTAGAACCCCTGTTTTCTTTTTCTTCCCATTGTTTGGAACAATGTGAAGGCATTTTTCTAAGAACAAAACCACCCGGCATTATCACTTCATATGAATGAACAACAGTCTCTCTCTCTAATGTGAAGTCGAAGGGTTTCATGTCTCTCTCTAACTTCTTATATTTCTGTCCCCAATACTTACTGATACATGTGCTCAGTTTATCACCCTGCCCTGCAGCACGAACAGTCCTTGTGACACTCTGCACCAACTACTGTCCCCATATTTTATATGTATACAAATCCATGTCATCTCTCTCAGCTAGGTACAGAAACCATATTTTGTGTTTCCTTTGGAAAAATCTTTTCACTAGACCCTTTTCATGTACCAAAGACAGTGGCATGATGTTCAGCATTGCTAGAGATGGACCTGTCCCTCTGACTGCAGTTTCCTTTAGTAATTTTTTATGATTCAATCCCATTCTCTTTAAAAAGAGATATTTTGAACTTGATGTAACACAGTGAAAGCCATTATTCCAGGAAAATCTTTTAAATTAATGTCCAATAAATGGATGGCTAACCTGTGGCCTCTGAAAACTAGCTTACCTTTGGTAGATACATTTTTAAAAAATTAAAATACAAGAGGCAGGTTTGTAATGATACCATAGTACACCGGTATTTGTTTTTGGTTTTTGCAAATTTCTGACATGTATTTTCCTACTTCCTAGCTTTATTTAATCAATTTGACAAGGATAACATAAATATTATCTTCTTTGACTGAAGAATAGATAAAGTGTCTGTTAATGCTGGATTTTTTTTCCTAATTCATGCAATGGTTAAGTTGTATAACTGAGACTGGAGAAAATGCCTCTAAATCTTGAATATTAGAAATATGTGGGTCAGTTCTCCATATAGAGGTTTTTTTAACCCCCTACCATAGAGGGAGGTCAAAGTTTTCTTTTGAAGTCTCTACTTCTTGGCTCTTGGTTTGTGTGGCATGCACTCACTAAGACTTTGTCTTAGTGAGTGCATGCCACAGATCTTCATTAGTATTCAGGGTAGATTTTGAAATGTAATTATTCATCATAGCCACAGTTTCAAGGGACCCCCCCCCAAAAAAAAAATTAGACACTGGTATCTGTCAGTGTCGGCAAACAATTCTAGCAGTTTTAATCTTTCACCACAACTAGGCTTTTGTAGAGCTCATGAGTCTTAATTGCCCAAGGTCACCCCAGAATACTTGTTTGCAACAATAGATTGCTGTTGGGGAAATCCATCTTCCCCACACACGTGCTGGGGAGAATTACAAGCTAAACTCAGAGGGAAATGGAAAACCAGTGGTAACAGATTACCCCTGCTAATAATGCCCCTAAACTTTGACCCAGCAGATCCTGGTTCCAAATTTGTAGTCAGAAAGTTTCAGTAGGATTGGCTTGAATATAATACATGTAAATACATTACTAAAGAAGCTCCATATCACCACCAGCAACTAAAGAAACACACAGGTGGGGAGAGCATAGCCCAGTGCCATCAATCTATCTCCGCTCTAGGAACATACTTCAGAGAGACTTTGGGGGTGGCCCAGCCTCTAGACACATGTTAACATGTGTGTGCATGCAAACAGAGAAAGTCCTAGGGGCTCATGGATGTGTCTGGCTTCATTACAACACTGCTGTTCTAAAAAGTCATTTTGTCTTCTATTTGTTTTATATCTATTGACCCTGAAACATGGGTCCACACTCCTTCCTCTTGAGACTGAGGGACTGAGGGTCCTTTGCCATATGTCAGCTACTATCTATCTGGCTGGGGTCTCTTTTTATCACCTTCTGGTCACATAGATACCCAACCTGTGACCAACAGTGAAATCCAGGCAGGCACATCAACACATCACTTATGCGTTCTTAAGTATTGGAATCTCAGGATATTTTTTGTGAGAAAATGAACAGGCTGTCTGTTAGTTTATTTAGGCTGTTTATTATAGTCGATCTTTGATATAGATACATATATACTCCTCTTAGGAAGAAACATAGATATTGCCATTGACACATTGCTTTGATTACCTTACATTGCATGTAAGACATCATGTATTCATTATATTACAATGCATTGCAAATAGGATATTACACTTTCATAAGGATTTGATCTTTATACCATCTGTGTTACTCTTGGTGGTTTCTCTATAGTTAAAACATAGAGGAATATTGCCATCTTAAACAATATGTCTTAGCCATTTAACCACTACACTGTTTAGAGATGTCTAATTCCTCTTCTGCCAAGGAACTAGACATCCCTAAACTGGCATTTGTGAACAAAGAGGCAGTGACTTCATTGACTTGGTGACAGGCTCCGCTCTGGTGCCCCCCAAAATTACCCTTCCCAGAATTCCATAGTCTTGAGCAAGGGCAGTGAAAGCTGTATCAAACTGGATTATTTATGCAGTGTGGGTGCACCCATAGCCTACCTGAGAGCAGAGATTCTCTGTCTTACCGGCATGGTCTCTTTCCATCAATATATCTGAGTTATCAGCTCAGAATAGCAGCTGTTTATGAACAGCATTCTTTGTACGCTGGAGACTGACAAGCCATCTGACTTCTGACTCCTCTTTACTTGTTTCATATCTTTTCTAGTCTAATCAGCTGACATATCTGATCCAATGAGACAACAGAGGTTTACAGGTTCTCTTTTATGTAAACAATTACTTGCCTCCCCAGAGGTGCATAATGTCAAATACTATTGACTTCTGGCTGCCTTTTGTCAACTTCCATCAGCCATCTGATTGCATCAGATGGTCCTCTTTACCATGGCACCTGTTTTGAGTTTATTATTGATCAAATCATTGTTGCCATTCTCAAATCTTTTTTGATAGCTATGTTAACTTTTTGCCTGGAATGGTTCTGTGTCTATGGTCTTAGTAACACACACACACACACAGTCTACATTAAACAGAGTTTTCTGCTTTATATTCTAGGCCTTAAATGCCTTATGAACCCATTATTTATGTTTTCTGGGGTTTAAACTTCACAAACTACAATGCAAATCAGTGAGCCGCCTGTATCATCTGTCTTTCACTTCATTCTGTGATGACAGCAAAGCAAATAATGTTGTTCAAAGAAACTTTGTATATTCCTATGAATACAGCCAGCTCTGAAAGTTTTTTGCATTGTTTAAGAGACAAAAAGGAAGAAGAATGCAAAACAATGAAAAGAATACAAAGGCTTTTCTCTCTCCAGATTTTGAAATATGTGTTTCACATTGGAGCAAGGAAAGGAAGCCTTAATGACTTGAATTAAGTCTGGCTTGCATTAATAAAAATGAAATATACAGGAAACTCATTCTAAAAAGTTATAAAAAGGCCATGCAAGCAACCATTAATTAGGAGAGAGAGAAGACAGAAGACAGGACCCAATAGAAGAGAATGGAATGAGCGATAAATGTCAATGAATTTGTCAGTTTTCTCCTGCACAGGACTTTTTTAAAAAAAATCTCAAGTTCTTTCCCTCTTAAATATGAACAATGTGTGACTTTTGGTGCAATAAGCAAGAATCTTACAGCACCTTAAAAATGAACAAGGTTTGTTTGTCATAAGCATTCACTAGAGTAAAAAAAAAAATGTCAAATAAAACATGTCGGTCTTAAAGCTGCCAAAGCTCTTTGAAATGAAATTCTCACTCCTCTGCACCAGTCAAATTCAACCAGGACAGCTAACCCCAGTACCACATTGAACCAGATGGCCACGTTGCTTTTAAAAAATAATTTGCATGAGAGAAAAGAGAGGTGGCACAGCACCACAAACATGGTACATTACCCAGAGGTTCAACCCAGATTTTTAAGAGTACTCAAAGGCTGAATGGATGAATCACTTGAGGTGATAGGCACTGAAAACTGCCAAGGTGAGTTCTGTGATAATGCTTGGTGCAAGAGAAAGCAACTGGGAGGTCTGGAAAAAGAAATGTTTTCCTTTTATGACTAATGAGATCTGAGTACTTGAAAGGGTTTGAACTGCTTTGTGCTTTTATTATACTGTATAACCAAACTGCCTCAGTCCTAACACATCACCATACTGTGAACTGTTGGCTTTTTAATAAAGCTTGCTGTTTTACTCTGAAGTTTTAGATTACTGAGCTGAAGTCTGCCAGTACATGACAGTCTTGCTGGATTTATTTCAGCACTCTTAACTACTAGACTATACTAACAATCACACATGGATTTCCCTCACAGAATATCATGCACTGAAGATATATAAATCGATGTACTCTGGCTTCTTGGTCTAAGAAGGCTTTCCCCAAGCTTGGAAGTAACTTGTTACAAATACAACTTATTTGTGCATTTAATGTCTATTTCCAACAACAATAGTATAACTAAGGGCTGAAGCAGAGAGCCCATAAGAAGCTGCCTCTGGCTGCTCTGGTTCTAACTGGGCTGGGGCCATGGCAACCGCCAGCCCTGTACTGAAGCAGGCCACTGCTGCGGTCCCTAAAGGGGACAGCTCTTGCCAGCTTGGTGCATTCTCAGCATGGCTTCCAGTCACTTTGGGGTGTGCATCATCTAAACACAAAGCCCTCAAAGTGGCTGGAAACCACTTCATTTGGCCTGCTTGTTTCAGGCCTAAGTCATACAATGATTATAACATAGCAAGACATAATTTATTTGATATCTGAATTTGCCACTTGGAGGAGCAAAGATCATTTTCTGATGGAACATTAGTAACCAAGTGACAACCTGTTAAAGATAATGAGTTACCTTACAGTACTGAAGTAACAGTACAAATAATGAATTGTTGGGCAAGGAGAGAAGTAAGTAGAGTAACTAATTCCCTTTTAAAATAATAGTACAAGCCCGAGTGAATATGTATAATATGAAAACTTGAAGGGAGCTTAGGTCTCCTCTGTGTAGATTTTAAAAAACCCTTAAGGTTTTTGCAGTCACTGGTCTCAGGATCCTTTTCAGACTGTACTGTTGTACTAATGTATGGAAACTTCAAATTAGGAATATGAAAGTCCATCAGTCTCATTTTTGTTACATTCCCCACCAACATGCTTCTCCTGTCTCAATTCAGAATTTGGCTGTACTGTCCACCCTCTGTACCCACAGATTCCTTATCCGTGGATTCAAGCATTCACAGCTTGAAAATACTTTTTTAAAATATATTTCAATATATATATATATATATATATATATATAATATATAAATTCCAAAAAGGAAACATTGATTTTGCCATTTTCTATAAGGGACACCATTTTACTATATCATTTTATTTAATGGGACTTGAGCATCCACAGATTTTGGTATCCATGGAGGGTACTAGAACCAAACCCAGCAGGTACTAAGGGCCCACTGTATTTCTTTTTATTCCTGTATCACCAATTTAACTATGTAACCACCTTAGTTATGTAATAAATTAGCATCTCCCAGCCCACCCAGCCTCCTCCAAGTGTGACTTACTTGGTAACAGCCACTATGAGCTACAGGGGTTTGCTCTCCTGTTGATCAGAAAGAAGCTGACTGTTTTTTACTCCTTCATCTGAGTAATCTCCAGTGTGACAGTCAGAAGCAGGGTCTCTTTTGTAATTCCCCCTCACACTGGAAATGACTCATGAGGGAGGGATGAGAATATCAGTCAGCTGCCTCCTGATCAACAGGGGAACAGACCCTCATTTCTTGCAGTGGTTGCTGATCAGTATGTGTGGACTGGCAGACTTTCATACATATTCCCTAAAGCAATGAATATATAGGGGTTATGAACCAGTCACAAATGTATTACTCAAATTTACACATTTGTAACTGTCTTAGGGCCTTTGCAGACTGCCAGAAATACTGCAAATTGAGTCCACTTTAACTGTCCTGGCTCGGTGCTAGGGAATCATGGGAATTGTATTTTTTTCTGAGATATTGAGCCTTCTCTGTCAGAGAGCTCTGGTGCCACAATAAACTACAGTTCCCATGATTCCCTAACACTAAGGGCCTCGGCAGACGACTAATAGAGCTGTCTCCAAGGCAGGGAAGAAGAGGGGCAGCCACACGCTCGGCGCCCCTTCCTCCTCCCGAGGTTACCCTCGGAGCTGCCAGCCCTCCGCACGGCCGGCGCTCCCAGGGCAACCTCCCGCTGCAGCGTTCGCACACACTGCGGCGGATAAGTCAATGAAAGTGCACCCTACGCTTTTAGGGTGCACTTTCACTGACATCTGAAAGGAGAGCTGATTTAGCGCACCTTTCAGGGGCGCCGACGGTGCCCCGCAGTGCGGATGCCTCGCTCTGGTGGCGCACCGTCCCACGGCATCTCGAACGCCCTCGTCTGCTTCCACCCTGAGTCAGGGCAGTTAAAGTGGACTCAATTTGCACTATTTCTGGCACTCTGCAAAGGCTACTAGTGAATTCCAGCTTTCATGTATATATTTTCCCCTGAATTTACTCACTTTCTTTGCAGTTTTAGTGAGAAATACATAGTTTACATTTATATCCCATTGACTAAAGTCTGCACATTTTGGATATACACATTTTTAATTGTCTGCATTTTTTTAATACATGCATGATTTTTGTGAAAATTTTTCTCACCAAAAGACATTATAGCCTCAGAAATGTAAGGATTTCTGAGACAGGAGGTGTGTCCTGTTACTAGCCTTGTAAGGTACAAAAGGAGTATTTTTTTTCACAGAGAAATACAAACCAACCAATATATTTTTTATCCCTACTCAACATGCAGAGAAGTTTCATCCATTCACAATAGCTAAAATGACTGCCAAGAGGGAACACTTGCCAGGGGGAAAAAGTCTTTGGCCTACAAGAAAATCTGCATTAGCCACAGGTCATAATATAAATTTTCAAGCTGCAGGGCTAATTAATACCAACAAGCAAATATTTGGAGATGAGATTTCCAGAAAGTGCTGGCCTAGTAAGAAATTAGCTGTGAGGAAAAATCAATTATATATCATTATCACCAAGGGGTCTGTAGTACAACCCAGAAACAAGGCTCAATCCAAAAACAGTCCAAAACACCACAATGCTTCATCCTTCCCTGGGATATTTTATAGTTGTTTTAGTATCTCAGTTCACTGTTTTGAATATCAGGATTGAAGACTGTGAGCCTTAAAGTTATAACAAAGTAATGTGAAGTTTTTGCAACTCTGAACTGTCAGTGCTAGCACACAAATAATGCAAATGAATACATTCATATAAAAAAAGAAGGTGGAAAAGAAAATTGCTCTCACGATGACAGAAACTACTTTCAGCCTAACAGACAGATCTTCAAAGTTTATAAAAACTTTGAAGATACTTGGAACCACAAAATATATGGTGATTCTTTTATACTGTATCTGTTTCTGTAAGTCTGTATTTATACTGTCTGTAGCTAACATCAGTAGAAAGTCAGATAGTTCAAGCTGATGTACTATCAGCCAATGTGAAAGAGCTAGTATATATCAGCTAACTAATATATCAGCTAAGAATACGTCCTTTAAAAAACATTGGATCTCTGACCTTGCTTTTGTGGGTTTATTGCCTTAGTGTTCCAGGTTTGATGTCCTTTACTGGGAGAAAAGTGGGATATAAATGAACTAAATAAATACATAAGCAGGAGCATAGGCTCATTCACAGAATTAAGATCAGGAAAGTAGTAGACTTTTATTAGCCACTGTCCCCTATGCACTGGTGAGTTGTTCTCAGGTTAAAAATTTGGGACGTAGATTGAACTCCTTTTCTGGTCCAATGAGATTTTCTTAGATTAAACACAACCTTCAAGCCCTGAGAATAAGAAGATGATATATTCCATAAGTAATGGGGGAAGCAGACGGGAGGCCGTGGGCCACCCTGGGAAGCTGCGCTGAGGGGCCGAGGTATCCCCACACCTCGGCCCCGCGATGCAGCTTCGCCGCCCCTGAAAGGAGTGCTAAATTGGCGCTCCTTTCACAAGTTGCCTAAGGTGTGCCGCAAAAGGCTGCGGCACACCTTCGGCGATTCTTTCGCCGCAGCGTGTGCGAATGCTGCGGCGGGAGGTGCTCTTTGGAGCTGTGCAGAGGGCCAGCTGCTCTGAGGATGACCTGGGGAAGGGGTTGGGGCGCCGATCGTGCAGCTGCTCCTCCCCTTCCCTGCCCCCAAAACAGCTCAATTAGCTGTCTGCTTCCCCCCCTAAGTATCATTATACCAAGATTTCACTTCCTATCTTAGGTGCACATGGCCAGAGACTGAGATGAAGTATTGGGGGGGGGGGGAGGGAGAGAGATGTTTCTACACTGGAGGCTCCAAAGCAACAGGAGCCTGTGTTGCTACTGGAAGGAATGACAGAAAGATAGTTTTTCACCAAAGCCAAGTGCTGATATGCCATTGTATTTAATGGGACTTGTGCATCCATGGATTTGGTAACCATGGGGGGATGTCCTGGAACCAAACCCCAGTGGATACCAAGAGCCCACTGTACCTCCTTTTCTTGGTCTTGATATTATTTGATTTGTTGGTCCAATTGGACCCCAACAGGCCTGATACGTTATCAGAATCTATCCTCTGCCTACTTTGACTTTGCCTTATCAGAGCCACTATAGACTTGCTTGACTGTGTCTTACTTCCTCTTCCAAAATCCAGAATTATGTCTAAAACAGTAGAATCACTAGGGGTTTGGGGGGGGGATGTGGCCCACACCAGGTGACACCCTAAGGGGAGGTGACACCACTGCTCATCAAACAACTGTATTTTAGCAGAAACAGGCTGTGACATTTGCCTGGATTGTTTTAAAATACTGAAGAGATAGTGTGAGTGGGACGAGGCTCAGTGGGAAGAGAAAGGAGATTCCCCAGTTTTTTTAAATTAAAAATTAAAATTTCAAAATTTTATTTATTTATTTATTTATTTATTGCGGATTCAACATTTTTATTTATGAAATAAACTTAATATACAAATGAATGTTAAAATGCACATCATTCTATACTCCATATCCTTTCAAATCTATTATTTAAAATAGATTTCTCCGCTCCCAAACGATCCCTAAATTTCCTGAAATAATAACCAGTTACAACTACTGTTGGAATCGCTTATTCCAAAAAAAAAAGAAAGAAAACAAAACAAAACAGAACAAAACAAAATCTTCCTATTGACTTAATTTAACTATAGAATTTAAATTATGCCTCTCATATTAGTTTTCCACCAAATTGTCTTTGTTTTGTTTGACCTCCTTTAAGTCTCTTTCAAGATGCAAGAAAACGTTCAATTTACTTGATTGAAAATTACTATAAAGTTTTGTTTAGATGGCACCTTTATCCATCAAAGATTGCAAAGACTGTGAAGCAAAATAAGGAAGAAACTGGCAGGTGCTGGAAATGCAATCAAAAAGATGCTAAGCTTTACCACATGTGGTGGACTTGTGAAGTGGTAAAAGAATTTTGGAAGATTATCCACAGCAAAATTACATCAATCTTCAACATTAAAATACGAATGGACCCCAAACTGTATTTATTATATATAATGGAAAGCTTAAAAGGGGTTTTGAAAAAAGAGGAAATAGGTGTAATCTTGTACTTAATTACTGGGGCAAGATTGGTTATAGCTAAATATTGGAAGGTTAATAATATGCAAATGTTCTCAGAATGGAAAGAGAAAATAAGAAATTTAATGCAAATAGACAAATTGACAATGTTAATTAAGGATAAACAAGAGAAATCTTTTCAAAAAAAATATTTTAAAACATCACATTTTACCAAATTTTCAATTTAATCACATGAAACAATGTATATGTAAACACATTTATTCTGTGAATATAATATTGTAATTTAAATATAATTTTAATTTTACCAGTTGTTTATGTCACAATTATTACCATTAGATTCAGTAACATATGGGAATTATGATTTATGAGTAAATTAGTACAAAAACATTATTAAGGATTCTGTATGGGTGTAATAAGGGAGGAAATCAATGGGGGGGGGGTGACACCATGAGTTACTGCACCAGCTGACACCAACACTAGTGACTCTACTGGTCTCTTTCACACACACAATTTTCCCATGTGAGAACTGTATCAACAACCACACTAACAGTGCAGCAATCCAAATCATAAGATGTAACTGCATATTGCTTCCCAATTATCCTTCTGCCCCTCTTCTTCCATTGTTTTCCTCTGGGACAAATTATAGATTCCAAGCTCCTCATAGCACTGCCACGTCCTCTTGAACTATGTGTACAGTGCATTCAATCTGAGTACATATTTATAATAATTTATTTACTTAAATTTATTTATTTACTTTTCCTTCACTCTAGGAACAGAAGAATCAGCACAGTATCCCATCACAGCAGTCGATGTCGGTTGCAGGCAGGGTCTTTTCTGTGGTGGCATCCCAGCTGTAGAATTCCCTCCCTCTGGAAGTCTGACCGGTACCAACATTGGAATCACCAAGTCAAAATTTGTTTTTGTTTTTCATTTAAATAGCAATAACAATAGCAGCTACATTTCTATACCACTCCATACTGAACTAAGCAGTCTCTAAGTGATTTACATCATGTAAGCTAAATAATTTTATTAGGTTTCCAGATATATATAACACAGCACTTAATAACAAAACTTAGAAGGGAAAGACAGAAAAAGAGGGGGAAAAAGGTAAAATTTATACAAAGAGAGGAAAAAAAGTAAACTAACAAAGAAAAAAAGGTATTTCCTATCTTCTCAACAGTGGTTATTAACTTATATGATTCTGTAAAAGAACTTTCAGTGCTTCTCTAATACAATGAATAATCAACTGTCTTTTTATAAAATACAATTATTGAGTCAAACTCAGATTTCATATAATCAAATATGTGTTCCCTACAGAAAGTCAGACTAATATTTCTATACATTCATTAAAAACTAATAAACTTTCTTAATAGCTTTCAACTATTTATTATTATTATTAATCCTTCCAACCTAAGTTGAATATAGCTATATCACTTTGCCTCATAAGTATATATGCTTCAGTTAAAATAAACAAATTGCTTCCTTTATTTTATTTCCTTTATTTAATAAATATCTCTCATACTATCCATTATATCTTCCCCTTTTTTCTCTGCCCCCCTTCTCTACATACTCCACTGTGATGTTCATATTACTTCTGAGTATATAAATCATTCCATTTTTATGGGATGCAGAATGGACAGCTGACATCCTCTTTCACAGGATTCCATGGAGGAGACAGAAACCATATTCTTGTTAGGTTTAAATGGGATATAGAGTCAATGTTAAAATGTTGAAATGTAAAAGATGTGTGTCTGTATTTTTCCTTGCTGTGAAAAGTTGTTTTTCTGAAAGTTAGAGTCACAGTTATCAGCCCAGATGTGATTTTAGCCCAAACAAGTCTGCAGTTCTATGAGAAAGAGAATATGTTTATATTGAGGTTTTGTCAACATAATATTGTTATGGGAAATGTAGTCACATGATTTGTTATGGCAATTAAGGGTTGGGCTAAAGCACGTCATGTATTATCAGCCAATCAGCCTGTAAAGGCTACACCCAGAAGGGTGGAGAATTGGGGGGCTGAGAGCTGGGAATTAGAAAGCCACTCACTTGCTTTTTAACTTTTGAACTATAATGAACTAATTAAACTTTTCTTCTGATGATGCTACTCATCAACTTTGCATCATGTAGCAAATAGACTGTGTACCTGCTTAGCCTTCTGGCTAAAGGGAAGCTATTCTTGTTATTATTATTATTATTTGTTTTTGCTTTTGCTCTTTTACAATAAAAGAAGCTTGCTGAAAATTCCAGGCTTGGATGTTTGGTTTTAAAGGACTGTTTTCAACACTCCATCAACATTAATTTCAACAATTCTAACCTCCCAGTGCTTATCTCCCAGATAAGGGAGAAATTAGTTTCTATAAACCCTGATGAGACCCTGGAGGCTGTTGTAGCTGACCAGGAATGATGTGTGGCAAGACCAAGAGGTAATTTCATCCACCCCACCTACTGTACATGAGTCATAGACATTGAGTGGCAACCACACTTTCTTTTTCAACTATCATTGTATTAATATTACTATCTGGAAATCAGGGAGATGATTCATCAAGCCAGTGGTTAATCAATGCTTCAGTGAGCCTCCTGCCTTTTTGGATTAATAAAGTAAACGTTGATGTTTTAAGTAATGTGAAGCTTGTAGACTGAAAGCAGATTTTTTAAAAAAAAAAACTACATGAAAAGGGAGGGAGAGAGAATAGAGCTTTCAAATGGATAAGGATTGAGAAGTCTGAAATGATGAAAGTAACTATTTAAAAGTGGAAATTGGGTTGTTTTTGCATTCACTTTGCAATTACAGGTGAACTCAAAAAAGGAGTCTGGTCTGTCTGAGAAACTGAAATTGTTTTGACTGGGAGTGAAACAAAAGCTAAACATCTGGTTGTGCCATTGATAGACTGTAATTGAGTCGCTGCTGCAGAAGCAAAGGGATTAACTCTTTACATCCCAAGGCTTTGTTAAATGGAAGAATAGAAAAATTGCATCCACTCATGGAAGAAAAGAAAATAATGACTTGGTTGGAGATCTGGGAAGAATGGTATCTGCTGAAAAACTGTTGTTAAGAAATATTATTTGGATTCTAGTCTGTCAAATGACATGTTCAAAGAATGATTTGAAGGATATGCTGGAGGAAGCAGAAGAATCAGTTTAATTTTGAAAGCAGGATGAGGACAGAGAAGTTGATTTGGAGTGTGATGACATAGCTTCAGGAAGAATTTTTCAGCCAAAATGGGAGGAGGATGGAGATTCAGAAACAATCTTAGAAGATCCATCCAGGAAGAGTGTGAGTTTTACTTTTGAAGCTACAGATGAAGACAGAAGGGAGATGGAGAAAGGGGAAAGTTGTTGAGAGGAACATTTTGTGGCTCAGTGGGTGTTGAGATTTTTTTACAAAGGGATAAAAGTGAGAATAAAAAGGGTAAAATAGACAGGAACACTTTTTAATGGAGGTGTCTCTCCTCTTAGGGTTTGTATGGACCTTTACAGACTGTCAGAAATAATGCAGCTTGAGGCCACTTTAACTGTCTTGGTTCAGTGCTAAGGAATCATGGGAACTGTAGTTTATTGGGGCACCAGAGCTCTCTAACAGAGAAGGCTCAATGTCCCAGAAAAAAAAAACTACAATTCCCATGACTCCCTATTACTCAGCTAGGACAGTTAAAGTGGCATCAAGCTGCATTATTTCTGGCAGTCTGTAAAGGCCCAAGAAAATAAAGGGTGAGACTCAAGTGGGAAAAGTGGAGGTAATTTAATTTGGCTATTATGGTTTAAAGGATATCAGTATGGGTTCTGTTGGACTGATGCTGTTCTGCTCTAACGGAAATGATAAATAAAATACAGTGGGCACATTTATGAGATTGTCTTTTAAAAATTGGCTTTTTATTTAAAGTCTTTGGGCCTAATAGATTTTAACCAGTATGCATGTTTCTTATGGTTGCATTTTTAAATCATCTGGTTTTAACTGATAAAACTTTTTTTAAAGAACAACTATTGTTACTATTTATTGTTTTAAATTGATTTTATTGTAAGCCACCTTGAGATCTTCATAGGACAGGATATAAAAATAACAACAGCAGCAGCAACAACAATAGAATTGAATGGGAATGACAAAGAACCATTTTAGACACCCTTTGAATGAAAAACTAACATGGCTTTGCATGGGCTAATACAACAAAACACTTTTGTATTGCCTTGGTTTTTTCCAGAACAAGATTGTTTTGTGAAGATTATATAGGATATTCATTCCCTAGGAGGCCAAAGAACTGGGGAATAGGTTATGTAGCAAGTACTAGGGAAAGGCCATTTATCTTAAAGGAGGATGTACATTGTCAACTGATTGCTAAACTTATAGCCAAAACTTCTACTGCACTTGTTAGCTTGAATAAATTTTCCCAGAACATGAGCTTTGCAGTAATGATTTGGCAATCTTGGGCCAGAGTAGATGGGTAGGAAAAAGTAGCTCAATCCTGGGTTTTTCTGAAAGCAGGTCAAAACTCCACTGTCCACATGACCCACTCCTATGGCAGGTGGAATACCCATGGGCTGTCTGCACCATGCGGTGTCCAGCTGCGCTGTGCAGGGTTTTTTGGGGGGTTTTTTTGGTCACATCCCCACCATGCATGCACACCACTGCACAAACACACCACATGCGACCCAATTACCTCCCTCTTCCCACCCAGATGCCATTTCATTGGACGCCCACCCATATGAGTCACATGTGCGATGCACCACCTATACAGTGTGTCAGTGTATTGGTGTGACCAGTGATACATTGGCAAAGCACAATCATGGAGGCCCTTATGCATACCTCCTTCACCTCCCTTCACACCATGCCCCCCTGTTGGACTGTCTGCTTTGAGTATATTGTAATTACATCTATTGTATTATTGGCAATTACATTTTTGCTTTGCCACAGCCCCATACTGGTGCTAGTCTGTATATATGTCGGTGTGATGAAGCACATTTTCCCCTTTTACTCAGAGTATCCCAGCTTCTTTTGCTGCCCAGCCCAGGAAAGAAAGAAACCAGACACAGTAAATGGGTTTGAAAAGGGTCCACTTCATTAAGTTATCTATTTATTGTTGTCTTAGAAGAACTGCAACTAAGAGGCAATAGCCTAGTGTAGGAGCAGCTGCAGCAGGTGGCCCCCTCCTCAGACCTTCTCTGCAGCTTTCCCAGGGTGATATCACCTGAGCCCCAAGGATAACCAAAAAGCTGGATTATTCCCTGGCTGGCCCCCTTCAGGAAGACCAACCAAAAAGTTTGTCCCCAAGCCCCAAGGCTTAAAGAGAGGGTTTATCCTTCAGGCCAGAGAAGCCCCTTTCTCTGCCTCCCAGTCCCAGGACCTAAAGAGACAGTTCCAGTCCCTTTCACCAGAATGGTGACCTAGGTGCTCGCTGAATTCAAAACCTCCCCTCCCCCATAAGCCAGTGACAGCCTATTTAAACACCACCTTTGCCAATTGTCCATATCTAACTGAAACAGTATGGGGTAGGCAAAAAGACCCATAAAAAAGGGTTACAGATAATTCTTCAAGATGAGATCCTGGTAAGAAAACAAAGTGAGAAAGCTGTTAGCGTGTTTACGCAGTGCGTGATGATCCACGTCAACATGCAGCACCAGTGTCACCACTTCTCAGATGCAGGCAGTAAGTATCTTGTGAGCTGAAGGAGCACCTCTCCCCTTCCAGAAAGAGTAAAGAGACTCTACAGACAGAAGTCTCTCAGATGAGGCTTTAATCTTGGTTCCTCTATGTACAAGGCTATATACACGATCCACAGCAACAAAGACAACCATCCAACATCAACCCACCAACCAACCAACCATGTGTTCAGAGACAACTCCCTATATACCCAGGGTTCCATGTGGCCTCCTGGCCCTGCCTCATCCTTTGGACACTTGTCAATCACCTGGGTGACTTTGCAGTTTTGCAGCCATTTTGGTGCTTTCCAGCACCTTGTGACCATCAGCTGATGTCACTTCCTATGACACAGCACCTGGTGGAAAGTGCTGTGTCATTATGGCCGCCAGTGACCCTTTCATGTCTAGCCACTTGTGTATCATCCCACATTGGACATTTTCCTTCAGACACTGTCTCCACAAAAGCTTCATTTCTCAGTGTACCCAAGCAAAAAGTGCTTTCTTGTACTTTTCCATTTTTAATATTTTTTAGATATTTATGAGCTTCCTATTATATAAATAAAAATGAATGGCCTATGAGAACAATTTTTCCTTTATGTTTAGGCTGTGTTTTCTTGTAAAAATTGAAGTACATAAAGTTCCTTGCAATCTTACTGATATATATATATATATATATATATATATATATATATATATATATATATATATTGACTAACAAGAATGATAATGTGAAGGTCACTGCTGTTATACCATAAACCTAGACAATGAAGATAACAAAACTGCAATGAGCAGGTGAGTACTTAAGCTACTGGAGAAGGGGGATGGGGAAAATTTGAACATGAGTCTTGAGTGAATTATACAATGAGTTCTTGAAGACTAGGTCTTGATATGTCAACATATTATATAGTTTGAGAAATCTGACCAACATTGTCATCCAGAAACTTATGAAGTTCATGGAAGTTCTGATAACACCTATAAACTAAATCAAGAACTATACAGGGAAGGATTGCAGAGATTTATGGTTACTTCCATATATAATTTTCAACAGCTATCTCACTGGCTGCATTTTTGACAGTACTCACATGTGAACTAGAAGTCAAGATCCACCTTCACTTTACACTTATAGCAGTTTAATATCACTGGAATTGCTGATAGGTCTTCCTATGAAATCCTGGGATTTGTTGTTTAGGACTTAGAGTTCTCTTCTAAAGAGCTGTAATACTGAAGTACAGATGAGTGGACTAGAGCTTTCTAGCAGTGCTTCATCAAACTATAAATTGCAGGGTAACCTAGATGGAATCATGGCAGTTAAAATGAAATCAAACTGCTATAATGATCTAGAGCAAATGCATTTCTATAGCAATGGTGCTAGGTAAGCTTAATGTCTATAGTTCAGTCTCCACCACCTCCATTTGTTCAAAGATCTCTCACAGCACACAAGAAAGATTCTCATCTGGAATACTGCTGCTAGTTGAAATGGGCTGGATGAACCAATGATATAATTCAGTATAAGGCAATTACTTATGCAGTAGGAATGTAAGCAATGAATAAATTTAGCAATTTTCTTCCCATTGTGGAAAAAGTCTTCAAAAGCTATATTTTTTAGAAGTCTGTTCAGTTTGTTACTTATTCTGTATAAAGTTTGCACATTTTTGCACAGAAAACATCATTTTCATCACAGAACACAACATTTTTGTATAGTCTGCAAAAATCCTATATTATATGTTGAAAATGCAGTTTTATGTGCAGAAAATGCTGCAGTTGGAGACAAATTCTGCACAAAATTGGCATGGTGTAATGATTTTTGTGCAGAAAATAGAATTTAGAATTTGTGCTATTTCCTGCACAGAGCAACCATGTGCAGAATAAGTCCCAAACTATGAAGATTCATATCAGTTCACAATTCTCCTCACTAGGATTTCCCAAAACTTGAGAAGCATCTTTTCTGACTGTTTTTTAAAATAATTCAAATTGTTCTTGTCATTCTCAATAGATAAATATGGATTTGTATACATTTGCAGGCATAAAATCCTCTGATAAATGCTGACAAAACATTGCATATGTTTTTCTCCTTATACATCTCCTGCATATACTTTACCTTTTAATGACTTGTTACTTTTCTCACAATCAACAAAACACACGTCTAAGTAAGCTTAAAGAAACAACCCTCTTTATTCATTTCAATTTGTTTCCCACTCCCTGGAGTACTGGCAATGGCTGTTCATCTTTTCCATATAAAGCTGTTGCTCTTTTTCAGTGTCGGAAAGTCCAAATTGCCATGAGCTCTTTTGGTTTCTTTTTAAATTTAACTTCAAGTTAAGTTCAACTCCATTACATGGCTGCTGTCTCTCATTAAATATTGTTGAAGTTTTCCTGGCTGCTATTCTAAGTTGGCTGACTGTTTTCATTATTTCTGTGGGACTCTGGGGAGAAAAAAACAACTCCTTTATTTGAGAATCCTGATATTTATTAGTATAATAAAACTCTCAAGATGAAATTGCAGTTTTCTAGCCAGTAATTTTATTTGTTGAGGAATTTACAAGGAATTTATTTTAAAGCCAGGTAAAACCTAAAATATGAGATATGTATGAAATACATACTGGGGTGGGGGGCTGGGAAGAGATGAAAATGGATTACAGAATGAAAAAGTGTGCTGTTACCCCATACTTGTTCATTAGGAAATGCAGAGAATGTGGGATAAAGGCCAATAAGTTGCAAGGCCAAACTTTCAACTGTCCTGTACCTAATGTTATGCACCATTTTGCATTCTGTTCCAGGTTGAGAGGGGCACTTTTAAACTCTCTGTGAACTCATGATGCATCTATTGCTAGAAAGGATTATTACTATTTTCAAATAGTGACCAACTGTGTCCTTTGCTGGAGGACAACAATCTGGCCTTCCATATACATGCTTTGGCAACCTTCTACCTAAAATAACATTAAGTGTTTTACACAACATCTTCTTTGGAGACCTCCAGTTGCAGCGGCAAGATGCCTGGTCATTGAAGACAGTAGCTAATCTCAGCAATTGCCAATTGAGTGGGTAAAACTCTGCAATTCCTCTCCTGGTAAGGAGAAAAAGGATTGGGGCTTCTAGAGGACTGATTTTGTCTACACCAAATTGGTGGTTTGCAGATGTAATCCATGGATTTTGTGGTGGACTCAGGTGAAAAAGCAGCTGAAGCCTCATTATGGCCATCCAGCGGGACAAGAATCTTGTCAGCAGTATATATTGAAAACTTTTAAGCTTCTAACGAAACAACTCCAGTTTGGTGAGACTACTTTTACTTCAAAACTTTTCTCTGTGGATATTATAAAAATGCAATTTGGACAAGACTTTTCTGTTTTTGAAGATGGATCAAAATAAAGGAATAAAGCAGTTAGAGGCATGGTGGGGACAAATTCGCTCTTGCGGTGGATTTGCAAATTGCAAGTGAGAAAGAGAGAAAATAAGGAATATAATAGAGAATACTAGAAAATGATAGACAACAATAAAAGTGAAAACTTATTTATATATTAATTGTTGAACTGGACAGTTTAATGGACATAATTAGATTGGACAGTTATAGAGAGAACAGAGCTGGTGCTGAGAGGGGGAAAAGAAAGTTGTAAGTGGGAGGAGAAAATGGCAACCAGAGAGTTGTGTGTGTGAGAGAGAGACAAGATGAAGTGGGGGTGCTGGAGATAGAAGGGAAGTAGAGGAGAGAGTCCATTGTAACCTGAGTTTGAAACCTGAGCTGAACCTATTGGGAAAAGCGGAGGAGTGGAGAAGAACTGGAGAACCAGGTGAGAGGACTAGAACTGATGGCAAGATCTGGGAGAAACACAGGACGTGGTGGAAATAGGAAAGACACTGTTTGGAAACAATGCAAGCGGGGAGAGAAGAGTGGAGACATGAGGGGAGAGCAGGCACAAGTTTGGATTATTAGTAAACCTTTGGATTATTTGAACTATTTGAATTACTTTGCACTTTATAAATAAGGAAGACTGATCCCAGAGATTAAAGTAAGTGACTGATGGTATGGAAGTGGAAGGAGTGTACATGAAAGGACAAAAAAAGGAGAGAGACAGAAACAGAGAGTGAAACAGCTGTTGGTGGAGTTGCTGAAACAGAGAGAAATAGAAAGGACAAGAGAGAAACACAACTGTAAGACACATTCTGCTACCTCACTAGACAGTGGAAATACTTTAGAACTGAGAGACAGCAGCTCAATAAAATTAACATCTTGGTCATCTAGAATACATAATTTAAACCTTAAGAGCCAGGACAACACTCTGCTGACACCTGCTGATAAAGAACTATAAAAGGTGATGAAACTTTGGATCTGATTTGATTATAAAAATAATTAATTTACTCAAATTGATTTACTATTAGATGAGTTTATATAAATTTGAGCTATAAGTTTATATAGAAGGTGTGTAGAAAATTCATGAAAATTTGATAATCATTGATATTTTTGGTTTCATAATTGTATTTGATAAAAATAATTAGTATGACTAATTATCTGAATAGCTGATTTTTTATTTCCATTTAGCATAAGTAATTAAATGAATAATTATAAGCTGGTATAAGCATTGTTTATTTGAATTAATAACACATAACAGATTTTTTCTGCACAGTGGCATTTTGAAGTAATTTATGACCTATATTGAATGGTGATTGTGGGAAAACTTTTTTAATAGTGATCATACTGAATGTATGAATTATAACTTGATTGGAAGAAACGTGTTTGTAGAGAAAGTATATAATGTTTATATTGAATAATATAGTGGACCTGTAATAGAAATATATAGCAAAATTAATTAAGAAAATTATAATTAATGAACTAAAATCAATGAAAGGGAGTAATTAAATCGAATAGCAAGACAGTAAATCTAAAAGAAATTTGAGTGAATAGATAAATCAGAATTGATGAATTGATGAACTGATGAATTGAATATTGACTTTGAATTGATGAGTAAGGTGAACCTGAATGAATGAATTGATAAATTGTTTGAACTTATTAATTTGATTTGAGTTTGAATTGAACTGGATTATTGAATTACTGGATTATTGAATTTTTAATATTAGTCGTTTAAATATTTAGAATAAGAATTAAGTTTGCTAAAATTCATATTCATGTTGTTTAGATATAATTGTAAGGTTAAAACATGTTCATAAGTGCTTGATTCGAACTGATTTGAATAGTAAAAGATAAACAATGGCATCTGGTAAAAAGACATATACTCAGACCCATATACAAACTGTCACTCAAAGAAGAGGGTCAATAGATTCTGAAACAAGCAGAACCCACTACGACATTCCTGTTGGAAGAAATTAGAAACCTGAAGACTGAGAAAAGACAGGAAATCAAGCAGGTCTCAAATGACATGAGATGAGAAATAAAGAAAGGAATGAGGAAGGAATTGGGAGCCTTATGAAAAAAATATGGATAAGATTACAACTACAAGTTGAAACTACAGTAAAACATAGAAAATTTAAAAGAAGTGACATGAAATTTAAAGAAGACATTGGAACAGATGGTTGATACACAAAAGAAAGATGAGTATATGACTTTATGGAAGGAAATCTGTTACAGAGCAAAATGTATAAAATTCAGAGGAATTCCCAAGGAAGCTAAAGACAATCGTACCACAGATTCATGCCCATACTGGCCAATTATATAGGACTGATGCACTCAGAAATGGACCAAGGAATCAACAAATATTCAGAATAAAATCAATTATAGCAAGAGAATAGAATTACCACGTGATGTGGTAATTTGCTCTACATGAACAAGAATCAAAGATTTAATCATACAAAAAGGTTATGAAGGGAAAAAAATAAGTATTTTCAAAGAAATTCCAATATTGATATTGAAAAAGAGTCAGAAATATAAATCTCTGATGCAACTGTTACACAAGCATGGAATAAATAAGGCATGGGAGAAAACTGAAGGAGTGACATTCACATACCAACAAAAGAGAGTCAAGATAAAGTCATTACAAAAGGCCAAGGATTTCTACAGGAGACTACAAACAGACATGAAAATGAAAATTCAAAAGGAAAAGGAGAAAAAAAAACCATCAAAAATCTTAAAAACAAATGGTAGAAATATAATGAAACCTGAAGTCAAAAACTAAGCAGGAATAAAGAAGATGTGATTGATGAAGGGGAAGACAGTGAACCTTTCTCCAATGAAAGTAAAAATTCAAAACAAGGCTTAAAACCTGATGATGAAGAAGAAGAACCAGAGGAGGAGGAAGAAGAGATATAATTATAATTAGTATAACTAAAAGGAGGGAAAGTACAAAATAAATATTAGTAACAATGTAATTTTAATATATTGACCCAGAAAATGGTTAAACACAAAGTACGAGTGTAGTAAAATATTTCACGATCTTGAAGGGGAAAAAAACCAAGACTTTATATGTTTACACAAAAACTAAAATCAAACAGATTAGATTTCTGAAAAATCAAACTGGGTCAAATGTTTGTATCAGCAAATGAAAAGAGAAAGAAAGGTGTGGTGATATATATATAAAAAATAAATACAAAACCAAAGAAATCTTTGCAGATGAAGAAAGGAATTTTTGGCAATAGAATTAAAATGACAACAGTTGAAAATTTTGATAATTGGAGTTTATGCATCACAAGAGAACAAAGATACATTTTATAAGAAACCTAGGGGGTGTGCAGATAGGCAGCTCTGGGTTGCCCCAGGAAGCGGTGGATCAGGGCCACTGCTACCCCACTCCACGGCCCTGATCCTCCCTTTTGCCACCCCAAAAAGAGGGGGGAAATACCACTCCTTTCAAGGGTGGCAAAAGGATACCCTAAGAGTCAGTGTGTGGCTCTTCTTCACCCTTTCCGGCTCAGCGCATCAGAACACTACACCAGAAAGGTGTCCTGATGCCACATGCCATGCGCAACAGCATGTGGCATCAGGATGGCATTGACGTGGGGTTGGGGTGGCTGGTGTGTGGCTGCCCTACACCAACTGTGCCTCCAGGCTAGCCCTTTTGGCTGGTCTGCAGAGGTCTTCAGGAAGCAAATTGAGAAGTTTGAATATGAAAATTTTCTGATAATGGGTGACTGGAATGGTGTGATCAATCCAAAGACAGATAGAACATCACAGGAAAAAAAAGGTCAAGAAAAGTCAAGGAAGATTACCAAGGTCCTTTTTTGAATTACAAGGTAACTTCTTAGTAGATGTGTGGACTGGTTTATGCAGTAAAAAGATTTGCTTTCTACTCAGACTGCCATAAAACAGAAACTTGTATTGATATTTTCCTAATCTCTAAACACTTTTTCAGAAAATTAAAAAGATGGATATCTGGCCAAAGATTAAGTCTGATCATAATCCTATTCTACTTATTTTAGAGGAACAAAAAAAAAAACTTGCACCTAAATGATTATCAGTTGAAAAATGAAAGTTTTTTAAAGAAAACAAAGAATATTCTAAAACAATACTTTTCTGAAAACAGAACTTTGGATGTTAAATTAAAAACTGTATGGAATGCTAGTAAAACTGTCATGGGGATTTCTATATTCAGAGAGGAGCTGAAGTTAAAAGGACATTGCAGGAAGAAATTAAAAATTTGACAGAAGAATTAAGATAAAAAGAAAAGGAGATACAAGAAAATTCAAGGAGAAAAGAACTAATAAATCAAGTTAAAATTCTCCAGAAAAAGTTGGATGCTAAACTTACACAAGAGGTTGAATAGAAGTTAACTTGCCAAAAGAAGGCAAAGAACAAAAGAAAAGTAGAGAATTATCGACCTATCTCATTGTGAAACATCAATAATAAAACCTTTATATCTATATTGGCAGAGAGATTGATTTTGAAAAAAACAATACATGAGGACCAAACGGGTTTCCTTCTATCAAGATATATGAAAGAAAACATAAGAACAGTGTTAAATGCTATTAAATACTATGAAAGGCATAACAAAAGAAAGCTGCCATGATCTTTGTCGACACAGAGAATGCTTTTGACAAGGTGAAATAGAGCTTCTTTTTTTTGGGGGGGGGGGATAAAATTCTTTACAACCTACATGCAATAATACTTTAAAAATCTTTTACATAATATTCCACATATATATGGTAGATCAAATTAATTATTCATTCTTTACTGCCTTATCTAAATCTAATTCATATGAAACCATTTAATATTGACTAACTAGTAAATTTAAAAAAACAAACACATAAAATTGTTGTTATTATCTTCATTCTTCTTACTGTCTTCTTTTCACCATATACCTTTCACAATTCCACAAAGATATAATACTGTTATTTTATCACTAATTCATTTTCCCCCTTTTTTCTTTTTTTTCCTTTTCTTTTTTCTCTCTTTTTCTTTTCTTTATTTTTACCCCTTCCCCAAGTGCTCCCCATCACCAGAGCCTAGTATCTTCATATTACTCTCCCCTCCAAAATTGTAACTCTGCCTGTAGAGGTAAAACGCCTCCCTCATTTACTAAAGTCTTTTGTACAAATATTTTCTATATTGCTTCAAAATCATTTATCTTCATTATTCCTTTTTTTACCTTAATTCCACAAGTTAACTTATCATTAATTGCTATTTGCCATATCTCTTTATACCAATCTTGTATTTGTAGATCTCCCTGATCTTTCCACTTTTTTGCTATGATTAATCTTGCCACTGTTAATAAATTTGTAATTAAGTTCTTTCTAGCCTTGGTGCAATTGATCTTATCATATATAGATAAAAATGCTATCTTTGGACAAAGTTTTAGATCAATTTCTGTTATTTCTTTTATCTCTTTAAATACTAATTGCCAAAATTTATTTACAGATCTACAACCCCACTGAATATATGTACCAGTTTCTTGGCATCCCCTCCAACATGCCTGGAAGGGGGGGGGAGAGAAGAATCCATCCCTCCCAATGTGTGATCAAATTTCTCCTCCTGATTGTTTATGTCTTTTTTTAAAAAAAACAAAAACAAAACATCTTTGTCTTTCCTTCAGTTGCACCCTTGTCATTGCTTTCTTCTTGCTGGCCCAGATCTAATTGCTTCAATAAATCCAATCCTTGTTCCAGGGAGTAAATCTTGTGTTGCTTCCCTTTCCATTGAAATTTCAGAAAAATGTGGTAATCCTAGCTGTTTCTATTCCATTCTTTTGCAAAAATGCAATACAAAGCTTTTCCTCTTCTCCAGCTGATAGTCTCTAGGTAAAAATCATTACAGATTTCGATTGTATTGTCTCCATATTTCAGAGATCCTGAAAGTTTCCTGATTTCTTTCATAAGAAGATCTTTCTTGTAGAAACTTGTTACTCTCATGATTACATCTCTGGGAACCAGGCCTCTCTTAAAAGTTGGTGCTCTATATAGATGCTGTACTTCCTTCTCATCCAGGTAGTTGGAACAATACATTGTAATCATTTAAAATTCTCTGTCTTTAGGTTTTTCATTGTTTCATTTGACATCTCAGGAAAGCCTCAAATACAAAGGTTATTCCTTCTATTACAATCCTGCAAGTCAATGATTTTTCTTTCAAGTTGATCCAGTCTTGTTGAATCTTCCAAGGTTATCTTTTGCTGAGCTTTTTGTTCAATTTGTATTGATTGTACTTTTTATCTACTTGTTCAATCTCTTTTTTAATAATCTGAAAAGATTTGTTCGTTTCAGCCATGATTTTCTTAGATATAGTTTTGATAATGTGACATTATTTTTTGTGATAGTGTCTTTTAAAATCTCATAGCTTTTATTTTGATTTTCAGCTTACAACTGGACAAGTCATGTTTTCATTCCTTTGTCAGAATCTGGA
This sequence comes from Phrynosoma blainvillii, assembly GCA_026167975.1. NCBI lineage: Eukaryota > Metazoa > Chordata > Lepidosauria > Squamata > Phrynosomatidae > Phrynosoma > Phrynosoma blainvillii. The sequence goes on from JANUYF010000003.1 coordinate 141,593,881, forward strand.
AGTGTTCTCAGAACAGTTCCATGTTGTTCTTTTGGTCTAGCTCCCATTCCTGTTTTCTGCATTGTCTCCAAGGATTATTTTTTTTTTATTATTTCTATATTATGATTTTCAGATTTCTCTTGTGAGTTTACATTTTGTAAGCAAAAATAAGCTTTATCTGATGGGTGTTGTCTAGGTTCTTTTTTCCACTTTAAAACTGTTTAAGTCCTTTTTTTTTTTGGCTCTTGGACATCTGCCAACTTCTAATCAGTATTGTGTCCCCATTATGACACACAATTTTATATTTTCTCTCTTTATTTATACTTCAATTAATATTCCTGTGTTTCAATTCTTCATAATCACTATCCCATATATTCATACTGTTTTAGTTTGCTTTTATTTTTTAAATCTTAACATCCACACAGCATAACAACCATCCGGCTGGCAGTGCCAAATAAGCAAATACTGTTTATTTATCTTTCTTCTCTTTAGAGCTTTAGTTAAACAGTTCCATTCTATTCTCCTCCCATTCCAATTTATTTATTTGTAATTACTCACAGTCTTTATTCCATTTAGAAGAGATTTTTTGGTTGTTTTGCTTTAACTTTCAGGAGAAAATGATCTTAGCTAGTTACACCATTGCTCATAGCTCCTCCCCCCCCCCCCCCCCCCATGAAATAGAGCTTCATGTTTGAGGTGATTAAGAGAATGAAGCAATCACAGAAGCAATCACAGAATCCTAGCATTGGAAGAGGACCATCCAGTCCAACCCCCTGCCATGCAGGAATACACCATCAAAGTATCCCTGACAGATGGCCATCCAGCCACTGTTTAAAAATACTCACTATAGAAACAAACAATACAGAGATAGATAGAATTTATGTGTACATATGCAATACAAAATCTTCCTCATGGATCTTGGACAAAATTTCTATGAATGGATTAGAAGTATCTACAGGGGTCAGAAAGCTCAATTAATCATTAATGGGGAAAGAACGCAAAAATTTGATATACAGAAAGGAATAAGACTAGGATGCCCTCTATCTCCACTTTTGTTTATTATAGTGAAACTCTCAAGAATAAAGTGAGGGAAGAAATGGACATCCAAGGAATACAAATACAAGGACAACAGTACAAGCTGTAGTATTCTTTCTAAAAGAGCTGATGGAATCTATCAAAAAATTACAAATGATCTTGTCTAAATTTGAGAAGGTTTGAGGTGTGAAAGTAAACAAAGATAAGACGATGATATTTGTTAAAAATATGATTAAGCAAGAAGAAGAAATGTTACAGAACAAATCAGGATATAAAATTGAGGAAAGATTAGATACTTAGGAATATGGATAACGAAAAGGAATGAAGATTTATATGAAGGTAACTATGAGAAGAAATGGAAAGAAATAAAAGAGGAAGTAAACAAATGGACAAAGATGAATCTATCCCTGTTTGTAGGAACAGAGGCAATTAAAATGACAGTGCTCCCCAAGATGATTTTTTTTAAAATTTCAAAATATTCTAATAATTGTGAATGAAAAACCATTTCAAATATGGCAAAAAGACTTGACAAAATTTATTTGGCCAGGAAAAAAAACTTAGAATTGAATGGAAGACTTTGGGGCCGCACAGATGGCCCCTCAGGGGCATCTCTACGCTGCCCCTGGGAGCACCGGAGCGCCCTTGGGAGTGCAGAATCACATGCCACAGCCCTGATCTGGCTTTTTGCAGCTCCAAAAAGAGCTGGCAAATGCCACTCCTTTTGTGGGCAGCAAAAAGCTGCCCTTAGCCCTGCCACAGCTCTTTTGTGTCCCTTTGGTGCAACATGTCTACACACTGTGCCAACGGGGCACCCTAATGCCACGCCCCATGCGATGGAGCATGCAGCATGATGCCATCATCAGGGCAGAATAGGAATGGAGTTGGGGCAGCCAGTGCACGGTCACCCCACCCAAACTCCACCCCCAGGCCAGCCCTTTTGGCTGGTCTGCACAGACCCTTTAATAGATAAGAAAGAAAACAGTGGATTTGAGGATATATCACCAGGCAAGTGCACTTACAAGGATAATAGAATGGATAAACCTAGATAAAGAAAGAACTATGGTCTTAGAATGCTTTAATTTAAGATACAGGTGTCACACCTATATGTGGCATAGGAAAGCAAACATACACAAAGAATTTGAAAATCACTATATCAGAAGGTCATTGCTCAGAATTTGGATACCACAAAAAAGAAAAATTCTATACAAAATTACCACTATGGGTATCCACACAGGAAGCTTTCTTTGGAAGATGGTGTCAGGTACCAGAATGGCTTAGATATCAAGATATTTTGAGGAAAACAAAGAAGAGGAGAGTATGTAATGAAACCTGTAGAAGATTTGGCATGGTTATTTATTGTATGATAAAATTAAACAACATAAAGATTTCAATGATCACTACTTAAGAAGAGCCCTTCTGAGGGTGTGGTATAAAGTGAAAGCCAAATGGGATGACAAGATACCATTTTGGACAGCGGTGGATGAAGTAGCGATAAGAGAAAATAAACTAGGGAAGGAGAACTGGTTAACGTATCAGGATTTACTAAAAAAGAACAAGCAAGGATTAGAAATAAAAACACAAGAACAGTTAAACCAGGAGGGATATAACTGTAATTGGTTCGCCTACCGACAGTTAAGAGAGTGATTTTTGATAGATAAAAAGACTAAATCTATTGGCCCCATGAATAAAGAGTTTGAGGAGATAACTAAAGCACAGGATAGACATAACATTTCAAAATTATACAAATTATTATTAGAATTAGAGATGGAAAAAGAATTTATCAAGCTGCAAATGGTGAACTGAGCTCAGGATATAGGACAGAATATTGAATTAAGGCAATGGGAAAAAAAACCTGGAAAACAAGACTTAAATTCACTTTAAATTCAGACATCAAAGAAAACTTCTACAAAATGCAATTCCGCTGGTACCTTACAACCCTGTAAATTAGCGAAAATGAGAAGAAATTCCACAAATAAATGTTGGAAATGTGAGAAAAAGATTGGTACTTTTTTTCATTTATGGTGGGATTATAATATGGTAAGAGTCTATTGGCGAAAGATACATAAAGAAATGGAAAAAATATTTCAAACAGATTTGAAATTTGGTCCACAAACATACCTCCTTGGGATGATAGAAGAGGAAAATTTAGAAAAAATATATGGTAAATTATTATTTTATTTAACATCTGCAGCAAGGATAGTGTATGCTGCGAAATGGAAAACAAAGGAAATTCCAAATATCCGAGATTGGGTTAGGAAAATTTTAGATATGGAGATTGAAAAAATAACTTCAGTGCTGAAAAAAAAGGGATAAAGAAACAGATAAAGGTGAATGGAAACCTCTGGTCGAGTATTTGAAAACAGAGAAGGAAATCTGTTTTATAATTGATATGGATTAATGTGATTACGAATTGGAAGAGCTGTGTCAAATGTGTTCGAGTTAAAAGGTTAGATGCAAGTAGTATTACATATGAAGTGGTGAGTAAGAATGGAGAAAACAAAACATAATGTGTAACATTAGACTTAGGATGAGTTGTTAATTGACGTGTCAACTTTTTAGTTTTTGTGGGTTTTTTCGGGCTGTGTGGCCATGTTCTAGAAGAGTTTCTTTCTGACGTTTCGCCAGCATCTGTGGCTAGCATCTTCAGATAGTTTTAGCAGACTTTATCCAGCAAGGAAGTCATTTCAGATACATTCAAATTGGATTATAAAACTAAAGGATTTGATGAAAATGAAAACAAATTGGATAAATTGATAAGAAAAAATGGTTCAAAATCGATATCAAAATTTTACAATGTATTGTTAAAAAGAGAATTAGAACAAAACATGGTGAAAGAAACAATGATGAAGTGGGTGATAGACATTGGGAAAGATATTGACCTAGAAAGCTGGAAAGCAGCAAGGAGAAGAACACAACAATCTACCAGATGTCAGGACTTAAAAGAAAATTATTATAAAATGGAACACTGCTTTTACTTAACTCTAGTAAAGTTAGCAAAAAAATATAAAACATGTGGTAATAAGTGCTGGAAATGTAACCATGTAATAGGAGGTTGGTACCACGTGTCTTGGAACTGTACTTTAGTCAGGTCCTTTTGGAGGAATAGTCATACAGTAATATCTGAGATTTTTCAATTTATTGCCAGAAATACTTATTAAATATGATCAATAAGGCACTGAAAGAGATAGAAAAGAAATGTGGCAGATTGTTGTTATATACAATTACAGCCATGAGATTGATTCTGGCCAAAAAAAAAAAAAAAAAAAAAAAAAGGAAACAAGAGATCCTCAGATAAAGAATGGATTTGGAAATTATTAGATATGATGAAAATTGACATATTAACCACTAGATTGAAAAGATGAAATATATGTAAAGTAGTACAAGATTGGGCCCCAATATTGCAGTACTGTAAGAAGCAAAATTCAAATTTATAGAGATTTTAAATGTAAGAATTAGGGTAAAGTGATCAAAAGAAATCAAACTTGGTGGTTTAACACAGAGAAGAACTGGAATAATAATGTACTTGTATTAAAGACAGTAAGAGTTAAGTGGCTAAAGTTTATACAAACTGGATGAACATGGGGAGTCAAACTGAAAATATGTATACTTCAAAACTATGTTTTATGATTATTTTGAATGATGTCTTTTTGTATACTATATATTGTAAAAATAAAATTTAAAAAGCAACATCTTCTTTGAAGGATCCGGAAGGTAAAGTCCCAGGACTAACAAGGGATGGCTGCAGGAATCATGAAGCTCCCATTCTGAGGGATCACCACCCCATTTCAGTTAGGCTCTAGACCCAAGAGAAATGGACAATATTGACTTTTAACATCTGAAATGGTCCAGGGTATCTTGAGGAATGTTCTTTCATTTTTGCCATCCCATGGACTCAAGTCATTAGATGAGTCACTGCTCCCATTGTCTTAGGACGTTATCACACGGAGTCAAATCTGCTGGTTAATCCACACAAATCCCAAACAGAAACTGGATTTGTGCCTCGCATTTTCACACGACGTCGCACAGAAACTGGATAGAAAGTGGACAGAAACTGGTGTTAACTGAGATCTTTTGAAATTCGGTTGTTTTGAGGAAATGCAAATGTGAAATTAAGGTAATTTTGCATTTGCTGTAATGTGAAAAGCAAATGCGCATTTGGAAGCATTTCCCCGCATTTTCCCATGGTTCCATGGGGTCCTCGAGGCAGCGTCTCCTTCCCCCTCAGCAGACAGCTTAAAGGGCCATCTTGGGGACAGGGAAGGGGACGGGTAGCCGTACGATCGGCGCTCCAACCCCTTCCCCAGGTCGTCCTCGGAGCAGCCGGCCCTCCGCACGGCCGGCGTTCTGAGGAGGACCTCCCGCTGCAGCATTTGCACGCGCTGCGGTGGAAGAGTCGGTGAAAGTGCACCGCAGCCTTTTGCGGTACACCTTCGGTGACTTGAAGGACAGGCAGCCATGGGCCGCCCCAGGAAGCTGCGCTACGGGACCAAGGTATCCCCACATGTCGCCACCCCTGAAAGGAGTGCTAAATTGGCGCTCCTTTCACAAGTCGCTGAAGGTGCGCAGCAAAAGGCTGCGGCGCATCTTCGGCGACTCTTCCACTGCAGCGTGTGTGAATGCTGTGGCGGGAGGTCCTCCTCGGAGCGCTGGCTATACGCAGGTCCGGCTGCTCTGAGGACAACCTGGGGAAGGGGTGACAACTGCAGCGAGTGACAGCCGCAGCAAGTGACAGCCGCAGCAAGCATAGCTATATCTGCGCATGTGCTAGAAGATCATTTCTAGTACATTTACGGGCTTTTCTCACTTGTGCATGAACGTTAAATGTGGTGTTAGCCTGAGCTTACTGTAATTTCAGAATTAAGGTAATTACGTGTGAAAGCCATTTGCGGAATCAAGGTTTATTTTCGGTTTATTTTAGGAATGCCTCATTTCCACTTTATTGTCAGTTTGTGGCCCACATGTGATAACGTCCTTAAACTTTGAAAATAAAGCTGCTGAACTCAAGGAGGATTTATTCTGATGTGGCCCCAGCTCCCTAGACTTTTCTACCCAGAAGATGGTCAAAATGCTTTATATATATATATATATATATATATATATATATATATATATATATATTGGAGGCTTCTTAAGATAGCAAAGCTTAACTTGTTGATTCTAATTCTGTTCTTTTCCATTTTTGTTAATATCATGTGTTAATATATTTTGTTAATATATTATAATAAAACAGATCTCTTGTATTGTTTTAATACTCTTGTATTGTTTTAACCTGTTGTACGCTGCCCCGGTTGCTTTGCAGAGGGGCAGGTTAGAAATAAATTATTATTATTATTATTATTATTATTATTATTATTATTATTATTATTATTATTGATCATTATGTTTTCTTATTCTTAGTGTTATTTCTTTATCTTGTAATTACATGTTAAAATGTAACCCACCTACCTAGGCCCTTATATATGGTATAGGGTGGGATCTAAAATACACATCTTTTCATCAGAGACTTTAGATAAAATTCTTGAAGAGGAAATATCATCATTGTCTTTATTTTTGGAAGATAAATATGAAACTTTGCCTCATCTGGCTGTAGTTATTTTTCTTCTTTTAAAACATGTTACCTCTTTCTCATGGTGAGAGGCAATTCCCTCATAATGGAAATATGAGTTCTAGTTGAGGAAGCATAATGCATCAAATTCTCTGCACCTTCTCAGAAAAAAGAGTTATCTGATCACTGTCATTAATGCTTTGATAATAATTCAAAGATATTACTGTAAGATGTTTCTTGCTTTCCACACCAGAAATTTAGCTATCTTTTCTGATATGAGATGTGTGAAATGTGCTCATGTCTGCAGCTCATCTATGATGGTGAGCAGCTGCCATTCTCTGCTTTTGATGTTGCAGAAAAAAGAAGAAAAGAGGAGCACTTGTATTTCCTCTTCCACATGTTGTACCATCCCAAATTGTCCTAACACTACAAGCTTACATCATTACATTTCTGCAAAGGTGGTCTATGCTCCATTGTGGTATCATGTTATGAGAACTACAGTGGCTCCAACTAGATTTTAGATAAATTCAAAGTTGACATGTGGGCTGGCATTTATGCTTCTAAATAGTCCGAGATCAGGTAACTTGTCACATATGTGTTTCTTCAGATTTTGAGACATTCTGGTGATGCCTTGCTGAACATACCCATGTTTTATATGTTTCCACAATATCTTCTAAAAGCAGGGTCCTCTATATTATGGCAACTTCCTTTCAAAATGCTCTCCAAGTCTGCAATGCAAGTTCTTTGTTGAATTGTGAGCTTTGGTGATTTTAAAACAAATCAAAGATCTGAACCAAGTATTAGTACAGTAACATGTACTGCAGACTTCTCACAGAAAGAACACTTGCAAATGTTCTCATCCTTCATGACAAAAGGTTTGTTGACCTTTAGATATACTCCATCAAGAAAATGGTTAATTGCCATGAGATTTTTTTGCATTTTGGATTTTGTGTGTGTGTGTGAAAAATTAACCTTATAGTTTTGCACGGGAAACCATATTTTGCTCAAAATCCACTGGTCCCCAAATAAAACCAGAAGTCATCTTTTGCACAAAAAACACATTTCTTTACACAAAAATGGTGGAGTTTTTCCCCAGAAGTCCCCCCACCCCAAAAAGTCCCCAAAAGTAAGAAGAAGAAAATATGGAGAAATTGGGAGAAGATGCATAAACTTTCATAATCTTGTCCAGCAAGAAGAAAAGTTTTAAAATAATTAGTTCTTGCATGTAAGAATGAAAGAACAAAAGATTCACATCCCTAGAGAAGACCCACTAAAATTAGTGGAAATGAAGTCAGTCATGCCTAACTTTAATTCCAATTGATTTCATTGAGTGTGCTTTAAGTAGGGCTTAAGTCTCTATCCAAGTGATAGTTTGGCTTTTGTTTGCAGTATTTTTTTCTCTCTATGCCAGACATTGAAGGTTTAACTGTCAGGAGTTTCTCACTGTTTGCACTGCTGATGGTGTTGTCTCTGCTTTATTATTTTATCCACTTTGAATGGTTGGGTTGCTCTTATAATTGTTTAGTTTCTGTAAATCATCTCCAGGGCCCTTTGAATAGAAAGCTATGGTAAATTTGGAAGGAATAAAAAATATATTTATTACAACGAGAAACATTGCAAAGCTCCTTTGTATATTCCAATGGGAAACATTTCAAAGTATCAAAGTATCATACCTGAGGCTTGGTAAAAAATATAAATATGTTAGTATAGTTGGCCTCATAGCCTTGTAAAACAAAGCTGGCAGAGGGGCAGAGCCCCAGAGAAATGAAAACCAAAAGACATATATCCACAATATTTCAGTTTCTCACAAGTGTTTATTGTTCCTTTAAAAAGTTGGTAAAGAGGACAAGTGAGAAGTTGGTGCATGTTTATATCCCTTGACATTTGCCAGAGGTAAGCAGTATATTTCTGTGCATAATAATTCAATCTGGCATACAGTTAACGATACCAATCAAAGGCTCTCTTCATAATGGGGAAATGCACAAGAAGTGTGAGAAAGTGACTTCTGAAAGTGGGAAGAGGACTACAGGATGGGTCTGGAGGACAGTTCTCTGACATGGAACCCACTGGGGACTACACAGATTGCCAAAAATACCAAAATTAAAAAAAATCTGGAAGTGGTCAGAAATCCACATTTGGTTTTGAAAAATGAAGGGAGATGTTTTGTTTTGTTTAATGATTAACAGACTAGCAGGGGAAGCATGCAACCTATTTGAAAGGTAACTTGTCAGTCATGGAGATTTTGACAAGTGCCAATCCATCCATTTTTGTTTTGTTTTTGTTTTGTTTGATAAGTGTAGGCCACCAAAAAAAAAAAAAAAACCTTCTAGGGGCCACACTTTGTCCACTCCTATAAACATAAAGGTAAAGGTATTCCCCGTTGATAAGGCTGTCAAGTTGTATCTGACCATAGGGGGCAGTGCTCATCTCCTTTACAAAGCCGAAGAGCCAGCATTGTCAGAGGTTATTCTGTGATCATGTACCCAGCATGACTGCACAGAATACTGTTTACTTTCCCAACTAAAGCGGTACCTATTTATCTACTTGCATTTGCATGCTTTGGAACTGTTAGGTTGGCAGAAGCTGGAACTAGTAGTGGGAGCTCATTCCATCAGGCACTACCTGGGCCTCAAACTGCCAATCTTGAAATCAACAGAGTCAAGGCCTATGCAGACTAGTCAAAAGGGCTGGTGGGGGGGGGGAGAGTTGGGGCAGGTCGACCGCATGCCAGCCACTCCAACTCAGCCTATGCCACCATCACGGCGTACACCTGACTGCATGGCACATGGCATCAGGGCACCCCATTGGCTCAGAGTGTAGACACACTTTGCCAAAGGGGTGCAAAAAAAAAAAAAAGCCACCACAGCAGTGCTAAGGGCAGCTTTTTGCCACCCCAAAAGAGAACAGCAATTGCCAGCTCTTTTTTGAGTGACAAAAAGCCAGATTGGGGCTACAGCATGTGGTTGCTGCAGCCCCAATCCGGTGCTCCCAGGGGCGGCACAGAGCTGCCCCTTAGGGGCCATATGTATGGCCCCTCAGTGTCTTAACCACTTCAGCCACCATAATGGCTTTCGGAGCACACAAATTGCAATAGCCCTTAGGCTCAAACTACATGTGAAAGGAATAACCCCATTTAATTACACTTGAACCCAGACCTGCTCTGGGATTAAATCGGGAATGAGGGAGGTCTGCTGGAGTACAAAGAGGACACACGTGGAATAAATGCCATGGCTTAACTTTGCCCTCACTCACTCCAAAAAGCACTTTTCAATTAATAGGTGTGACAGAAAAGAGGTGGTTGGGATAAAAGACTACAAAGAGAAAGGTGGCAAATGAAGAGTCAGTTCTGCTCTCTATTTTGTTTCTTTGAGCCATGCACCCATTTCACTCAAAAATATAGATCTCCCCGCCCACCAAGTTGATAAATAATTGAGAGGGCCTCTGTTTTAAGCAAACAGACATGGTGCTACTAACTTGTAATTTGAATCTCAGAAAACACATAATGCTACATTCCCAAAGCACAAATCAAATTTTTAGCCATATACCTCTCAAATGCTACAGTTCTGCGAATTTCAGAATTCAGTGTATGCTATTAAAGTACTAGATCCATTCCCTCTCATGCTTTTCCTATTGTTATTACTGAAATCATCATTGTAAATGCTGGTTTTTGATAATCACCTTAACCATATTTTGAAGTACAATTGTAAAGGAATTATCCCTTCTGTTCTTGGCCTTGCATTACTAGTGACATAAGTGAATCAGGCAAATTAAAAACTTGATAGTCTGCATTAAGACTTTTAGCTCATTGATGTTTGCTGGTCATAAGCTGCAATCTTATTTTTCAAGATGTGGTTATTTCACTGATTATTTGTGCTCTTCTGAAGTATTTACTATAGTCACAAAATGAAAAATAAATAAATAAACCAAATATCATTCAAATAAGGGACTGTAGTCAGGTGGGTTCTTTGTCTGTCTGCAAGGCTCCAGTAGTAACTCTCCACCAGATGATGTGATTATTTCTTCCTGGTAAAATAAAATACATTGCATGAGAAGAATGAAAAATAATTTACTATAGGAGTACAATCCAAAATATACTTTTTTAAGCTCAACTGAACTTACATTTCAGAAAACACAGACTGCAATATGTTTTACAGTTGTGTAAGTTTCAATAGTTAGGATTAAACCAATACAATAGAGGCATATTAATTACATTTTACATGTGCTGAGTAGTCATTAGTCAATAATTTATTTTCTTCCATCACATGGCTGAGGAATTTGTGGCCCTCCAGATTTTATTGGGCTATAACTCTTATCACCCCCCACCATAGGTTATGCTTGCTAGGGGGTAACAGTACAAAGAGGATGGAGACACAGCATATATAAGAATCATAGGTGTGGATGATTTTTGGTGTCTCTCTCTCTGAAATGCTGGAGATTTGAGGAGTGAAGGCAAATTCATATGGGGAGGTACCTTATTTGGAAGTAACTTTCTCATCCCCTCACCTTAGTTAAACTTCTGGGCTTCTCCCTGCTTCATTTGCTGAAAATAAAAGTGAGCTACATCCATCATGGCAGTTTAGTTTCCTCTAATGAGGAACACACACACACAAACACACACCCAGGCAGGCAGGCAGGCAGGCAGGTCTATGAGTGAATGCTTAATCATCTAAGTCTAGTTCAGCTTGATAAAAAGAGAGCCATGTTACTCACATACATACATGCTTTCTGTTGGGGTAGGAGCATATAAATTCACTCAGAAATACCAGTTCTCTTTCCCTCTCAATGCTATAGCACTAACTAATCACATGAATATCATACAACATATTCTTAACACATTCCCATTTATTTTGATCTTACATAGGGGAGCTTTTTTTTTCCTTGTCTTTTTAATGTAAATTTTCTCTATTTACACTTGCATCACATGTGTCTGGTTCATTTGGTGTAGCTAACTAAACTTCAGTCATTTAGAACATTTCAAAAATGGATTTGTTTTCTTCCGCCTTCACTTACCAACCATTACTCACTGAAGGAATGATTTCTTGCCATATTTGGCACATTCAGATTCTTGGGGTATCTTAAAGATTCCCCATCCACTACCCACACTCTATATTTCTGATATGGAGGTTCTTTGCTTGTTTTTTAACTCACAAAGCCAAAGCCAGAGATCAGAAAAACCAAGCTACTACAAGTCAAAAGGATACAACCAATTGATTTTTATTGAAGTAGAAAATACCCAATGTCAGGAGCTCCCTCATGGTGTCAAGGATCATATAACAACTTCCCTATGACTATAGCCTCTAAATCACAGGAGGAAAGATTACACAGATATGTTACATATTTCAAAAAATAATAATACTGTGGCCCAGGAGAACCACTATCAATCTTGATAGCATGATTGCAAGAACCAAATCAAGTGTGATGACAATTCCATAATCCAGGGGCAGCTATTGGATCCGCCACTCTGGGAGTGCAAATCCATTCTTGATTCTCCTGTCACTTCTCCAGAAGCTGCTCTGGATGGAATAGGAAAACTTCCAGGGGCAGCCCTGACCATGACAGCTCCTGTTTAATTTAAAGCAACTAAAAGGAAGAGTGACAGTAAAATCAATAAAATATTTGCCATCCCTGCAAGAGCAGATCCACCTACCATCCCTGTCTTGATCAGCTTGACAATGAGGGCATATTCCCATGAACATCTAATGTGGCAAATGAGCACAGCTGTATGTTAATCATACATCTGCTGCATCTAGACCCAACTCCAAAGTCTCTAGGCTCCAAAGTACACTGTCCTAAGTTGCCATCCTTTGGTATATTAAGGATGCCACCTTTCAAAGCTGGAACAGTTGTATCCTCACCCTTTGACACATCAGCAAGGCAAAGTGTGTAAACCATCCAGTGTAAACAAATATTTATTCCTATTAATTATTTTTAATTCATCAAATTAGAGCTAGAAATTGATGCAATCCAATATATTTCCTCACCAGAGAGTAGACCATACTGAACTGACAGTGAGTACAGAGGTATAGAATTGGGCAAGGACTATGGTGTTGGGCTCTTTGTACTCTCTGGCTTTTCAGAAAGCATGCACTTACACGCACATACACACACACCCCTACTGACCAAGATCTTGTTTTTCTGCAGGTGGAACTGTGCTATGTGTCTCCTTTCAACTCCCCATACCCTGATCATTTAGCAGCTACTGTGTGTGTGAACACACACAGCCATTCAGTGGCTGGGGAAGAGGGGCAGGGGGTAGGAGAAGTTCCTGGCCGTGTCCCCATGGCATCTGCTGAGATCTACCAAGATATTTTGGGGGTCTCTATGAAATATGTTATTTTCTTCATTTGCTATGAAGACATTGCCAGACACTTCTCTGATCACCTCCATTCTCCATCTGCCACTGAATGGCCATGGAAACAGGGCTGTTGCAGAAAACTAGTGAGTCAGAGTGTGGGCATTGGTCATTGTGGAGAAAGGAAGAGAATGCCAACTTCCACAGTGACCAAAAAAATCCATATGCAAGCATGCATGAGACTTATGTTTGTGTATGTCACTAAGATGACATCAGCCATTGTGTGTCATATCTCTTTTAAACAACCTACCCATGTCAGATTTTTAAAAAAGAAAAGAAAAGGAATATTGTTCTTTGTTGCCTTATAAACCCTATCTTCTCTGTTGAGAGGACTGGCAATGAGAACCAAAACCAGGGCTAAATTAAATTTCTCTGTCAAAAGAAAAGGATGAACCTTGTCCATTCACATTTTTCTACCTATGAGTATGATCACAAAGCATGAAGTATAATATATTCACCCAAATCAAAACATGGCAACCCATGCTGGAATACTTGTGGAGCAGTATGGAAGAAGGGTGATTCCTCAGAAGCCAAGACTATGATCTGGAAGCAGGCCCACCAACACTTTCTAGCCAAAAAGGATCCATAAGAGCTTGTCTCCCATGACCAACCCTCTGAAATTCCCATTTGATGGTGCTGGTGGCTGCCATGTCAGCAAGTATGGTGAAACAACACTACATTTGAACATGAACCTTAAAGGTCCTATCTCTAGTGCTGAACTTATTTTGCTATTGCAGCTGTATGGGCACATGCCAACAAACACATTGCAATATTTCATTGAGTTTATAAAGCAATTCAGAGCCAGAACCCAAAACTTAGTATTGTAATTGCATGAAAGGTAAAAAGAGCTTGAAAGTTCAGCACCTCAAAATGCTTTTTTAAAGTAGTAGACTAAAACCTGAGACTGATTCATTGCCCCACTGACACAGAAGCCATGGGCCATCGATGGCCCTTGAAGTGCTATGGAAAAATACTATGAGGGATTCATATTCAGACAGGAGTTTAGATCCCTGGGTGTATAGGACCTAGTTTTGAGACTGATCGAAAAACTTGCAGTGTGAGTGTCAGCATGTTAGGAAGCATTTTCTTTTTAAAGTGGATTAAATAATAGAAGGTAGTTTGCCTGATACCACAGCATTTTTCTGCCATTACCATAGTAAACTCTGGGTTTTTCCCTCTTTTACTTACCTGTATTTGTGTTATTACAGTGTATTCAGATGGAAAAGACATAAGAGCTAGTGACTGCAGAGATAAAGAAGGAGCAGCATCGCAAGATATGGTTAAATCTGTTTCCCATTTGACCACAGACAATTATGCAAGAACTGCCTGCTCACTTTAGGGGCAGAGCAAGTCCTCTAACAAGCTTGTCATAGCTGCAGCCATTGATTTTGTTCTCACTAGGGAACATCCCAATCTATTTTATTTTGAATGTCAGAGGCTAAGGGACGTTTTGCTTCTGACAGGTGTTCCTGTGTTCTCTCCCTAGATGAATGGGCTTTTGCATGCTCTCTTATTGCCTATGATGAGTAAGCAGAGAGCAAGACAAAGGGGGGGGGGGTCAATTCAAGCTTGTTGCTGCTACAGAAAGAAGTGAGCACTGAAGACATGGCAGTCTGTGTGTCATCAGAGTTGAAGCATTTGATGTGTGTGGACAGGAATCTGCTCCAGGATTTAGTTTGCCCAAACGATTTTGGGGTATAGGGTCCACCTAGGAGAACTCCTTTAAAGTTTAGCCTGTTTGTGGAGCTTAGCATCCTTGGTTCTATATCTTGGGCTGAGATTCTGCAAGAGCACAAAAGGTGGGACTGAGCATGAAAACCAGCTTCCTGACAGTGCCAGCTTTCTTTTCTCTTCTTTTTTTAATGCAGTTTTTAAAAAGCTTTATTGCTGAATATATAAACTTCAAATTGGATATTGAGGCATGGGGGACTGTGACCAAACAAGATGTGAACTCACATCACTGACATCATTTGGCTTCAAATGTACAGTGTTTGTTTTTGTTTTTTTAAAGAAATGGCTGGAGTAGAGAAGAACCCTACCAATCAGGACCATGGTAAGAGAGAGACAGGGGCTTTAATCCTTTACCCCAGCCATGGCCTTTGTTAGACTGGAAAGAATGAGATGTACCTGCTATTCCAGTTGGAGTAAAGCTGCCATTCATGGCAAAGAGAAACAGTGAAAGAGGACAGCAAATGTATTTGAAAAGTCTCTGGAAGGTGCTGAACCTATTTTGAGAGCTCCTTCTAAGGACAGGATGAAACCCAGACCAGACTGACCATCTCACTGATATGGAAGCCACCAGATAATGCTATTTTATGAGAAGCAGAAGTTTCTTTACTTTCACCTCCAACTCTCTCCTTTATTTGCCATTGACTTGTCCCTGAGTTAGCCACCACTACTGCCTAAAGAAACCTCAGCTCAGTTTTCCAGATTAAGACTTTAGATTTAAACATCTCCACTCCAAAAAAGTATCTGTGTGTACCTGGGTTCTGCAAACAGAGGTTACATTCAGAGCCTACTGCTGGGGACCTAACACTAATTGCCAGTGCCTCCTCTGAGCCCAGTATTAAAAAATGTATACCACAAACACAGCTTTGAAGCATCTTTCACACAACACCCTTGACAAAACATCATTTAGGGGCATTGTGGGGAATTTAAAAGGTGCCTAAACAGGCACTGCTCAGAACGCTCCGTTGCCCATTTCCCACCCTTAAACCTGGAGCTAGCTCTGACTGTAAAGATTAATTTTATAATGCTCTAGCACACTCCTTCCTTTTGAATTATTCACCTCCTGAATTCAGTGATTGATCTCTGTGTAGCCAGTAATACCTTGTGGAAATCAATAAGGTCTGTGAGTGTTGCATGTCGGTTGGGATCCACCCCTAAGAAGCTGTAGAAATCACCAGAAGCATCCACCAGAAAATGTTTGAAACCACTCTGATGACGATAGGACAGTGCATATCCCCAGATTTTCTCACTGACCCGTACTAGGAAAGCTCCTTCAGACTTATTCATCAGCAGCTCTTCTGCCTCTTGGCGACTAATAATTCCTGCCAAAAAAGAGAGAGCAAAAACTGGATTAAGCAGGTAATGGTCCTGAGAGGACTTGAAAACAGATGTGCAGTCTATTAAAAGGCATAATTCAAGCATCACATGAAGCAGGTTGTACCTTGCAAAATTTTATAACAGATAAAAGGCCTTAGCCTTTCAATCACCATTACACCCACGGAGAGATATCCTATTTGTCTACTAACCCTTTAAGAATCTCAGAGCCAGGGCAGGACCATGGGTGACCCAATGTGGATCTACACAGTATGTTCTCTTGGGATGACTGGTTGAGAATTTGTACTAGCAATACAGAAGGTAAGAGGTCTTGCTCTGATGAGTAGAGAAAGGCAGAAAGCCAGATACATTTTTATGAGAAGCTTGGCCTTCCAAGAGACTTCACTTATTAAGGGCCTACGCAGACTGCCAGAAATAGTGCACATTAAATTGAGGCACTGCCCTGGCTCAGTGCTAGGGAATCATGGGAACTGTATTTTATTGTGGCACCAGAGCTCTCTGACAGAGAAGACTCAATGTCCCAGAAAAAAATACAGTTCCCATGATTCCCTAGCACTGAGCCAGGGCAGTGCCTCAATTTAATGTGCACTATTTCTGGCAGTCTGCTTAGGCCTATAGTCTGCCAATTAGAGGATGGTGTTTTACATCCTTTTCCCCTTCTGTGCTTCA
The DNA here is from genome assembly GCA_026167975.1 of Phrynosoma blainvillii. Taxonomy (NCBI): domain Eukaryota; kingdom Metazoa; phylum Chordata; class Lepidosauria; order Squamata; family Phrynosomatidae; genus Phrynosoma; species Phrynosoma blainvillii. The sequence goes on from JANUYF010000003.1 coordinate 141,610,524, forward strand.
CTATACTAGGCCCCAGCTTCAAGTTTCTGATTCAAGTCTAGGAAGCCCAAAACTTTCCAGCATGAGAATCCACACTCCTGCTTTTTTAAAAAGTCTACCAATGAAAATAACATCGCTGGAACTGCTACCTCTGCCCTTAAAATGCAGAGTTTAAGAATGACCAAATTATGAATCTAGGGCAGGCTTAAAGAGGTTTTGGCTTGTGAAGCTGTATACAAACTGGGGTTTCCCAATCTCACCCACCAAGGTTCAAGTGGAAGCTCTGCTCCTTTGCTCTGTCCTATAATGGAGCAAATGGAAAATATTTATGTCCAATCTATTGCAGGTACAGAATAAGCTCTTTACTATGTCTCAGGAGCACAAGACATTTTCCTTGCTTACAGCTAACAAAGGAATTTGGACAGATCAGCTGAAAAGGAGGGGTGTTTGCATTTGCAGATGCATATCTGTATGAATACTATTGGGGGTGAATGATGTGTGTGTGTGTGTGCGTGTGTGTGAATGAAATATGTTTATGATTAGGGTATATATGAGAGAGAATATGGGGAATGTGCCTGCAGTGGTTCAACCCACTTTGAATGATAGGAGTGTGCTTTTCAAAATTATTTGTTTCCATAAGGAATAATAAATATAATCAGTTTTCTCCATGCTGTGGGAATGTTTTTAAAAAGTCCAGTTTTCAAAGAAACTCTGGCAGAAGGAAAAAATATTCCCTTACTAGACTAACTTGTGAAAACATAGCCACTTACAGCAATCCTCACTTGGCTTCCCCCTGTCCTTTCCATCCAGCACTGCCATGTAATGGCCAAAAAGATAAAGGCAAACAAGGATCTACATAAATTGTTATGTCAGAAAATAGATCTTTATGGTAATCATCACACAGCTTCCCCTCATCCTGATCCCCTTAATGGCAATTGAAGGTTGCAGAGGTGGTAAACCAAGCAAGTATTGCTGGTAGCAGCCCTGATCTTCACTCAGCTTCCCTTCACCCCACCTTCTTCCCCTGGCATGGCCACATAGTGGCTTCAGGATGAGGGATGCCAAGCAAGGATTGCTATATGTAGTGACATCCCTACTCAGATTGCACCTGCCCTCTTTCCTAACACAGCCATGCAGGGGCCGCTAGGAGGGCAACAAGCAAAATAATAGCCATTCATGGCTATTATTCATTCACCCCACAGCACTTCTTCCTATAAAGAAATGGCCCCAACCTGCCTGCCCCCTCAAAAAACCCACTCTAGGTGTCATAGGAAGCATTTTTACCATATTTTAGCTCCCAAGGAGAGACCTTTATTAAATAACAGGAAGTGAGCAAATGTTGTTTCCAATTTACTTTCAGTTTTGAAAAAAAAAAACTTATTCTGGGCCTAAATTGGCCTCAGGAGACCTAAACTGTGATGAAAATATCTCACACCCCCAGAAGGCATCTGGGGCAAGAAATGTTGGCATGTAAGGATCCTGGTGGCCACAAAAATAGCCCTAGGGGATGCATGCAGCCTACAAACTTCACTTTGCCCATCCCTGTTTTAGTGGCCAGTGGGAGGGCAGAGATACAACCACTAAGAATCATTGCAAAGTGATAGAGTCATTCTCAGGGATCTTCTGGTACTCTTATGAAGATCCAGAAAGAGGATGGCATTGTCATCATGTTCTGGCTATTGAAACAGCAATGTTCCTTAGCTGCGTCATCTTCCCAATATCACTACATGGACATGAGGAGGCAGGAGAAAGAGGATCCTGGCCCTGGGTTGGGGTGGGGGTTAGAAATTGGTTTTTTGTAGATGTATTTGTAGATTAGGAGAATGAAAGGTGGCCTTCAGGAGGTTTTTTTCATCAGTTACCCAGCACTCAAGAAGCCACTTTCTTCCCACCCACCCCAATTCTTCAAACATTTTCCGATCTTTATTGAATGACAACCTCATCTACCACTGCCTCCAGTGTCTCAATCCAGAGGTAAATTGAACCTGGGACCCCAAATGGTTCTTCATCTGTGGAAAACTCCTCATCTGTACTATTAGGCACTTTGGACATGGCTAAGTAGAGGCCTCCTGAATGTGCAGCAACTGCAAACTACAGTAAGCTTTAAGTACGGATTTATTCAAATAATTTTGTTCCCTGCAAAATACAACATCCATTAGTGTATGTACATGTAGAATTACTAGATGATGGACCAGTGAAAGCAGGTAATTATCAAACATTTGAGAGGTGCATAGGAAGTATTTAGGTCTGCATAATTCTGGTTGCACATTTGTAATTCAGGAACAATAACAAATATATACTCGCCTATATGACACCTATGGTATGAAGCTTCATCATTCTAATGTAATGTATCATTACCAAGAAGACTCATTCCATAATTAAGCTCTTTGTTAAGCTAAGATTTCATGTCCCTGACTTTTTGGCATTTGGATTATCTCACTCTGAAAATGCAAATATGAGAGTTAATACAGCTGACAACAGTTCTGCCTTCAACTCATGGTCAACACCTTCCTCTGCTAAGGAAAAAGAGAGATGACGTGTTTGTTCTTAATTCAGAATGTCCCATTAGCTAGAGTATTGCAATCAGTTCACAGAGAGTGCCTGAGATTTTTGCAGTAATTGGCATTCTCACTGACAACCTTGTGATTCTCTAATAGCAATGCTCTCCTTCAGGTGCCTTATGTCTCTGTCAAGCAAACTGTATTAGAGCAACCTAAAATGTTACCTGAATAGAGAAAGTATCAAACAGCTTTTAGAATCATAGATACTAGACAGGACTCAAATAGTTCCAAGGGTCATGCTGAAGACTGCTGTCCATATTGCACAATATAACTGACAGTTTGCTGTATTAAAATGTATCAACTATATATATGCCTGTGGGTAGTTTGAATCCTATCTTTAAAGCAATAGGCAGAGGAGGCTGTGCAAAGATTATTTGGGGATAACTGCTATTTTTTGAGAGCACAGGGCTGGCCAGAACATAGACAATGTGTGTGTGTGAGAGAGAGAGATGAGTTTGAAAGTTGGAGGCAAATATAGTGTTAAGAGTTAATGTTCTTCCTCCAAGGACCTCAAGAAGTTTATCATTCATCATCCCTCTTGAAACCTGTAGAGGTAGTGTAAGTGATAAGACTGATGGCCAGCAGCTGCCTTACCATTATGCAGAGTGTGACCACCAGTTTAGATAGTGGATGGTGGGGAGGAGGCACAAACTGGTGGTGAAGTGCTGGATGAGAAAACTGTTTGTGTCCTATGTCTCCTACCTTAGCTGGCTTCCTTCAGCTGTTCTGCACAATGCTATCTTGTCAACAAAGTTGAAGAAAGATTCAATTGCCAGTCCAGTTTGATCCTGTACATGGAATGGGGGATACATTTTTTTTATTTTTTATTTTGCCTCAAGAAGCAAAATATCTGAGGCCAGAAAACACCATTCATGGCTAAATGAGGATTTGAACCTCAACAGAGCCAACTCAAACACAAGACTCTACCCATGACACCACACTGGGTCTCTGATTTTACCAATGCTATTTCTCTCAGGATGCTGTCAAGACTGATGATGAAGATTATCACACAAGGGCATTTTGCAGTTTAATAGCACTATTCTATCATTATTAATCAAAAATGAAACAATGAAGATTTTAAAACACTTTCACACTGGTCGCAAAAATGGGGCATTAACGATTTACAAGCAGTAAAACAGTGCTTTTATATTCCACAGGTCAGCACCATTAATTATTTTTTAAATATGCTGGGTTTGTTATTCCTGCAGCATGACAGGAGGCAAGAGGGACTCTTCCCATGTTTCTTCAATCCTAGCAAATCGTATAATGAGTACTGTTGGAATATGGACAGGATATGCAGTCAAAGTGGAAATATAAAGATGTGTGAAAAATCTCTTCTGAAAAAAGTGTCTAAGGGTCTTTGTAGACTGCTAGGAAAAGTGCAAATTGAGTCCACTTTAACTGCCCTGGCTCAGTGCTAGGGATTCATGGGAACTGTATTTTTTTCTGAGACATTGAGCCTTCTCTGTCAGAGAGCTCTGGTGCCACAATAAACTACAGTTCCCATGATTCCTTAGCACTGAGTCAGGGCAGTTAAAGTGGACTCAATTTGCACTATTTATGGCAGTCTGCAAAGGCCATCAGTCAACAAAGAGGACTCAGCCTGCAGGTGGTTTGAAACCAAAACTATTTCACACTGAACAGAATAACAAGGATGTTGAACCTGGGAAAACAGGATGCTAGAAGGTAAACATATGATCTCATCTGGTTTTCATGGGAACCAGGTCACATGGGGAGTGACACACAGCTAGGGGCAACCAAGGAGGTGGAGTTATGGGTTAAGCTCCTTTGTTCTCTTTGTTAGAACTTGCCTTGCTTTTTAATTGAACAACAACAAGTTGTGATCCTATGGTTTCTATCATCTGCCAGATGGATTGTACATAGTTCTTTTCTGTTTTTACTATGCAACAATAAAGCTTTACTTTGGATTTACAATTCTGTCTTCATGGAAAACTAAAGCTGCTGGGGCAATACAGAAAACAGCATTTCCAGGATGGCTGATGAAAGGAAGCAGTCTTCTGATCTCTGCTACATCTACATTTACATCACACAAATCAACAAAAGGTTATGGGTGCCAACCATGACTTCGGCTGTGCCAGAGAAGGGCAGAGAAGGGCAACAGAGAAGGGCAGAAAAGGCTTCTGGAATTCATCAGCTGTAAGTAATCATCTACACTTCTGGTGGGCTGCATGTTTTAAAAGCTGTCTGGCCATTTGGCAGAAGTGTTAGGCTCTTGAACAGCTGTGTTCTGAGCCTGAACAATCTCTAGACCAGGGGTAGGCAACCTTTCCCCTTTAAGGGCTGAGGGATTTCAGCTCCCAGAATAGCAGGAGCTATTGCCCAACATGGGACTTTTGGCCAACATGGCTGAGGCTTCTGGGAGCTGAAGTCCCTCGGCCCTTAAAGGAGAAAGGTTGCCTACCCCTGCTCTAGACAGTGAAAGCAGGAAGCTGGGAAGCTAGAAAGGCTGCAAGGACTCTTTTGAGTGCCAATTGTGTGACAATGGATGCAGTCAAGTTCCCTAAGCTTAATTACTCTAATTACAGCTCTTGGAGCACTAATACAGAATCCCTTTTCGTCAGGGAAAATCTGTGGGTGATAGTCCGAGATGGGCTTCCACAGGCACCCACACCAGCAGATGTGGAAAGGAATGATAAAGGAAGAGCTACTATCTTGTTAACAATCTCAGAAAGTGAATTAAATTATGTGAGAGATAAAACATCAGCCAAAGATATTTGGGACTCTCTTAAGGACATACACCACTCTAATACAGCATTGTCTAAAATTATTTGGTGTAGGAAACTTTATGCCCAAAAGATGGAAAAAAGACAATCTACAGAAAAGCATCTGGAGATGATGCAGGACTTGTTCAATCAAGTGCAAATGAGAGGAGTCCAGCTTCCAAGAGAACAAATAGCTTAGATTTTGCCGAGGTCCCGCTCAAGAGACTTTGATAATATATTGCATGGCCTTCAGGGAGTTCCTGAAGCACAAATTACTATGGAGTTGGTAGCCTCCAGAGTTCTAGAAGAAAGCCAAAGCTGCAGGTTTGAGGCAGGACTTCAAAGGCAGCCAGAAACATCACCAAGGTCCACAAATGTTATGGAGGGAGCATCCAGAGAGATGCAAGTGGAAAAGGCAGCTGTGTCCAAAGAGAGGACATGTTTCTACTGCAAGAAAGCAGGTCATCTGAAATGGGATTGCAGGAAATTTGCAGCAGACAAGAAGAAAAAGATCCAACAAGATCAACCAAGAGACTTCGGGACTAAAAAGGGTACTGCAGCTGTTACAAAGGGCTGTGACAGTGTGACTCAGCAGGTGGTCAATTCAGTCTGGATTTTGGACTCTGGTGCCACTGGACATATGGTAAACACTCCTGATCTTCTCAAAAGTGAAAAACCCTCCAATGTGGCTTCAGTTGCTTTGGCTGACGGAGCTGCAAGAGAGATCAAGCAAATGGGAATTGTTTTCATCCCTGGGTTTAGTAAAGAATTTGATAATGTTTTCTGTGTGCCTAAATTGCAAAACTGTTTAGTTAGTGTGTCTGCTTTGACCACTGAGGGGTATGGATTGCAGTTTGTGGCGGAGGAGTGTGTGATCACCATGAATGGTGAGGTTTGTGCAAAAGCTGTGAAAAGGGATAGAATGTATTACATGCTAGAGAAGGCAGAATATGCACAAGTTAATAATGTGCCATTACATTCAGATTATGCTCATTATTTTCACAGAGTGATGGGACATATTGGTTTCAATAGTCTTGAGGAACTAGGGGAAGTGTGTCCAGATTTCAAAATGTCTCCCTGTTCAAATCACTTGGAGTGCTCAGTTTGCAGCAGGATAAAGTTGAAGGCTTTTCCTGTGGCAAAAAAAAAGCAAGCGCATAGCACAAAAATCTTTTCAATACATTCATGCTGACCTTGCAGGGCCGATGGGCAAGTCGCTAGGGGGCAACAAATATTTCATGGTAATTGTGGATCATTTTACCAGGTTTTCTTATGTGATGTTTCTGAAGGAAAAGAGTGAAGCAGCAGAGAGTTTCAAATATTGAGTTAACATGGGAGTTTGAATACAAAGTGGGGTCTTTGATCACAGACTGGGAAGGAGAATTCTTATCTCACAGTTTGAGAAACTGGTTGAGAAAGAAGAATTCACCACAGCACCACCAATCCTGCAGTTCCTCAGGAGGATGGTTTGGTGGAGAGGAGAATAGGTGTCCTAACGGAGATGAAGGATTGTACGATGTTAGATGCGGAAGGACCTGAACATCTGTGGGGTGAAGCTATTCTTACAGCAAATTTTCTGACAATCGACTTTGGAATTCAGCTGTAAAGAACACCCCATTTCATATGCTTTATGGATGACCACCTAATCTGAAATACCTCAGAGTGTTTGGCAGTATGCAATTGTGTATGTGCCAGCAAATTTCAGAAAGCAAAATGAGCCCAAGTGGTGGAGGTTGATGTTTGTGGGATATTCTGGGAATAGCTACAGGTTTCATCTTGGTGGTGGGGAAATCTTGCTATCCAGAAGTGCCAACTTTGAAAAGCATTTGGGTTGGGAAAGATTGCATTCCAACAAAAAGATTGCATTCCAACATTCTTAAGTTGGACACTTAGAGATGAGTACCAGAAATGGAAGAGTGGTAAAACAATAATCAACATCCACAGTCAGTGAGTCAAGCATATCAGATCAGTCAACACAAACATGACCAACCACATCTAGGTTATCTGAGACAAAGAGACACAGAGATAGAGGACTTCACACAAGTTCTGACACTGAAGATGAGGGAGGTAGAACAAAAATGTTTTTGCCTAGGAGAACACAATGAGTGAGAAAGCCTCCAGATCATTTTGTAGTACATGAAGCTAGAGCTTGTACAGTGGTGGCTGATGAGTCTGAGAGTTTCAAGGATTTGCAGAGTTTTCCTGATGAGGAAAGGGAGAAATGGTTTTCTGCTATGGCGCAGGAGTACATGTCTTTGGTAAACAAGGAAGTGTTTGAAATTGTTGAAAGACCTAAGAATCACAAGGTGATAGGTTGCAAGTGGGTTTACAAGAGAAAAGAGATGCCAAACAGTAGTCAGAGATACAAGGCTAGATTGGTAGCAAAAGGTTTTGCTCAGCAGAGGTTTCAGAACTTTGACAAAACATTTTCTCCTACATCTAAGCCTGAGAGCCTGATATTGATTTTGGCTTTAGCAGCAAGGAGGGGCCAGTCTGTGCAACATTTTGATTTTGAGACTGCATATTTGAATGCTTGTCTTGAGGAGGATGTGTTCATGGAAAAACCTTTGGGTTTTGAACAGGACAGTGATAGAAAGATGTACAAGTTGAAAAAGGCTTTGTGTGGTTTGAAGCAAAGTTCCAGGAGTTGGAATCTTTGTATTCATGATGAGTTAGTGAAACTTGGTTACAAACGCAGCATTGCTGACACATGTGTTTACACAAAGGGTGATGTTACATTGGTTATTTACGTTGATGACTTGTATGTTGCAGCGAAGTCAGAACAGGAAATTCAAGCAGTGAAGAAGGAATTGTCAAAAGATTTTGCTATCAAGGATTTAGGTCCTCTCAGGTCCTACCTTGGGATTGAGGTTCAATGGACTGAGGATGGCAAATGTTTGTTGACTCAGCAAAAGAAGATTGAAAGGCTAATTGAGAAATGTGGATTGCAAAGTGCTAAAATAGTGAAAAGCCCTATGTCTGTTGGTTTTGTCAGTAGTGAGACAAGTGAGTTTGAAAATCCAGAATTGTTTAAAAGCACTGTTGGAAGCTTGATGTTTATAGCAATCAACACCAGGCCAGATATTGCGTTTGCAGTTGGTGTGCTTAGCAGAAAAGCAAATTGTCCAAAAGTTGAGGATTGGACAGCAGTCAAACATTTGTTGAGATACCTGAAAGGTAGCAAAGACCGGAAACTTGTGATACAAGGCAGCATGGTTGGGCTGGAATGTGTTGTAGATAGTTTATTTGCTTCAGAATTACATGACAGAAAGTCAGTCACAGGATTGTTGATCAAGTTTGGAGAAAGTCCAGTAGTTTGGCATAGTAGAAAACAGAGTAACGTAGCATTGAGTACAAGTGAAGCAGAGTTTGCAACTTTGTCGGAAATAGTTAATGAGATACAGTGGATTAAGCAATTACTTCAGGATTTAGGTGAGAATTGTTCTGGGCCTGTTTTGATCCATGAGGATTCACAAGCATACATTGCCATGTCAGAGGCTAAAAATTTGAAGTGCAGAACAAAGTACATTGGTGTGAGGTATCAGAATGTCAGAGCATTGATACAGAGAGGGGTTGTGCATCTACAGTTCATTGAAACACAACACAATTTAGTGGATATTTTCACAAAGGCTCTGGGAATAGAAAGACATGAACAGATGTCATTTCTAATTAGAATGGCACCTTAAGTGCACAGTTCTAGCCATTGAGCTAAAAAAGGTTTTGATACTGTAAATAACATGCCTCACACATCTATACATTTCAAAGGGGATTGTTGGAATATGCATGGGATATGCAAAGTGGAAATGTAAAGATGTGTGAAAAATCTCTTCTGAGAAAAGTGTCTAAGTCAGGGGTAGGCAACCTTTCCCCTTTAAGGACCGAGGGACTTCAGCTCCCAGAATCCCAGGAGCTATTGGCCAACATGGGAATATTGGCCAACATGGCTGAGGCTTCTGGGAGATGAAGTCCCTCGGCCCTTAAAGGGGAAAGATTGCCTACCCCTGGTCTAAGTCAACAAAGAGGACTCAGCCTGCAGGTGGTTTGAAACCAAAACAATTTCACACTGAACAGAATAACAAGGACGTTGAGCCTGGGAAAACAGGATGCTAGAAGGTAAACATATGATCTCATCTGGTTTGCATGGGAACCAAGTCACATGGGGAGTGACACACAGCTAGGGGATGGTCTAGAGCAGGGGTAGGCAACCTTTCCCCTTTAACAGCCGAAGGACTTCAGCTCCCAGAATCCTAAGAGCTATTGGCCAACATGGGACTATTGGCCAACATGGCTGAGGCTTCTGGGAGCTGAAGTCCCTCAACCCTTAAAAGCAAAAGGTTGCCTACCCCTGGTCTGGAGGCTGGGATAAAGCTGATCAGCCTATCATTATGTAGGTTGCCACCCAGGAGGTGGAGTTATGGGTTGGGCCAAGGGCTCCTCTTTGTTAGAACTTGCCTTGTTTTTCAACTAAACAACAACAAGTTGTGATCCTATGGTTTCTATCATCTGCAAGATGGATTGTACATAGTTCTTTTTGTTTTTACAATGCAACAATAAAGTTTTACTTTGGATTTACAATTGTGTCTTCATGGAAAACTAAAGCTGCTGGGGGCATGCAGGGAACAGCATTTCCAGGATGGCTGATGAAAGGAACCAGTCTTCTGATCTCTGCTACATCTACATTTACCTCACACAAATCAACAAATACATCCTCTGGGACTTCACAGCTTTGGACATGTCAGATTTCATTTTTATAAATCCATATTTTCATCCTTAAAAATTGCCTGCTGTGGCAGAGTGATGTTTCTCTCACAGTTGCTCCTCACTCACAAGCTCACAAGATACAGGAAGTGATTCCCAGGCACACTGGAGGATTCAATTTAAGAAATTGCCCTCCTGTTACATTCTAGTACTTGTAGTCAATTAAAATAGGGCCAATTAGAATATTCAGCCAGAGAGCTCTCAAGCATCACTGAACTACAAACCCCAAATTCAGCATGAGGTATCCAGAGCAGTAAAAGTTTATGAGCCTCATTTTTAGAGTGTAGCAATGGGGAAGAGAAACCCATGGCACTCTCCAAAGAAGCATTGAAGAAATAACGCTATTGGAATGTGATTGCCTTTCACACGTTTCCAATAGTGCAAATGAATTGTGATTGCCAAGCCTTTTACGGTTTTTAATTACCAATGAGTTATTCCACTTGCTCAATGTTTCCAGGACGTTACAAGAATGATAGGATGATGATATCATGAGAAAATCCTACCCCCAATTATGCCAAAATGATGGTAACAATACTCATCTATAACACTTTTTACTCTGTGTGATCATACTTCTATACTGGATTGTAAATTGCAACGTGTCTACTTAAAGGAAAACCGAATTGACAACCATCCAGCTTTTCATTGGCCATTATCAGGAGACAAATACCAACAGATGTGATCAAAATCTGGTTGCTTTATCCCAAACAAGCTGTTCATCTCCTCCCTAATCTCCAGAGCTGGAAATAAAAAATGTTTCAAGCTTCAGCACATCCACATTTTCCTATTAGAGCATATTCCCTCCTCAAAAATAAAAAATAAAAAAATGAATGGAGTCTTTCTTTTGTTCTTCTTTCTGTTCATCTGGCAGAGGAACACGTATTCTGATTTTGTCAACAGTAAGAATTACCACCTCTTTTTCCTCTATTCAGGCCTACCCACCTCTCTGTTTTAATATATTGTCTACCAGTCTTTTGCCACGCAAGTGTTAATGAGAGCAATAGAAATCTTTTAGCCTCCCTACTTCAAAAAATTTCTCTACTGTTCTCATGACAACAAGAAAGCAAACAGAGGGAGGGGAAACTCACAAAAGTAATGCTGCTCACTTCAGAATGGCTATTGAAAAATAAACAACATCTGTGGAAATCCTACTTGAATAATCCAAACAGTCTGAATTCCAGTTAAGTGATCTGGCTTCTGATCTCTCTATTCTGAGACTTCCTGATTTTTTAGGGTGATTCTATTTAGGATAGTCCCTTACCTGTGGAGATCTGCAGCAATAACCTTTGCCCTTCTCTTGTTCCCAATACTTTTTAAAAATCCTTTTTTTAAAAATGCAAAGCTATATATTGTTTGGTTTATATTAGGTACTAAGCTGTTAGCTGGGTTTTAATTTTGTACTGCCAAAATTTTATCAGTTTCATACACCTCCCCAAGAGAACTATCTTGTCACTCCATAAAATCCTTTGTTTGTCATCCTGCAGCGATCTGTAGTTTGAGTGTTGGACTGTGACTTTGGAGACCAGGTTGATTTTCTGTTCAGCTGTGAAACTTACTGGGTGACCTTGGGCAAGTCACATGCTCTCAGCCTCAGAGGAAGGCAATTGCAAACCTCCTCTGAACAAATTTTGTCAAGAAAACCCTATGATAGGTTCACCTTAGGGCAGGGGTAGGTAACCTTTCCCCTTTAAGGGCCGAGGGACTTCAGCTCCCAGAATCCCAGGAGCTATTGGCCAACATGGGACTATTGGCCAACATGGCTGAGGCTTCTGGGAGCTGAAGTCCCTCGGCCCTTAAAGGGGAAAGGTTGCCTACCCCTGCCTTAGGGTTTCCATAAGTCAGGGATGACTTGAAGGCACATAACAACTACAAGAAGAATCTTTGGTCCTACAGACACCCTAAAACTCTGTAAATATTTAAATAGTTTAAAAGCCAGAAAGAATGCATTCATTTTAAAAGGTAAGCAGAAAGTGATTTTAGTTTCATTTAGACTTTTGTAGTCAAAATTAACTCCAGTTTGGTGTGCTTACAGCTGCCCCCCTTTAAATTTTGAACCATACTTGAGTTTTAATGGTAAAACAGCATAATCCAGGAAACTGGAAAGAGCAATTCCCTTCTCCCCCCCCCTTTTTTAAAAAAATAACACCCCACACAAACAAACCTTAAGAATTCCCCTCCCCATGCCCCCCCCGAGTTCCCCTTGCACCCTCAGACACTGCTTGAGATGGCAGGTTCTCATTTGATGCAGATAGCCGCAGGAGAAAGGGAGAAAATTGCCATTGTAACAGGCAGCACAATATTGAATTTACTCCCTTGTTTATTGTTTGTTAAGACTAGAACAAAAACCCATTTCTTATGTTGCAGGTTCTTCAGTTACTGTCCCATAGTAAAGGGTTTGGAAGAGATCTAAGAACTTTGGGAGCAATTCCTGAGCTTCAGTGTCCAAAACAACCATCAGACCAACTCCAGTTCCTCCACAAGGCCATTCTCATTGCTAATATAATACCACTACACTGGAACACGCATGATTAGCAGCAGACCAAAACAACACACACACACACACATCATTATAAAAATAAATTGAGGAAAAATGAATATTGAAAAAATAAGATCAGAGCAACAGGTTGAGGTGTGCACCATGTGAGGTGTAAGTGGGTCAGACTTTGCAATACTGAGATAAAGTGCTAATATAGATTGACTTTGTGTACAATGTCAGTTGATGGCTTCTGCATTAATAGGCTGGTGAATCTGCTCTGGGTTTTATTCCAAACTTTTAAAAAACTATGCAATGTGCTGCGCCCTATCCCAAAATAAGCTCAGGACCTTGGATAGCTCTTTCTGGACTAAAACCCAGAACTGATTTGCCATCCCACTAACATGCAATCCATCATTCACCACTGTCCGTGGCTGCATCTGCACTGTAGAATTAATGCACTTTGACACCATTTAAACTGCCATGGCTCAATGCAATGGAATTTGCAGTTTTGTGAGATAGTTAGCCTTATCCATCAGAGAGCTCTGCAAACTACAGATCCCAGGATTCCATAGGATGGATCCATGACAATTAAAGAGGTCTTAAACTGCATTAATTCTGCAGTGTGGAGGCAGCCTATGTTGTGTTAAAGATGAATGGGAATTTAAGCCTAGGTCCCCCAATTCAAGCCTAACATTCTATAAATGGCTATGGCTAAAAATATTGCAGTTCTTCCATTGTTTGACTTGAAACATTATGAGTAGAGAGGTGGAGAGAGAAAATATTGAAAAGTAATGCATAGTAAATCAAAGACAGCTGGTCCTGGAAACTAAATTGCTTGGGGGATTCACCATCTGCTGGTACTGAGGCTGGTACTGGTAAAAACAGCACCAGGCATGCTTGTACTGCTGGTAGCAAAAGCACAATTTGCAGCTAGGAACAAGCAATAAGGATTAACTGACATGAATAAAAAGTAAAAGAAAACAAATCCTCTCAGGCAGTCAAATATATAAATTAGAGAGAAAGAAAACCCAGAAGAAATTTACTAGCTATCTTTTCAAGGATCACCTTAGGAGTTCTCAAAATGGGAAACAGATCTCCGACCAGGGGCATTGCCAGTTTCTGGGGATGAGTGTTTTTTAAATTACTCTTGGACACATACTAAGCTGTACAAAGATCAAACAGGACCAGGCTACTGTTCATATGTGTTGGAGTATATTTCCCATTACCTGCAATTATCATAGCCAACATATCTGAGGCGAACTAAGCTAGAGAAGGCCAAATCAAGCAACAACAACAACAACAATAATAATAATAATAATAAATTTTATTTTTATACCGCCCATTGGTAGCCCAATCCGGGCAATTTACAGCATAAAAATTAGCATACAACATAAAAGAACATATCCCCCCCCCCCACTTAAAACATTATTAAACCACATTATAATTAAAACCATGTTTAACAATTTTTTAAAAAATTAAAATTAATACTGTACAATCACAATAACCCCTGTAACTTTCTTCCAAAAGAACAGGGATTCTAGAGGTTCTACTGAAGGGAGGGGGGAACCTGAGGCTGGGATATTTAGTCTGGAAAGGCCTGCCGGAAGAGATCCATCTTGATAGCCTTTTTAAAGCTGTCCAAAGATGTTAGTTGACGGATCTCGTCTGGCAGGCCATTCCAGAGCCTAGGGGCGACAACAGAGAAAGCCCTTTGAGAGGTAGCCAAGAGCCTCGATTTTGGGGGCTCCAGCAAGTTCCTCCCAGAGAACCGGAGTGGGCGGGGAGGATTGTATGGGAGGAGGCGGTCTCTGATATAGCTTGGACCCAAGCCATTTAGGGCTTTAAAGGTGATAACCAACACCTTGTACTGGGCCCAGAAACCAATAGGCAGCCATGTTAAATGCCATGACAACATTTATTATGTCTTTTGTTGTTGTTGTGTGCCTTCAAGTTGGTTCTGACTTATGGTGATTAAGGAAAACCTATCATGGGTTTTTCTTGGCAAGATTTGTTCAGAGGAGATTTGCCATTGCCTTCCCTTGAGATTGAGAGCATTTAATTTGCCCAAGGTCACCCAGTGGATTTCATGTCCAAGCGGGAATCAAACCCTGGTCTCCAGAGTCATAGGCCAACACTCAAACCATTTTGTATGTCTACTTTCCCCTTTTAAAGAACAAGTGTGAGATTATGAAGGGATCAGAATTACAACTCAGGCACAAAGAGTGTAGTGGTTTGAGCAATGGACTATGACTCTGAAGACCAGTGTTCAAATCCCCACTCAGCCATGAAACCTACTGGGTAACCCTGAGCAATCACACTCTCTCAGCCTCAGATGATGGCAATGGCTAAGCCCCACTTAAGATACTTGTCAAGAAAACCCCATGACAGGTTCACCTTAAGTCAGAAACAACTTGAAGGCACACAACAACAACCAACAACTGCAGCAAAAGTCATACCTTCTCTTTTTTTGTTCCAGGATGGAAACTGCCTTGTGAGGCTGTTGGATTCCATTTCCCATCACCTTTTGCCAGCTTGACAGATGATAATAATGATAGAAATGGGACTTCAGCAACTTCTGTAAGATGACAAAATCCTCACTACTGAAACAGGGGCATAAAAGGAGTCAGAGAACTACCATGTTCAATAGACAAGATGTCACAAAGTATTTCTTACACTTTTATATTAGTAGGTGGATTCAGATGGGTTGAATATTATTCTAATAGTGACTGACTGCATATCTCTTTTTTGCCTTCTTATGTTCAATTGTCATAACAGATATAGCTATCTAAACAAAGCAATATCCCTTACTGGAATCAGCAGCATTTTATTCTTTTTGTGATAAAGGTGAAAATTTAAGAACAATTTTGACACAATCATTTTATTGTTTGCATGTGTCTCACTATACAATGAATGTGTGGCATTCCCCATCCCCACCTCCCATCCATTATGATGTCATGACATAATGGGTATCGGCTCATTTGACAGGCAATGCACTGTATGAATTTAGAAGAGCATTAAAGACCAGCCTCTTCTGGCAGGGTAATCCAGATGACTTTTTGAATTGTGAATTTTAAATTACAAATTTTAAATGAGGATTGTTTTAATATGTGTGTATCCCATTTGTTCTTAAATTGTTGTGTGTTTTAATGGATGTATGTTTTAGATGATGTTTGTGTTTGTTAATTGTTATTGTTCCCAGCCCCAATATATGGGGAGAGGTGGGTATGTTGTTGTTGTTGTTGTTGTTGTTAATTGCAAGGAGGCATCAGAGCAGCAGCTAGGAACAGTTTTACAGGAAGGCAATAAGATTTCACCAAAATACAAACATAATTGGTGGAAGTCTAGCAAAGCAACCTCTTTCATTGTCCAGTTGCAAAACTGCTGGTGGTCATTGTTCTGATGTTCCTTCCTTGCCTAGCCCCCTTCATTTCTATGGGGCATGCGTTACTTTGCTAGGGATACTCCTTCATTATGACCAGAAAGCAGCCTGGCACAACTATGCCAATAGAGCTTTACATCATCCATGATGATGAAGGATTGTGACTGACCCTGTTTGATTGTCATACCTTCTTGAAAGGGGGGTATTTATAGAGGAAATAGTGAATACTTCCATCTCTCCTCTCCATACAATGACATATACAGATGTAAGCTCCCACATATGTCACCAGTCATCTATCCCATCAATCATTTTGTTTTTATGTAAGAATGGTAAAGGGGCTGATTAATGCACTATATGATTCTTACACAGGCAAAAACAAAAACCTCATAATCACCTCAAGGCCGGTGCTGAGTGTCTTCACAATGCACGGTGACTTCCAGCAGAATACTGTTGGTCATCCCCCTTAATCTGACCTTGACCCAGAGCTGGCAAAATTGTGGGAAACCCTGGTGCTTCCCCAAAACCCCAGCATTAGCATGGGTTTTTGTGGCATGTGAACAGCTAAACTGGGCCTCAATTGGGATGGCCCACTCTTCACATGCCAGCCGGCACACTATCCCCCTTCCCCATGCTGAGCTGTACAGGGAAAGGGTGTGGCCTGTTTCCTGAGCTTCCACCACTACTCCTGTATCTGCAAGAACTCTGTGGACAGCCACCTAGCATGCCACCACTTCTCCTGAAGGTGGGTTCACAATTTAATATGAATTTGTATAGCTGAAGCATTCAAGAATACATGAAATATATATATTGCTGTGTGAATTCACCTATGTCTTAGACACCTCTCCATATTTGCTAGACCATTTTCTGGGAAACTCCATTGTGAGTTAGAGGAGCAGAGCCTAGAGATTGGCCAGGGTCCACTAAGTGGACCAAATTCTGCCCATGAGCCAGAAGTTCTTCTGCCTTAGGATCTCAGGTAGATAACAGTCAGCTGAGAACATAGCAGGTGCTACTGGTGCCATAAAACATAAAAACTGGCATAAGGCTGCAAACACAAACTAATATTTTCCCCCACCATGCTTCCTTATCTTTACTATTTCAGCCAATTATGAAGACCTGGGTGAGGAAAGGAAATGTAGAGAAACAACAAAAATAAGTCACACTGAACTTGATTAGAGGTGAGCATGGGGCTTGACATCAGGTTGCCATTTTTGGCAGTGGTGTTGTTGAGTCCAGCATCACAACCTAGTTCTGCCCTCAGACGATCAGCATTTGTGTCCATAGCACTACCTGCTCTTTGGCCTACACTCAAATGCTAATACCTATTAAAGTAAATCCAATGATCAAAGGAATTTGCATAGGTGTTGATTAATCAAGTTCTCCTTTATTCAAGGAGACTTTTCTATTGGGGACTAATAATTCAGTTTAGGCTTCTGTCTCTTATAATTTCATATAGAGTTCTCAAGAAAAGAAAGAATCTTTAGGGAATTATCTGCATAGAAGATATGGCAATTTCAGTAACAGCTGAATACAGAGTCCCTCTGAAAATGAATTCTATAGCTAAGGAACACTTTTCAGTAGTTTTCCAGTGAATTATCCTATGCTACGCCCACTACTACAATGTGTGGTTAATACCCTCATTGTCTCCTTGAACCTCTTATTTTATCTAGGCTATCAAAGTATTGTAAACCTTTTTCTTGTTGCTGTCAAAATATTTTCCCTGTGTTCACTAACAAGCTGCACTACACAAAAAAGGTAGGCTGCTGTGTTACTTGTTTGAGCACACTGCTTCTTAAATGAAGCTGCAAATGAATGCTTCTTAGAAATACACAGTTTGTTCTTTTCCCTCCCTCTTTCTGTCCCCATTTCAGTTTACACAAAATGCCAGAAGGATTCAAAGATCTCAGACCCATAATTTACTTCTCTATATTACCTGCTGCTCCAAAGAATGCAAAACACATGGCTCTATTTTCCTCACTTCTAAATTTATCAAATCCAGGGGCAGGGGGGGAATCCTTTCTTTGTGATATGCACTGGGCTAAAATAGAAGAATGGTGTCAGAGAAGTGAAAAAAGCAATGAGGATACATCTCCCCTCCCTATTCAGCTGAAAATACAAAAAAACTGGCATGGTAATCTTTTGCTTGTAATGGAGAATGGGCTGTCTTGCCTTGCAGATGAGTCTCTCACATGTCTTTTCTTATGTCATGCACTTTGCTCTGATCTTGTAGGTCTATCATCCTTCACTTTGAATCACTCTGCCATAAATTAATTTTAAGTATCTTCATTATGCTATTCCTTTCTACCTGTCTTTTCTTCCTCACCATCCTCTCCACTCATCTGTCACTCAACCATTTGTCTGTCACTTTTAAACCAAGGATTTCCATTTCCATCTTATTTCATGGAAAAACACTATGTTCTATCAACAAGATGGCAGCATGTGTTTCTTGCACTTTTGTGTTAGTGAGTGGATTAAGATCAGAATGAATATTATTCTAATAGTGGCTGACCATGTATCTCTATTCCTGCCTTCTTCTCACACAACATATACATCCACCTGAACAAAGCAGTGCCCATTCCTGGAATCAACATCATTTTATTCTTTTCTTGATAAAGGCAAAAATGGAAGATGTCTCTCTCCCTTGTTTTTTCCATGTCATGCATTTTACTGTGTTCTTGTAGCTCTACTTTGTTGTTGTTCTTTTGTTTTTTATTTATTTGCATAGAATATATTAATCAATACATCCAATAGAATGAACAAAAGCAATCCATGATCTGAACGTGATCAGTTAATCCAATAATACAACTAGATATAGCTTTAAATGACTACCTCCACCACATTTATTTCTATGGAAAATGAAGTAAGCTCTAAACTGAACCAATCAGGTTTCTGTATTGAATATTTTCAAATCTTCTATCCCTTCGGGTTCCTTAATTAAGTCCTGTCTACAATATTTCTGTATTTCCCCCATTTCTTTTCATATTGTTGAGATGTTTTTCCTGCGGCGTACATAGATAATCTTTCCATTACTGCTAACTCATTTAGTTTTACTGCCCATTCCTGTATTTTTACTGCCTAGTTTTAGTGCCCATTCCTGTATTTTATCAGATTTCCAATGCTTTGTGTACACCACTCATGGTGCCATTATCATATATAGTAGTAAACTTATTCCTTCCTGGCTAGGTTTACCTTCCATCACATCTATTATATTTAGCAGGAAAAAATCTGGTTTAAAAGGGATGTTTTCCCGTAGCATTTTGCAGATATTCCTGTGTATATTTTCCCAATATTTTTTACCCTTCTACAGTACCACCACATGTGATACATAGTATCCATTTTGTCTTTACATTTCCAACAATTGTTATTCTTTTGTTTCTTCATTTTTACCAATCCAGTGGGGGTCAGGTACCATCTGTGAAGGATTTTATGGAAATTTTCCTTTAAAGCATTACATTTAGTAAACTTCATGTTATTTTTCCATGCATTCTCCCAACTTTGTAAGGGTATTGGGTTTCCGATATTCTACATCCATTTAACCATATTGTTTTTCACTGTTTCTCCCCCAGTTCTATTTCTAGTAATAGCTTATATGTTTTCCTTATCCATTGTTGGTCACTTCCCTTAAGTAGTTTGTCAAAAGTTTTCAAATCATTCTCTATTCCTGAATTTTCCATGTCCTTTTTAAAACCTGCTTTTATTTGCAAGTACTTAAACCAACTGACATCCCATCCCTCTTCTTGTAATTCTTCCCTCGTTATAATTTTAAGGCCCTCATTAGACTTTACTAATAAGTTTTCATAAGTACTCCAAATTCCTTTCAATGCAGCTTCTTTTCTGTGAAGTGCCTCCTGAGGGGATGTCCAAATCGCTTTTTAGAATAGAATATTATATTCTTTTATATTTCTTCCATATACTAAACAATGCCTTTCTTATGCAGTGTGTTGAAATATTTATCAAAGGGGGGTTGCAGACTGTCAAAAATAGTGTGAATTCAGTCCACTTTTAGGGTTAGAGTTAGTGCTAGGGAATCATGGGAATTGTTATTTTTCTGAGACATTGAACCTTCTTTGTCAGAGAACTCTAGTGCCACAATAAAATACAGTCCCCATGATTCCCTAACCTTCACCCTAACCCTAAAAGTGGACTGAATTCACACTATTTCTGACAGTCTGCAACCCCCCTAAGTTACATTTTCCATAACTTATATAAGTGTGCCACCCTAATTTCATTTTTGTACCTTCTAATTCTGAAAGTTTTAGGGTTTTTTAAATAGTATCCAGTCCTTTATCCATAAGAATGCACAAGTGTCATAATATAATTCCAAATTTGGAAATCCCAACCCACCTTTTTCTTTTTGATTTTTCATTATTGAGTTTTTAATTCTTGGTTCCTTCCTTTGCCATATGAATTTGGCAATATCTTGTTTCCAAGTTTTGAATGGTTGCTTAGACATCAGGATTGGTATCATTTGAAATAAGGAAAGCATTCTCGGCAGTATGTTCATTTGAACCATTGCTATTCTACCCATTAGAGACAGATGTTGTTTATCCCATGACTCTAGATCTCTTTTAACATTATTCCATGTAACCTCATAGCTGTTTATATATAAATCTGTATATTTCCCCATGATTGTTATTCCTAAATATTTAACTTTGTTGATTATCTGGTATTTTGCTTTGCCCCTTAGTTCTTCTTCTTTTTTAGATAGATTTTTTAATTACCATAATATTCTACTCTTATCTTTATTTATCTTGAAACCTGCTAGAATACTAAACTGTTTGAGGATCTTTTCCAATCTTGTTATGTTCTTTACTGGATTTTCCAAGAATATTACAACATCATTGGTAAAAGCACAGATTCTGTAGCTATATTTGTTTAATTCAGAAGCTTCTAACTCTTTATCCTTCCTTATTATTGAATTGAGAATTTCCATTGTCATGATGAAGATGAGAGAAAAAAGTGGACATCCCTGTCTGGTTCCTTTATATATATTCTGCATTTTTGTGTTCTTTCTCCATTTACTATTATCTGTGTATTTTGAGTGTTATAGATATTCTGGATCCAATTTATAAATCTCCCTCTTATTCCACTTTCTTCCAGGACTATTTCTAAAAACTCCCAATTCACATTATCGAATGCCTTCTCTAAGTCTTGGAATACCATCCCTAGCTTGCCTTTCTTAATTAGCTCATAATGTTCTAAGATGTTTGTTATAATTCTCATGTTATCCTTTATATATCTTCTCGGCAAGAAGCCCAATTGATCTTCGTGTATCCAGGATGATAAAGCTTTCTTTAGTCTTCCTGCTAGTATCAATGCATATAATTTGTAGTCTATGTTTAATAGTGTAGTTGGACGATAATTGTTTATATTCTCGGGATTCTTATTTTCTTTATAAGAGTGACCAAAGATCTGGACCTGATGCCTTATTATCTATCAAATTCATTATTGCCTGGTCCATTTCTGCTACAGTAATTGGTGTACTTAGATCTTCTATACACTGGTCCTTAATTTTAGTGATTTTTTCTTCCCTTATATACTCTCTCATTTTTACTCTTTTATCCTGTGATGTTCCCTGAGTTGAGAATAATACTTTATAATATTCTTGAACTATTTGTTTTAATTCATTTTGTTGTGTAAATTCTTTGTCATTGTATAGGAGTTTTAAGATTACTTTTTTTTCTTTTCTCAGTCTTGAAGCTAGCCATCTTCTTACTTTATTTGCATTCTCAAAATGATAATGTTTTATGTATTTAATTTTATTAGTCACTTCCTGCATTGCAACTTCATTTAACTGGTTCTTTATAATCTGTATTTCTTGGTATACCTTTGGCTCTTTCAGTCTTTTTTTGTGTTCTTGCTCTTTAAGTCCTAAATTTGTCAGCTCTTTTTCTTTTTCTTTTTTCGTCTTCCTCTTCCTACTTCCATGTTGAATTAATAGGTCCCTTACCACAGCCTTACTTGCATCCCATACTATGTGCATCGGTGTCTATTAATGTTCTCCTGAAAATAAAATTTTAGTTCTTGTCTAATCTTTTCAACTATTTACTCATCTGAAAAAAGGGATTCTTTTAACTGCTATGCATATTCACTTTTACTTGAATTTATTGATAGTGTAATTGGGCTATGGTCCAATAATACCCTAGATAAAATTTCAATATTTGATATTTCTTTACATATTATTTTAGATATGAATACCAAATCTATCCTTGACCATGATTTGAACCTTTCAGAGATAAAGGTGAAATCTTTAACTCCTCTGTGCTTCATCCTCCATACATCAATTAGATTCTGTTCCTCTATAAGTTCAAATGCAGAAGTAGGCAATTTCCCTTGGTATTTTTTCTTGGGGTTTTGCATAGATCTATCTTCTTTTGGATTAACAACGTTATTCCAGTCACTTACTATTAGTATTCTTTCATAATCATATTCCCTTATTTTGTTCTTAAGATAATTAAAAAATTTAGGTTTATTTCCTAAGGGGCATATATATTGATTAATAATATTTTTTGAGAATGTATTTCTATTTCTATTGCTATATAATGACCATAATTGTCTTTGGAGACTTCTTTTACCTTCTGGTGATTTCTAACATATATTGCCACACCTTTTTTTATGTGATTCATTTGAAGCTATAAATAGTTTACCCTGTTTTTTTATTTTCCAACAATCACAAATCTTTTTATATGAGTTTCTTGAATACGGATTATGGGCTTTTACAGACTGCCAGAAATAATGCAGCTTGAAGCCACTTTAACTGTCCTGGCTCAGTGCTAAGGAATCATAGGAACTGTAGTTTATTGTGGCACCAGAGCTCTCTGACAGAGAAGGCTTAATGTCCCAGAAAAAATACAATTCCCATGATTCCCTAGCAGTGAGCCAGGACAGTTAAAGTGGCCACAAGCTGCATTATTTCTGGCAGTCTGTAAAGGCCCTATATCTCTTTTTTGCTTAATCAAGTGATGTAAAATTTTCCTACATTTAACTTTAGAGTTCAGACCATTGACATTCTCTTGTCTTGTTCTTAAGCTAGTTTGTATGTGCCTTTTTTTCTTTTACCTTACCCTTCTTTCCCCTATCCTCTAATAATTTTTCTTCTTCTAGTCTATCTTTTCTTTGTTCTTCTTGTTTCTTTTCTTCTCTTTCCTTGACTTTTTGCTCTTCCTCTTCCTCTTCAACTTCTTTTTTCTCATCAGAATCTTCTGTATCAGTTAACTGGTTCTCTAATTCCTCTACTTCTTCCTCTCCTTGATCCCTTTTAAACGTCATTCTTCATGCACTTTCCTCCATTCTTGTTTTCATTTTTTACCCTCTTTTCCTATCTCTGAATGTGTGTCTTCTCGTTCTTTTGGTGACTGTCCACCTTTTATCTTATTTCTCTCTAGAAACTCTTTAGCTTTCTTGTGTGTCTATCACAAATTTCCTTTTCCCTATTGAAAAGATGTCATCTTCTATTTTGCTCCATTTATGTTTTGTATTATTCTATCTAAGATAATGTATTATTTCAGAACAATCTCTTCTTTTTCATAATATCTGGGAAGGGATATCTTTAACTATCTGAATTTCCTGATCCTCTATAACACTTTTTAAATAATTTGTTTCAAGAATTAAATCCTGAACTCTCTCACAGACAAAATGGATGATTATATCCCTTGGTAAATTCCTATTGGTCGCTGCCCATGAACTAATTCTGTAAAGCTTGTCTACTTCAATGTCTAGTTGCTTGATTGGCCAATCGATGAAGTGCCCCAGGGCTTGGATAATTTATGCACTTAGATCTAATAATAATAATAATAATAATAATAATAATAATAAATTTTTATTTATAGCCCACCCCTCTGTGTGGCAATCAGGGTGGGTTACAGCATTTAAAACAGACAAAGTTAAAACATTCTCTCATCCCACAATCCAACACTCCCATCCCCTTAAAACAGAATTAAACTGTTCATTGTATTTTTCTGGTAATCCTCTTAATTTTAGTGCTTTCCCTTTAAATCTTAGTTCTACTCATGCTTTATATAATTCTTCCTGTTATTGTTATTTTTTTTCTATCAAATTTGTTTTTTTCTCCAAGTTTTCTGTTCTTTCTTCAATTTCTGAAACTTTTTTATGTATCCCCATTATCTCCGTTGTCATTTTTTTGTAAGCTTTGTTTAAATTTATTGAGTTCTTTATGAATTTCTTCTTTTCATTCCTTTATTTCTGTTAGGATATGAATGGGATATATAGTCAAAGGTGAAATGTAAAGATGTGTGTGTGTCTGTAATTTTCCACTTGAGAACAGTTTCTGGACAAGGCACAAACAATATTTAGAAAAACAGGGTGAATCAACGCCAGGTGGTAACAGAGACATCAACAATGTACTTTCCCAGTGATAGAACTAATGGAACCAGACTTTGTTATGGATAACAAAGAGATAACAATTATATGTAAACATCGTTAGCTTGGGAAAGTTACTCACGTGGTGGATGATGGACAACAAGAGGCTGGGTTAACATACATCATACAGGCATTATCCAATTAACATAAAGTTAACACCTAGAAGGTGAAATATGGGATGGGCTTAGAGAGTCCTTTGTCTAAAGAATTGTTTTATTGTTCATGATGTGAAGATGTGAGGGTGTGTGGCTGGATGCTGTAACAAGTTGGATCCTAATGCTTTTGGATTGTTAAAGATGTAATCTTGCATGGCTGAACTGGACAAGTTCATCACAATGGATTTTACTTAGTTATCTTATTTTCACTTTTTATATGCATTAATAAAGCTATGCTTTTGGACTTTACAATGTGTCTTCTTGACTGAGGAAGACAGGATGCTGGAGAAGGGAAGCTGAGCCAGTTGATGGCAAATCTACACAGTGGCTGTGGATCACAGCAGCCAGCTTGTCCTGAAGACTCTGCTGGGTGCCAAAAGGCATCACTACAATACTCATCATCCACACACCAACAATTTCAACTCTTATTTCAGCCTGAATCTCTGCCCTTATATCAGCCCTTAATTTCCTAAATTCTTTTAGGAGAAGTCTATTTGGATCCAATGTTGCTATTCCATCCAATGTTGATACATCATGGGTTAAATCTTGTTCCTGAAATTGAAGTTCAGATTCTTTTTCAGCTGCCATGCTTATGAACAACAACTGGTAACTATGTGTTTAAAATTTTTGATTGTCTTTCCTTCAGTTATTTTAAGCCAATTGGTGAAATTTCCCCCTTTTCTAAAGGTTTCCCCCTTTTCTAAAGGTTATTTATCAACTTATTTCACCTCTAGCTCAAACACTCCAGCACTTTGCAGACTGCCAGAAATAGTGCAAATTGAGTCCACTTTAAGGGTTAGGATTAGTGCTAGGGAATCATGGGAATTGTTGTTGTTTTTCTGAGACATTGAGCCTTCTCTGTCACAGAGCTCTGGTGCCACAATAAAATACAGTTCCCAAGATTCCCTAACCCTAACCCTAACCCTTAAAGTGGACTCAATTTGCACTATTTCTAGCAGTCTGCAAAGACCCCTAGTTACTTAATACATATATCAAGATAGCAGTCTTACCTAGAATGACAATTGTCTTACATTTACTAAAGTAGATACAATCTTAAATAATCCAAAATAGAAAGAAAAAACAAACAAAAGGGTCCACAATTTATATACTGTTCTAAGATTATGAGATTGAGTCCATTTTGGTTTTTTGTTTGTTTGTTTGTTTGTTTGTTTGCTGTTCTTTTGTTCTCTCTCCTTACCACTTCTCCCTTCTTAGTCTTAAATGACAATTCCTATATTTATCATTCAACAGATTCTCAAAGTCTTAAATTCTAAATTAACACAATCTATTCTCCTGCTATTCAGGACCTTTTTTTCAATAATTTATTACTTCAGACTAAAGCCATCATAACCATCAAAATATTGCTATCCAATCATGAATCATGTTTTCTCTATGAATTACATCCAAATTAGTTTGCAGTGCATGTTCCACTTCCAATATATACCTGCAAATTGGTGGGTTTATTTGTGATTACTCCTTCTAGTGAATGTCCCAGCTGTTTCCTTTAACATCTTTCCTGTTTATATTCTCTCAGTTTTCTTTCCTTCTAAGATGACTCTGAAACTTCTTTTCCCCATTTTCTCCATTATTACCTACTCTGAGCTGCATAAGCTTTAGTTCATCTCTCTTGTAACTTCATTTCTTCCTTCTCTCCTCTGATACAGCTGCTGTCTTTTCTTTAACCATTATACCAACTGTTGCTTTCTTCTCCAGGATTTCTCTGTTCCTTTTCCCTCAATATTATCTGTCTCCTTTGAGATATTGCCACTGCTTCCTCCTCCACGCTGACTCAGCTGTACTCTGTCCTTTGTTATCTCAGCTGCTTCCACATTGATTCAGCTGTTCCCTCCTCCTCTCTGTTTTCCCAACAATGGAGCTGCAGCTTTTTTCCTTCTCTGACTATTCCATTCATATGTATATGTCCTTTGCCCCGGGTGGCGGTGGCGAGAGAAGCCTGTGCACCTGGGCTCCAGCTGGTTCCTCCTCCCCCCGACCAGTGGCCTGTGGCGGCAGCGGAGGTGCAAGTGGCCGGTGAAGGCCAGAAGACCCGGGCCTATAAAAGGCCCCAACGAACCCTCCATAGCCACCAGCGGTGGCGAGAGAAGCCCACGAACCTGGGCTCCAGCTGGTTTCTCCTCCCCCCAACCAGTGGCGCATGGCGGCGGCGGCGGCACAAGCGGCCAGTGAAGGCCAGAAGACCCGGGTCTATAAAAAGCCCCAATGAGCCCTCCATAGCCGCCGGCGGTGGCGAGAGAAGCCTGTGCACCTGGGCTCCAGCTGGTTCCTCCTCCCCCAACCAGCGGCGTATGGCAGCGGCGGTGCAAGCGGCCAGTGAAGACCAGAAGACCCAGGCCTATAAAAGGCCCCAACGAGCCCTCCATAGCCACCGGCAGCAACAGTAAGAAAAACTTGTGCACTTGGGCCCTTAGGAGGCAGTCGGTTTTAAGTGTTCTTCTAATCACAATTTGATTAGGGATTTTATCTAGTATTTTTGCTTTTTCTTATATCTTAATACTTCTGTTGGGGTGCTTTAGCTTGGGTAGACACCTGGACAATTTATGAAAATATGGTTGTCAAGAATAGTACTAAGCGGTAAAGGAGGTTAGCCAAAAAAGAAGTTTGTACAAATGTTAAAAGGACTAAGAAACCTGTTAAGAATCTAACAGCGAGTTCAATGAATCCAGAATTATTGGAGGCTGCTACTACCTTGAAACAATTAAAAATGGAGGAGTTATTTCTGTCAAAAGACAATGATAAGTCTACTTCTGAAACATCTTCTCTTTCCTTGCATGAAGAGCCTGCCCCAAATCTCGACACAGATATTGGTATCAATCATATGACTGATTTAGGGGGGTTGCAGACTGCCAGAAATAGTGTGAATTCAGTCCACTTTTAGGGTTAGGGTTAGTGCTAGGGAGTCATGGGAACTGTTATTTTTCTGAGACATTGAGCCTTCTCTGTCAGACAACTCTGATGCCACAATAAAATACAGTTCCCATGGTTCCCTAACTCTAACCCTAACCCTAAAAGTGGACTGAATTCACACTATTTCTGGCAGTCTGCAACCCCCCTTAGATACTGTAGCTAGGAACTGCTTACTTACTGCCAGAACAGTAATTGCTATTTTTGATAAATTAACAACTATAGATCAGAATCTTGATAGGCTGAAAGACCTTATGACCAAGCTCAAATATCCACCAAATTTAGGAGCAATATCTAATAAAAAAGATTCTGAACAAATCCAAAACAATGCTAAAGCTAGGAACAGTGACAAGCTAGTGCTCTTGCAAAATAGCATAGCACTATTAGTGGGCAACAATCACTACAACTATGCCAGATGGCATAACAAGTCTGTTATATTGCATTCACTTTCTCTTCTTCTACATCGACATCTGCAATATAATGAGCTACTTGGAATTGATTGGCTGCCTCCTTATAACAACTTCAAGAGAATTGTTTTGCGGTTTAATAATACCACAATACCTTCCTTAATATTGAAAAATTTGAGTTCATTTAAGGAATTTTCAATCACGCCAGTATGTTTTTTTCGTAATTGCAATATTCAGCCTTTGTTGAGGTCCTTTTCAAGACGTGAAGCTTCCCATCAGAAAGCGAACTTCAATGAGGATGTCAGGAGAATAACACCAATTCCTGAGAAACTCCTTGATGATGATGGAAAACTGGCTGAGAAGTTTGGCTCCCTTTCTGATGAGGAAAAAAAGCAAGTACTAAACAGGTTCGATGTTGTTAAATCTATGCTGATGTCAGTAACAACGGCAACCAAGACAATTAAGGATTTATTACCTAATAGCTGCTCCTTATCAGATTCTTTGTCACAACCTAAAAATGGACTTAAACGAATTATTGGTGAGGAGGAGGTTGATCTGATCCCTTTAATGTATATGTCTCCCAAACGCCCAATGGACTGTCTGGCCTCATTCCATTAACTCAAACTCTTCCCAATCATACAATTGGACATCACAGTGAGTCTCTGCAACCAATAACACAGAATACTGCCAAATCCATCAAGAACACACATTCATCTAAAATTAAGAAAAGGAGATGTCTCAAGTCAAATTCCTCTGCAGCAAAAATAATTAAGCAGAGTTTATCTGACAGTTTAATCAATTTAGCATCTGAAAAGGGAAATATTCTTAAGGGAAATATAACTGTTAATGAATTGCAAGCTTCCATATCCCAGGAACAGTCTGTAATCTCAGGCAATTGACATTCAACTGACCTGTCCTCTTTGTCTATTATTTAATGGAATGTAGCTGGCTGGAAGCCTAGATGCAGGGACCCTACCTTTATGCCTTTTGTCAACAGACATAATATTATTATTCTACAGGAAACGTGGCTTGCTGAAGAAATATTTATAGAGGGTTATAAATTCATGGGTTTAAATGCTATTCCTGGCAAAGGTAACGGGAGATTATGTGGTGGCTTAGGGGTGCTGATATCTTTGGTACTTAAGTTTCAAATAACTAAGGTCTCAGTATTGGAGCAGTATGCCCTAGCTGTTCTTTTGAAGTTTAATAACAATTTATATTTGATTAATATCTATATTCCCCCACTTCAAGGCCGGGCCAAGATAGTAAGTGTATGGAACAAGCTTAATTCCTTTATCAAAGATTTGATGTCTGAGACGCCAAGAGCTAATTTTATTGTAGCAGGGGATCTTAATGCTAGACCTGGTGCCGACAATGTGTCTTTGTATGCTAAATACAATTGCCAACCTCCTTCTCTTATAGTTATTCCCCCAACAATGTGTCACAAATCTAAAGATATGTTCTGTGATTTCAAGGGTTTTTGCTTAGTTCGTACCTTTGATGAATTAAATTTAATTATCCTAAATGGTAGTTTTAAGGACGACCATCCAGCCGAATATACACACTGGGCAGGTGTTAGACCATCGGTCCTTGACTATATGGGGGTTTCTCCAAATTTAATTTCCCACATTTCCAAGTTTGCTATTGTCAGCAGACCTGACAGTGATCATTTTCCAGTCCTCTTGTGTTTAAAACTCCATGACAGTCTTACCCTGCCTCTTGATAAGATCTCAATTTTTACTAATGATATTAGTCTAACCCAAGTTAAATGGTCCCCCCAACTGTCTGATACCCTCACTAAGTTTCTTTCTAGTGAATCAATTAAACTGCTTTCCTTTACAATAGCGGATGCCAATTTGGATTTTGAAATACTGTCTAATTATAACATTTTAATTAGTTCTCTACAACCACTACTAACCATTTCCAAAAGTAATTTTGTTAGATATAAATCAACACGTCATCAGAACTGGTTTGACTTAGAATGCAAAGAATTATGGGCGCACCTTAAATATCTGTTTAAACAACACAAATTAGATCCAACACAATTCTCTGTATCTGAACTTCTGGAACAGAAGAAAAGATACAAGCTTTTAGTAAGACAAAAGAAAAAGGGTGCCATGATAGACTCTTGGAACAAATTAATTATGTCAGCTAGTACAATTAATCCCAACTTATTTTGGAAAGAGGTTGCTCCTTCGTTTACTAAGAATGCAGACAATCTTACAGCTCAGATCCCAGCCCATACATGGGAAAGTCATTTTTTCAATCTTTATGATTCTGTTGAAAACTCCTCAAACTCGTTAGTTTCTGATCTTATGATAGAGGTTTTGTCTCTTCCCCCTTGGTCTCCAGTTTCGCATTCCGAGATAAAGAGTCTTATTACCCAACTCAAACCAGCTCGTGCCCCTGGTGCTGATTTCATAACCGGTGAAGTACTCAAAAATAACCTCGATTGGTGGGTCCCTGTCCTTTCCAGATTATTTACGGCCATCGATAGATCTGCTTCCATTCCAAAAGACTGGGGCTTGGCCATCATTATCCCGATATATAAAAAAGGTAATAGAACCGACCCCTCTAATTTTCGACTGATTAGTCTTTTGAGTTTGGTGAGTACGTTGTATACAGAACACCTTTTAAATAAGTTCTTAGACTGGCTTGAGTCTGAGGATATTCTGATGGCTGAACAGGCAGGCTTTCGGCCCGGACGATCCACTATTGACCATGCAATGATACTGCACTATCTTGTTGAAAAATACCTCCATTATGGTCAACCACTATACGTGGTATTTATTGATTTTAAGTCCTCTTTTGATTCAGTTAATAGATCCACACTGTGGGGGAAATTATTGTGTATTAATATAGACAAAAGACTCCTTTTGCTTCTTATTAAGATCCATGAGAATTCTAATATCAAGGTTAGATGCAGTCCCCAAGGACATGTCACCAAGACAATTCCTGTTAAGAAGGGTGTAAGACAAGGATGTGTCCTGGCCCCCACTTTATTTAATTTTTACATTAATTCCCTTGTTTCTGCTTTGAATAACCTTTCTTTTCATCCTCCAAAGTTGGCTAACAAGCATATTAACTCATTGCTCTATGCAGACAATGTTATTATTCTTTCGTTATCTCCCATTGGACTTAAAAGAGCTTTAAACTTTCTTGCTTTGTTTTCCA
This sequence comes from Phrynosoma blainvillii, assembly GCA_026167975.1. Classification (NCBI taxonomy): domain Eukaryota; kingdom Metazoa; phylum Chordata; class Lepidosauria; order Squamata; family Phrynosomatidae; genus Phrynosoma; species Phrynosoma blainvillii. The sequence continues at coordinate 141,641,434 of JANUYF010000003.1, forward strand.
AAGAGAAGAAATTAATAATTAACTCCTCGAAGACTAAGATTCTTACTTTTGCTCATCGCCCTAAACTGATACAATGGACTCTTGATAGACAACACATAGAGCAGGTTAAGACTTTCAAATATCTAGGAATTGTGTTTCATAACTCTGGTAGGAGAACTGCCCACTCAGAACTTGTCATCAGTAATGCCCAAAGAACCGCAACAGCTATACTAAGGTTTTTTTTCACTAAAGGTGCTCAGTTCATCCTGGCCGCAATCAAATTGTTTAATGCCAAGGTTCACCCTCAACTTCTATATGGAGCCCAATTGGGACCATACAGCAACATCAATGTATTTGAATGGGTGCAAACTAAGTTTCTTAGGAGAATCTTTCAGGTCGCTCATTGTGTTCTGAATGCTCTTCTTAGAAGGGAGGCTGGGTCCATTAAAATAAAATCTAGTCTGTGGATCAGTATACTCACCTATTGGCAAAAATTGCATAAAACCCCTGGAGGGTTGACAAATTTAATCTTTTTGGATTCTTTTAAATCCTCTTGGGGAATTTCTATTCTTAAGAAACTAAATGAACTAGGCATCAATAATAATGAAATTTTAAAGCTCGACGTCAACAGAGCTAAATCTATTATTAAACAAAAAATTATAGAAGCAGAAAGACACATGGACTCCGCTTCCCTTTTGAAATATGTCCTGTTCAGTTCTCTAGTCTCGGTCCCCTTTCCAGCTCCATATCTATTCCATGTTACTCTCCCGAAGTTTAGAAGGGCTTTAACTTTGGCACGTTTCAATGTGTTGCCCACGGCCATATTGGAAGGCAGATTTAAAAAAACACCTTTTGAATTTCATTTATGCCCATGTGGTTCGGGCGCTGTTGAAACCAATGAGCATGTTCTCCTCTATTGTCAATTCTATAGGGATTAGCCCACTATTGAGTAAATTTCCAGGTAAAACTGACTCTTTTTATCTACGCCTCCTATTAGACAACAATGATCTTACAGTAACCCAAAAGGTGGCTAAATTTTGTTACATTGTTTGTAAATTGCGCCCTCAATTGATAAATGGACATCTTATTATCATGTAGAAAGATTTGGTTGGATATTGTATTTATATTGCCTATTTTTAGATTGTATTTTAATCTGTCATCGTTATACTGATATATTATTTGTACTGCTCAAAGACCGAATAAATTGAATTGAAATTGAAATTGTCCTTTGCCCCCCCCAAAAAAGGGGTTCTTCCTCAGTTTTTTTAACCAGAGATTGTTATTTTTATTCCTCCTTACAGTATTTTTTTAAGCTTCTTGGTTAAAAAAGGTGGTAGGCAAAGCTCTTGCCTTTCAGCCTCCAGTAGCCTGGTCGGAGCGCCATCTGCCTATCTATTTCATTCCATTCCTTCCAGTCCTTTGCTTTCCTTGGAGCTGGAACCTCCCTAGAGGCTTGTATCGGTCTTTTCTAACCCCTGTTTTTCCCAGGGGGTATTTCTGTTTTTATATTCTTCTCTGTAAGTCCTGTTTTATTTTAATTATCAGTTGTTTTGACTGAGTAGCCTCGCTACTGTCTCTGGGTTTCACAGAGCTCCCGTGAAGCCCTTCTAGTTGCAGTGCCGTTCACCACCGGAAGTTTGTTCTTGTAGCTCTACTTTGGATCACTCTATGATAAATTACTTTTAAGTAACTCTATTATCCAGTTCCTTTCTACCTATCTTTTCTTCTTCATTGTCCTCTCCAATCATCTGTCATTAAACACCCTTTTAAGCCCACATATCTAATTCTGTCTCTTGTTGTTGTTACTAAAATATTTATTTATTTATTTATTTGGTGCCATAAAATTTACATGGCACTTTACAAACATCATCAATTCAACATTAAAACCTGTCAATGACATACAATCTAAAAATCATAAAGTATAAAACTATACAATATTTGAGCAAATTATATAATAAAAATATAAAACTGTAAAAATAGGTAATAGATATGAAAAATCTAAGTTATAAAACAATATTAGAATTAAGTTCCAAATGCTTCAGAGAACAAGAAAGTCCTTAATTCAGATTTAAGACTAGCAAGAGAAGAGATAGTCTGCAGGTGTTTAGAGAGGTGGTTCCGAGAGTACAGTGCAGCAAGTGAAAAAGGATGAACTAAGTGAAGGAATAAGAAAATCTTAGCTGGGAAGGAAGCCTCGAACTCCTGGACTGTAAATCTCAAACAAGATGATAAAATGAAAGAAGAGTCAACAGATAAGGGGGGGGGGGCGTTGGTTGTGCAAAGCTTTAAACATTAAGAGAAGAGGTTTGTACCAAATCCTTAAATGAATGGTTAGCCAATGAAGAGATGCCAGAAGTGAAGTAATGTGATCAAAGTAGTGAGCTAAAAACATAATCCTAGTAGCAGAATGTTGAATGGAAACCAGAGGACTAAGGTGGGACAAAGGGAGTCCCATCAAAAGAAGATTGCAGTTGTCAAGACAGAGGGGGCTCGACAGAAGTCTGGGATTCAAAGTGTTGTTCTATTTTTGCCAGTGGGTGATGCAGGACTGGAAAGCCCTGTGACACCTCAGTGGACTCAGTGGGACCGAGGAGCAAACCACAACCTCAAGACAGCATTGAGGATTATCACACAAGATAACCACCAATTTTTAACTCTTATGTAAATTAAATTGGATATGGAGCCATGAAGGTGAGCTGGTACCCTGAAAAGATAATTTAATAACTCAAAATATTAATATCCAGAATTTGTTTGAGATGACTGGACTTTCTTAAGGAGGATTGATTTGAAGTCAATTTTGAATGGAGGATTGGAAAATTAATGATCTGAATTTGGTAAAAAAAAATAAATGATTTTTTTTTTACTCTCAACCCCTTTGTTAAGCGCTACCTTGATTAGAAGGGACTCTGTTAAAGTCCGGGCATAAGATAAAAGATACAGCATTCAAGGGACATATTAATTTGTATATTCAGATTTTCAATTCAAATTTAAAGTTCTTCAGTACAAGATCTATAGCGGTCACAGCACCAAGTAAGAAACTAACCAACATTGTTTATCTTTGCAATCTACACTTCGGACTCCAGCCTTGGTTTCTCGTGCCATGGGGAGTGTTGATGTTGTTGGACTCAAGGGCTAAGTTGGCCAGATGTTCAGACAGAGGACTTCATGGTGAAGCTGGACGGAGGAGGAGCTGAGCGGAAGCTGAGATTATAGAGTCAGTCTGTCACCTTGGGAAGTAGAGCGTCAACCGGAAGTAATAACAATAGAGATGGCTTTTGCGATAGAGTGTCAGCCAGAAGGGATAACCATAGACATGGATTTTTTGATAGTAAGGAGTGTCGGTCGGAAGAAGAAATTATAGAGGTGTAGAGGAAAGTGTGGTACAAGAAAGCGGAAGAAAGAGGAAGAAATAAGGAAATGAACCTGGATGGCTAGATTATAGAAACAGAAAATTAATGTAGAAGGAACAGTAAAGCAGAGAAGGAGAACTTACAGGGGGGCTATCTGCCTAAAGGTACAGATAGATTAAAAATTTGGATATTGATAGGAGTGAGTGGATAGTATTGGTACTAGTTCCATTTATCTATTGATTTTTACATATAATTTGGAAAAACTGGGTAACTTGGAAAAACCTGGCAAAAGAAGTTCTGTGGGTGGGTTAATCTACTATTGTTGCTAAAAAGCATTGTATGTGAACAAACCATTATTTAGATGGTATCTCACCCCATATAGGTTGTCTCAAATGTTTAAAGGATCTAATCTGGTTTGCTGGAAGTGTGGGTCTGAACTTGAAACATACCTCCATATGTGGTGGAACTGCTCTTTAGCAGTAAAATATTGGGAAATGATTCATGGAGAAATGAGAAAAAAATAATTTTAAAACTTGCAAGGATCCCAAATTATATCTATTGAATATTGTTGATAAGAAATTAGAAAAAGAAGAAGGGAGACTGGTATTTTTTGTAACAATTGCAGCTAGGATGGTATATGCTAAATATTGGAAACGGAAGGAAATCCCAACATTAGAGGAATGGAAATTTAAAATCTATGATATTTGTGAGATGGATAATTTATCTTTTTAAACTGAAAATAAGGCATGATCAGGTTTTTACAAAGATTGGAGATTGTGGATTTCCTATGTACAAGATAATAGTAATCAAAATAGACATATGGCATTAATACTATAACTCCTATACATACATGGGAATTCAAGAACCCCCAAAGTATATAAAATATATGGAATAATAATATCATTAATAAAAGGTAAAAGTTTTTTATTTAATGGACTTTAATATATAGTATTGATAGGTACCCGTATTTTTCCAGTAGTCAGTACTGTTTTGCGTAGCTTTAATATATGTTTAACATATGATATCATTGTTTATAGATTCTGGATTTATAATATTAAAGAAAGAAATGAGTTATACACTGTGATGATATAGTATTTGTTTTTCTTATGTTCAGCCTAGGAAGTAATGTGTTCTATGTTGTGTCGTTTTTGCACAAAGTTAAACAAATCCGCCAAAGTGGGTTGATTTAACACAGGGGCAGCTGCACTCTGTTGTCCCACACTGGGAAATTTTCTCAAAAGCTCCATTACGTCCGCTACGGTTGGCTGCCCAACCTCCATAGCGGATGTCCCAGGGGAACTCTGTGCCAAGTCTGATGTTAGGTTAGAATGATCCCTAGCCTGCTGTACTGTACCTTGTAATGCATCTGATGAATGGTCTATAGTTGTAGAAGCCAAAACTTGGGACCCTGATGTGTCCCTGATCAGGTGTTGTTGAGCCAGTTGCTCACACACCGCTGCACATGCTTGCATTGTACGTCCAATTTGTGCTAGATGTGTATGTATGTCTACTTCCTTATTTTTGTCGACATTCGTCTGCTTAGGTGCCGACTGACCAGCACTAGGGCCAGCCGAGGCCGCACGTCTTTTGGCCTGCACCTTACTACATGGCATGATAACAACTTGTGAAATTCCAATTATTTAAATTACAGATGATATAGCGTCCTATTAGGGCTATACCCACAATACAACAATTTTTTAAAATTATATTTAAGAAATTAAGAACTAGTAATCTAAATTAATCCCTTCAATCCAAACTATGTGTGATATAATGTGAAAGGATCGATTCTCAATGCAATCAGTATTATTAATAATATGTCTATTTACGCAGATATATATCTATATCTGTAACTATACACTACTGGTAGCTGAATACAAAATTAGCTAAATTGTGAGGAATGCAAAGACCTATTGGCACAAGCCCAACAAAACTTGCCACCTGTAAATCAAGATGGCCACCAGTCCAGAGGAGGCCTACAAAACCCTTCACCCCCCTTTTTAATTATATTATTATTATTATTATTATTATTATTATTATTATTTGGCCAAATAGCACACTTTTGCTTACAGGGTAATGAAAAGTGGTGTAAAACCTTACCAACTGAGTGGAGAGGGGGGGAGGAGTGGGCCCTGAACCTCAAGGCCATCAGCTCCCTGTAGGCCTGTCTCTCTGAAGTTTTTATTTTTTTATTTTATTTTTTATATGATGTGCTAGACAACACTACACCACTGGGCTCCAAAGACCCAGACCACTGGCCTCGAAGGCCAGCAAGCTCCAGACCTGCAGGCCTACCGAGGCCTCAGCGAGGCCTTATGCCCCCACAGGGGAGTCGCGGCTATCTATCTATCTATCTATCTATCTATATATATGTTTTTAAATTATAACCGCACTCCGCTCCATTTATTCCAAGCCTGGTCCTCCAAATCCTTGAGGAGGGCATGTTGATTATACCACCTGAGTTAGGAGCGAGCCTAATCCAAAGGCTGCACTCCCGTCCCCAGTGCAAGGGTGATCCACGGCTTTAGTTTGTAGGAGCGGTCGCTCCTTGCTTCCCTCACTGACCTACGAGGCTCTGTGCCCATTCTAGGCCTCAGGTCCAAGCGAGCTAGAAGCGAGCTACCTGCTCGCTTGCAAGATCAAAATGGCTGCCACCACGAGGCAGCTTTGGGCTAAATAGCCCTCCAAAATCTCGTTTAAAATAACGCGAGACTTTAAGCCTCGCATCACTAGAAGCGCAACTCCCTTTGGATTGGCTGAGCAGCCCGGCGAGGGCAGGCCTTCTGGGCTGCTCCACCAATCCTGCGTTGATGCCCTTTTATGGGCCGATGCAACAGAGGACCCCTCCCGACGAGTCGGGGGGGTGTCTTTGTGTCGTTTTTGTATGTTTATATATATATATATATGTGTGTGTGTTGTTTGTTCTTTTTTATTTTTTTGTTTCTATTCTGTTTGTACTGTTTCTATATTGCTAAATAAATAAAAAAAGCTGTACAGTGCGTATAGCACGGGTGGACTGTATAGCAGAAACAACATTGATTACCAAGTGAGAAGGAAACAGATCAAGAGAACAGGGTAAAGTAACTGAGGACATCAGTAACTTAAGGGCTCTGCAGATGGTGCAAAGTGCTGTCTGCAGAGCCAGGGAAGGGGAGGGGCAGCCGGACGCTGGATGCCCCAACCCTTTCCTGAGGACGTCATTGGAGCGCCTGCCATTACACACAGTGAGCACTTGGATGACATCCTCCTGGCCCAGCCTCTGCTATACCTATACATTGGCTGAGCTGGAAGAGACGCAGAAGAGCTGCATGACACCCTTTCTGGGGCTTGAGGAAGGAGCGCTATTTTAGCACTCCTTTCTGAGGCTCCAAAAAGGTGGATTGGGGCTGAGGTGTGGGGCAGCCTCAGCCCCAATCTTCTGCTTCCCAGGGCGGCCCATGGCCACCTGTCTGCAAAGCCCCTTAGATAGTTATCTAACAAGACAGGACAAAAGGTAGAGAATGTAGACGATACAGATATTTGATGTGTTGGTCCTGAGGAATGGTCAGGAACTTCAAGATTGGAGCAGATAGTTTCAGTTTTGTCATTGAAGAAGATTGAAAAATCATAAACAGAAAGTGATGGAGGGATAGGTGGAGGAGAGGGCTTTAACAGAGAATTAAAGGTTGAAAAGAGACGCTGAAGATTCAGTGTATTAGCATTGATCAATGAGGTATAGTATTTCTATTTGGCCAACAAAATAGCAGAAGAAAAAGAAGAAAGAAAGGACTTATAGTGAATATAGTCTGCCCACGCCCTGGTCTTCCTCCATAAATGTTCATTTGCACAAGAGCAGAAATAGAGATACTGAATAAAAGGAGTAAGACAGAGCTGAGGTTTAGTAGAAGGGGTTGCACATGTTGATTATGGGACAAAACTATAAACAGTTGAAGATAAAGTTGAATTAAGTAAAGAAACGGCTGAATCTACAGAATCAACAGAATTTAAGGAAGATAAAGAAGAGTCCAATGCTTGTGAAAAGGTCTCAGGCTTAACAGAATGAAGATCTTGAAATGAATGCACAACAGACTTCCAGGCTGGCGTGGGAGGTGTGATGAGCATTTGTTTTGGAGCTCCTGAAGCTCTGCTCTGTGCTGCTCTGCTCCATGCAGCAAAGCTGCCTTTTTGAAGGTTTTTTTCCCCACCACTCTAAAGCAGCAATAATCTCCCTTTGGGACAGGGAGTACAGAGGGGCTCACAGAGGCTCTGAAAGGCTTCAAGGGCCAATGGTGAGTGTTGATCTGGGAGAAGCTGAAGAAGCCAGAAGATAAACCCAGTGGCACAGCAGTAGCCAACCTCGATCTTTGTCAGCACCAGCACCAATGCCAGCTTTAAAGTTTACTAGGGGCGCCTGGAGGTGTCTCATCAGCAGGGTTACCATGGGTCAAGATTGACACGAAGGCAGTTAAGAACAACAAAAATAAAAGAAAGCAACAGTAACAACTTGAAGTTACAAACGGACTTCTCTTACTCCAAAATTTGGAGAAGAACTCTGGCAATAGAAACCCCTCAAGACAAACCAGCAAAAGCAGGTAGGAAGAAATTGCTCTTCCCATTTTCCAGACTATAAAATACTTATTACAGTTTAAATAAACAAAACAAAAAAAAGGTCAGAACAAATTGGACTAAGAACATTGGCTGATACAATGTTGAAGAAATGAATGTAAAGCAAATGTAATTGTCAGAGAGAGTAAGAAAGTAAAGGGTTAAGCAACATAGAAGAAATTTAACAGAGGAAGTAAAGAGGCTAAACTCTCTAGCAATGAATAAAGAAAAAATGGCAGCAATTACACACAAAGTAGCAGCAGCAATTGCTGTAGAAGCACAAGCACAAGAGTTTAACTGAGAGAAGACATTCATCAGAACAATTATGAATTGTAGAAGAAATAAGAAAATTAAAACTGGAAATGGAGCAAAACCTGACAAGAGAGATAAAAAATTTGAAGGCAGACAAGAAAGATATAAAGTCAGAACCGAAAGACATAAAACAAACTTTAGAAACAGTTACAAAAGAGATTAATCAAGTAAAGACTGGAGTTGAAGACCTTGAAGAAAAGACAAATCTCTTAGAAAATACTGTTAGGAATGTTAAATCAAGTCAGGAGACAGAAAAAGAAAGAAGTTTGGATTTAAAAGCATTAGAAGATCTAAATCAAAGACAAAGTTGTGTAAAACTTAGAGGAGTGAGAGAATCAAAGAGACAAAATCTATATAAATTTTACTTCCAAATCTAGCTGAATATATGAGGATACCCCTACAAGAATTAAGCTGGAGTGTAAATAAAATGTATAAAGTAAATTATAAAATTGCCAGAGATAAGAGTTTGACTCCAAGACATAGGGCATCTGCAGACCAGCCCAAAAGGCTGCCCTGGAGGCAGAATTGGGGTGGGGCAGCTGCACGTTGGCTGCCCCAACCCCATGCCAATGCCATCCTAATGCCACATGCCATTACGCATGGCGCGTAGGATCAGGACGCCCTCCCAGCACAGTGTTCTGACACCCAGTGCTGAAAAGGGTGAGGAAAAGCTGCACATCAGCTCTCGGGTGGCCTTTTGCCACCCCTAAAAGGAGCAGCATTTTGCCGCTCTTTTCGGGGCAGCAAAAGAGAGGATCGGGACCACGGTGTGGGGTTACCGCAGCCCTGATGTGGGGCTTCCTGGTGTGGCCTAGAGCTGCCCATCTGCAGAGATACATAGTTATATATGTTTTAGACAGATAATGAGAGACCAACTCTTGGAAACAAGCTACAAATAAACACCTCATGACTGAAGGACAGGAAGTTAAAATTTTCAAGAATCCATAAAAGAATATTCAAAAATGTGATCAATATAAACTTTTTGACAAATCAACTAAGTAAATATAACATGACCTATAAATGGGAAAGATTGGAAGTGGGTTCAGTTTTTTCAATCAAAGATGGATGAAATTAAAACCAATTCATAAAGCAAGAGAATTTTGGAAGAGATGTGGCAAAGACATTGAAATAAACAAGGAAAGACAAACCAAGACAACCTCAAAATATAAGACCAAAAGAAGAGGAAAAAGACAAACTTTCAACAGAAGAAATGGATGGAGGAAATTTGGAGACACCTAGGAATAGAGAAAACTATAAAGAAGAGGAAGATGACAAATCAGACAAAGAAGGAGAAATAAGAGGAAGAGATGAACAAAAAACCTTTAAAGTAGATATAATTGGAGAAGTTACAACTCAAGTTGAAGAAAGATCACGTAGGATTAGAGTGAAGTAAACAGAAAGATAAGAACAATGACTCAATAAAATCATAACATAAAGATCTTATCTTGGAACATCAAAGGCCTGAATGATAAAAAAAAAGTCTTCCACCTTCAAAAAAGTATGAAATACTCTATTTGCAGGAAACACATATTAGAAAAAAAAGATGAGAGACTACTCAGAAATTCAAAACTAGGAATGGAATATATAACAACAAACAAACAGAAGAAAAGGGGCGAGGTAGTGTACGTCACAAATAAAATTAGATCTCAACAATTGTTTAATGATAGTGAAGGCCATTATGTAGGAGAAGAGCTATTAATAAATGACAAAAAAAAATTGGTGGCTGTTTATGCACCAAATGAAAAGAAAGCATTTTTTTTTCTGGAAATTAAAACATATGTTACAAGAATACAACAACAATGATAGTATATTATGCGGTGACTGGAATGGGGTTATAGAACCTCAAAAGGATTGTTTATCTAGCAAGAAGATAAAAGAATAACGGAAGCTTCCCAATTCCTTTTTTAAGTTGGTTCAAAATTTAGTTTAATTGAAGCATGGAGATTCAAAAATGGAGATAAAAGAAAATATAATCGGAACATCACAAATCCTCACTAGACTGGACATGTTTTTCATTTCAAAATCATTATACCCCAAAATTAATGATGTGGTAACACAGGTGAAAACACATTCAGATCATAATCCAGTCTTGATGACATTGAAAAGCAATATTACAGAATTTAGATAGCATCTCCAGGAATATATATTGCAACCACCAAAGATTATTGAAGAGACTAGACAAACAATCAAAAACTACGTTTAAGAAATTCTAAATAAAGATACAGACATAGGGGTGGTTTGGGCAGCAAGCAAAGCTGTTCTGTGTGGATTTTTTGTTAAGAAAAACAGGAAGAGGGGGCGGGGCCTGAGCAATGGCCGGGTAAGGACTGCCTGAGCTATCAGAGTGCTCGGAAATAGATAATTGCAGTAAAAAAAAAACCTCCCAAAGAGAGAAATGTTGACTCTTTGAGATGAATTTATAACAAGAAGATACAAAGAACATAAAAGGTAAAAAAAATCATTATTATCTCAAGAGTAGACTTAAAATAGCTTACTTTCGTTTTGTGGGGGACGGAGAATCACGGAGGAAGCTTGTCCGCCATTAAAAAGATTAACGAGGCAGCTAGAGGCTGTTAAAATTGGACTTTGAGATAAGGAATTAAGCTTTGTAACTGCCTTAAAGTGAATGAAATTAACCCACAAATCATAAGTGGCTAGAAGCTTGAATGAGAGGAGATAAAAGTACTATCCACTGCTGACTGCTTAAAAGGGAGGAACTGGGAGGTGAATAAAACGGAGTGAATATTAAATAAGTGTATATGTCAAAAAGGCCAAAAATATTAGGGGGAAAGCTTTGGAAGAGAGGTTTAAGACAAACTGAGAAAGATAAACCTTCAGATAGAGCCTTCGGAAGACTTGTTAGATTGGAACAAACTGAACAAAAAGAAATGTTAAGAAGCCCCCCTAAAAAATGGCTACTTCTACGAGTTCACTCCCAGAGAAGCAGGGAGAAGGAAAGGGGAAGGATAAAACAGATGCAGGAACAGGAGCAAAAGCAGGAAAGATGGATTGTGAACAAATGAGGACTATGATTACAGAAATTATGAAGCAGGAGAATGAGATGAGACGTAAAGAGATGAATGATTTTCTGGATAGACAGAAAAATGAAATATTAGAAGCAAGAAATGCAGACAAGCAAACCTTTTTAACAACAATACGAAATGAAAGAGAGGCTATGACAAAACAATTTCAACTACAAATGCAACTTGAAAGGAAAAGTTCAGATGAAAAGTTTATGGAAATACAAAGAAATATAAAACAAATACAAGAGGATGTGCAAACATTAAAATCAGAGAACAAGGAAAGCAAGATTATACAAGGGAGACAACAAAGAGAAATTGAAACCAATAGAGCTAAATTGTCTGAAATGGACAAAAAACTTATATATCTGCAGGATTACCAAAGAAGAACCAATTTTGTTATTAAGAATATACCAGAGTTGGAGAAAAGAGATAGAAAATATGATTTGCAATCAAAAATTTTGAAATGGTTACAAGAAATCTCCCCATCCTTAAACTGGACTGAATCAGACTTTGAAAGAATTCACCGCATTGGACCAGTGACGAACAAGATGGCACCACGAGATGTAATAGTAAGAGTAATTAACTATAATAAAAAGGAAGGACTGATGAATATGGTGAGGAAGAATCCGGAAAAATTAAAATTTCAAGATGTTGATGTAGAAATTTATAACTACTATTGTCTTCAAACGAAAATGTGGAGAAGAGAGATGAAACCGTGTACTACTATGTTGAGAGGAGCGGGAATTTACTACACTTGGGGACATCCTATATTCCTGAAATTTCAAAAAGCAGGAAAGAGATATAGGATTGATTCAGTGGAACAAGGAATACAATTGTTGAAAGATCTTGGGATATATAAAGAAGAAGAAGGAACAACTGGAGAGTCTAAAAAATCTAAAGGGAATGGAGCTGTCGTCCAGTTTGGTGTGTTGGGAGGAGAAGAATTATTGGGAGCATGTGGAGGAGGCGGACTCCCATAGACGAAAAGAGAAATTACTGCAATTAAGTACAAAGTTACATTTATTGTTTTTATGAGCACTCGGGGGGTGGGGGGTTTCTTTGGGCCTTGGGATGTCTTCGTCACCCCTCTCCACAGGGGTAGCTTTGGTGACCGGGGCTAGAGCAATGCGCTCTAGCAAGAAGAAGTGGAGAGGTAAATGGGACTTGGGGAGGGAAGGGAGGGGAAATAGAGGGAGGAGGGAAGGGATAGGGTTTACACAAAATGGAGCCATTAGAGAAATAAATAAATGGTATTATGGTAGATAAACTGAAAATTTCAACTTTAAATACCAAAGGTCTTGGATCAGTGATTAAAAGAAGAAGAATTGAAGCTTTATTACGAAGAGATTCAGCAGATTTTATTTTTATTCAAGAAACGCACCAACGGAAAGAGGGGGAAAATGAACTGAAACTGAATTGGACAAAGAACTATGAGAAAGCATTTGGAAATTCAAAATCAAAAGGGGTAGCAATAATAATTGCAAAAAATGTAATTTTGTAATAAATAAAGTAATAAAAGATGATGAAGGAAGATATATAATAATACAGGGAGAACTAGGGGAAGATAATTATACACTTGTGAATGTATATGCACCAAATGAAAAACAAGAAGAGTTTTATGAAAGAGTGTTAAAGAAAGTGGAAAGAATACAGAAGCAATATGTAATTATTGCAGGAGATTTTAACATGCAAATGGATAAGATTAAAGATAAATCTAACCCCTCAGTAAAGGATAAACATAGAAATATAACAAACTTAAATAAAATAATGAATAAAAGGGAATTTAAAGATGTCTGGAGACTAGTAAAAGGGGATGAAAAGAAATATACATATTATTCTGCTGTACATAAAACATATACTAGAATAGATTACATTTTTGTTTCAAAAAATATGATAACTAAAGTTTTAGATAGTGAAATATCAAGTATAAAAGTAAGTGACCATGCCTTGGTGAGTGCAGAATTTATTATTAAGAAAGATTATGAACAAATAAACAGGTGGAGGTTAAATACTAAGATATTGAATTATAAAGATATAGTAAACAAAATTGAAAAGGAATGGCAAGAAACATGGGATATAAACAATAAGGAAGTGACAAAAGGATTGTTATGGGACACGATGAAGGCAGTAACAAGAGGAATATGTATGAAAGAAGCATATAACCTTCGAAAAAGACAGGAAGAAAGGAAAAAAAAATTAGAAACAGATATAGAACAATTAGAGTATAAATATATAGCTAATAGAAATAAACAGATTTACGTAGAATTGAGGGCAAAAAAGGAGGAACTGCAGAAGATAGAGATAGATGAAGTACAGGAAAATTTAATTTATTTAAGAAGGGAATATTTCGAATATAGTAATAAAAATTCAAAAATGTTGGCCAGAGCCACACAGAAAAAGAAAATGGAAAGTATGATAAATATAGTGAAGGATAGATCTGGGATGATGTGTAGAATGATGAAAAAAAAAAAATAAAGAAGATTTTTATAAAGAATTATATCAAGCAGGAAAAAATCCAATAGATAAAATAGAAAATTATGTAGAAGAAAATTGGGGACAAACAATAATGGAGGAAGATAAAGAACTATTGGAAAAACCCATTGAAAAGGAAGAGATAATAGAGGTAATTAGAAAATTAAAAAATGGTAAAAGTCCAGGAATGGATGGTTTGGGACCTGAATATTATAAAGTGTTTGAAAATATATTAATTCCAAAGTTGTTAGAATTATATAATGGAATATTACAAGGAGAGAAAATACCTTCATCATGGTCTCAATCATTAGTAATATTAATACCAAAAATAGATAAAGATCCAACTGATCCAGGGTCATATAGACCTATATCATTAATAAATCAGGATGCAAAGATATTAACAGCAATAATAGCAAATAGAATGAATAAATGTGTGTATAAATATATAGGAAAAGATCAATGTGGTTTTGTGAAGGGAAGGCAAATGTCTAATTTAGTAGGAAGAGTTTTGAGTAAAATACATGTAATTGGGAGAGAAAAATTAAAAGCAGGAATTTTAGCATTAGATATATTTAAAGCATTCGACTGTGTGGAATGGCCAACATTAAAAATAATTATGAAAAAGTTTGGAATGGGAGAAAAAATGAGGGGACTAATAGATCAACTATATTGTGATAACTCAATAAAAGTAATAGTTAATGATGGAATTACAAAGGAAATAAAAGTAACGAGAGGTACAAGGCAAGGATGCCCGTTGTCACCAATATTATTTGCAATGGTTATAGAAATGTTAGCAAATGTTATTAGGAAGGATAGTAGTTTGAAAGGAATAGGATTGGGAAAAAAACATAAAATTAGTTTATTTGCTGATGATACATTATTAACTATTAAAGACTTAAAGGATAAAATAGGAGAAATTAAGGAACATTTGAATTTATTTGGTGAGATAACAGGACTTCAAATTAATTGGAATAAAACAGAAATGATGTTATTTAATTATACAAAAAAGGAAGTATCAGAGCTTATGAAGCAAAAAGAATTAGGGATAAGAATAAAAAGTAATATAAAATATTTAGGAATTAATATAACAAAAGATTTAAAAGAAATGGAAGAGAAAAATTTCTTAGTATTACGGAGAGAAGTTGAAAAAAAAATAGTAGAATATAAGAACATTCGATTATCATGGTTTGGAAGAATAGCGTTAGTTAAAATGAAAATTTTACCAAAATTAAATTTCCTATTTAGAATGATACCACTAAAAATATCAGAAGTAGAATTAAGTAAATGGCAACAGTTACTAAACGTATATTGTAATGGAGGGAAAAGATGTAGATTAAATAAACAATTTTGGTATGAGTCTCAGAAAAAAGGAGGGCTAGGCCTCCCTAATATAAAAGGATATTATGAAGCTAACCACTTAAGATATGTAATAGAAGGAATGCTGGACGTACCAGATTTAGATTGGTTAGAAATGGGGAAAAAAGAGATAGATATGAAAATAGAGAAAATGTTTTTTAAAGAAATTAGTAGGAAAGAAATTAAAGAAATTGGATATCCATTTATGGAAAATATATTAGAAATTTGAAATAAATATAAAAAAGGATTAATGAATGAAAATTCAATAATAACACCAATAATAATGGAAAATCTTTCCCCAAAAATTTAAAAGATTTATTAGATAAAGAATTAAAGGAAAGGAAAATAGATAAAATAGAAAATTGGATAGAATTAAAGATAGGAAAAGAAAATATAAAAGAAAAATTTAGGGGGGTAAACATGTCTTGGTTACATTTTATGCAAATAGAACAATGGTTTAAGAATTTGAAGAAAAAAATATAGAAAAAGGGAAATATACACAGTTTGAACAAATAGTTCAGAAAAGAAAAGGAATGGAGGAAAATGAAAATATGAAAGGCTTAACTAGCAAAATTTATAAAATATTAATGGATAATAAAAGGGAAAAACTACATCAAATTATTTTAAAAGAAATATGGGAAGATGAATTGAAATGCAAAATCTCTGACAATGAATGGAATAAGATTTGGGAACAAAGACATTTGAAAAATTTATCGGTGCGAATTAAGGAAAATTATTATAAATTGATTTGGAAGTGGTATTTGACACCACTGAGATTACATAATATAAATACAGAAAATTCAAAATATTGTTGGAGAGGTTGTCAGGAAGTAGGGTCATATCTACATATGTGGTGGCAATGTAAATATGTACAAAAATTCTGGGAAATAGTAATATTAGAGATAGAAAAGGTTATGAATATAAAGATAGATAGAAAACCGAATATAGCATTGTTATCAATATATAATGATGTAGAATGGAAGGAGGAAAAAAACCTTGTAACAAATTTGTTTACTGCTGCGAGATTAATTATAGCAAGAAGTTGGAAAACAAAAATAAGTGTGAAATTGGAGGATTGGTATAAGGAAGTTTGGAAGATAGCAATTAATGATAAATTAACATGTAGATTGAAAGTGAAAAAAGGATTATTGAAAAGAAATGATTTTGATGAAATATGGAAAAAATTTATTGAAAATGTATTAAGAATGGAAGATGGGAAATTGCCTCCACGGGAGGAGTTAAGATTTTGGATGGAGTATAAAGATGGAAATGGCTCCGGGGGTGGGGTGCACGGAGGGGATATTTAGGGGGGTTTGTTTAAAAAAAACAACAACGGCTAAGATGTAAAAGTATATAAAAATGTATGGAAAGTTGATTAATATAAATAAAATTTAAAAAAAAGAAAAACAGGAAGAAATAAACAAGAGGGGGGGAAATGACAGAAATTACAAAAAATATTTAAAAAGGAAAAAGAAGTAAAGAAAAATCCAGAAAAAGAAAATATCTTAAGAGAAATAAAGCTACTTCAAAAATACATATAATATGGAAAATGCAGAAGATTTGGCAAATTTGATGAAAAATATTTAAATAAAACAATTTCAATACACATGAACAAACCTGGCTAATGGCTTGCCCAAAGGATATGGAAGAACAGAGAAAAAAAGATGATTACCAAAATTCAAGAAGGCACTAAAATACACACAGAAACAAAGAAAATTAAAGGAGTATTTTATAAATATTTCAGTGACCTGTTTCAAAGGACATTAAAAAAACTCAAGATAGTAAACTACTTACAAAATAGTAATATTCCAACTTTAAGCGAAGAACAAATAACCAGTTTAAACCTACCTATTAATGCAAAGGAAATAAATGAAGCTATCCAAAGGACAAAAGGTGATAAAGCTCTAGGTCCTGACAGCTTTACAGCCAGATACGACAAGGAATTTTAAAATGAAATAAGGCTACAGCTTCTAGCAGCTATGAATTCAATCAAAGGAGATAAGTTGCCACTGACCTGGGAAGAAGCAAACATCATCCTGAACCTGAAGGAAGGATGAGACCAATGATTACCTAAGAACTTCAGATCAATTTCTCTGTTGAATACAGACTACAAACTGTTTGCTGATAAAATAGCTAATAGGTTTAAAACATTTTAAAACATCTAATCAGGGAGGATCAGAGCAATTTCCTGCCTAATAGACATCTAAAAGAAAATTTGTGCTACATTGTAAACACAATTGAGCATTCTGATATACAGAACAACAGAAATCTTGCTCTGATCTTCCTTGATTTATAAAAAGTGTTTCATAGTCTAAACTGTGAAACAGTATTGGAGATGCTTCCTAGAATAAAAAACAGGACAAAATTTCATAAATTGGATCAAAACCATTTATACTAAGCAAAATGCAAGAGTAATAATAAACAGAGAGAGGACTAAATTAATCCCCATATATAGAGGAACTAGACAGGGATGTCCCTTGTCCCCTTGTTATTTATTTTAGGGTTAGAGGCTTTGTTAATAAACATAAGAAATGGAAAAAAACATCAGAAAGATTAAATTTAAAGAACAATGTCTGAAAGCCAGGGCATATGCAGATGATATTGTTATAACTTTGGAGGACTCAATAACTAGTGTGAATTGCTTAAAGAAACAGCTAAAGAATTTTGAGGAAATCTCAGGATTGAAAATAAACAGAGAAATCTAAATCCATAATGAAAAACATAGAAATTAGAGAGCAGAAATTATTTAAAAAAAACCCAGGCTTCAATATTGGCAACAGACTAAAATATCTAGGGGTGACTTTAACCAATAAAATCTTGGACTTTGTTTAAAAAAATAATTATCAAAAATGGGCAGAAATTAAAAATGACTTGAATATTTAGAAAGACCTGAATCTATCTTTGTTGAGTAAAATAGCCATCATGAAAATGATGGTACTACCCACATTATTATTTTTTGTTTCAAGCCATTCCTATAATAAAAAATGATTTTTTTAAAGAATGGTAGAGAAAATTAACAAATTTTATATGGGCTGGCAAGAGACCAAGGATTAAATTAAAAACCTTTCAAGACTCAAAAGGCTGGGGAGGCCTTGCCCTCCCAAATTTGAAATTGTACTATGAAGCCAGTTGCTTCATATGGCTTACAGAATGGTTAGTCCTAGAAAAATTATTGTTGAAACTTGAAGGCTCTGGAATTAGATTTGGATGGCATGACTTTCTGTTTTATGACAAGATTAAAGCTAACAGAAATTTCAATAACCATTTCATTAGAGCTTTGATATTTTGTGTGTGGAATAAATATAAACACAGGATATGCCCAAAACTTCCATTATGACTTTCCCCTCATAAAGCTCTGTTCCGTATAGACCCAAAAAGAATGAAATTTGGATAAAATACAAAGATTTACTATACAAAGATCAAACAATAAAAACACAGGATAAACTCAGAATGGATGTTTGGTCATTAAATTGATTTTTTTATAGACAATTACATGAGAAATACTTAATAGACATAAGGCAGGGAGCTTTTGCCAAATCCAAATCAGACATAGAAGAAATCTTGTGGTCTACCAAACAAGCTTTATTGTCAAAATTATATTACAAGCTTTTGTTGTGGTATATGGAAGAAGACTTAAACAAGGAAGTAATGATCTAATGCGTTCAAGATTGTGGAAATCTGATTGAACTAGAGCAATGGGGAAAACTTTGGAATAAAAAGTTGAAATACTCTTTATGTCAGGATATAAGAGAAAACTACTACAAAATGATATACTGTTATTATATGTCTCCAGGTAAAATAGCTAGAATATAGGGGACAGGAAACAACCTTTGCTGGAAATGTCAAAAAGAAGGAGGAACTTTTTTTTTTCACCTATGGTGGAAATGTTATAGAGCAAAAACATTCTGAAGACAAATACAAACTAAGATAAATAAAATGTTGGGAACAAATCTCAAATTAAAACCAGAAATGATGTTATTAAATATGTTAGAAGATAAAGATGAAAAAGCATATGGTAAAGTCATATTCTATAAGTTAACAGTGGCTAGGCTGTTATATGCTAAATTTTGGTAGGTTGACAGGACATTGGAACTTGATGACTGGTTGACAAAACTCTATGATATGATGGAAATGGAGTTGTTATCATTGAAATTGAAACTAGACCAAAGAAAGGAACTGTGGGTCTTTGCAGACTGCCAGAAATAGTGCAAATTGAGTCCACTTTAAGGGTTAGGGTTAGTGCTAGGGAATCATGGGAATTTTTTTTCTGAGACATTGAGCTTCTCTGTCAGAGAGCTCTGGTGCCACAATAAAATACAGTTCCCATGATTCCTTAACCCTAACCCTAACCCTTAAAGTGGACTCAATTTGCACTATTTCTAGCAGTCTGCAAAGGCCCTTAATAAGGATTGGGAGAAAGTATTGATATTTATGACAGGTAAATGGGGTAAAATTGCCAATATGGAATTGGTTACAGGTTTTGATCATTAAGGCTTAAATATAAGGAAATAAAGAAATGTGTACATTTATCTCTGAACGCATGTGAAACACAAGGCTGTTCTAATTATACTACCTAGTTGATAGTCTAAGCAAATTATTTTTTCTGATTTTATATTTGTTTATAATTTAGTGAATAAGAAGGAAAAGGAAAATAAATTTACTGAAAAAAATGTTATATACAGTAGAAAGGTATAAATCTTCTTTTTATAAGCTTGAGAGGTTGAGAAAAAGGAATATTAGGAAAGTTGCATCACAAATCTTAAGTAATTATAAAAACAAAAAGAAATCATTCAGAGTATTTTTCTAAAGGAAGATAATGTAAAGGTTATGTCATAATTCTATAATATAAGTGGGGGTGGGATATTAAGGAAAATGTAAAGCTACCTTTCTGATTTTATTTCTCTTTGTGTATTTTTTAAATATGTTAATAAAAAGTATTTTTTGGGAAAAGAAATGAATGAACAACAGAACAGTGAGGAGGTGGACTATAAGCAAGTGCAAAAGAGACAAGATAATGTCTTGTTTCACAAGATAAGAATTTCTTCCATCCCCAACATTGACTTTATTCCATCCATTAAACTCAGACATTTTGTCAAGGCCTTACTCTTAATGTCCTCATAATTTGCTACATAAAAACCATCCCAAGAGATCAGACCAAATGCCTGCTTTGCCCAGTGTCCTGATTTCCACCACCATTGGCACTGAGATGCATAATGCCTCTAACACTGAAGATAGCATATAGCAATCATGATCAGTAACTATTGGATAGCCTTATCCTCCATGAATTTGTCTAATCTCCTTAATGCTTTCCAGATGAATTTCTGCTGCTACATCCTGTTGTAGTAGAGCCCAAAATTTAACTACATGGCATGCAAAGGAGTAATTCCTTTTGCCTGTTCTGAATCTTCCACTTCTCAACTTCAGTAGGAGACTCCATATTCTGGTTTATACCCACACCATACAATTATAGCACATTGATACTTTACTGTGATGGTTCTATCCTGACAAATTTTGGGATTTGGAGTTTTATGGGTTACTTAGAATTCTCTACCAGAGAGGTTTAACGTACTAGTTCAGTGAAGAATTCTAAGTAGTCCCACCAAACTGCAAATCCTAGAGTCACATAAGATGGGGACAGGGCAATTAGTTGTATCAGACTGCTATAACTGTGCAGTGCAGATATAATCCTAGCATTATGAGATGGACATAATGTATCACACCTGCTTACTCCACACTGTACATAACCATATAATTTTATCACATGTTCCCCTATTCAATATTTTTCTGAACAAAAAGACACCAAATGTTGTACTCTTTAATAATATATACTGTACTCCACCCCCAGTGGCTTTAGTTACCTTTCCCAGCACTGTATTATGATTTCCAAGGTACAGTGACTAAAATTATCTATGGAATTCATATGGGATCACACCAGAAATGTGTACAAAGTTGTTATACAATGTTCTTTGTACATCCCAGGAGTTAGTGTTATACATGCTCCCCTTTTCATCGTATTGTTGGCATTTTTACAGTCCTAATAGCAAACAGTAATTACGGGATTTTTACCTCTCTATTTATACAAGTGCAACAAGATATCCTGTAAATATTCTGTAGATTTTCAATTTCTACAATTAGTTGGTGCCGGGGGTGAGAGGTAATAGGGCCTGTACAGACTGCCAGAAATAATCCATCTTGAGACCACTTTAACTGTCCTGGCTCAGTGCTAGGGAATCATGGGAACTGTAGTTTATTCTGAGACAGTAGCCTTCTCTGTCCAAGAGCTCTGCTGCCACAATAAACTACAGTTCCCATAATCCCATATCACTGAGCCAAGGCAGTTAAAGTGGTCTCAAGATGGATTATTTCTGGCAATCTGTACAGGCCCATAGTCAAGACATTTTGGGCTTCTACAGATGGGCCTTTTGGGCCATCCTGGAGGCAGGTATGGGGAGGGGCAGCTGAACGCTGGCCACCTCAACCCCTCCTCGAAGATGTCCTGACACCACACGCCATTACGCATGGCCCGCAGTGTCAGGACATCCTTCTGGTGCAGCCTTTTGACATGCTGCACCGGAAGGGGTGCCAAAGAGCCTTGTGGTGGCTCTTAGAACAGCCTTTTGCTAGCTCTGAAAGGAGTGGCATTTTGCCACTCCTTTCCAGCCGGCAAAAGGGAGGATCGAGGCCAGCTGGCAAAAGGGAGGATCCTCCCTGTGTTGCCTAGAAAGTACAAATAGGATTCACTCCCACTATATGTCAACCTATATGTGATGTCAAGCAAGCCACATCAAATTCTATTATTCACTTTTCAACATTAAATAGGAGGTGCTGGGAATAGATCATGATGACGGTCAGGAACACAGCTTGAAAATGTTACTATTAGAGATACAGCTCCCAGAACCCCCAGCCAGTGGCCACATTCTCTGTCGTATTCCAGGACCTGGAATCACCAGAGTAACTTTTCCAAATCCTAGTTAGAGCAACATAAACCCACACCCCATCATTTAAGGTGAATAAAGTGGGGTTTGGCTCTTGGTTTAGATACAAGCTATTGTGAAACTCTCTGAAATGGAAAAATATTGGCTCATTTCAGTGTGGCTTGCCCAAGAGAATTTGTCTGACTTTCTGGTGCACTCAAGGGCATGTAAAAATCTGCCCCCCTCCCCCCAAAAAAGCATTCATTTCACAATATAAATGAAAATATTTAATTATTTTATCCTTGCCTGTAGGACAAAGAGTTCCATTTCCATGAACACATGTGCACACACATGCAAATGTTTGTCTCTGGAAATTGCATGGGGGTATACAAAAAGTGTTTTCTGTGCAAAAATCGCAAGCATTTCTGAAACACTTTGAGATGTTCAAACAATAAGTAAAAATCATACAGAATTCTCACTTTTGTATTGTTCTTCCTGATTGTGTTTCTCAAGTGTCATGACCCTCACTTTTCACCCGAGAATACTGAATATTCTTTCCATCCCTGTTTCATGGTATTGAATTCTGATATGCCCTCTATATTTCACTGCTACCACATGGCTAGTTTTTAAAGGACATATAATTGCAGTAATCTGCATACAGAGAGTTGCTACTAAAAAGTGGGTTCTGATTAAAACCAAAGTCACTAGACGTTACAGTAATGCAAATACAATGAAACAGTGCCTTTGTTCCATTTATATCATAAAGCATGGCTATTATTTGATCTGAAGGGGAAAACTAATTACTAGTGCACTGAAAACCTAGTCTCATTTATTCAGATCTTCTTTAAACACCTATACATTTCCTCAGCATTTATAGGAAATTCCAGACATCTTTGGATCTGTATCATTACTAGGGTAAAATGGCCTGGAAAAGGAAAATGTAAATCTTTTCAAAATTAAAAGAAAGCAAGCAAAAGATGACATTTACCCATCTCCATTTTAAAACTTTAACAAATGGTTGTCATGATAATTCTAGATCTTCTCTCTCTGCAGAATAATTGTACATAATTTGTGTCAGATTAGATTTCCATGGAATAATGGAGCACAAGAACAGTGTAACATTTTTATGGACCTGAATACAATTTTTTTTCCATCCTGCAGGTGTGTGCATATCTATGGACAGGCAGATGAAAACATTAAAATCAGCTGGAAACTGTAAAAATAAAACTACTGAACTGACACAATTTATTAAATATTTTCTTAGTTTCATTCATTAAAAACAGGGGCTGGGTGTGTTCAGAGATTTTTTTGAGCAGCTAGAAATAAAGAAATATCATTTCCAAGGAACAGACAATAGAGAGAATTGGAACACAGAGGACAACATATAGAACAAGAGACCAGCATTGTGCTTCTTTTCACAGCTCTTTCCTAGGTGTGAAGCTGGTTATTAACCTAAAACATGTGGCCCATTGCATATGGTGTTGTGCATGCTTGTAAAGAAAAATATGTAATTTGCAACACCACCTTCATTATGCTTCCTGTGAATCTGTCATAGCCTTTGTTCCAGTTAATTACTTTGTCAAGAGAAAAGGGAACCATTTTACTTCTAGTTTTTCTTCAGAAAGATGCTTGTGTATTTGATGTAAATTGAAGAGAGTTGGCTGTGCTTCTCACTAATTTAAATATGAACACTAAGACATCAGGAGTTGATTCTGATGGCTGAATATATAATGTTGATCAGCCTTTCCCAATTTGGTGCCCTTTAGATTGGTTACACTGCAGTTCCCATAAACCTCAGCCAGGCCAGCCATCAATTGTTACACAAACTGCAGACAATGAGAGCTGTAGTCCAACATGTTTATTGGGCACCATAGTAGGGAGAAACATTTTGAAGACATGACTGTATCCCTGCTTTCCTGCTTCTCTGGGCTTTACATTCTCCTTGGCATTTTGCCACTTCTCCTTGACTGTCTGTTTCTCCTTTTCCTTACATAGCATGACTTTTTTCCCATGAAGACTTGGTTCAGTCTAGTTGTAGATATGTCTGGCTGTCACAGTTCAGTTACAATGCCAATGTCATTTCTTCTCACCCCAGCAAAATAGTTGAGTCTGGTTTTGCAGCTAGAACATGAAACATTTCCCATGGTTTGTTGATAATGATTATGACATCACTGGTCTGTTTCTCCAACAACAGTTAGAGAGGTTAATGCTATTGAGCTGTGCACTTTCATTGTCTCCTCTTCCTTTCTTGATAGTTTTGCTGTTGCCTTCTGGGCCCCAATATCTCATTCATTCTGTAAGGTAAGAAAGCTGTTCTCTGAGTTTCCCCAGCCTTTGTTGAAAGAATTGCTGGCACATTGCAAGATGCAGACACTTGCCTGTTGCAGCAGACTATCAGAGATGAAAAAAAATACACTCTTTTAGATGGCCAGAACATAGAAGCATAGAGCAACTTTCTTTCTCTTCACCACACATGCTTCTCTCCCATACAACTGGGGGGTCTAGAAATACACAGGAGGCAATAGACTGGGGGAGAGTATCCAGGAGAAATGGACTGATGGATTTGAGTAGAGGGAGAAATATAAATGGGGTACAGTGATGTCTACATTTCAAGTGTTGGTCATTTTTTTTTCCTATTAGCTTGCGGTGTGATGGGAGTTACAACAGTACCTTGCCCCTACATTGGAAGGAAAGTAGAGGTAGATGGACTGCAGCTCTTTTTATCTGCTGATTCCCATATGAATGGTCTCATCCTCATCTTGGGTTAGTTCAGTTAGAATCTCAAAGAACCACCACCAGAAAAACTTGGAACAGTCTTTGATTTTTTTCTGTAGTATTTCTTTTTACTAGAAGGGGGAAAGATGGATGCTATTTGCCTTTGAATTTCTGTTCCTTAATTTCCAAATGCATGAAGATATAGTGCAGTTGTTTTGATTTGTAAAATATATTAGTGTGCCTGAAACATGATAGGTTACCACATTCCACTCCTATCACCAGTCAAGTTCCCCCTATGTGTGACAGGGCCCCTAGTTTCATCTGTGAGATGGGTGGAGGGCATGTGCTTTAGGTGAAGAATGGTACTGGGAGGTGAGATCCAAACATCAGCCCCTCTTATTGATGAGCAGTATGAATCCTGCCTGATACAAATACTAGAAGTCTGGCTTTGTCCATTTGCCTAGCCAAAAGAAGAGCACAGTTTAGTTCTTCTGATATACCTGTGTGTCATAACAGTAAAAATTATAAATAATTATAAATTAGTTAATTAAGATTAGTTAATTAATGAATATTCATTTTTTAAAATGGAACCACATATCTGAATAAAGAAACGATGAAAATACAGCAATGCATTAATTTCCTCCAAGCCAGAAATGGGCTTACAAACATTGATCAAACAGTGATAGAAATGGGGACTGCAGTCAGGAAATCAGGAAGAAGATTAAGAATGGGGAGGGTGGCTATGAAAGAACTAGAACAGATGCTAAAATGCAAAGATATACAATTCAGCACAAAAGTTACAATCATGCAAGTCATTGTATTCCCTATTACCATGTATGAATGTGAGAGCTAGACAGTTAAGATGATAGGAAGAAAATCACTGCATTTTAGATGTGGTGCTGGAGAAGAATGCTAAGGATCTCATGGACAGCCAAAAGGACAAACAAGTAGGTCCTGGAGCAGATGAAACCAGAAACCTCCCTGGAAGCCAAGATGACCAAACTGAGGCTGTTGTACTTTGGACACATCATGAGAAGAGAGGACTCCAGGGAAAAAAATGATGGGGAAGGAGGAGGGAAGTAAGAAGAGGGGAAGGACACATGCTAGATGGATGGATTCTATTTGGAGGTCACGGGTATGGGGTTGCAGGAATTAAGCAGTGCAGTGGAGGACAGAGGGTCTTGAAGATGTCTCATCCATAGAGTCGCCATGTGTCGAGATCAACTCAAGGGCAGTTAACAACAGGAATGGGCAACCTGTCACCCATGCATGCCATGCATCCTTTTCTTTCTCCCTTCATTTTTGATATCCCCACTATGTTGCCCTGCCACCAACATTGAATCACATCACCAAAATTTGCAACACTAAGCCGAGCCATCAATCTATTTCTGCCATCCTCAGCCCCAGACACACTAAAAATATTGCTGATCTCCTGAATTCCTTTCGCATAACCTGACTTTTAAATTGTTCTTCCCAGACAGAACCTTGTAAGACATTATCCTCCATTGTTCAGAGTACTCAGAGACAATTTCTAATATGGGAGGCTGCTCTGACATCCTCCTGAGTGGCTGCAGTTACTGCTGAATTTCAGCAGATGTTTTGGCCTGGTGAAGGACCAATTTGACTCCTGAAAGTCAACTTGTAACTCCTTTCAGGTAACAAGGCAGTCAACGTGACCCACCAAACATAAGGAATTGTCCATCTCTGCTCTAAGGAAATACTCTTGATTTATTCTGGACACAAGATTACTCATTTTTTTATTGATGAAACATTAAATCCTCAAAGTCAGTAGACTGTTTGTTAATTTTGAACCCAACATATACAAAAACAAACCCTTAACTCTTACACACTCTGAGATGCCCTGCTGAGAGCAGTATGCTTGTCAGAATTTTATCCTGAGGGATATTTTAACGCATTGTGAATATATGTCTCTGTAGCTGTCTTCTCACACTGCAGGATTGCATTATTGCTCAGCAGTGTTCCACCATGATGAATTAACTCAACAGATCTGTGCTTCTGATATAAAATGAGTCATTGCATATTGACATGGATTTTTCCCCACAAGGCCTTCAAGGGATTTGAAACAACTCCTAAGATGTCTCATAGAATTAACTGGTACTAGTGTATTCAACATGAAAAGAGGGCCCATGAATTCTTCTGACCCCATTCCCTATAAGTTATTTTTGAATTTAATAAGGATTGTGTTTAAAGTCTCTTCAGCACTTTGCTTCAATTTGCACCCAGTTTCCTTTGAACAAACTACTTCACATGCTGACATATTTCAACAAAACCATGATAAATGAAAGATTCTGAAAAATGGACAGCTCTCATGGTCAAAACTGAGTCAATAGTCTTTGGCTTTTTTTTCCATTTATATTACAATTGGTTGCATTTAATTCCCCCAGCTTTAAGTTAAACTAAACTAGAATTCAATATTATTATTTTTCATATTTTTTTCTGATGAGAGATTAAAATAATCTGAGCAGTATAATGATTTTCCCCTCTGTTTGGTGACTAGAATACTATTGTCATAGGACTAGAGCTACTATAATTAAATTATATAATACATTATACCTTATAATAAATTATAAATTCATTTATTTCATAATAAGTTTATAATGAAAGTATACTAGTTAAAATAAGTGAATCTAGAACTAATTATGACTGTATGTCAGAACCACTAAAATCTGGTTCCAACCTGCTAAATGGTTTGCAGAGATTGGAAACATGTAGTCCTCCTACTGTTGCTGGACAATAATTTCTGTCAGACCCAATCAACATAGCCAATGAGGAATGCTGATGAAGGTAGCAGTCCAACAACTCAGAAAGGCTGCATGTTCTCTATTCCTACAGTAATCTTTAGTCTTCACTAAAGAATAAAGAAAATAGTAGGCTAATTTATTTTCAGGTACTTCAACAAAATAGTAGATATTATTCTCATAGATAGATAGATAGATAGATAGACAGATAGATAGATAGATAGATAGATAGATAGATAGATAGATAGATAGATACACAGACAGATACACAGACATATGTTGAAGGCACACAACAACAATCCCAATGACAGAACTCCAGACTCCTTAAATATGCACAGTACCACCAGAACTACACAGCACCATCCTACATACACCAGACACATGACTCATAATATACAAGCTGTATAAAATGCCTGAAGAGTAAAATGTACTCTCGTCATATTAAGCTTCTCATATCCTTGCAAACTGAGACAACAGTACCCCAAAATCCTAGTCCACACTCCTCCTCCCTCATTTATCCACTCAAAATTACTAACATTTTGTCCCTGACATTTTTATTCCATTCAAAGCCAAGCCCTAGGGAGAGATTTTATACTGGCATCAGATATTTCATGACAACCTAAGGTGGTCATGACAGGAATTAAACTACTAAGCAGCTTTCCATAACACTTCACATTATCATGAATTTTCTAGGCAGGTGCCAAACTAATGCAGCTTTATCTTTGTTATTTACCATCCGAAGGACATTTGGATAGCCTAATTCAGAAGAAACATCTTGCTATAGACCAGTACTAGTGTTGGGCCAACACAGATTACTGTTGTGAGGGCTGCAGGAACAACCTCCTGATTGTTCCTCATGACATTTCTGACCATTCATCTCCATTGGAAGACAGAATTGTGAAAGCTACACACCTATTCCTGGGGTCCCTAAATTAGCCTATTGCTCAGGTGTGGCCAAGGATGTTACACTATTGAAGACATTTAAGTAAGATTCTACTATTAGTCCAGTAAGTTTCTGTCTGTGGAGCAAAGAAGGCATCCAATCTTGATTTTCATCTCACACAATGAAATATTTTTATTTATTTGTTTGTTTTATTTTTTAAAAAAATGCAGATAATTACATATTACGTTTGAGAGACCATAACAGATTAATTACATCAAAGTGAAAATTAGCCAAGACAAAAAAAATTAAAATAAAAAATAAAATAAAGTGTCCTTCCTTCAATACTGACCTCTAATGGCCTTGAGTAAAATCATTCATGTAGTTAGGTCAATCGTATACAGGCGAGTGGAAGGTATAATGGCTATAATCCTATTCCTTTGTTTTAGACTCGTTTCTCTCTACTTCCACAGTTTCTCTGCTTTTTCCCATTTCTCACAATACTTTTGTTCCATTTTACCATCTAATAGCATTGATAGTTTATCCATTGTTCTCAAATCGTTTACTTTAATTTTCCAATCATCAATTAAGTTTTCATAATTCATTTTCCAATGTTTGGCAAAAGTTATTCGAGCTGCTGTTATCATGTAGAGTATTACCCCTGCCTCCTCTTTCTTTACTTTCCCTTTTATATCTTCTATTATGTTTAATAGAAATAACTTTGGGTTCATTTTAAAATTAATTTGGAATATGTCTTGTATTTTTCCGTGGATCTCTAACCAGAACTTTTGAGCTATCTTGCAATTCCACCACATGTGGATTAAATCCGCATTACTTTGATCACATTTCCAACATTTGCTTTCTTCCTCGCCCTTGATCTTAGCCAACTTTTGGGGGTGCATGTGCCATCTGTGAAGCATTTTGTAGTAATTTTCTATTAAGTATGTGCTTTTCGTAAACTTAATTGATTTTGACCATGCCTCCTCCCATGTATTTAATGCGATATTTTCATTAATGTCCTGCATCCACGAAATCATTCTTTAATTGTCTCTTCTTCTAGATCTAGATCTAGTAGCATCTTATATATTTTAGATATCATTTGTTTTCCCCTTTATCAATGATCTTATCTAGAGCTTTTTTTCTCAAGGTCTATGCCCCATGTTTGACTATCCTTTTTAAATCTCTCCTTTAGCTCTTGATAATTTAACCAATGAAGTACTATACCCTCTTTTTGAAGTTCCTCTTGGGTTTTCATTTTTAGTGTCTTGTCTGTTTTAATCAGGATATCATTATAAGTAAGCCATTTTCCTTTGTGAATTTTGTCTGAATTGTAAAGTGCTTCTTCGGGTGAGGTCCATCTTGGGATTTTACTATAAAAATAATTCTTGTATTTATTCCAAATTTTTATTATTGCTTTCCTCATTATGTGTGTTTTTTTTAAATTCTTATCTATTGGATTCCCTTCATAGTTTAAGTACCAATGCCAGCCTTTGTCCATATTGTTTCCTTCTAATGTCAAAAGTCTTCTATCTTTGAGGTCTATCCAATCTTTGAGCCAAGTAATGGCCGTAGCCTCATAATAAGTTTGAAGGTTGGTTAGACCTAGTCCACCCTTCTTTTTGTTATCTTGTAACACTTGTCTTTATTCTAGATTTTTTCCCCAGCCATAGGAAATCTCTAATGTCCTTTGCCCAAGATTTAAAAATGTTGTAGGCGGTTATAATCGGAATTGATTGAAATAGATATAGCATTTTGGGCAAGTCATATGATTGAATTACTGCCGTACGGCCCAGCAATGAAAGTTGCAGGGGTGTCCATTTCTTCAAATCCTCCTTAATTTTTTCCCAAGTCATTATATAGTTATTTGATAGCAAGTCCAAATGTTGATTTATTATTATGTCCAAATATTTTTTTGGGGTTACAATTCTCTTAAATCTCTTCTCAGTTAAAATCTCTTTTCATTGTCGTAATTATTTTATTGCACTATGATCTGAGAGGGTTGTTGGTATTATTTCTATGTTTGCTATGTATTTGCACAGTTGTTTTGAGGCACAGATTATATCTATTCTTGACCAGGACCTAAATCTTTCTGAAAAGAATGTGTAGCCTCTAACTTTGTTATGATTGAACCTCCATACATCTACCAAGTTAAGATTTTCCACCAATGTGAAAGCCGTTTGTGGTAGTTTTCCTTGGTTACCATTTTTCCTGCTTGAATTCGATCTATCCATTGCTGGATCCCAAACTCCATTCCAGTCACCTGTAATAATAATTTTATCATATTCTAGTTTCTCAATCTCTTTATGTAATTTTTTGTAAAAATTTTCTTTATTTTCTAAAGGTGCATATATATTAACAACCAGCATTTTTCCTCCTTGGTATTTTAGTTCAATCACAACCTTCCGAGTCGTTCAAGATTTCCCTTACTGAGTTTTTGTCTCTAGCATAAATTACCACGCCTTTCTTTTTTTCCATTTTATCACATGCAGCAAACATTCCCCCCATCGTTTTATTTTGTAAAACATGTTTATCTTTTTCCTTAATATGGGTTTCCTGTAAGCAAACCAGGTCTGTCCTTTGTTTATTTAGGAGGTGGAAAACCTTCCTTCTCTTAAATTTTGAATTTAGGCCATTAATGTTCCATGATATCAATTTTATTGTCATTGTATTTTAGTTTGTTTTCCCTCCCCCCCCTTTTCCCCCCCTGTCCTTCCTTATTAGTATTTTGTCTGCCTCTGTTTTTTTTTTCTTCCCTTTCCCTTTCCTATTATCTGACTGTGTCAACTTTCTATTAAATTTCCTGGCTTCCTTCCCCTCCTCTTGTGAAATTTCCTGTCTCTGATTATTATCATGATCTGATTCTGATTCTCCCTCATCCGCAGATGTTTCTCTGTTCAATTATTCTGAACTTACTTTCTCTTTATCAGTATTTCTCTTAATAGTATTTTCCTTTTTGAATTCTTTTTCTGACCTAGTTTCCATTTTTAGTAACTTTTCCCCTTTCTTTATTAATTTTTCTATATTTCCACCTGTTTGCTCTGTCCCTTTACTCCCTTTGTATTGTGCTAGGGATTCATTCATCTTAGCTTCAGTATTTATTATAAATCTTTCCTTTTTGTATGTGAACAAAACTCCTTCCATTCTTTCCCATTTATACCTTGTATTTTGTTGTCTTAAGAATTTCGTAAGTGGTAGATAATCCCTCCTTTTCCTTAGTGTTTGCACTGGTATTATCTTGTATACTTTTATCTCTTTCCCTTTGATTTCAAATTTTTTCAGTGAAGTTCCTTTCCAATATCAAGTCCCTGACCCTTCCTCTGACAAAATGTATCATTATATCCCTTGGGAGTTTGTTCTTTCTTGCTATTCATGATTCTACCCCATACATATTACCAATTTCAAGGTCTACTTGTTCCCCTGACCACTCAATAAAGTACGTAAGGGCAGGTATTATTTTTGTCACTAAATTTTCATTAAATTGTTCTTCTACCCCTCTTAGTTTCAGTGCTTTCCTGTAAATTCATAATTCTAGGTTCGTTTTATAATATTCATCCTGTTGTTGTTTCCCTTCCATAGTATCCATTCTCTTTTCTAATGTTGCAACTGACTCTTGTGTTTCTGCCAATTTCTGGTTTACTTGTTTCACTTCACCTGTTGTCTTTATTAATGTATCTTTTAGTAAATTTAATTTTTTTTGAAGGTCAATTTTAATTTCTTCTCTTAAACCTTTCATTTCTTCCTTTAGGCTCACTGTTATCTCTGTTTTAATTTCAAGGCCTATTTTCTTTAATGCTTTTAGAAGGGCTAAGCTTGTTTGTCTATATTCCTATTGTTCTCTTTCTGTTAAGTTTTCTAGTTGGGTACTTGTACTTATTCCCTCTTGACTCTGGCTTGTAAGAATTGTAACCCACACAACGAAATGTTTTGAGTTATCCCTTTTCTCTCATATTCAGCTTTCACTTCCAGCTTACTACTCAGTAGAGGAGTGTGTATTCAGATTTCAGGAAAAGTGTTACATGGTTTGAGAATACAATGCTTCACTGTTTCCCATGTTATTTTTTTTTCTTTTCTAGATCCAATTCCCGCGAATTTGTCCAATGCTTTGTTACCCCAGGCCTTCACTTGCCCCTCATATTTTTATATCATATTAATATTAAAAAGAGAAGCTGGGAGTGACTTAGCCATGACCCTGCTGTGCACACATGAGCTGCTTCATGTGGAAAAACCAGTTAGGGCTAGCCAGGGACTAGAAGGTACCCATCATGATGGGATTCCCTGAGGCATCAGCATAATCCCTTTTGTCTACAGAGGGCCATGAGAGGATCATGGCCAAAGATGACTGCTCAAAACTACTTGAGACAAGGGAACACTGGCAAATCTCTTTGACTAGCATAGTTATAGGTATCACCCAACTATCTGTTTCTAGTTCTTTTCCCCTGGGAAATCATTTAGCAAAGCTTCTAATCCTTTGGAGCCTCGGTTTCTGCCCCCAAGATACAATTTGGGTTACATATACAGCTAGCAAAATAGTTAGTCTTCAGTGTAGTTTGCAAGCAGGCAGGCACTCTGTTGGTTTGACTAGACTAGGTTCCTCAATACACCAATTGAACCCCCTTCTTTGCTGCACCAGCTATTAAGTCTTCTCCATTCCAGACACTAATCAATTGGAACCAAGATCCACTTTGGTAAGTATCACCATTATCAAGGCCTCAAATTTATTCACCTCTACCACCTTTGCTTCCCTAGCTCTTGTATGTGGGTGTGAGCGTAGGTGTGCTTGTGTGTGTTGATTATATCCCCTAATAAACATACAAAAGCCTAATTGAATTTGTTTCTGAAGTTCTGTGTGACTCAGACCTGGTATAGCTGGGCTGATGCCAAGGCTGCTGCTGCCCCAGTCAAACTATATTTGTCATTTGAGCTAATATTATAATTTCCATAAAACTAGATTAAATTGTGAGCATCCTCCCCAGACTCCAGCAATTTGGATAACAGCTTTTTTAAAAAAAGTCTTCTGAACAAGACACCCTCAACAACTCTCATGTTAGTGAACATATCACATTAGGAATGCATTGTATGAAGTAATGCTTTCCTTTGTTGTCCTGAAACAATGGTCAAAATCAATAATTCAAGGAAAAGATATTATTGATGTAATTGGCTTTTGCTTCCTACCTGTTCTGAGTTTACTATCAGCAGAGTGCAAATCTTTTGTCAGCAGCTTCACGTTATTCAATGATACACTTTCATGGCATCTTTTCAATTATTTAATTATTAGAAATAAAAAGATTGGTCTGGCTTATGGGTACTGAATCATCTAAAAGTTAATTGGGCAGACTGGTAGAAGACAAATATTGTATTCATTTTCACTAATGAGTTATTAGTTTACTAGCAATTCTGATGTCTAATGCTTCTTAACCCTCTACTCATTTTTGTAGGTGGGATCTTACATTGATTGCTCAGCCATCCTTTAAATGCAATTTCTTCTTAATTTGAAAATAACTAACCTCTTCATAGAAGTCAGTAAAAGTTGTGCTAAGCTTCAATGTCAGGGAGACAGCAAGAGGGCTCAAAGCATTAGTATATGGCTGTATGAGACATCAAAAGCCTGGTGACATTTTAAAATAAGGATACATCACAAAAGGACATTTCAAAGATTCAAGGAAAGTATTGAGGGAAGTCCCCTTGGGATGGAACAATCAATGGAAAAATAGCATTTTTGGGAAAGAGAAAAACCAGAATCCATCTCCACAGACATTCTGGTCTGACAGTGCAGGGAGTTTCTATTATATAAGAATATTCAAGCATCTTTGCCATCCAGGCCCAACAAAAGACCTTTTGTTGTGTGAAGCATGAAAAAATATGGTCCCTGCTCCTCATTCCATGTACAGAGTCCACATAAACTGGCAACACAATGTTATTTCAATACTGATGATAGGAAAGCATCTTCAAAAAATCAGGTTCATAGGGTTAATTTAGAGACAAGTTCCATGGCAGAGGAAAGTAGCTGTAGAACACAGGAATAATAACCAGGATGATGCATCTGCTGTCGGAGGTGATCACCTTCTTTGCTTAATAATGGACCGATCTTGCTGCTTTCAATTCTTCCCACTGCTGGAATATCTCTATTGCTGTCAAGGACATCAAGAAGAGGTGAATGCAGCACCATTAACCACCATGCACAAGATAATGTGACATGTA
Organism: Phrynosoma blainvillii; assembly: GCA_026167975.1. NCBI lineage: Eukaryota > Metazoa > Chordata > Lepidosauria > Squamata > Phrynosomatidae > Phrynosoma > Phrynosoma blainvillii. The sequence continues at coordinate 141,675,973 of JANUYF010000003.1, forward strand.
CATTGTATGTCTTGTCTTGGAGATGCTGTGAATTATGTGTCTTGGGGATGTCTATACAATTCTGCTAAATCTGTAATGTTTTAAGAGGACATTCAGAAACACTGGGCCCCTGTACATATGTAGTCCTGTGCTTTCAGCTAAGCAAAACTCACTCTGACACATTTGGCTCATATACCAAATGGTTCTTCTTTATTCAGTTAGGTGCTGGAAGATAGCACTCAGTGAGATATGATGAAACACATTCTGGCTCTGGAAAATTAAACAAGTAGGAGCACTTTTGGTTCTTATTGTGATTTTCTTCCGATTGAGTTAGTGGAGATGTCTCCCATGTGAACAAGAAGAATATGTATTTCTCACTTCCATATCTCCACCCAGCTTCCTTAAGGACAATGTAATTCATTTATAAGAAGCCCTATTCAAACAACCCTCATTCTTGACATGATCCTACCCATCTGCTTGCTTAGCAATGGTTCCAGTGCAAAACTACCTCAGGGGTACAACTTTAACTCCTTCTTTGTTGAGATTGCTTGCTTCCTCCCTTTGAATTATGAGCTACTACTTGGAGAACATAATACAGGAACAAGAAGAAACAAAAAGATGCTGGAGGCAATACACACAAAAGTTACATAAAAGATATGAGGAAATGAATGATATTTGGAATGAGGAGCCATATGAAGATGAACCCCACATTCTAAGAAGTGAAGTGGAATCTGCAATACAGGAAATGAGGAAAAATAAATCACTGGGAACAGATGATATCCCAATTGAACTGCTACAGTGCCTACAGGCAGATGCAACTTTAGTGCTAACTGAAATATGCCAACAAATATGGGAAACAAAGTAGTGGTCAACAGACTGGAAATGCTGAATATACATACCAATCCACAAGAAAGTAGATACAAAGATTAAAGCAAGTATAGGACGTTAGCACTAATCTCCCATACAAGCAAAATAATGCTCATAATTCTGCAGCACAGGAAAGAGGCTGAACTCTGGGAATGGTAGTCTAAAAAAGTGGAAATGCAGAGGTGAACACAGAGATTTATGGGAGTTGGTGTTTTCCAACTCCTGGACCTGGCGACAACAAAGAGTGGCTGGAACTCTTGGATTTGTGGAAAATTTAGCTATTGATAATTGAGCGTGCAGTGTCTGTGACTCTTAAAGGGAGAGAGGTGGGGCAGTTTTGTGTTGACTGCTGCCTCTGTGTAGCTGTGAAGAAAGGAGAGGGGTGTTGGCATTTCTCTTCGGCCGCGTAATGCTATTTCATGAAGGCAATGGAGAAGTGTTCCCTCTCGCTCTCCACTGAGATGGTGGAGACAGCTTGGTGCAAATGGCTCTGTGGATGCCTGATAACACTGGCAGAGGAGAAGGTACAGTGATAGTAAGAAGAGAGCAGGAGAAAAATGTGTCCCCCTCCTTTTCTATTCTATAAAATACAGTAACATTGGAGGTGGAAACGGGCAGAGAGAAGTGAAGATGAAGAGGAACTGCCCATCTAGCCCTTGAAAGTGAGAGCAGTAAAGGACAGAGGGAGATTAAGGAAGAGAAAGGAAAGACTTTGTTTTCAAATGTTTTTCTTACCCACAGCCACAAAAAGATTTGTTGTATGAGAATGGGAATGGGGGATTAGCAAAATACAGTTTGGTTTGTACACATTCCCTTTAGAGAATGTAGCTAATAATGGAGAGGGAATAAATTAGGAAAAGAGAGGATTTACCCTGTTCAAATAACAACTGTTTTACCCTCTCCATTATTTAGAATCAGAGGCTGTGGTGGTTTGTGGAATTGAACTTGAATAATAGATCTCTCTTATCTAATCTAAATAAAGAACTCCAATTTTATAGCAATTGGTAACTAGTAACATTGGAATAGAGGAATATAATATAAAAATTAATACATAATAGGGAAATCTAATATACTAACTATTATTGTAATAGTGTATTTAGACTTGGTGTGGAGCGTTTTTACTTAAATGGCTACAATAGAAATCGCAAGGTTGCAGGCAAAAGCGCAGACTCAAGCACAAGCTAACCGTAGACCCTCACTTGATCAGCCTAAGGGTTCAGATTTAAACATGTCGGTATTGGAGGAGATAAGGAAAATTAGAACAGAATTAAGTAAAGAAATTCAGGAATTAAGGCAGGAAATGAATGAACTTAAAACAGAAATTAAGAGTGAATTAAGAGAAGATGGAGAGGTTACTGGAGCAATAGATAGAATGTCAACAGAGATGAATAAGATTAAAAGTAAAATGGAAAAAAATGAAGCGAAACACAAAAATTTTGAGGAAAATTTGAATGAAATAAAACAGAAACAAAGAGACCTTGTAAAATAAAATATAATGAAAGATGCGAGAATACGAGAAAGATCTCTAAAAAATTAGAGGTATACCAGAAGAGGAAGGCAAAAATTTGTGGCAAAAAATTATACATATGATAAGTACATACCTAGCTAAAGAATTTAGTCAATGTGAAATGGAAATAGATAATCTATACAGATTGAACTCTTATGTAGCAAAAAAGAATAAGATTCCAAGAGATGTTGTAATCTTCTTGGTGAGAAAACATCTGAGAAATTCTAAATATGAGACATCAAAAGTATTAAATGATAATCAGGGACACTATGTTGGAGTTCAAATTGTATTGAATGGAGAAAAAATTCTCCTGTTAGGAATTTATGGGCCGTTGGAAAAAAAGGGATTTTTTAAAACTGTTGTTGAAAATAGAAAATTTATCATATGATGCCTATGTGATAATGGCGACTAGAATGCAGTTGTCATCCAATGCTTGACAGGCGCTCAGAGAAAAAAATCAAATGCAATTAAGGCAAACTGCCTAAAGAATTTTTTGAATTAATAGATTGGGTAAAAGAGAGAGACATCTGGAGGGAAATAAAAGGAGATCAAAGGGAAGATACCTTTTTTTCCGATAGGCATAAATCATGGGCCAGATTGGATATGATATTGACTTCACTGCATCTCATTCCTAAGATTTTAGACATCAAAATAAAACCAAGAGTCCTTTCAGATCATAATCTGGTGGTAATAACATTAAGTGTAAGACATAAAGAATTTAATTGGAGACTAAAGACAGAATTATTGAATAATGAGAAAATTCATAAAGACGTGTTAGTTTGGATAGAAAATTATTTCCATGAAAATATGAATAAGGGGACTAACATAAATGCAGTTTGGGTTGCAGCTAAAGCTGTCTTTAGAGGGCTCAGTATGAAAAGGAGCCATTGGGTTAAGAACTTAAGGACTCAGAAATTAACAAAATTGCAGGAAACCTTAGCTGAAAAAGAAAATAAATTGAAACAGACCCCCAATAATAAAGACCTGATAGTGGAGATTAAATTATTACAGCAACAGATCTCTTCATATCTAATGGAAGATATGCAATAAATAAATAAATAAATTACATGAAACAAAAGAGGTTTGAAGGGGCCAATAAACCTGGCAAGTGGCTAGCTTATCAGATGAAAAAAGAAAAAACAAATAATCTGTCTGAAAGAACATGAACAAAAGTATGTTGATCAAGATAAGATAAAAGAAATAATCTATAACTTTTACACACAGCTATATAAGAAAGAAGATTGTATAAGAAAATATTTGGATAAGAGCAGGTTAGACCCTTTTAGTGAGGAACAGAGAAAGCAACTAAATAAGAAAATCACAATACAAGAGATAATTGAAGCAATGAAAAAAATCAAAACAGGGGAAGCCTCAGGCCCGGATGGCTTCCCTGCAGAATTTTATTAGAAACATGTTCAACAATTAGCCCAACCACTTTGCGAAGTAATAAATGGGATATTAGAGAATAAGATTCCTAGTACATGGGGCCAGGCAAATATAGTCCTAATACCTAAAGAGGGCAAAGATAGTCAGTGTGTAAAGAACTACAATTTCATTACTGAATTGCCACTTTAAGATCTTCGCAACAATATTGGCAGAAAGGCTAAAGAAAATCCTAAAAGTTTGGATTGGGAAAGACCAAAACAGTTTCTTGCATTCAAGAAAGATAAAGGACAATGTAAGATTTGTACTTGATATAATTGAATCACATGAAAGGAAAATCGATAAGAAATTAGCCATGATTTTTATCGATTTTGAGAAAGCCTTCGATAAGGTAAATTGGCAGTTCATGTTTCAAATCTTGGAAATAATACAGGCTGGCACTAAATTTATTAAATGGATCAAGACAATCTATTCCCAACAAGAGGCATGGGTGCTTGTTTACAAAAACAAAAGAAAATAGAGATCCAAAATGGGACAAGGCAAGGATGTCCTTTATCCCCTCTCCTATTTCTGGTAACCCTGGAAGTATTAATTAATAACATAAGAGAACACAAAGAGATAAAAGGCATTAAATATAAAGGTTATGATTCTAAACTTAAATAATAATAATAGCCTTAAATAATTGTTGAATTTATTAGAAGAATTTAGTCAGGTATCAGGACTAAAAATAAACAAGGATAAGACAATGGTATTGACAAAGAATTTATTTAATAGAGATAAACAATTCATAAAGGAAATTTCAGGTCACCAAATTGTTAAGAAAGTCAAATATCTAGGTATTGAATTAATAACTAAAATGTAGATTTGTTTAAAAACAACTACGAGAAGCTATCGAAAGAATTAAAGAAAGATCTGGTGAGATGGAATAAATTAAATTTGTCATGGTTAGAGAAAATATCAGCAATAAAGATGAATATCTTGCCAAATTTTTTATTCCTGTTTCAAAATATTCCAATAATAACTAATAACAAACCATTTAAATTGTGGAATAAAGAAATGTCTAAATTTGTATGGAGTGGCAGAAGACTGAGAGTCAGATTTAAATTAATGCAAGACAGGAAAGAGAGGGAAGGTCTGACACTTCCAAATCTACAGATGAATTATGAGGCAAACTGTCTTGAATGGCTAATGAAATGGTTGTTATTAAAAGATAAGTAATACTCAGCCTAGAGGGGATAGACCAAAGATTTGGGTGGCACGCATATTTGTTTTATGGAAAACAGAAAATACATAAAGATTTTCTAAACCATTATGTTAGAAAATCCCTCATGAGAGTATGGTTCAAGTATAAAGCAAGATTGTGCCCGGGAATACCAATATGGACTTCAATCCATGAAGCTTTCTATAACAGAGAAACAGTAATACAGGAAAGATGGGTTACATGTAAAGATGTAGGAATCACAGCTTCAGAAAACACAAATGTGGAATTAAAGAAACTAAAAGAACTATCAGAAGAAGGTTACTCTATGGGTTGGCTGTTACACGGGCAATTCAGAGAAAGATTCTTAATAGATGTGAAAACAACAGGGATAAGAAAAGAAAAGACTAAGTTTGAGGAGAACATGTTATCAGAAAATACACATAAGATATCACTATTTTATAAATATTTAATGGAGATGGAGATGGAAGAAAAGATGGTAAAAGAACAAATGATTAAATGGGCCCAAGATCTTAAACAGAATATTTGGCTAGAACAATGGGAGAAAGTTTGGAATAAAACTTTAAAGTATACCGCCTGTTATGACCTAAGAGAATTTTTTTTACAAAATGCAATATAGGTGGTATACGACACCAGTTAAACTAGCAAACATATATAAAGGACTGTCAATTAAATGCTAGAAATGCAAATGGGAGATAGGAATATTCTACCATATTTGGTGGAGCTGTAAAAAGGCAAGGAAGTACTGGACTAGCATTCATAAAAGTGTTAAGGAGTTTTTGCAATCCCAATTAGCGATGGACCCTAAGTTATTTCTCTTAAATATATGTGAGGACAAGGAAATTGAGCTTAAACACGGAAAACTTCTTTTTTATATGACTACCAGTGCAAGAATTGTATATGCAAGGAAATGGAAAAGCGGAAATCTTCCACATAAAGAGGAATGGTTATATAAACTGATTAGTCTGATACAGTTAGATAAACTTACTATTATGTTAAGAGGACAAGACTGGGAAGAAAATGACAAAGTATGGAAACCATTATTTAATTATATCCATGAGAGAAAATTTAAGGCTGATAAGAAGAAATGGTCTTATAGAGAGATTAGACTAAGACATAGTATTGTCAAGAGAAGGATAAGGTAAGAACAAAGGAGAGGTTATAAAGAATATATTAGATGCAGTTATGGTTTTTTAATGCTTTTTCTACTGCCTTTCCCTTTAGAAAACCCTTTGCTTTATTTTACAAAAGACTTAGAATTTAGTTTAAATCTTAGAAATAAGGAGAAAGGTAGGTTATCTTGCACTTATGAAATATGACTTGGTTGAAGGTTCAGGAAGTCTTCATTTTATTTTGTTTTTTGTTGTGTGGAGAATATGGAATTGTAGTGTGTAGTTGAATGAATGTACGTTAGGAATGTTGGTATGTATGTATTTGGAATGAATGTTGCTAGAACTTATATGTGTTTTACACGTTTATGTATATATGTATGTTTTTTAATTCAATAAAAGTTTATTTTTTAAAAAAAGAAATCATCTATGGCTATGAGCCAAAGATGTTGCCTACACTGTCCATGGAATCTACATATCCAGTGCTCCTCTCCCAGTGGATTGCAAAAATCAAGGATGCTTGGTCTCAAATTGTAATAGCATTAGATGATGCCAAAAAGACTACAAAAGATTTGCAGATTGCGAAAGGGGCAAAGAGTAGGAAGTGTGTGCTGGGAGCAAGATTTATTTGTCTACTAAACATTAAAAACTCATCAGCCTTTGGAAAAAAAATGGGGCTAAAATATGTGGGGCCATTTGTGGTCAAGCAGCTGATCAATGATGTAACTACAGAATTGGATTTGCCTTAGACTTATAGACATTTATGCCCTGTGTTCCATTTCAGCCTATTAAAGCCAGGATTGAACACAGACTTGTGGCAAGCTGATCCAGTGCTGCCACCACCAATGATGGTGGAGGGGGAGCAGCATTTTTAAGTAGCTAAGATTTTGGACTCAAGGTGGCACTGGGGCAAATTGCAGTACCTAGTGAACTGGAAACATTTCCTGGACTCCCATGATGACTGGGTTTATGCAAGACATGTAAATGCCCCAGAGCTAGTTCAATTATTTCATGAATGCTTTCCTGATAAACCGGAGGGGGGGGTAATAAATGGTTATAAATAATCCCAGGGATGGCGGACTCTCATATCCACAAACTTTAACTGTGATTGTCCAAAAGTTCATAGATCTGCCATATTAAATGATAAGAGGGAAAGGGGGAAATTGAGGTGGCTGTTTGGCAATAGAGAGTAGTGGGGGGGATTAGAAAAGAACTATAATCTGAATGTCAAACAAACGGGAGGGCAGATGGCTGAAAGGGATGTTGTTTTATGACCTTGTTTACCTCTTCTTCCTGGGATAGATGCAGGAGATAGCAGGGTGGAGGAAATGCAGACACTTGAAAGATTCTTTGATGTAGTTTGGAATGCCTGAATGGCAAGTGGAGGAAGGAGGGGGTTGAATGGAAAAGGGGTTTTAATGGGTGAATTGCTGGGGGAAAATTTAGATTCAACACCATCTGGTCTGAAGCGGACCTCTGTTTTGTATTCCAAATAAATTGTCAGTTTAATCTCACTGCTATGTTTGCTTGGCTCAAATCTTGGTTTGTGAATCATGACATAATGTCAGTAGGTTAAGTATGGCCTCCCACTGCTTCATGAGTGGCAACATTTTGCAGTCTGATCTTTCTTCATATTTCAGTGTAATCACATGCTTTCCCCTCAAGATTGCAGAGGGCAAGCAACCTCATGGAGAGCCAGTCTGAGAGCATAATTTTGCCTTGACAAGCCTCAGAAATTTCATAATTCCACAGAGTTTTCAGATTGATAGCCTCAGTGCCTTCTGCCTAGAGGCTGAATCAATAAGGCTGAAATCTCTGTTCTTTGTACAGCAAGGTGTTGGGTCAGGAAGAAGGCCATTTGCAAAAGGATTGCCTGTAAGGTCAACATTTTACAATAATCCTCACAGCACTTCTCTGCAAATAAAATGAGAAGTACAAAAATAACTAATTAAACTTCTGTATTTTAGGAAGTGTATATTGACACTTGCTACACTTGCAACTGAATACTTACTTAGAGAACTGATTCAGGGGTTAGCAGAAATATTTTCATCAATTTTGAAGAATGCCTATCCCTTTTCAATGATTCTTCAGTAATGGTTTACTATGAAACAGTGTGATGTCAACCTACTCATTGTGTGTTCACTGCATGGCTTGCACCACTCCACTGACGTAATTCAGGATGGAGAAGCAACTGAAAATGGAAACAGGTTTCATAGCAGCTATAAACAGGGAACAAAATGGAAATTAAAAGAAAAATGAATATCTCCTCTTTCAAAGTACTACAAAGACTGATTTTGATAATCAGCTGTGTAGTGCAGGGCTTTCTTAGCTATGGCAATCACCATATGCAATAATCTCCCTATAAGATTAAAAGTGCTCCAAATATTGAATGTTTCCACTAGTGTTGTAAAATGACAGAATAATTCTTCTCATGCCTGAAGAATGGTGGGCAATAAAATTACTTTTCTCCCCACATGAAAAGTGTGGGATAATTACAATGTCTTTCATGTCTCATGTGTTGGGGTATGCAGAAAGCGGGTTCTAGCATACACACATGCAGAGTAGATACACATAGGCAGGAATGCCCAGAAGCTGGTCTTCTGTGAAGACTCTGCTCCAGACAGCACAGGAAAAAACCTCCCACATGCAGCTGCTGCTTTCAGCTTGCTGAGAAATGAATAGCTGTACAGTGAGGCTTCTCTCAGAGAGGACTTTAATCTTTGTTGCAAATATTTACAAAGATACACAGAGTATCAGATGTCCGTCTTGAATACTCACAGCTATACAGAGTAACAAAGTGCTTCGCCAATCACCAACCACAACTAACCAACTTCTGACTTTCTGCCATATATAGGTGGTTCTCTTGAGAACATGTGACAGCCAAGTACTAATGAAACGTGGCTGGTTTCATCCCAGTGCCCATTGCATCAGGACTGTTGTATTAGGCCTCCCATGATGCATACCTGGCTTTTCCCATCCACTGTGCATGTTGCATCAGGTGCACATGATGCACAGCTCACCAAATACTGATTCATGCACCTGCCACTTGAACTGTAGTAACCCTGTTACTATTGCTCCAGTTCCTTACAGTGGCCACATCCATGTCATTTTCTAGACCAGGGTGCCACATTCCAATCAGGGGCAGAAAATTCCTTTTGAAGGTCATTCTTCCAAACATCAGTGCTTTATGGCATCATTGCAATAAATTGCAGTGGTGTAAGAGGGTGTGAATTTCCACACACTAGTGAAGGTAAAGCTGTTTTGCCAATGAGGTGTTGAGATTGTGTGATGTTCTTTTTGCAATGACTGGATTCAAATTTGCCAAGCTAAAACAGGAACTGCACAGGGGAGACCTTAGGCAAGTCACACTGTCTCAGCCTCAGAGGATGTAAATGGCAACCCCCCTCTGGAGAAACTTCCCCAGAAAACCCTGTAATTGGATTGCCTAAGAGTCACCATAAGTTGGTAATGACTTGGAGGCATGCAACAACCACAATATGAAGCATCAAACTGTCTGAAGATGAAGGGAATTGTAGTTCAACATAATTAGGGTTTCTTAGTCAAGGAATACTGAGTCAGAAGTTGTTTTGACAGTTGCTCACTCTGAAATAGAACTTCCAGCAGCACGTCCATAAGCCTTGCCCCCTGGAAGTCCCACCTCCTACACTGGGTGACACCCTGGCAGGGAATGACACTGCATGCAACCACACACTCTCTGAGCCTCAGAGGAAGGCCATGACAAAAACCTCTCTGAATAAGCCTCGCCAAGAGAACCCCCTGCTAGAGTCACTACCTTAGGGTCATCATGAGTCAGAAATGCCTTGAAGGTGCACAACCACAACCACAAGTTCCAGATGTTGTTTGACTGTAGCTCCCACCATTTTTCAGCATTGGCTACAGCAGCTAGGGACTACTGCAACTTGCAGTCCAGCAATAACTGGACTCTATAACTCCTCTGAGTTCAGTGAATTATAGTATGTGCTAGACAGGACAGGGTAGAGAAAGAAAATTAGAGCTTGGAAAAAGTTTGGGCTATCTCTCCCACAATTTCCCTTCTAGTTATAGGACTTGTAGACAAAACTGATCTCAGCTTGTCTTCTTCACTCTATGTTTGTCATAAACTACACGAAGCTAACTGCCCCTCCCTTCTGTGACAGTTTCTGTTCTAGCTCAGCAAATTTGAATCCAGTCATTGCAAAAAGAACAAAACACAATCTCAACACCTCATTGACAAAACAGCTTTACCTTCACTAGTGTGTGAAATCCACACCCTCTTGCACCCCTGCAGTTTAAGCACTGATGTTTGGAAGAACAAGCTTCAAAAGGAATTTCCCATCCCTTTACTTCATTTACAAGTGAACTATCTGTAAATTCTCACACCTAGGTAAATAGGTGGTAAACGTCTTGGCTTGTACAGAAAACAATTAAAGGGGGAGAGAAATCCACAATTTGTGTGTTTAGCAAAGCATAATCATCACATCACTGATTTGCAAACTCAGGAGCTTTGGCCAGCTGAGCACGGCTGGGAGCCAGGATTTAGCCAGGATGCAGTCACCCAGTGGCATCAGTGGCATTTTCAATGTGATAATTCCTGGTTGCATCCGTAAGTGACTCTATCCCAGCAGAGGTAAGTTGCTTTTTGGTGGGTGGGAAAGTTGTGATAAACTCCTAATACATGCTGAATGCTGATTCGGGTCAAAGTTTGCTAAATGTAAGCCCTGAAAATGCAAACAAGGGTTTCATAGGACATATAGGGTATATAAAATGTACACAAAATGAAGCAGAAAGTGCTATGTATTGAGGTGTCTGTCTGTCTGTCTGTCTGTCTGTCTGTCTGTCAAGGGCCTAAAGAAACTTGTTAGTTTCAGGCAGAATTCCCAGACTAGTATAAAAAACATAAAAGAATGTCAATCAGACTTGATCAAAAATAAGAGAGCAATGACTGTTGAAATCAGCTGGCTGATGTAATCTGATGGAGGTTCAGTGATCCTTTTGTATTTATTTTCCTCCAAGAAGCTGACTGGAGCATAGAAATATTATGACACTTCTAGGGGAGAAGATTGGTTGTTTATATAAATGGGGAACAGTCAGAGTCTTTGTTGTGACTGGACCAAATTTTTGAGATGATAGGTTAGGAAAGGTACACCACCAACTGAGCAGACAAAGAAGTCAGACAACTGAGGTTCACCTCAACTGTATGAAGAACACCATTCAATAGCAGCTGTCATGTTCCTAGATGATGAACTAATGAACATATACCAAAGTGGTAAGAGAAACAGCTACATTATACTAAAGAGATTTATTTTCCATCCTGCTAGATGTAGGAATAAAGGCTGCTGGATATAGCAATGCCTAAGGATCTTAACTGCTTGGATGCCTGTGGGTTCAGAGATGCCTGTTTACAGATGTATTATTCATCAGCAGAGTGTATTCTTTAGTGGATAAATGACTATATGTTTAAGATGGCAGTGTTCCTCAATGTGTTAACTATAGAAAAGCCTATTAGAGAGATGGGGAGATAAAGATTCTAATGAAGCATAACATTTGACTTGTACTGAATTTGTACGAAAAGTAGCTACATTTCTATACCTTTTCATACTGAACTAAGCAACCTCTAAGCAATTTATAACATGTAAGCTAATTGCCACAACAAGCTGGGTACTCATTTTAGTGACTCAGAAGGATGCCAGGCTGACTCAACCCTGGAGCCCCTGGCTGGAATCGAACCCACAACCTTATGACTGTGAGTGAGTAGCTACAGTACCAGCATTTAACCACTTCGTCACCAGTGCTCCCTATGATGCCTTACATGCAATGAACGTAATGTGCCCAGACAATGGCATGTTTGTGTTTTTCCCTGAGGGGAGTATCTATGTTTGTGTATATCTGTGTTTACCTATAATAAATAGCCTACAAGATTAATAGGCAGCCCACTCATTTTCTTACATAAATATCCTGGGATTCCACTACTTAAGAATGCTTAAACTGCATCTGTCTGGAGTTTACCATGGTCACAAATTGGACATCCAGAATGCCAGATGATGATAACCTTACCAGAGACAGATACAGATTAACTGGCAAATGGCAAAGGACCCTCAGTCCTTCAATTGAAAGAAATAGGATGGAGAAGCATGTATTTTTCAAGATGCAGTGATGGCTTGTAGCACATAGCTTTAGAGGTCAATGAAATACAGTTTCATTTCTTCAATAACAGTATGCATCTGGTTAATGGTGTCACACCTCTCTACAACTTTTGGAAGAAATGTAAATCCTGCTTTAGATCCATCTATGCCACTGCTATGATGTTTTAAAAATGGCCTCCGTTGTTCTGAATCTAGAAAGGTAGCAGCTGAAACTTAGGATTTCTTTTTTTTAAATATATTTTTATTCCACATGTATCCAGATACTATACATACATATAAACATATAATACATATCAACCATACAATAAACCTTACAAACATATAAACACACCCAATTGACTACCTTTCATACTAACACTACAAATCTGACAAATGACCAAAACATTCTTTCTTGAATATCTAAAAAAACATGAAACACAAAACGCACAAAAGTTCCTTCTTTTTCTCCTCTCATGGGTGATTGTTACTTGCTTAGTTCCTTTGTTTTCTCCTATTATATATATATAGTTCATTTTACTCATAGTCCTCTATCCTATTTGTTGATGCATCATCATCTCAGACCAATCCTAAGTAATCCAGTGTTTCCCTGTTATATATCATTTTCTTATTAATTAAATTAAATTGTGAATTAAATTATAATTGCAGCTTTATATATTTATTCTGCATTGTCTACAAACATGAAGTCCATTCCCAATATTTTTAAAAATTCTTTTATCTTCCCCCAGTCTTTTTTGAATTTTTGTAAATGGGCATTTCTAAGTAATTGTGTTAACTTGTCACTTGTACTTGAACATTTTCCAGGTCCATTCATTTATGTTAGGTATTCCTCTTTTTTCCATTGTTTGGTATATATCACCCTGGCAGCAGTTATCATGTAGAAAAGGGTCTTGCAATTTTTTTTCTCCATTTCCTTGTCCACCATATTTAGAATGAAAGTTTTTGAGTTCATCTTCCATTTTGTTTGTAAAATATCTGATGTTACTTTATGAATTTGAATCCAGTATCTTTTTGCCTCTGGACATGTCCACCACATGTGGATCATGGTACCTTTTTATTTTGTACACTTCCAACATATGTTGGTGGTAATCTTTGTAAATTTTATTTAATTTGTCCAGTGTCAGGTCCCATTGATATTGGATGTTATAATAGTTTTCTTTTAAATCCATTTAAAGTGTATGCTTTAGTGTCCTATTCCAATTTGTTTCCCATTCTTTTAACTTTGTTTTGTCCCATTTCTTGAGCCTATTTTATCATGGTTTTCTTTATCATTTCCTTTTCCATTTCCAATTAAGTAACAGTTTACATAATTTTGATATCAGCTTCTTGTCTTCTGTTATCAGTAGCTTTTCCAATAAAGTTTGTTCAATTGCAAATCCTTCTAACTTGCTGCCCATATTATACCTTTCTTTGATATTGGAACCACTGTACATTATGTCCTTCCCACATTTCCTCATTGGTATTCAGACTAACAGTATCTCCCAATTTTCTTAATATGTCCGCATATCTTAGCCAAGATTCTTCCATTCCTTTCTCCATTCCATGGAAGGTTTTCGTTGGTGAGACCAATAAAGGAATGTTTCTGGGGTTTTTTTATAGTTTCTTATTATATGATTACTGAACTCTTGATTAACCTTCACCTTCTCATAGAATAGGTATGCATGCCTACCAAATTGATTATTAGCCACCTTTAGTTGTAACTAGATGTAACATAAAAAAATTATGCTCAAAATACTGCAACATAGACTCCAACCACATATGGAGAGAGAAATCCCAGAGGTCCAAGCAGGGGACAAGAAAGGAAGAGGCACCAGGGATCACATTGCAAATATACAATGGCTAATGGAGTGTAGCAGGGAGTTCCAAAAGAAAATCAGCATGTGTTTTATAGACTATAGCAAAGCCTTTGACTGCATAGATAATGAAAGGCTATGGAATGCCCTTAAAGACATGGGAGTGCCAACACATCTGATAGTCCTAATGAGGAATCTGTACTCAGGATAAGAGGCTATTTTCAGAACAATAAACAGAGAAACAAAATGATTCCCATTTGACAATTGGGAGCTGGGCAGAGTAGTAGAGGACGGGGGGGCTAGAGATGTCTCATTCATAGGGTCACCATGGGTCAAGATCGACGCAAAGACAGTTAACAACAAACAAAATTTGTAACAATCTTCTGTTTCTTAACAACATCCATTCCCTCAACCATTCTAAACAACATGCATCATAACACAATTTTAGAGATGGCAAACCCAGTCTTCCTCTTGAGATGTCATCTTGGAGCAGTTTCATTTTGATTTGTGTTCTTTTGCCAGACCATATAAAGTCTGCTATGTCTTTTTCCCATTCCTGAAATGGTTTTTCATTTATCAAGAAAGGAATGTTTTGAAAAAGGAAATGAATCTTTGGTAGTACTGACATTTTCACAGTTGTTAGCCTCCCCATCAATGAAATCTTAGCTTTACTCCTTCTTATTAAATTAGTTTTTATTTCCTTCCACAATTTGTAATTATTCTTAAATTATTATTAATTTAAATTTAAATTATTAAATGTAATTATTCTTAAACAAGTCTGTACTTCTTGTTGTTAATGTTATACCCAGGTATTTAACTATGTTTTCCTTCTTAAATTACAAATCAAAGACAATTTATCTACTTCTTTTTGTGTCACATTCATTGATAACTTTTTAGTTTTTTCTTTATTAATTCTGAATTCAGATACTTGGCTGAAGTTCACTAACTTTTTAATCAATTTTTGTATATTTTGTATTGGGTCTGCTAGGTATATGACTATATCATCAGCATACATCTTTGATTTAAACTCCTGATCTTTGTTACAATGGTTGATTTGATATCAAGACCCCCTTTGAGTCCCTGTCAGAGCCCTGGGCTGGGAATTCACCATCATGAACTCAAAGCATGCACATCACATAGGCACTCCAAACAGAGTCACTACCTCAGCAATGTACTTGCCCACACCTCTTCAGTTTGTTCTCTTTCCTGCAAGGTAGGGTTTTCCCCTTTTCCCTAGGTGTATTGCCACTTATCTGTTGGCATTTTCAAGTGTATGTCAGTAACTGCAAAAAGAGTTACTTTTCTCAACTAAAGCTACAGCTAAACTAGAACAATTATACATGAATGTATGAACATGTGAAAAGTGTTTTTTTCTTCAAGTAAGGACAAGAGTCCACCAATGGGGGGGGCAGGAAATGGGAGAGTGGGCTCTTTGTTGATGGGACACTCGGCCATCTTCTTGGCACCATAGTTTGCTGCTAATGCTTTTAGGCTGCAGTTCCTGCTGTTGGGTGGCAATAGTGGCCATTGGCCTGCTACTCATCCTCCTGTAGTGTGTGTCTTTTTCTGATGCCTCACCAGCAAGGATGATATAGCAGAGTAGTCAGGTCAGTCTGAATCAAGCACAGTCAAGAAATCAATCCAACTCACAGTCCAAAAGGGAGACTCAAAAGCATAGTCTGCAAACAGGGCAAGGTCTGACACTGTCAGGCAACTAGGGTCCTGGAAAAGCAGGATAATCCTGGATTGGACAGTCTAAAAAATGTCCCAGGCCAGCTGGGCATTTTAGACCCTCCAATCCCAGATTGCTTTGCAAGCAGGCAAGCCTGGATGGGGCACCTGGGGGCGGCCTGGTAGTTTTGAGAGATAGGGGTGGTGGTGGGAGGCCTCCGCCACTGTCCTTATTCCCCACACTTCTGCTAGTGCAGGTGGGCAAGCAGGCAGGCAGGCCTGTCTGGAACACCAAGGGACCTGGTGGATTCACTGGGGTGCCTGGGGTGTTTAAGGCCACTGCTGCCTTTCCCACGCTTTTGCTGGCTTTTAGTTGGTAGTGTCTTTCATTTTTCTTGAATGTCATACATTTTCTCCTACATTGTTTCCTATATTGTTTCCTACATTTTGTCCCGGTTTTGTAGAAGAGAATTATCGCAACCCTGCAGGCAACATAAATCAGGGACACAAGCTAGCAAGGTTGCACCAACTTGGAAAGGCTGGTTATGAGCAAAAAATTGCTTGAGGGAGGTTCCAGATTTCATGGTCAGTTATCAGCATGCAGCTGTTCCCTGATTAATACATGTCTGGCATATGAACACTCCAATCTATGCCAGATCTCTCCCTGTCTTTCTCTCTCCATCTCCCTACCAGTCTGCCACAATAAGTACTATGAGATCTGTGTGCTGCTGCTCCAAAACTGCCATGCTTTCCTGGCTTTCTGTCTCACTGACAGGACCCTCGTCTCGTTCTCTGGCCTCTCTGCCTCATCTTGCACCTCTGTCTCACTGTATGAATCTGAGTCCTAGGGGTACAACATAACAGTGTGTTGGATGCCTTTGGGGACAATGGATGGTTCATCAGCAGGCTTAAGTGATGCTTCCAGCCCATATCTCTATGCTCACCATCATCAGTATCTATGCATATCAATGGCTGGGCTGATATAATTTAAGGTGTTATCACTGGTGAGTTCTGACACATCTTCTCATTACACCATTCAGTGCTTTTCTGCAATATTAAGCAGTCTTATGCACTTGAACTCACTATCACCATTTTCAGATATGCCAGTCCCACACCAACATGAATGCCAGTTATGAGTTTGGCATAATGAAAACTTTAGTGTTTCACAAAAACTATTGTTTTCATAGTTTTTTTTTTTTTTGGGGGGGGGGGGCTCTGAGGCCATGTTCTTCTAGAAGAGTTTATTCCTGACATTTCACCAGCAGCTGTGGCTGGCATCTTCAGAGAATGATGGCATGGACGAGAGTGGAGTATATATACTGTTGGTTGAGAGGAGGTGATTTACATGGTGATCTGTGTATTGGTCTGTATTGATAGTGTGGATATTTGTTTGAATTTGGTAAATCGCCAACACAGCTACCCCTTCATGTTTTCTGGATTGTGAGATAGTAGCTGCAACGGGGGAACCCCAAAGAGCGAGCCAGTGGATTGGGACCTTCAACCAAGGTAAAACATTTTTTATTCTTAAATTTGGATTATATTGGTATGTTTTACCTTTGCATCTACCAAAATGTTCCTGATGCAAAAAAAATGGAGACTTTTTGAGAAATCCATTGGCCTCACAGGATTGGAAACATATTGGATTGCAAGAGAGGAGTTCTTGTTGATATACAAATGGACTTTAAATTTTCTGGACTTTGAAAATCCTCCAATTGCCACATGGCCAGAAGGAGGAGGAGCCAGCCTGCAAAAGATATCCTCCCCATACCATCTTAACTAAGGACAGAAACATCAAAATGCAGGCATCTTGCTAACATTTCCAATTTTTCTCATGTTTTGGTTTCTAACATCTTGCCTTATGAAGAAGCCTGTGGAGTGTCGAAAGCTTGCAACAAGTATATTGTGCATTTCGGTTGGCCAATAAAGGTATCACTGCTTGGTGGATTTTTGTCTGAATTTGCTAAATGGCCAACACAGCTACCCCTGCATATTTTGTGTATTGTTCTGTTGTTGAATAGCAAGGCCTCAGGGTGTCTATTTAATTAATGATCCATTGTCTGCTGGGAAACCCCCCCCCCCCCTTACCCTGAGTGGTTTTCACTTGTATTTACTGGGTCTTGATTTTACTGTTTTTCAGGATTGGTAGTCAAACTTTGGGCCGATACAGACAGCTCAAAAGGGGCAGCACAAAGCTGACCCTGGGAGTGACGGATCGGGGCCATGGCAACTGCACACTGCACCCCGATCCTCCTTTTTGCCACCCCAAAAGAGGTGCAAAATGCCACTCCTTTTGGAGGCGGCAAAAGGCTGCCCTTTCAGCCGTGGAGGCAGCATTTTTGTGCTCTTTTGGCATAGTGTGTGTGCACCCTGTGCCAAGAGGGTATTCTGACACCACGCACCATGCAAGCAGGCATGTGGCATCAGGACAGGGTTGGGGTGGAGTCAGGGCAGCCAATATGTGGCTGCCCCACCCCAACTCCACCCCCAGGCTGGCCCTTTAGGCTGGTCTGCATCGGCCCTTTGTTTACTTTAAGGGTTTTTTCTTTCCTGTTGAAGTTGCCCAAGTGCTTATGGGTTTCAATGGTTTCCCTGTGCATTCTAACCTAATAGGTATTGACATGGTCCAGAATTTCAGTGTTTTCCAACAGCATTTTGTGCTCAGGATGGTTTATAACGTGTTCTGGTACTGCTGATTTTTCTGGCTGACCCAGTCTGCAATGTTTCTCATGTTCCTTGATTCACGTATGAACACTGCATTTGGTGGTCCCTGTGTAGAACTGTCCACAGCTGCATGGTATTCAATAAACCAGGGGTAGGCAACCTTTCCCCTTTAAGGGCCGAGGGACTTCAGCTCCCAGAAGCCTCAGACATGTTGGCCAATAGTCCCATGTTGGCCAATAGCTCCTGGGATTCTGGGATCTGAAGTCCCTCGGCCCTTAAAGGGGAAAGGTTGCCTACCCCTGCAATAAACTCATGCAACCTTGAGAGGGTCTCTCCTCTCCTTTGCTGAGCACAGAATTTGTTAGATTTTTTTGGTTTTTAGATTGTTTGGATCTACAACCGACCATGAAAATTCAACAAATGCTGTGCTCAGTGAAGGACAGTAGAGATCCTCTCACGGCCACAGGAGTTTACTGCATACTATGCAGCTGAGGACAAGTCTACATAGGGACCACCAAACATGAATCAAGGAACATGAGGGACACTGCAACTGTATATATACACTCAACCAACAGTATATGTACCTCACTCTCTTCCATGCCAACATTATCTGAAGATGCCAGTGACAGTTGCTGGCAAAACATCAGAAATAAACTCTTCTATAACATGGCCTCATAGCCCCCAAAATCCACAAAAAAAATCTATAGATGTTGGATGTGAAAGCCTTCAACTTCACATTGGACTACTGTTTTCATTATGCCAAACCCATAACTAGCATTCATATTTTGAAGCATTGTTCTAAAGCTCCACTATGTATTGTCAGCATGGGGGTTGAGGTAGGGGGTTATTATAGCCCAACATTAGTTTAAAAGCCCACTAATCAAAATCAGAAATGCATTACTACATGTTATGATTATGCTTTCCTTTACTAGGCAACAATGTGTTTCATAATAGGTTCTATAACTGGCCTTTGCTCCCTTCTAGGAAAAGTCCTTGTACATATGCCATTAGTTGTTGCTAGGATCCTCCAATGGCCAGATGAGAACCAAACCCATCTGCAAATCAACATGCTCCAACAATGGTGCTTATACTTAAATAGTGGCAAGCATGGTCTTCTGTTGCTTAATTCCCAAGATCAGTTTAGATTTTTAGACTGCAACTGAAAATTGCCATGCCTTGGGCAACTTGTTTCCAAAGCACAAGCCCTCCTAATTCTTAAGCCTCATCTTGCTTTAGCAAGCTTCTCTCCACATCTGTGCTAACACACTGTGTAATCACATTTTCCCCCTTTGAGTCAGTAACAGCTGTCCCATAAAACAATCTTTTTCAATCCATCATCTACTGCACTTGACTCCCAGTTAAACACAAAGCAAAGATGTTTGGCATATTGTGGAGGGTTAGTGAAGCCTATTTTCACATTAGCAATTAGGTCATTGGCATGAATTATTCAGGTCCCCAACTCTCCGGTTTCAGAGCAATAGCAATGCTGGCCTTTTTTTGCATCCTTTCTCCTTGCCACATGCCCCTAGCTCACATTACTTTACTTGAATACTCCACTTTCTTCCTCTGGGAGGCCATGGCTCTGAAACATTTATCATGTTTGCTAATAACTTCTTGGTTCAGACACATCTCAACGACAATGGTCCTAGAACAACAACCATCAAAAGGATGGACAGACTTAAACAATTATTAAAAGCTAAAGTGAAGTGACATGCTGTTTGAAGGATCAAGTTATTGGTGAGAACAGAGGATGAAAAAGAAACATCCCAGCGGGAATCTCAGGGGAATAGAATTGGAGTTGACAAGGCAATCAGCTTTTTTTTTGTACAACTGAAGACTAGCTGACCTTGAAAACTGCCATCATTGTCCACAGGTAGCATTGAACACCCCCAAACACGATGATATTATTGGCTATATTTTCTCATCAGAGCCATTCCAAGACATTTTCCTGCCTGAAGTGAAGGAAATGATAGTACCCTCTCCCTCCATCTATTCCACAAAGAGAAACCAACTGGATGATTATTTGACATAGGCCTAAGCAGACTGCCAGAAATAGTGCACATTAAATTGAGGCACTGCCCTGGCTCAGTGCTAGGGAATCATGGGAACTGTATTTTTTTCTGGGACATTGAGCCCTCTCTGTGAGAGAGCTCTGGTGCCACAATAAATTACAGTTCCCATGATTCCCTAGCACTGAGAAAGGGCAGTGCCTCAATTTAATGTGCACTATTTCTGGCAGTCTGCTTAGGCCCTTTGACTTTTCACACAGGTGACATGAGAGCCTCCTCCAGTACATCTCAGATAACAGTTTGTGGGCACAGGACAGGCTACATGGCACATACATCTCTGTCCTCTGACAGGGGAACAGCACAAGACTTAAAAGGAATAGCCAAGGCTATTCAATGAAATTTGTTGCCTAATGGTAGGATCAACTGTTTCTGCAATAATAGAGGCACTGTGTGCAGTCATATACTGATGCGCCATCCAAATGTTTCCTGATTCTTATCCACAAATTAATCACAGCACCCTGCTGTTGCATCTAAGGGCCTGAACAGACTGCCAGAAATAATCCATCTTGAGGCCACTTTAACTATCCTGACTCAGTGCTAGGGAATCATGGGAACTGTAGTTTATTGTGGCATCAGAGCTCTTTGACAAACAAGGCTAAATGTCTCAGAAAAAAAAAAACTACAATTCCCATGATTCCCTAGCACTGAGCCAGGACAGTTAAAGTGGTCTCAAGATGGATTATTTCTGGCAGTCTGTTCAGGCCCTTAGTTAACTCTGATTACTTTTTAAATGTATATTTTCTTAAGTGACAAACAGCGATTCACCTGGAATCCTTTCACAAAATGCAGTTATAGTGCTTTGATCCCACTTTAAGTGCCGTGACAACCTCCAATAGAATCCTGGGATTTGCAATTAAAGAAAGGGATGTAGAATTCTCAGCCAGAGATCTAGTGCCTCATCAGATTACAAACCCCAAGACTCCATAGGTGTTGCCATGGCATTTAAAATGGAATCATAGTGCTATAATTATATAGTATGAAAGGACTCCCAATCTATGATTTCTGTAACCACTGAAAATAAATTTGCATCAACAACATTGCAATTGACACCAGTTTCTTCCATCTTCTTTATCCTCACTATCATATCACCAGCCTCATTTTAGCCAGTGACAACCCATGTGACTCTTCCATGATAACTGCTACTGTGCATCTTGGAAGGTTATGAACAAAATCACACAAGGTATCCATATCAGATTCAACTACAGTGCAAGGTAAAAAAGGATGAGAAGTTGGGGAGGGGGGGGGAAGAGAAAGAGAAAAGTAGCAGCCTGAGGAATAAAATTGGCACCAGCCAGGGACTAGGTTTAACAAGGTGAAAATGGGGAAGGGAGGTGTGTTTTCTTTAGTAATTACAAAATTCCCTGTTTTCAAAGTGAATGGTAAAACTACTAACTTTTCAACACAGTCCTAAAGTGTTTCCCTGCCCGAAGCAGTTCATGGACACATTCAAAAGAGAAGGTTGCCCTGTCACAGGCGGGAAATAGTGTTTGGAGGAAGAGCCAAGCCATAGAAGAAAAGCTGTTGCACATAGTGGATCTATTGGTAGATGATGTCACTTCAAAAGACAAATGAAGAAGTGGGATTTCTTCCTTCCTCTATAGACTGGGAAAGTATTTTCTGCAGGTTTAACCTGGTATCAGAAGTTTCTCTGGAAAGCTTTTGCTGCTGCTTCTGCTGCTGCTGCTGCTTCTGCTTCTGCTTATGCTTCTGCTTTTACTTCTTCATTTGTTGCTTTAGACAGTTCAGCCAGTTGCTTCAAGCACTACAAAGCCACTAGAGCAGGGGTAGGTGCCCCCCTGAGGCCTTTGGACTGGCCCCAGGCTGGTCCTGCCACCGCCACCGCCCCCCCCCCCCCCGCTGCCCGCCATGATGATATTATTGTTGTTATTACTTGTTCTTGGGGTTTTCTTGGCAAAATCTCCAAAGGGGTTTTGCCATGGCTTTTCTGGGGCTGAGAGAGTGTGCATGTATATTTATTTTATTTTATTTTATTTATTTTTTTAAAAAAAATTATTTTTATATTTATTTATTTATTTATTTATTTATTTATTTTTGGTGCTTCAGCCCCCCAATTGTCTGAGGGACAGCAACCTGGCCCCCGGTTCAAAAAGGTTGCCTACCCCTGCACTAAAGTCTGTTGTCAGGTGGGCCATTATGGTTGTAATTTTCTGATGATTTTCTCTGGTGTAACTGAGTTGTATCCCTTTCTCAGAGGTTGCACAAGTTGCTCTTACATACCTGAATGTGCAGTACTTTGTCCCTGACTTTACGGTGGCAGGCAAACAGCACTCAGGTAAAGCTCCACCCCCTTGACAGAAACATTCAAAGACTGGTTGTAAGGTGCATCAGATGCTGTTTGGCTATCATTGCAAAACTGGAAGAAAAGGAGTAGCCTTTGTTTTCCCAGATCTCCAGTATAAATATACTGGGGCTGTGTCCACACTGAAAGGAAAACCTGGCTTACTGTCAGAAAAGAAGAGCTATCCACACGACTGTTGCCCACAATGTGCCAAAACCAGCAGCACTATCTGAACACATCAACTGAATGTTGATGGACTGTACTGATGATATTGTTGTGCTGATGCATGTTTCTGTAATCAATTTACATGTCTGCAAAAAGAATGGCACCAGAACCACTCAGATTTAAAAATGAAAGTTTTATGATGAGGAGTTGCAGGTTTTGGACAGGAAGACGTCAGTGGCTCACCATCCTGCAAATGCTCCTCTACTCATCCCCATATCATCATGCAGTCCACACACCCAGGGGATTCTCCAGAGTTTCCAGCCTGATCTGGAGCAAAAGGCAAATCTTTTTACTCTGCAGAATCACCTTGGAGCATATATTGGGCCTGTATTCTTCCCATGTTGGCCCCATGCATCATATAACAATCAAGTGGTTAAGACACTGACTATGTTGATTGCAAAATCAGCAGGTTGGCAACTAAAGACCCAGGTGCTGCATGATGGGGTGAGCTCCCATCACTAGTCCCAGCTTCTGCCAGCCTAGCAGTTCGAAAGCATGCAAATGCAAGTAGATAAATAGGTACCAATTCAATGCGAAGGTAAACAGCATTCTGTGCAATCATGCTGGCCACGTAATCACAGAGTAGTCTCTGATAACACTGGGTCTTCGGCTTAGTAATGGAGATGAGCACTGTCCTCTATGGTCGGACACAACTTGACAACCTTGCCAATGGGGAATACCTATCATCTAAACAGTAGGAATAGGGTGGTGACATTTTTTTCCCTCCGTGTGGACACAACCTGGGAAAACTTTAAACTCTACCTCCCCAGGATTTGTCCTGTGTTTTCTTAAATGCCCCTGGAATGGCAGTATATTATGGCATAGTGTTGACCTCAGGCATTACTGAAGTGGGGAATGTCTGCTGCCAACCCCACACTCCACCACCCCCACAAACATACATGCAGTGCCTCAGTCACAGTGATACTGCTTCTTGATGCTTCAGAGGCATCTATGTGGAACATATTGGCCTGCCCAGGAGATCAGTGCAGCAGCTCTGTGCCATTTGAACCAGCCAGAAATAAAGAAGAGAAAAGGAGAGCTGAGAGAGGAAAGGCCAAGGCCAAGGCCAAGGCAAGAACCACCTTAGTTTCTTTAGCAAGAGCCTGTTGCTGAGAAGCACCAAGTGCTCCTGTCCTGTGCAAACTGCCTGATTTTTCTCTACTTCTCTCACATCCATCTCCTAATAATTACCAGGAAAGTTTCTGTCAAAAATTTCTGATCAGCTCTAGATTAATTACAACTTAATCAAAATGTTCCTCTCAAATTTCCACCATATTCCAAGGCAGGAATGTAAACAATATTCATAATTATTTTTACAAGTAAGAAACACTCAGGAAATCCTGTCAAATAACAACAGCTATAACAACAACAACAACAACAAAGCAATGAAACTTTTGTACAATTTACTCCCATTATCCAAATTTCCCAAAGTTTTTTGGAGCAATTATTAATTGTTATTAAGGAAAACACATGGGCTTCTAATGCACAAAACAAAATGTTGTGGTTTTTTTGTGCCACAATTGGGCTTCCTCTGCAGAAAACGATTCCTGAGCTGAAAACATATTATCTTGTTTTCTGTGCATATATATATATATGTTTTCCTCCGTTAAATAATACTTCTGCAACACCTCAGGACATTCAAATACATGAGTTATACTGTGGTGAAATATTCATTTTCCCCCATAGCAGGAAGAAATCTACAGTACTTATTCATCTTTGCATGTAAGAATGAAATAGCCAAAGATTTATTTCGTTATTATAAGGCTGCCAATAATTATTTTCCTTTTAGTGTTGAGAGATGTAAAATAAGAGCACATTGTTCAGCTTCCTGTTGTAGAACTTGCACTCTGTGATGCTGCTTTGTGCCATTTTTCCCCATTTGTTTTTGGTTTTTTTAACAAAGAAGTCCAGCTGAGGACAGGAAACATGGTCTTTGCCAATTTGGTTTTATGATGTTTCAACACATAATCCATATGATCCATATGGACAAACCCCTTCTAGCAATTTTCAGGAGTTGAGCCTCCTGCAAAGGCAACAGATCTTATATGCCTATTCAGTGTCATGTAAGCCTCCAAATACGTGACAACTGGAAAAATAAATTTACCCTTCAACTTCTGTATGGAATAAACTTAGGCTCAGAGGCAAAAAGGAAGCCAGGATTGGTTAGGAAGGAACAGGGACATTATTCCCACAGTTTAAAAATACCAGTTGTTTTGACTTATCATGGGTTCAACTATACTTTGGGCTCATCTACACCAGCCAGAATACTCTGGGCTGATCCTAGAGAATTCTAGCCATGGGGCTGGATTCCCCTCCATTAGCTCCGCATTCTCTTGTGATGTCAGGTGGCTGTCTACACATGTGTCCCACTATGCTGTCTGGTGCCACTGACGTTCACATGAGATGTTCCCTCTGAGGTCAGAAATGAGTTGCTCAGCACCAGTCACATGGCTGGGTGCCTTGCTGTGACCTCAGAGGGAGCAACTCGCACCAGTGGCAGAGATGCTATGTGCCACAGCAGAACATATGTAAGACAGCCACTATGGAGTGTTCCACATTTTCCACAAAATCCAGAGCAAATAGTGAGTCTTTTACATTGATTGAGCCAGGGCTAGGGCAATTTCAGTTTGGAGCCAGCCTCCCCTGATGAAGACAGTGTGGATTTGAATCAGGGCTTTGGTCCTGCATCATGTAGACAGGTAATGGTAAGGGCAGGAGAGGAACCGGTATAATTGGCCCATGTAGACATGCCCGTTGTTGTTGTTGTTTATCTTCAAGTTGTTTCTGACTTATGGTGACCCTAAGCCTAACCTATCACAGGGTTTTCTAGGGCTGAGAGTGTGTGATTCCTTCATTGTTACTCAGTGGATTTCCATAGTCAAACAAGGAATCAAACCACTATCTCCAATCGTAGTCCAGTGCTCAAACCACTACATCACACTGGCTCTCCCACCATATTACCAGTGCTAAACAATGGCTTCACATAATGTGTATGCAGACACCGTCTGAGACATTTTCATTAATTGCTAAAAATTCCTGAGTAAGCAAACAGGATTTGTTAATATTATCCTGTGTCCTATTTAGTATAATTCTTTGTGTGCTGCCTGCACCATTAACAAGTCTGAATATAAAAGTGAGCAAGTTGTAACTCAGTTTTTCTTTGCTTCCAATCGGGAGAGGAGCCCTGCCACACCCAGACTCTGCTTGCTTATAAAAACTCCAGCATTTCTGCCTGTGGGTGGAGAGGAGCCCTGCCATGCCCAGACTCTGCCTGCTGTATAAAAACTCCAGCATTTCTGCCTGTGGGTGGAGAGGGGCCCTGCCACGCCCAGACTCTGCCTGCTGTATAAAAACTTCAGTGCACAAGCAGAGATCGGGCGTTTGGCCCTAGGCACACCTGAGTCCACCTCCACCCCACCCTGGAACTCAGAGCCAGAGGCGGCGGCATGGTCCCTGTAATCCCAGGGTGGGACTATAAAAGCCCCACAGCAACACCTGTGAATGCGGCGGCACAAGCGGAGCTCGGGCGTTGGCCCTAGGCATGCCTGTGTCCACCTCCACCTTACCCGCTGACCATTTGGGTTACTTTTATGTAATAGTTCTCAGATAATCTTCTTCCCCTTTTTTACTAAATAGCAGGGCTGACGGGAGAGACTTACAGCCCAGGTCGGGTGGTGTCTTGTATGTTTATACTCCTATTCTCTCCTGCCTATGGAAGTTATTTTAGTTATTTTAGTTATTTTCGTTTATTTATTCTCTTTATAAAGCCATTGCTGAAAAGGGCATAATAGATGTGACAGTTTTTCAGCGTATGTAATGTTGAATAATTGATGAATATTTGCTGTTAAGTTTATGTAGTTTATATAATTATTTAAAGCTATCCTTAGAGAGCCTTAAGTTAGGGGGGAAGCAGACGGCACAAAGCGCCATCTTCAGGGCAAGGAAGGGGAGGGGTAGCCGCACACTGGGTGCCCCAACCCCTTCCCGAAGACATCGTCGGAACGCCGGACCTTCTGCACGTCCGGCGCTCCGAGGATGCCTATCTGCCGCAGCATCCACACACGCTGCCGGCAGAAAAGGCGCCAAAGGTGCACCAACAGCCTTTTGTGGCGCACCTTTGGCGCCTTTTCTGCCGGCAGCGTGTGTGGACTCTGCGGCAGATAGGCATCCTTGGAGCTCCGGATGTGCAGAAGGTCCGGCGCTCCTTCCTGGGGCGGCAAAGCTGTGCCACGGGGCCGAGGAATGTGGATGCCTTGGCCCCGATCCGCAGCTTCCCAGGGCGGCCCCGTGCCACCCGTCTGCTTAGGCCCATAGTCTTGTAGTCGGGATCCCAGTTATATTGTTATTATTATTAAGAAAATTACAACATATTATCATAGAAGACATAGTAATCTTGGAAAACCCTTCACCTTCCAACCAACTCTCAAAAGAGAAAAACATGCAGTCTAAAGTAACTCAATATTTTACCAATGGCAGATGTGCACCTTCCCATAAATATTTTACATCCAACATGGAGGTAAACTCCATTGGAGTTAAAGAAACCAACCGACCATTAGAAGTGCCCATATTAGACTGGTCTTTAGACAAAATAGGCTCTCTAAAGCCCCTAGATAGAAGCCTTTCTATACCCAATTTGGAAATTGAACTGGCTTGCACTGAGGAAAGAACAACATTCAAGCCTACTAGAATTGAAAAACCAGTTGAAAATGAAATAGAAATAGACCAAATAAATGAAGCTACAGGGTCCGACAACGAGTCTAGATCAGCCACCGGATCTTATAAGCCTAAAAAAGAAATAGAAAATCCTAGGAACTTGTATCAGTAAAAAAAAAAAAAAAAATCTTTTTGAATGTAATACTCTTCTCACTACATTAGTAGATTTTCATCTCCAAACAAATTGTATTAATCAAAAAGACGAAAAGGTGAACAATGAGAACGGAAAAGACACCCTCTCTTTGACAACATCTCCTACCCTAAAAATTGTTAGGAATACTGTGCATGAATATGCAAATAACCCAAAGAAGGGCCGTAAAAGGAAAAATTCAAAGGTGGAATCATCTGAGATCCCTAAAAAACTTTGTAAAACAGGAAAATGCACAGTGTTAGAAAATGATAGGAAATATTTTCTGGAAATGAACTTAAACATAAGGAATTCACCCCAGTATAATCATTCGAGATAAAACAAGCATCATTAGACATTGGAAATCACAATTCTTAAATTAATTGGTGACATGAGAACTTAATAGTTTCTCAATTGGAAGATAATTCCCCTCATAAGATTATTTCTAGTCCTCTGACTGATCAATCAGTACCATCTGACCCGGTGGCTTCAAAACTTCATTTAAATACAGTTTCTTATGCCAAGCAGAATATGGCACCAATAAAAGGTATAAATCATAAGGAAAATAAGGAATATCAATTTGTCCTTAGCCAATATTGAATTGTTTTGTCAAATTTTCCCAAACCCTTTGGTATACTCTCCCAAGTAAAGCGTAAACACCACCTACTAGCTGTTTTGGAAGGGATATGTTCAATCCAAATCCCAGTTAATGATATCTTACAGGTCACCTATCTATATTTTAATACTTGACACGCTCGCTCATTAATTACATTTAGTGAAACTAAGTTTGTCACCTTATTATATAGGAGTAAATCCTTATTATCAAGGGAAGGTATCTATGTCTCTAGATACTTTATAAATACAGCTCCCCCCCCCAACCGTTAACAGCTTGTACTTCTCCTTTACCCATTGCCTCATTAAACAAATTTTGGGGTACAAAAGACCAAGTTAACGCTGAATCTGGAAAATGCAACTTAATCTAGTAGTGGAAAAGATCTTACCCCCTCAAAAGTCTCTGAACAACCTCATTTCTCCTGTTTCCCAATTACCAAGGAGGAAGAGGGGTTAATCGATTCATTTTCGGTTCTGTCTCAGACTACACAAATAGAAATATTAACCAGACTTTAAAAACTTAAACAATACCTTTCAAGTGTATGTTCAACAAGAAAATGTCCTGTAAAAGAAACCTGTGAGAACAAAGACAACAGAATGGTAATTACAGCAGAGATAAACCCATTAACATGGACTGAAATGAGATACTTAGACAATTCTGAAAATGGCTTATTACATACCAACAGCATTCAAAAAAAGATACACTAAAAATGTGAGGCCCGGTAAGGTCAAATGTGAGTTATACCCACCCAGTCCTTGAAACGATTGAGGAAGTATCAGCTGTAGAGAATCTCAGTAATAGTAAAGTCTGTTTCACCTCAAAAATTAATAACAACATTAAAACTGATTTGGTCACTTCAGAAATACAAATGATTCCCCCAACTGTAAATCAATTTAGTGATTTCTCCCATGATACGAGACTGAACCAATGACAACAAAAGAAAATGGAATCAAGAAGTTTAAAACTCTTGTCTTGGAACATCATGGGTTGGGTTAGACATACTTGTGACCCTTTATTTGTGGAATATGTCTCTAAATTTGATATAATATTACTTCAAGAAACATGGTTGAAGGAAAAGTTAACTCTAAATGGGTTTACAACATGTTCTGTTGAGGCTTCTGCTTCCCAAAAGGGCAGTCACCCTAGTGGTGGTTTATCTATTTTGACCTCCACAAGTATCAAGCATGTTTCCTTCTCTATTGCACCACTGGAAAACCTGGCCTCTTCCTTATTAGTTAAATTTAAAGATACTTGGTTGTTAATTGTAAATGTCTATTTACCTCCCTTACATCAGAAAACAATGTTAAAAAACACGTGGTCAAAATTAGAAACCTATATTACCAGCATACAAGCTCGATATCCTAAAGCCCTCCTGATATTGGCTGGAGACTTTAATGTGTGAACTGGCCCCAACAAGGCAGATTTGTATGCTCATTTCCATCTTACACAGTCTGAAATAAATCCAGGCTTATTCCTCCCACTTAGATGGTCAAAGGATAAAGGATATAATTGGGCTGGTCTTTATCTTACCAAATTATCACACAAATTGAATTTAGTGATAATGAATGGTTCAACTGAAGGAGATGTAGGGGAATTTACATTTGTGTCTAACCACGGATCATCTACAATTGATTACTTTTTGATATCATATGAGCTGCTTTCTGTACTACCTAGATGCAAAATACAACAACGTGTGGAGAGTGACCATTTACCTGTTACCCTGACTTTAGATTGTGCCCTACAAATGGACTTTGCAGAACAGACTGTTTCACCAGAAGGTAATTTGGAATTGAGACCTCACAGTATTAAGTGGTCTCCCAAGGCTGAAAATAATATTAAAATCACCCTTAATTCTGATAAATGCCTTATCCTACGTAGTTTAATACTGAATACAGAATCTCCTCTTGATATTTTTGAACCTTTCTATCAGTTAAGTTTAACAATTAAAAACTTGTTAACCCAACCAACACACTTCAAGACATCTAGTCAGATACAAAAAACCAAAACTTGGTTTGACCATGACTGCATCAGTATGAAGCAGATCCTGGTGGATACATATAAAGGCTATAGGTGAAGAAATTTACAAATGATTCCACCAGAGTGGCTTGAATTAAAGAAAAATTACAAGAAACTGATAAAAACAAAAAAAGTGTTAGCCCTTAAAGCAGGGGTAGGCAACCTTTCCCCTTTAAGGGCTGAGGGACTTCAGCTCCCAGAAGCCTCAGCCATGTTGGCCAATAGTCCCATGTTGGCCAATAGCTCCTGGGATTCTGGGAGCTGAAGTCCCTCAGCCCTTAAAGGGGAAAGGTTGCCTACCCCTGCCTTAAAGATTCTTGGTCAACTTTAGTAACATCTGCTAAAAATAAAGACACAGCTTTATTTTGGAAAACTGTCTTTAGTGGATGGCCAAGGCCTACAAGTATGACTTATCACATCTCTGTCAGTTGTTGGGAACAGTAAGCTTTATGATCAGTCTGCCAGTATAATCAAAAGCATCTCCCTTTTGATATTGAAGAACTTCCAAAGTGGTCACCAGTTTCTGTCCAGGAAATAAAGAATTTGATTTATTGAATCACCCCAGAAAAGGCCCCCAGTAATGATAATATACCCCCAGAAGTGTTCAAACCTAATATTGAATGGTGGACTCTGTTCTTGCAGCTCTTTTTACTGCCATAGATTATACAACGTACATTCCCGAGGATTGGGGCCTTTCCATCATCATACCAATATATATAAAAAGGTGATAAATGCGATCCTGGAAATTACAGGCCAATCAGTCTTCTTAACATCATAAGCAAAATGTATGCATTACATCTATTGAACAAGCTTCAAGATTGGCTTGAAGAAGAGGAAATCATTAGGGAAGAACAAGCTGGTTTTAGGAAGAGCCATTCTGCAATTGACCATGCTTTAGTCCTTAAACACCTTTCTGAGAAATATATTGCCTTAGCTAAGGGTACATTGTTCACTGCCTTTGTCGATCTTAAATCTGCATTCGATCTTATCCCAAGAGATAAACTCTGGAATAAGCTTGAGGCCACCAATGTTGACAAACGCTTATTAATCTTAATTCATAAATGACACAAGAATTCTTGTGTGGTAATATGATGTAATAATCGGGGTAATATAACAAGACCTATTTCCACACCGAATGGAGTTAGGCAAGGCTGCATTTTGGCACCTACTCTTTTTAATTTCTATATTAACTCCATGATTTTGACCCTATCAGAAGTACCTGCACATGCTCCGACTTTATCAAATAGGTACTTGTCAATACTTGCCTATGCAGATGATGTGGTACTCATGTCCATCACGAGAGTAGGATTGAATAGACTCTTAAGAGCTTTAGCAACCCATTGTATAAATGATGCATTAAAAATTAACTACAATAAAACCAAAGTAATGTTTTTTCCCCCAACAGTTGTTTCCAATATAAGTGGACCCTAGATAACAACTGTATAGAGTAAGTGTCCTCTTATAAATATCTAGGTATTACATTTCATGATAAAGGAACTACTAAAATACATTTTAAAAATGCTGTAATGAACATTCAAAGAAGTAGTAAGGCCTTATGCTCTTTTTATTTTAATAAGGGAGGTCAGTACATTCCAGCAGTCCTTCAAGTTTTTGTTGTTAAGATCTTAACATAATTGTTATATGGTTCTGAGGTTTGTGTTTCAGTAGTACTGCCCCTTTTGAGATTGTTCAAACTAAATTCTTGAGAACAATTTTAGGTATCCCAAATTGTGTTCCAAATGTTGTTCTTTGTTTAGAAGTAGGCTTGTTGTCTGTTGAGGCTCACATATGGATGCATAAATTTAACCAATGGCTCAAAATGCTTTTTGTCCTGGTTGGTTTGGTGCCATTAATCTTAACAGACTCTTTTTTTCCTCTTGGAAGAAATCTCTTACTTCAAAACTTTTCTCTCTTGGATTTTCACCATCGGCAATAACCACTTTAGGATATGACAAAGCAAAATCTGCTATCTCTCAGCGTATCAAGCACATCGATTTTCAAACCCATTTAAGTCAATTAACCTTGCACCCTATTAGGGAATCCTGTAGGCCTGGCAAATTTGCCAGATATTTTGAATATCTGAATGTCCCGAAGTTTAGGAGAGCCTTTATGCTAGCAAGGTTCAACATTCTACCATCATCAGTTCTGGATGGCAGAATTAAAAAGATCCCTTACCAACTTAGATACTGCCCTTGTGGCACAGAAGAAATTGAAAATATCAGCCATGTTCTTTTTGGCTGTTCTTTGTATGCAGAAATACATGTTTCATATATAACCCCAATTGTCCTTCAACTCCCAGGCAGGCAGGAGAAATTTTATATTGATTACCTTCTCACAGATTGTAATGAAGATATAACTCAAAAAGTTGCCAAATTTTTTGCAGCTGCTATTATAAATCGTAAGAAGTTTTTAAAACAGATATAAAGACTGATTTTCTTATAAATTCTTATGATCATTGTCTTTTGTTTGGTTAGCAATTTGCTGTAACCAAGTTGATTTGGTCTAATCTAACTGTAAAGATGGAAAGTGTCAGGGGGTATGGCCGTAGTGTATTTGTCAACCTATTGATAAGTGTCAATAGGGGACTCACTCATAGTATAGGTGTGGTTAACGTTGTTAGCCTAATTAAATGTATCTACCCAAATGAGTAGTACCCCACAGATATTATTATTCTGTTACACTACATTGTTGGTAGAATAACCCTCCTGTTTTATAGTTTATATAATTTTTATTCAATTATATTTTTATAAATTTCAATATATGATATGATAAAAGCATTTCAAAATGTTTTTGTATACAATGCAGAGAAGTGTGTGGTAACTAACTAGTAATACTGTTTAGTCTTCTCTTTCTCCCAGCTAAAGGAATGATTGTAGCTATTGAACCAAAGTGTCCTAGGGATAGTATCATACGATTAGAGTTATTTATGAGGTCATACCATTTCATGTTATTGAAGTTATTAGAATTTCCAATTATCATGATGTTTAGATAATTATATTGTCCTATTTCTGTCTTTGTACAAATTAGGATTTGTCTGTAGTTACCGGTATGTTCCCGTAAGAAACTATTGTATACAACTAAGATGTGTTTTATTGTAACTTTGTGCTGGCTGAATGGCCGTAATAAAGAAATTGAATTGAATCCAATCTGTCAAAGGTTCTAATGATTTAATTCTTTATCTATTATTCTAGACATTTACTATTCTGCAGGGGAGTGGAACTACTAATAAGACCCATCAAGTATTCTTTCACTACACATTACTCACAAATCTCTCTAACATTAATTTAGAGACAAGGGGCTATGCTTGAACCTGGATTCCCTGGGAGCAAAAGTCTTTTTGTGAAGGAATTCTTTGTGCTTTGCTGAGGCAGAGCAAAAAATGGCATGCAGTTGATGGGGGACTGAATAGCTCAAGTGCAGAAGCAGAAGCTACTCAGGTCAAGTGCTCCACAAATTCTATCACAAATAGAGAGCCATCCAGCAGTTTCAGGTACAAGGGAATTTCACCCAGAGCTTGCTGACAATGCTTTCTGCTTGTGTGCCACTCTCTCACTGCACTGTCTAAACAGATCTGTCCCCAGGTACAATAAAATGGGAGGCTGAGGAGAAATTACTCAAAGTGATTTGCAAAATATTTTTGACAAGGAGGGAAAATGGTTCCCTCTTTTAGCAATTCTGCTACTTCTTTTATGGAAATGCTGGCAGGTTTATGCTTTTCTCATTTTCCTTCATACAGTCTCAGTGGCCTTTATTTTTTATGAGTGACACCGAATAGTAGAATCTGATTGGATATATACAACTAAAACATCATATTGTTCACTATGTGACCCCTGATGGGGTGGGATTGTATATATGAATAATCAAGAAAAGAGAATAGGGGAATGGCATCAAAAGTAGTAACATGCAAGTGATAAAACTATAACTGAAACCATAAAGGAAGGGTAAGAATTACCCTGATTATTTTATACAATCTCAAGTGCAATGTGAAAATATTATTTCTAAGCAAAAAATTGTTTGAGGCTATCCAAAAAATCAAAACTGGTGAACATTTTAAACATTATAAATATAACTTTTAAACTGAAATTTTTTTTTTTTTTGGATGAAGCATCAATAATGCTCTAAAAACATTTGTTGCTGTTGTTAACTGCCTTCATGTCAATCTCGACCCATGGCAATCCTGCTGATGATACATCTCCAGGCCCACCTGTCCTCTACTGCATGGCCCAGCTCCTCCAAATTCATACTCATGATCCCTTTAAGAAAGTCCATTCATCTAGCATATGGCCGTCCCCTCTTTCTACTTCCTTCTACCATTCCTAACATTATTGTTTTTTCCAACAATTCATGCCTTCTCATGCTGTGTCCAAAGTACAACAGTCTACGTTTTGTCATCTTAGCTTCCAGGGAGATTTCTGGCTTGATCTGTTCCAGGACCCATTTGTTTCTCCTTTTGGCTGTCCATGGAATTCTCAGCACTCTTCTCCAGCACCACATCTCAAATGCATTGATTTTCCTCCTATCTTCTTTCTTGACTGTCCAGCTCTCACATCCATACATGGTAATAGGGAATACAATGGCTTGTATGAGTCTAACTTTTGTGCTGAGTTGTATGTATTTGCATTTTAGGAACTTTTCTACTTCTTTCATAACTGTCCTCCCCATTCTTAATCTTCTTCTGATTTTCTGGATGCAGTCTCCATTCCAATCAATGTTTGATCCCAAATATGAGAACTCTTTTACTGTTTCTATTTCCTCATTGTCTAGCTTGAATGTGTGTAAGTTCTCTGTGGTCATTGCTTTTGTTTTCTTTATGTTCAACATTAAGCTTGCCTTTGCACTTTTTTCTTTCATCTTCCTTAGCGGGTGTTCCAGGTCTGTGAGGTTTTCTGTTGGTATTGTGGTGTCACCAGCATAGCTCAAATTGTTGATATTTCTTCCTTCTATGTTCACTCCTCCCTCTTCCATGTCCAAGCCTACTTTCCTTACAGTATGTTCTGCATATCAGTTGAATAGGTAGGGTGATAGGATGCAGCCATGTCTGACCCCTTTGCCAATTGGGAACCATTCTGTTTCTCCATGTTCTGTTCTGATAGTAGCCTCTTGTCCAGAGTACAGATTCCTCATCAAGACTACCAGATGTGTTGGCACTCCCATGTCTTTAGGGGCATTCCATAGCCTTTCATAATCTATGCAGTCTAGGCTTTGCTATAGTCTATAGAGCACATGCTGATTCTCTTTTGAAACTCCCTGGTACACACCATTAGCCATTATATATTTATGATGTTATCCCTAGTGCTTCTTCCTTTCCTAAACCCTGCTTGGACCTCTGGGATTTCTCTCTTCATGTATGCTTGGAGTCTATGTTGCAGTATTTTAAGCATAATTTTGCTTGCATGGGATATTGGTGCTATGGTCCTCTAGTTGCTGCAGTCTCTTGTGTCTCCTATTTTGTGGATGGGGATGTATATTGATCTTTTCCAATCTGTTGGACATCGTTTTGTTTCCCATATCTATTGACATATGTTGGTTAGCACTAGTTTTTACTCTTGAGTCAATGTGGATTGCAACAGTTTTATTGGAATGTCATCTGTTCCTGGAGACTTGTTGTGAAGGAACTGTGGTCATGGGTAGTAATGCAGATTTTCAAAGCAATGATGAGATTCACCCCAGCACCTTACCCCACCCCACTCATCTGCATCAAATGATGACAATGAATTCATTAATAAATCCAAGACAGATGTATGGCACTGGAAGTTTCATTGTAAGGGAAAGATAAAAGCAAAGAAAGAACTTGTTTGTATTATCATTATTACCACTTTTGAATATTTAAAAACTGCTTAAATTCATCACCTGTTATCTTAATGGTAAAAGAACCTAAGCAAGGTATATTGCCATTTTTATGGAAGACCTTTTAGCCATACAAAACATGGCTATAATTCCCAGTCAGTTTCCATATTCTAAGTGCTAATTTCCCCCTTTTAAGCATTAAACAGCTTTTGCTCTTCCATCGTGCTGCAAAAACAATTCTTGCTGTTGTCGTTATGTAAAATATTAAAGCTTGCCAATGCCTATGGAGTGGATACAGAAATTGGTAGATTGTATTAGTGTAGATAAACTTACACAATTGCTTAGGGGAAAATGCTGGGAGGAACAAAGTAAGATCTGGGAGCCCTTAATTAATATTTTGAAAAGTAGTGACTATAAAGAGCTGGTAAAGGATTTACTGATTTAATTGATATTTGGGTCATGTTGTACTCACTTGGGACATTTCTGAAGTCCGTTTTCTTTCTCTCTTTCTTTTTTTTTAATAAGTAAAATTATCGTTTTTTCTGTACTTTATTAGATTATTTTCTATATTATTTATTTATGCATTGGCGCAGAAAGGGTTGAAGGCAGAGGTGATATTCCTCTCAGAGCTTAGGAAGTCTAGGTATATGTTTGTGTTTCTTCTTGTTGTAAGTCTAGGTTTGTTTGTGTATGTTTGTCTTTTGAGAATTTGTAATTTTGATTTATGCTTTTGTGTTTTTGGATTGTGTTGTCTATTTTAGTGATGTTATTGTATTAATTGTTGTATTATCTGTTGATTGTTTTTTAAAGAATAAACTTTATTTTTTTTAAAAAAAGCATTTAACAGCTCTCAGTACCACAAAGCTCTCTGATATGCCTACCCAAACCTCAGTATCCTTCTTCAGATGTTCTTTTCATATGTCCCCAGTAAGTTAAATGAGACAAGTGAATGACAGAAAGAGTGCCTTACCATTTGTGGAACCCTGGCTGTGGAATGGTCTCTTGAAGGAGGCCTATCAAGTGGAGGGAGGCCTTTCAGAGCTGGCAGAGATTTTTTTTTAAGTGATACTCAAAGGAGGCCTTTCAGAGCCAGCAGAGATTTTTTGTTTTTGTTTTCTTCCTAGATATTTTATTAATCTATTTTTAATATTCTAAAACAAACTGTGGCTGTGATTCTATAAGGAACAGCGTAGCACAATAGTCCTGCATGTGGTCTATGCTACACCTGGCTATTCTGCATGATGCAGACTTACCAATGAGCCACTGTAACTCCCCCCATGGATGTTCCATGGCTGGTGAAGACCAGTAATGGATTAGAGAACAATCTGACTATGATCTCATAACCAGACACAGAATCATTAGCTCATTCACTGAAATCTGGTGGGGCCCTCCAGAAGTTTCAGAAAATGGTCTAATTATTCTGCATCTGGTTACAGGCACAAGGCTAGATGCTTCGGCACTGTACCACACCAAAAATTCCTCTCCAACAGATATAGAATGGCTGGTGGGGAGCAGAGGCCTAACAGTAAGTCCTGGGGGTTGTCTTTGGTCATTGCATAGGGTGGAAGCACCAACGTCCACAAAGATCCCCCCCCAGACATATGCAGGCATGAGTCAGACTTATGTCTGCATTTATCACTAACAAGATGCCACCCAGGCTGTTATACATACATTAGTTTTCTGGCTTTTTAAATTATCTAAATTTAATTATTAAATTATTTAAATTTTATAGTGTGTGGTTTTTCATTCCAAATTGTTATTTTATAAAGTTGAATTTTGACTATATGATTATACATTTATGTTTTAAGCCTCCCAGAGAATAATGCTATTCCAGAGATTTATAAAGGTATAATAAATATAAGCATGAGTAGTTTAAAGGGTTACATCCCCTTCACAGATTTCTCAGATCCCTGGCTGCTACAATACAGCAACTAATAGTTATCTAAGGGGGGATGCAGACAGGCGGCTGTGGGCCACCCTGGGAAGTGGAGGATTGGGGCCGAGGCTGCCCCACGCCTCAGCCCCAATCCCCCCTTCTGCTGGCCCTGAAAGGAGCATTAAAATGCTGCTCTTTTCAGAGCTGTCAGAAGAGACGCATCAAGAGCCGCCATGAGGCTCTTCTGCACCTCTTCCGGTGCAGTGCATCAAGATGCTGCATGGGAAGGATGTCTTGATGGCTAATGGTGTGCGCCATCATGACATCCTCAGGGAGGGGTTGGGGCGCCCACCATGTGGCTGTCCCTCCCCTTCCCTACCTCCAAGACAGTGCAAAGCGCCATCTGTAGAGGCCCTTAGATGCTGAAGTAATAAGTTGGGGGAGAAACACGCCCACTTCATATTAACTTTATAGGAAAACTGTTCCTTCAGGGTTATATTCAGCACATCTCATATGTTCCAGTTCCTTTCAAGAAACAAACAAACCTCTCCAGGACCTCAACATCATCACCAAGAGCTTCCTCAACACGCCCTTCCTATTTAAGAATGCCAATAAAGATCAGCTTTACCATGGAACCAAGATGAAATAGTATTAGAGTTCCTTTCAAATCCAGCACGTCTTGGAAGCTGCTCTTCTTTGAACCACTGAATTATGACTTCTCTGGAGAAAGGCCTTGGAGGGCGTTCCCAGGTTTTGCTGTATTAATTAAAAAGAAATGGAAGTTAAAACCATGAAAGGTTGTGACCAACCAAACAGTACTTCCTCTGTTATATAATGAAAGACACTATTTTCTTTTAAAAGACACACAAGTTAAACAGGCAATTATTATTTAGAAATACAGTTAGCTTTCCATATCCACAGATGGCTTGGAAAAAAATTTTAAAGTACAAATTCCACAATAGTTAACCTTGATTTTGCCATTTTATATAAGGGACCATCTTACTACACCATTGTATTTAATGGGACCTGAACATCCACAGATTTCAGTATCCATGGGTGCTCATGGAACCAAACCCCAGCAGATAACATGGACCCACTGTGCCAGCTCCCATTGCCTGTAAAACATCTTTATTTTTTGAGGTAAAATGAAACTTTAACTAGGTTTTAAGTTTAAATATGAATAAAGATAGGATGCAGTGGCTCAAGTGGTTAAGATGCTGACTTTGTTGGTTGCAAGATCAGCAGGTTGGCAGTTTGAGGCCCAGGTGCTGCATGATGGGGTGAGCTCCTGTTACTAGTCCTAGCTTCTGCCAACCTAGCAGTTCAAAAACATGCAATGCAAGTAGATAAATAGGCACCACTTCAGTGGGAAGGTAAACAGTGTTCTGTGCAATCATGCTGGCCACATGTTCACAGAGTAGTCTCTGACAACACTGGCTCTTCAGCTTCGTAACGAAGATGAGCACCGCCCCCTACGGTTGGACACGACTTGACAACCTTGTCA
The DNA here is from genome assembly GCA_026167975.1 of Phrynosoma blainvillii. Classification (NCBI taxonomy): domain Eukaryota; kingdom Metazoa; phylum Chordata; class Lepidosauria; order Squamata; family Phrynosomatidae; genus Phrynosoma; species Phrynosoma blainvillii. The sequence continues at coordinate 141,715,531 of JANUYF010000003.1, forward strand.
GTGGGGAATACCTTTACCTTTATAACAATAGGATAGCATCATCTTTCTAATAATATTTCAAGGATCATTTCTGAGTTGTTTCCACTGCAAACTTCAGCCTGTATCCTGTTATGTTTTATTACAAAACCTGTAATGTTACCAGTTGCATAAGTTCAGGGTTAGTGTTATCTGGTACAGTTTGTAGAAGATACCAACCTGTGCATCCAAATCAGTTGAATAAAGTGCACAAGGCATACAAAGGTATAATCCAGCTAAGCTGGACAAGTGAAAATCTTTATTCCACTAGTGTTAAGTTGAATTTAGGTCTTCATATTTCTGATAGCAAGTATAAGAGCCAGCACAGACTTTAGAGCAGGGGTAGGCAACCTTTCCCCTTTAAGGGCCGAGGGACTTCAGCTCCCAGAAGCCTCAGCCATGTTGGCCAATAGTCCCGTGTTGGCCAATAGCTCCTGGGATTCTGGGAGCTGAAGTCCCTTGGCCCTTAAAGGGGAAAGGTTGCCTACCCCTGCTTTAGAGATCCTGGAGAAAAATGGCTTTCCTTTGCTGAGTGATTGCTGCCAAACTGGTGACTTTTAGAAGCCATACTACTTGGCAAGACAGTTTTATAGCAATGAATGGCAACTAATGACTATTACATTGCAACTTATTTTAATATGCATATAGACAACTATTTCTGCATAACAATAACACAAACTTACACACAATGCATTAATAAGCTGCATGTCCATAGCATCCTGCCAACAATGAAGAAAATTGCACCTCATTTTTATGGCCTCACGGATATCCAGAGAAGTAGTGGGATGGTAGAGTTCCTCTCTCCATTTTGAACCAAGTACTTAACATACACATTGGGCAAGTGCTCAAATTAATAATTAAAGGTTAATTGATTAAATATGTGTACATCTTGGAAATTTTTTATGAAGCAGGATACTTTCTTTTAAATGCAAAGGTAACTGAGGCTGACAGTAACTATTAGCTGTAATAGTCTTGAAGGCAAACAATAAACACAACATATACTTAAGAGAAAGTGTTCTGCAATGTAAATTTTTCCAGTATGTAAACATGTCAAATCAGTTAATCTTTAATTATTAAACAATTAGTAACAGACAGCTGATTAAGTGAAAGGAAATATTAGATGATTCACAGGTCCACTTTTATCATGGTGCCTCAGGTACTGGTTGGATAATTTAGGGCTGTCTACACTGACCAGGATACTTCTGTGGGGGCAGCCAAGAGTATCCTGGCCCTGCAATTGCCCATGCTACCTTGGCCATTGCAGCTATCTACACAGGCATACCATTGAGTCACATGGCTGAGAACCTTGTTCTGACTAGTACATCCACCACCACCATGGGTCACACACTTCTGAGATCAGAACGTGTCCAGTCACATGGCTGAGCACCTTGTTGTGACCTCAGAATGAACAACCTGCAGTGGTGGCAGATGCACTAGGTGGCCCAGCAGGATGACCGTGCAGACAGCTGCCATGGCACAGGAGATCCAGAGCAACAAATATGTTATTTTAGGCCAGTTTAAGACTTGTAAGCCTGGGTCTGAGGTGGAACATTCCAGACATTATCCAGACTGCTTGGACCAGAACCCAAGTTTGGGATGTGTGTTGTCCAAACAGGATAATGCCAGAAGGGGGATGGGGGGACAGGCATTTTGTCCCAGACAGACAAGGCCACAGAATGCTTTCTGAAATGGCACAGATGAGCAAGAGTCAAGCCCACTTGGCCCACAATAGACAGGCAGCAAAGATTGGCTTCCTGTTACTTTGGGGGCAGGGCGTTTATATGGTGCACACCCCAAAAGCAGCCAGAAGCCATGCAGAAAGCACATGGACAGCACTCCAACCTGGAAAAGCCAGCACAAAAAGGAGTGGCAAAAAAACACTCCTGCCAGTAGTTGGGTTTGAGACTGCAGCAGAGGCTTGCTTTGAAAGCATGCCTATGCAGTCACCACACTCCTGGAGCAATCAGGGCTGGCATGACCCTTTTGGCCGATCTGCTTCAGGTCTTAATCTAGGGATGCTAGAAATTATTTAGAACAACACTTACCATGTCCTAACTTTTCTGTGACATTGTGATTAAGCTGGAGGAGGAAGTTTGGATCTAGTTTAACTCAGCTCCCCACTTATCCTTTTCCTGGCCTTTCTACTAGCATATTTTAATTAGTTGTGCCAGCCAGCTCCTCTGGCTGGCAAATCTCTGATATCATCTGGCAGAAGATGATGCTGTGAGAAAAAGAATCCTTCTGGCTAAGGCACATATGCCTAATCCTAACCCCTACAGTAAGCACATCTCTGAGTTAGGATTACATTGAATCCTAATTCAAAGCTACTATGGCAAAAACTAGCTGTAATATTTGTCTGTGTTTCAGTGGCATAACACATTGAGATAATGTCACAATTCACCCTGCCCAGAATGAACAGTATCAGAGGAAAGCTCATCCCTACATTTTTAACACCATCACAAAAACTGTAATACGAAAGCATTTTGAAGTGAATGGGTTACGGCTCAGGAAATTCTAACTAGTAATCCTACAGTTCCACTGAAAATACCAAGACATATTATTTAAGTGTATAATAAATCCTTATTTTCCTGTGTGAATGTCCAGACAGATGCATTCCATAGCTTGTGCAAGAATACCTGATTCTACGATCATATAATAATGTCACCTGGGGATGGATAAACAGCTTTTGGATAAGATTATTCCCATAGGCTTTTAAAGTTCTTTTCATCTTCAGTTGTGAATTAAGAAACAATTCAAATCTAACTGCTACTGAATTCTATACTAAATGGCTTTCTTTAGGAGGTTCAGAACTCAACGCTGAAATATAACCTACAGTCCTTCAAATGTATTAATGTTTTTATGACTTTATTTCAGAAAAGCTTCACTTATTGAAAGTGACTTAGAATAACAAAAGTAATGGGAATATTGTTTTGACAAACAGCATACAAGCATAACATAAAGAATTCACTACCTTTTAGGGTCTGCTTCCTAATCAAATTGGGAATTCCAGCAACCATTAGAGGCAAGATGCTGTAGCAAAATACATCAAGTCAAATGCACTACTTGTCAGATCAGAACACAAAACACTGAGCAAAAAGGGACTGAGGGTCATTATGTCCTGCTGGGCTACCAGACTTCCCAACAGCAAAGCCTGACAACTGCAAATCGTGACATTAAAAATGAGAATACAAATCAATGCAAAGAGGTTTGCTCTTACTTAGTGGAACTTTTTTGTGTTCATAAAATTTTAGAAAACCAACAGCATGTTATGGTTCACATTAGCTTGCTCATAACACCAAAGCTAATTAATAATATCATATGGTGCCATGAAAACCGAGGGAGAATGGTGGATGAAACTTTTCCCAACTCCATCTGCTATAGGGTTGCTTTTCACTGCTGGAAATTCACTGACAGGCAAGGGATCAATACAAATATCAGAGAAAGCAAAGAAAACTCTATAACTATGGTTGAAAATGCATTTTGGGAGGAAAATGGCAACCAAAATCTCCCATTTCAAATTTGCTTTGGGGGGAAAAGCCTATATCCAGTTGCTAGTATAATCTAGAATAGATGTACTGAAATATTGGGAACTACATAAATATTGATTTACTATTCAAAAATTGACTCACTGAGTTTAATTTTACTGGGACTAACTAAGGGGGGATGCAGACGGGTGGAAGTGAAGGATTGGGGCTGAGTCTGCCCCACACCTCGGCCCCAATCCTCCCTCTTGCTGCTCCTTTCAGAGCCGACAAATAGGGCACTCTAAGAGCCACTGTGCTGCTCTTCTGCACCCCTTCCTGTGAAGTGCATCAAGATGCTGTTCCAGGAGGACATCTTGACATCACGCACCGTGCGTAATGGTGTGCGGCATCATGACGTCCTTGGTGTGGGGTTAGGGTGCCCAATGTGTGGCTGCCCCTCTGTATCCCTGCCTCCAGACTGGCCCTTTGGGCTGGTCTGTAGAGGCCCTAAATTTAGACCATAATTTTGGATCTCCTAATCTGTTTACTTTCAGATTCCCTAATCCAGAGAGCCAATGTGGTGTAACGGTCTGAGCATTGGACTATGACTATGGATTCTAGGGTTTGATTCCCAAATCAGCCATGGAAAACCACAGGAAACCTTGAGTGAATCACACATTCTCAGCCCCAGAAAAACCCTGTGATAGGTTCACCTTAGGGTAACCATAAATTGGAAACAACTTGAAGGCACACAACAACAACAAAAATCTGAGTTCTAATCCACACTCAACCATGAAAACCTTGGGCAGGTCATGCTCTCTCAGCCTCAGAAAGCAAGGTCAAACCCCGTGTAAACAAATTTTGCCAAGAAAACCCTATGATAGGTTCACCTTAGTGTTGCCGTAAGTCAGAAACAACTCAAAGCCACACAACAACAACAAACTAGTTTTTTAAATTATTATTTTCTGAATTTCTGATTATAAATACTGTTGGATTTATGCACTCTAGCAAAGCTGATTACACTCAAGTAGTGGTTTTTACGATGCAAGAAATTATATGAACCAGGTGCTTACATTCTTTACCACTGTGATAAGTTTGCCAGAGTAGGGAGCAGCATTGGGGACAGAATGGTGCCTTGAGGGATACCACAAGTGAGGTCTTTTTTTGCAGTTCATATGATGAGTCTTGTCACATTAGAGCTGAGTTTTCTGCCAGGTGTGTTCTAATCATTGTCCAACCTGCTTCAATTTCCTAAGCTCTTCATGGCTTATGATTTAAAGCGGGTTGGAAAGGACGCTTGGGAGCGATTGTGTCGATAGCCTTGGTAAAGGTTGGTTTTTCAGGTATTAACCAAAGCTTTGACAAAATCATTGGCATTACCAACCATAAAACCCTCTAAGGCTTTCTGGAATCCAATTGGTTCCATTATCCTTCGAGGGCAGACCATTCTAATGGGTCCACCACACTCCATGGGGTGGACAGTGGTTGTTAGTTCAGTCTTGACCAGGAAATGATCCATTAATGACAATGCGGTGCTTTTTGTAACCTCCGCTCACAGATATTCCTGTTCTGTACTAAAGACTACATCGAAAATATGATCCACACAATGAGTGGGCCCTATGACCAATTGGGATAGGCCCATGAATTCCATGAACTCCTGAGCCACACCTGTTAAATTTGACAAACAGGTCTTGAGTGGACTGTTGAAGTCACCCAGAACTAAAAGTCTGGGTGACTCCAGCAGCAACTCTGAGACCAGCTGTGGCAGCTCGGTTAGGGAGTCTGCTAGACAATGGGGTGGTCGGTATACTAGCAGAATCCCCAAACTATCCTTGGTCCTCAGGCTAAGGTACATGCACTCGAAGTGGACTGTGTTCTGGACAGGTATCCTGGTCAAGATCAGGTTATTCTTATGAACCAGAGCCACACTGCCCTCCCCCCACCCACTTCCCCTTACCTGTTCATTGACAGAGTACCTGGCTGGGAGGGCCTGCGCCCAAGTTACCATGCTATCCTCCCCCAGCCAGGCCTCTGTGAAGCAAGCCAGGTCAGCATCCTCATCTAGGAGGAGATCATATATTATATGGGTCTTATTTTTGACCGACCTGGCATTGTAGAGGAGCAGGGTAAGGTTCTGTGGAATGTGGTACGCTCTCCAATCCATTCCAAGAAACAGAGTGAATTGAAGGTGGGATAGCTTTCAAACAGTGATCCCTCCTTCTTTTGCAACATTTATTTACTCTGTTCCCACCATACCTCCCTTTCCCCCGCACAACCCCAATTTCCGCCCCCAGACCATTCCTGGCCTCTGCTGGTAAAGGAGCCAAAGGAACCAAATAATCCTCCCCCCATGCTGCTGCTGCAGCTGTCCCAGCTGTTAAAAAAGGCAGAGCAGACTAGGTGGAAGAGCCTTGCCCTGGCCCGGCTCCCAGCCTCGCCACCGCGGGTCCCAGGCTGGCCCGGCTCCCAGCCTCGCCACCGCGGGTCCCAGGCAGTGATAGTGGAAGGGCTGGGTGAGCTAGATGACAAGTCCCCACCCAGGCCTGGCTCTTGGCCTTGCTGCCACCATCACTGCTGCTCCTAGCCCAGCTCCCAGCCTCATTGCTGCAGCTGTCCCAGATGGGAAAAGGGCTGGGTGGCTAGATAGAAGGTCCCCGCCCAGGCTCAGCTATCTGCCTCGTGCTGCCACTGGTGTTGGAGACTGGAGGGTTGGGGCGGTTAAGTACCTTCCAGCCCAGCTCCCAGCCTCACCGTTGCTACTGTCCCAGGTGGAGAAAGGGCTGGGAGGGGTATATGGAAGGTCCCCGCCCAGGCTCGGCTCTCTGCCTCATACTGCCGCTGCTGTTGCACCATGCAGTGTCTATGAGGTGGCTTCAGAAGTTTAAAGTAAGTTGGAAGTGGTACATGAGTCAGTGTAAAGTAAGGTCTGCATGCAAATCTGTCCACTATGCTGAGAGTGGTCAAAGTGTAGTCAAAGAGTAGTAATGTAGCTACTAGCTTGACAGGACTTAGGTAATTACTAGCAACCAATCCAATTTCACCTGACCTTATAAAGCTTTACCCTGGCTCCTCAGTCTGAGCAACTTGTTTATCAGTACATTTTTTTCCAGATAGTTCATGTCTGCCAGTCTCCTTAATAGCTTGCCTTCTAAGCACATCCTTACATGGGTTTAATGTGTAGATTTTTAATGTAGTTTAAAATTACATCTGCAAGCATTAATGGGTTTAACTGACAGTTCCACCTGATCAAGTGCCAAATAAACTAAACCTTGGTTCCTGTCTAACCACCATCTGATGCAGTCCTTTCAAAAGTTTTTCAGGTTCTTGTCTGTATTAAAGTCCATGATAACATTTCCATTAGCCATGGTTAAAGGTGAGCCATTCCTTTAACCAAGGGGAGAATTTGCTCAAAAGAAGGAAGAAGAGGAAGAAGAGAGGTAGCCCCCAAGGAGTCAGTGTTATATTTACATCAGCCCATGATTTAGATTATGGAATTCTACTTTTGCTTTTTTTTGGGGGGGGGGGGGTTGGGGCGGGTTAAAAGTAGTACCTCATGCCTTTCAGAACCACAAAAATGCAACACTATTGAAGAGTTTTAATTTACTGTCAAAAAATCTTGATGGTCAATGCTACTGAAATACTGCATTTGCCTGTTCTCTCCTACACACAAATACAAACACTCCATATTTTCTTTCTTCTTCTCTCCTGCACATGTGCTAATTTCTCTTTAGGTGGGTATATGGATATACCAATGGGTCTGAGAAAGTATTGAAGGCTCTCTGCAAGATAAAAACTTATATGAGGTTGATAAAGAATGGAATGCTCAGCTCTGTCTGTGGAGGTTTCTGTACAGCTCTTTGGAACCTGGATCAGTAAATTGCTCTATATAATAGGCAGTTCTCATAATTTCATAACATTCTAAGTCACAAATGGGCAATTTTCATGGCTATGAGACTAATTTTTGTTGGAAAATTTATGTATTGCATTCTCCTTTCCCTTCTTAGATAGACAGGGAATTCCCTCTCTCTTGTCACTCACTCTGGGAAGCTGTTTAACAGACTCTCCCAACATTCTAAACTGTCACCTCTCAGGACCTTATCCCACGGGGCCAAAAGCAGCAAGAATCCACTAAGAATCAGGCGCTATAGCGCTATAGTTTTCTGCGCGATCCCACAACGTCGTTCAGAATCCGCTAAGAATCAGGCGCTATAGCGCTATAGTTTTCCGCGTGATCCCACGACATCGCTCAGAATCCGCTAAGAATCAGGCGCTATAGCGCTATAGTTTTCTGCGTGATCCCACGACGTCACTCAGAATCCAGCAAGAAACCGCTCGGAATGCAGCATCATTCGCATTCTTTTGAATGTCGGTTTCAGCGGGCATTGCAATAGCGCGAGGTGATCCATAGCGCTATTATAGCGCTAGCGCCATATTTATACTAGCACTATAGTACTGGAATGATGCTCATATCGCTTTCTTGCCACTTTTGAGAGCAGCGTGGGATAAGGTTCTCAGTCTCAGATACAGTAACAGTCCTCCTCTGGTAGAATTCAAAGATATAGCCATGTTAGTCAGCATAATTAGTATTAATTGCAGATAGATTCTGCAGTACCTTTAAGACTAATTGGAAAAAAAAATAAGAAGTTATCAGCATGAGCTTTTGTAGACTTGTAGTCAATTTCCACTCCACCACAAGCTTCTGAAGAAGTAGACTGAAGTCTGCAAAAGCTCATGCTGAAAACTTCTTAATTTTTTTTCAGTTAGTCTTAAAGGTGCTGCAGAATCTATCTGCAATTAATACTAGTCCTCCTCTGAATGAGATTAATAGCTTTCTTCCTGCTATATTAACTCCAGTTAGATTAGGTTTTGGTTCTTTTATGTAAATATTTATTAAAGCCATTGTTGTTTGTTTTTAAACCACAAGCTGTTTGTCATTTTTGATTTAGTCTTTATTCTTTAGGAAAGCACATTAAAATATAGTCTGACCCCGTTTTGTTGTTTGTTTGTTTGTTTTTGTTTTGTTTTGTTTTTGGCTGCTCTGCTGATGAATATTGAACTCTAACAAGTTTAACATTCATACCTGTATATTTTAGTCTCCCTTTAAAAAGGTTAATACCATGGGAAACTAAAAATGCACCCCACATTTTTCTCCAGACCTATTGTGTCCTCATCTTGTCAAAATTTCTCTCTCTCTTTCTCTCTCTCTTTTTTTGCTTATTCCCAAAACATAAGTGACTAGATGTTCATTTGCAGTTTTTTAAAACTTATTTTTAGTAAAGCAAAGCTTTACTTTAGATGAGAGCCATACATTCTGGAGGCTTCTATGGGGCCTTTCACAATACACCTTTATAGTACTTTGATGCCACTTAAACAAGCATGGTTTCAGCCTATGGAATCTTGGAATCTGTAGTTTTATGATGTACAGTCAGACCTCCATATCCATGGGCTTGTCATCCACAGATCTGAGCAACCATGGACAGCAAGCTCCATTGTCCCCAATGGTTGTGCATGCACACAGCTATGCTAGAGGGCACACACACATCATGCCACTTTTTTGTGTATATAACATTTATCATTAATCAAACAGCACAAAAACACCATAAAACAAAACAAATTAACATATTTGATAAGATTAGAGAAGGAAGATCATATAAATAACGCTTCTTTTTATGTTTCTGTTTATTCTTTCTTGCTCTTTTTTCCTTTTCCCTTTCTTTTTCCTTCTTTCTTTCTCTTTGTTTCTTTGTTTCTTTCCTTCCTTCCTTCTTTCCTTCTTCTTTCCTTCTTCTTCGGTTCTTCTACTCTTTTTCTATGAACTTGAATTTTCTTATATTATAATATATATAAAACCATAACCATCACACATAAAACAACGATAACACACATCACTTCCCCACTGGTGGTATTCCAACTGTTTATGGCTCTATCTTATCTTCTTCTCTTAATTTTTTCTTTATTTAACCATCCTTTCTCCAACTATCTTTGGATCCTTATTTGATTATTAAAAGTTAGTTAAGTTCCTAAATTTACTTAGTATCTATCCTCCAATAGACACTAATTTCGATATCCCTATCTATCTATCTATCTATCTATCTATCTATCTATCTATCCATATTTCATCTAAATTCCTTATCTCAAAATTTTCAAAAGGGTGTTGTTTTTTTGTTTCTAACATTTACTTTTTCCCCCTACATAGCCATGTTAGTCTGCAAAATCAGTATGCAAACTGATCTTGTATCACCTTTGAAGCTAACTAAAGCTGGTAACATGAGCTTTCATAGGCTTGAGCCTACTTCCTCAAATGCATGGTTTGGTGTGGAGAATCCAGAGACAGGTCTATATAAGCCATTTGTGTGAGAATGTCATTCCAATTCAAAATCTTGTGGGTATGGATATGAGGTGGCAAGTACAGTTTTAACAATGGTCTTTGGGAAACAAAGACAGAAAGAAAGTTGTTCCATACAGCCAAGGATAATAGATAACCATATGAGTTGGTATTGGAATGTAGTGTGGGAAACAAAGAGGGGATATGATGAACGGGTCATGTGCCCTCATGAGGATGGGGATTGGATAGTGTTGAAATATGTGTAGTGTGCCAAAAAAACATTATCTCTGTTTAATCCATAGCTGTTGAGCTGTAGTCTGTGAATACATTCCCATTCTGTTGTTTCTCTTTCCAATCTTCCTTTGTAGCTCTTTTGTTCAAGGATCACTGTTCTGAGGTCTGAGATGGAATGCCCAGGGAGAGTGAAGTGTTTTGAAACCAGTTCTTGTGCATTCTCATTCCTAATGCCTGGTTTATGTCTATTTATCCCCATGGGTTACACACTTGTGATTAGCTATTTGGGGGCTACATGGGGACTGCAAAGGTTTCCCAATCCACACTTAGAATGAAGCAGCCATTGTGATCAATGGCAGCTTGTTCCCCTGTTTGGGAAGCAGCTGACTGCTGTTGCCACTCACCCCTTATGCAACTGATCTCCAGTATGTGTGTGTATGTGTGTGTGAAGGGGGACTGAAACAGGGGTCAGTTATGGGAGCAGGTGGAAATTGCAGCCATCTGCTTCCTCATCAAAATCAGAACAGACCCCTGTCAATTGCAATGGGTACCTCCTGGTAAGTGGAGACTGGGAGGATTGGGCTGGGATTTACTGGGTAGTACCATGCTTATGGTTCTGACACACACATAAATCCCACACAGCATATTTAGATGCAAAGCCATCATTCAGTAGTAAAGCACCTTTTTTTCAGATAGGAGACCTACATTCAGTCTCCAACATGCCTAAGTAAGGATAGGAAATACTGACTAAAATCTTGGAGAGCCACTGTAAATCAGAGTCAACATTACTGGACAAGATAAAGCAGTGATCTGGCTCAATATAAGACAGATTCCAATTATGTTTCCTAGCATGGTATCCTCTTCCCAAATGCTCAGAATTTAACAGGCCCCTGAAAATTAGTCCAATCGGTAGATTTTCACTCTCATCCCTCAAATTTTAGGGAAAACATTGGACCAATTATGTGGGCTCTGTACTAGTACTTAAGAGTGAATTGCTGCTCTAAGAAACACTGTTGTAGCAATGGGCATACCTGTCCTTTTCCGCCGGCACTGAATGACCCAGAACAACCTAACAAAGTTCCTGCAGAGAATCCATTATTTCCCAAGGCTCTTTTAGTTATGTGTGGTGTTTCAGATTAAAAAATAAATAAAAGAACTAGGGAGAGACATGATAAGATTATGAAAGGTGTGGAGAGAGTAAGTGACAGGGAAATATTATTAACTCTCTCACAATATTCAGGAGATTATCTTCTATTGAAGCAAATAGGCAACTGTTCTACAACAGATAAAAGGAATCATTTATTCAGTGAAGACAGACCACCTTATCAGCTTATGGGAATACATTGCCACAGAGTGTTGTGATGGTCAGGAGCAAAACAAAATGCTTTTTAAAGGATTTCAAAAAAATACATGGAGGACAGGCTTGTAGGTAGCTGCTAGCCAAGATGTCAAGAAGTACAACCAGGCTCATGTCTGAGGATAAAAACCCTTAAGATTACTTCTGACAATATGCTTGCATTATGAACATCCCAGTACATCTGTGCTACAGGACCTGTTTACTATTGGATATCAAAAAGCTGAACTGTATAGATTTCTGTTCATTTGTACATTCAATTTTTAAAGATGTCTTAAAAGCTATACAACAATATTCCTCATGTTCCAAAAGTCTGAAGGGAAAGAAGCTGGTGTTTGGTTTGGTTTTTGTTGTTGTTGTTGTTGTTGTTGTTGTTGTTGTTGTTGGGGTTTTTTGTACTATAGCCAGCACAAATTCCTTGTCCTTACAACAAAAGCTCTCTATAATCAAACCCTGCTTATCTTTCTGCCTTCATAACTTGATTAATAATACTTGAAGAATTAATTATTTGCAAAATCCAATACAAACTGACCTGATCCATACCTCCCAATCTAATAGGGAGACTGAATTTTAGGAGATTATCACACTGCTGAAATAACCCGACTGACCTCTTCCAAACTGAAGCCTAATTTGGGAGGCAGCCAGGTCCTATCAAAAGGATTTTGCTGCCGAAGCCACCAGGCAGGTCCAACTGAGCTGCAGTCTGGGGTCCCAGCGTGTTTTGGTGGCCATTTTTTGAAGTTGAAAAGTTCCTGGTTTCAAAATAAGGCTGCTGAAGCATGCCAGGGACCCGGGCTGCAGCTGGGTTGGACTCACCCGATAGCTTCGGCAGCAAAATACTTGTGATAGGACCTGACTGCCTCCCAAATTAGGCTTCAATTCGGAAGAGGTAAGACGGGTTATTTCAGCAGTGGGATAATCTCCCTAGTTTTCAACCAGTTTTTGCTCTTTCTGATGCTGTTCTTCCCTCAAAAAAGAATAAAAATGCATTTTACCAATGAGTATTTTCAGGAATAAATTCATAATACCAGGGCTAGCCATAACACAGTGGTTGCCTGAGGTAGTAGATTGGAGATGTCATGAAAGGGGAGTATATTCTTAGTTATTTGATACATATTATTGTATTTTTAATTGCCAGGGAGGAGAAAGGGTACTTGTGGGATTATATGCCTCCAAGAATTTCACTGACTTTGAATATCATGTCATTTATTTCAGTAGGGTTGGTGGGTGAATGGAGATATACCATTTACTGCCCCACCTCAGGCAGCAAATTTCTTGGGCTAGCCTTGTAAATTTAAATGTGAATGTGTGTGTGTGTGTGTTTTAAGATGTATAGATTGCAAAAAACCTATAGAATTCATTCATGAAACAATGACATGGACCAGAAATAAACTGATTTGCCTCCACTAGCCCTGATATGCTCCTTCTTCGGGTATCATTTTTCCATCTCTGCCTTCTTCAACTTGCTGATTATCTTTTTCTTTGTTCACTAGTTTTAATACTCCCTTGTTCTCCTTTGCAGTAGTTGCTGCTGGAAATGTCCAGAACACGTCTTAAAATCCCAGCTCCAAACCAAACTCTTATATAACCCATCTCATACTCGTAATCCTCAGGTATCTAAAGCCTAAGCACATATAGTCTGGTTTCATTCTTCTCCCCATCTTTGCCATCAGCCTTTATACCCAACTGTCTACATTTCCACTTTAAACTCTTTGGGGAAAGAAGAATCTCTTAGTTACAGTACCATAAACAACTAACTTCATGCAAGGAGACTTCTTCTCCCACAATGACTAAGCATTCATTGGGCAACAGTCAATATTTTGCGATCTGGATTATTAAACATTTAATTATGCAATCCATATTACTTTTTCATCTGCTTCCCCCCCCCCCCCCAGCACCCCTCATACACTCCAAATCTGCTCTGGAGGGTTCCCCAGAACTGCTTTTATTGGGGATTAATGGAAAAGATGAATCCAGTCCATTAATAATGTCCATTTTGGTGGCACATATACACCGCTGGATTTCACCCATTATTAATAATACGTTGATCATACATCACCAAATATATTCCAATCTATATGTACTAGATTGTAATCATTTTCAGTACTGTACTTCTGTTAATTCTAGAAAGACAATAGACTGTAAAACAGCTTTCTAAATAATGTTTACCTATCAGAAAGCCTTTGCAAATTTCTTTTATATGTTCTAGCAACCCATCCCTTAGAGAGCAGGTTTTGTTTATTCTGAATTAATTAATTTTTAAAGCCAATGTGACTGTGGCAACAGAAAACAACACTGAGAGGAAACTGACCCTGTGACAAGGCAGACATAAAATAGAAATTATGAGTGAAGGGGCAATGCTGTTTTGGCCAATGCTCATGTGGCCCCTCAGATGGAGGCCTGGAAATTTCAATGACAGCAGCTTCATTTATGAGCAGTAATATGTAGTGTTGCCTAACTACACAGAGGCTCTATACTGTGTGAAGAATGACAGCAACAGTACCAGGCCAACTGTTAGGAAGCTGGTGTCCTGATGTAGTGATTAGCATGAGATGTGGTTCACCATTCAATGGTGAATGATTCTACTGAATGTACCACAAAGATGGTTTCTGTAGCAGCCAATGACATGAGGGCTGTTTCCAATTGTCCTTTACACACACACATTTCAGATCACATTTCAAACAGCATTATTTCTAGGAAGGCCTATATTTTTGGCAGCCCAGTGGTTTAATACTGCATGGCTTTTGCTATAAACAATTGCATGTGACTCTTTTCCTAGATGCACATATATAGTTTTTAAAAGGTGACTGTGTGATCTGTATTGGTCACATTGTTATAATTAACATAAAGCCAAAGGAGCCATGCTTGCCATAAGAAAAATGGCAAAATGATATTTCCCCTTCCTTCCTTTGGAAACTTTTGTTTACTCTCATGTGTGATGAAATGTTCTGGAGAAGATGAAAGCTTGGACCCAATTTCATAAGGTTAAGTTGGCCTGATATAGATGTTGCCCTTATACCGAGTTTGGAATTGCTGGAGTTATAAGATAAGAAAGCAATAAGACTCTTAAAACACCTTTTCTAATACACACACACACACACACACACTTGTTATGTGTCTTCAAGTATTTTCTGACTTATGGTGACCCTAAGGCAAACCTATCAGTGGGTTTTCTGAGGTTTAGAGTGTGAGACTTGCCCAAGGCCACCCAGTGCGTTTCCATGGTCAAGTGGGGATTCAGACTCTGGTCTCCAGAGCAGTAGTCAAATGCTTAAACCACTACACCATGTTGGCTCTCATATATAAGGGATCTAGGAGTCTTTGGACCACATGCTGAACATGAATCAGCATTGTAGTGCAGCAGCTTAAAAAGCCAATGCAATTCTAGACTACATCAATGAGAGTGTAGTGTCTAGATTGAGGGAAGTAATAGTACACTCTTTTTGGACAGACCTCACCTGAAATATTGTGTTCAATTCTGGGCACTACAAGTCCAGAGGAGGGCTACCAAAATAGTGAAAGGTCTGGAAACAATGTCCTATGAGGAGCAACTTGGGGAGCTGGGTATGTTTATCCTGGAGAAGATATGGTTAAGAGGTGATATGATAACCCTGTGTAAATATGTGAAGAAATGTCACAATGAGGATGAAGCAAGTTTGTTTTCTGCAGCTCCAGAGAACAGGACCTGGAGCAATGGATTCAAACTAGAGGAAAGAGATTACACCTCAGCATTAAGAAGAAATGATTGACAGTATGAGCTGTTCAACAGTGAATTGTGCTCCCTCAGAGGGTGGTGGAGTCTTCTTCTTTGGAGGTTTCTAAACAGAGTCTGGATGGCTAACTGTTGGAAGTACTCTGATTGTGTATTCCTGCATGGCAGGGGGTTGGACTGGATGTCGCTTTTGGTCTCTTCCAACTCTATGAGATGTGTGTGTGTGTATTGGGGTATATGTTCATACACACACGCGCACACACACGCATATTGCAAAAAATAATGATCAAAATATTCAAGAGAATCTCACCCCCAACCCTTTCCCACAGTAAAAGTTGAAAGGGCATCACTGGCAACAATTTCCACATGGGACTATAAGGGGTGGACAAAACATGTATCATCTTGTTCATATAGACAAACCTGGTTGGTACCATCATGGTCGGAGGTGAAATGAGAGCAGCATTGGTCAACTTTGCCTCTTGCTCACTATTCAGACCAGCTGCTTGAAACAGGCTACTCAAACCAGCCACTTTTCCTTTTTGGATGGCCCTCAAGGATTGGTGCCGATACTCATCCCGAGCCCGACGTGCTTTATGGCTCCTTTCTTCATCAGCAGCTTTTGAGCGACGTACTGCAAGGATGAGAAAATAAAAAGTGTGCTTACTTTCTCTGCAGACAAGGAGAGTGGTCCAGTTCCAATCCATCAATATGAGTCTGATTGCTGAACTCAGCAGTAAAAGCATATACAGTTAGCCCTCCACATCTGTGGCTTTGACTTCTGTGGATTTAATTATTCACACATTTGAATAATGTGTTCTCTCTAGGAATCTCTAGGTTCTCCAGCTTGACTCTCTGGACAACTTCCACCAAAAGTCATACTGAAGGATCTATAGATTCCTAGAGAGAACACTCACCTAGGCTTTTTAGGCCCTCCAGTGCAATTCTATGGTCAATGTCTGGCAAATGTTGAGCATAGAGTTTCCCCAGAGGACCTAGAGATTCCTAGAGAGGTATTCTCTCAGGTGAAAAAAAAAATAGTGGGCCTTTTATTTGCAGTTTTTCCACTTTCACGAGAGTCCTGTGCCCCTAATCCCAGTGAAGGTGGAGGGGCCACTATATATGAGTAACATTGCATAGATAGGGCCCAAGTGTCAGATCCTATATAATTTGATTGCAATTCTTGGACCCAATCAAAACAGGCAAAATTAAGCCACCTTGACATCTTTGCTTCACCTACTAACTTTTCTAAATAAATGAATAAATCTATATATAGATCTATCATTTTACAGCTGTGTGTTTACCTCTCTCCTTTTGTGTCATGTCTTTTTAGACTGTAAGCCTAAGGGCTGGGAACTGTCTAATTAACTATTTGTAATTAACTCTGAGACCTTTGGTGGCTGAAGAGTGGGATATAAATACAATAAATAAATAAATAAATAAATCTAGATTTAAAAACCTATTGAAAGACTCCATTCACAAAGATTAGCAGATTTCTTCCACACAGAAATATGAAAAACAACATAAGAACTGTTGTCAATATGATTGAATATTATGAAAAAAAAAAAAAAAACAATGACAAAAGGCTTGCTATGCGTGTGTGAAAGATGTGTGAAAGCTTGTTAGCTGGGAAAAGTTTTTGCCTGCTGGTGGATTACATGAAAACAACACAGAGAAACACAGCCAAGGTCATTTGTTTCTGGGAACTCAGAAGGCAAGAAGAAAATAAATTAGGTCATCTAGTTTCGTGAGAACTAATGGTTACATGACACAAGACACAGGAAGAAGGCTGGGTTTAGAGGCTGTTTTAGCAAATGTCTATAAATGTATCAATCTGGGGGTGGAGTTCTTCTTCTGGCTTGGAGATTCCTTTGTTTTCTGCCTGCATGATGGATGTTCTAAAATGTAAATAATTATTTTTGTTCATTCTGCAACTGCAAGAATAAAATTCTTCTTTTGAAGAGAATCTAATTTCTGTTCTAGTTCATGGAAAGCTGCAAGCCACAGGCTGCATTCCTCAGTGATGAGCAACAGATTCCAGAGATGGATGAAGCTGGTGAACAGAAATCCTGCACACGTTCAGCTACTCTGCTCAATTCAACTCATCTTAAAAATAACAAAGACATCTGATGGATATTATGGATAAGTTTGGGAAGCTAACAGACTTTAAGATGAATAAACAAAAATCAAACATTATTACTAATAATATGTCACCAGAAGAAGATGAAAAGATAACAAAGATAATTCATTGCAAAACTGTGAAAAAAGCAAGATATCTAGGTGTGTGGATCACAAAAAAACCATATTTATTTGACAACAATTATAAAAAAAAACAACCTGTGAATTGAAATTAAGGAACAACTGACAAAATAGTCAAAGATAAAATTATCCATTACAGCAAAGATTGCAGCAGTGACAATGTCTATTCTTCCTAAATTTTATTTTATTTTTGCAAACCTTCCAATAATAACAAATAAAAAATTCTTTGATATGTGGAATCAAGAACTCAAGAAATTTGTATGGGAAGGGATGAAACCCAGAGTAAAATGGAAAATACTAACTGATTTAAGAGAAAATTGTGGCCTTGACCTACTAGATTTAGAACTATACTTTCAAGCGAATGCATTGTCAATGGTAACTGAATGGGTTAAACTGAAGTGGGTTAAACTAAATTTGGGTTAATCTAAATTTGGAAGGGTTTAACCTTTGGTATGGATGGCATGAATACCTTAGATCAAAAGCAAAGTGGATTCACATTACAAAACAATGGTATAGATAAAATATTCTTAGAAGATAAACCCAAACAAACCTCTAGGCGTTATAAAACACTGTTGAAAAGAAAATTAGAAACAGATTTTGTGAAATAGGCTAAAGATATATATAAAAAAGAAACAGATCTAGAAAGTTGGATCACCACAAGAAAATACACATATAAATTTACAAAAAAAACAAAATATAAGGGACAGCTACCACAAGATGGAACTTAGATGGTATTTAACACCAGCTAAAATAGCTAAAATATATAAAAACCAAAAACCCTTGTGCTGGAAATGCCAACAGAATATAGGATCATGGATATGTATGTGGTGTCCAACAATACAATGATTTTGGAAACAACTTCATATTACTATGAGCAAAATACTTAATGTATCATATGACCTGATTCCAGAGATATATCTACTCATTATGATAAAGAGAATCAAAACAAAAGATAGAAATAAGTTCTGGAAAATTATTCTATACATGGTATCATTGGTAAGAAATCTTTTAATCCAAAAATGGAAATTTCCAGAGGTACCAACTATTGATGATTAGCTGATCAAAATGTTAGAAGTCATAAAAACTGATAAATTAACAAGAACAGGACTGAACCTTCTCCACTGGAAATGTATGTATAACAGATAAAAACCAACATTCCTTTTTCTTAATGTTTTGTAAAGAAAAGTGGAGTTGTTAAAGAAAATATAATGTGGATGTATGAATTAGTACTAACAATTTAAAATCAACCTCCTAAGCAAAACATACAAAAGAAATCATAAAGACAGAGAAAAACATAAACAATAAAATAAAGTGAAGTAAAAAGAAAAAAGAAAAAAATCACACAAAATGGACAATATGAAGAGAAGTTAATCTTTTGCAAAGTGAAATAATCTAAGTTAACTATAGTAGAATAATGCGGGAACATATAGTAAACTGTAAATCTGTATAATATAAAATGCTATTTAAGCTATGTATGAAAATTCAAATAAATAAATAAATAAACCCAACAACATACACATGTGGGGGAGGGGACATCTCTCCTTTGTTGGTTAATACTGACATGTCTCCAAATATGTCAGGACCTGGCACCCCTGGTGTGTCTCTCTCTTGTTAAGCCAGAGAAAGAAAGTTGGTTGTTTTCTGGCTTACTGGGTGAGAAACAAACCACATTCCTATGCCTTCTGTATTTGAACATCACACTAGCCTAACCACAGATTGAAAGTTAGCATGCTGGCTGATCCACAACACAATTTTTTAGAATTCTCTCTTGTCTGTGCCATGAAGAAAAAATGAGACACAAATCATATATAACAGCATTTGCCTAGGAGAGAAAGGACAGCAGAAATTTAGTCAATGATCCAGGCTGAACCATTAACACAGGAAAAGAAAATGCATAATAGTTCTATTAGAGCAGGAGAACTTATCGGCTGCTCTGATGGGATTCCTGACTGCAAGTTCTTTGATAAAGATGTGAATGAATTCCTGCTGCACTGGGAATGAACTTGAGTGAGTCACATCATATGGGATAGATTAGGAGATTTTCATATTTTATGGCCTCCTTGGTTCTTTTGAAGAACTGTGATTCACAGGGCTAGGCTTGCATGTGTTTTATGAGAATGTCTTATGAATATGCATCTCAGATTTTTCCCCCCTAATGATTTACTTCAGCAGTTTGTTTATTAATAGTCCTAGGTCTGTAAATTAATTTGGGAAAAACACACAACAAATAATCAAGCTTCAAATGGCATTTGACTAAAAACATTGAATTGTCATATTTATGTTCATCAGATGAATTAAAAATGAAACTTCAGAAACATGCAACATGAGAACATGCCAATGAAAACTTTAGTAGCCCCTGCCTAATATTAAGCATTTGTATAAAGGGGGTTCCTATTAGGAAAAATAGATAAGGTCTAATGTCAAGTGAGGAGGACAGCTTTTATCCTTATCACATCGGTTTGCCCCAGTGTAGCATTTTATTCTTCTCAGGAATGTGTGGCACACATTAAATGGCAGCTTTTATATTATATGAAGGGAAAAAGTGTGATACTGGGGAACAATAAGTAGGGACTGCTGTATCTTCAAGAACCAAATGAAATGGCCCTCCCACATCCTCTTGGTGGGGAGGTTGGATGACACATGGACCAAGCCTATTCTGGTGCAAACAGACTGGATGGTATCTGGCCCATTCGGCAACAAAACCAGAGCTTATCCCTGTTAAAGCATATTATAAAAATTCCCTGTTTACTCCAGATCTTTCTGGAAAATCTGGAGACCTCTGATCCAATGCTGGGAAGCTGTTCAAAATACATCCTGCTCTTCCATCTGAGGTCATTAGCAGTGGTGTGTGTCACTCACTCACAGTCAAAATGAGGTGCCCAGACATGTGACTGAAGTTGGGTACCTCATTCTGATTTCGGGAGAGAATAACTTACTGTCACTATCGCCACACCAAAAAACCCAGCAGGATGTCCATGCAAACAGTTTCCTATGTTGGAAGAGGGGCTCCTAGGTAATGGAGGGAGGTCAGGGCAGCTTTGGGGCCAGAATACTCCAGGCTGCCCCTGGAGTGTCCTGGCCCATACAGACAGGGCCACAATTTGTTGCCTTCCCTGGAGTCCTTTCATGCTGCTCAGTTATAACACTATGACTCCACTTTAATATTGTTGCATTCTGTGTAATCCAGGAGTTTTTAGTTTGAGCAGGCACTACAACTCTGTGACTGAGAATTTTAATGCCCCTCCCTAAACTGGAAATGCCAGGTTTCCACAGACTGCAGCACTGGCCATTAAAGCAGAATCATAACACTATAATTATGTAGTGTGGCATGATCCTATGTGACTTCAGTCATTAAAGATCCAGCTTGGCCCCATCAATAGGTAGTATGATTATCTGAAGTGGAGGAGAGGGAAGCAGAGCAAGCCTAAGGTATTTGTCTGCTCAATGTGAAGGACAAGATGGCCCTCCCCATTCCAGGTATGGCAGCCATCCATACTGGCGTTCAATCTTACTTCAATCTGGATGATGGAAGAATATTGTCCCACACACCTGAAGCAGCAGGCTAATTTAGGAGCACAGAACGTGTTATGTGGCAGATGAGAGCAGCTACAGACTCCACTGCTGGCCATTTACGAGGGTCCCACATATTGCAAGTAGAATGGACTACTATTCCTTGTCCAGATTGATTTCATATTCATAAATCCATTCTGCCTCAATTCCTTACCCATTAATTCTTTTTCACAAAAAGCACAAGTATATGCCTTATTATTGACATAATTTTCACATAAGATAACTTTTTATGCATTTGACCATAAAATATGTATTTTAACACATTTTACCATAAAATATGTGATTTTTTTATGCATTACAAAATTGTATATGAATTCTTCGATGTTCTTTGCACCTAGGGGTGCACCACAAAATTTGGGAAGGTGCAAGCTGAGATCCTGCAGCATGGGCTGTGAAACATACCTTTATGATGACAGAGCTATGTCACTGACACAATCCATAACCATGTTAGAGATTTTTGACAATGTGCAATGGGACACTATGCAAGTTATCTCATTGAACAATGGGGGGCAGGGTCCCATCACACAACAGGGCACTGTAAAAGGTGGGGATATGTTGTTTTAGCCAGGTGCTGGGCACCCAAGCCTTGCCACTGTCTCCTGCTCTGGATTACCAAAGTCCCATGGCTCTGTTGTAGGCCATTTGCCCCCTCTCCTTGTCACTGTGCAAGGCCAGACTATACCTGAAAGTGCCATACTGTTGTGCATCATGGCTGTTGCACAAAGTCCATGCTAGTTATTCTGCTTGTGTAATGGTTCTAATGACACAGCTACAACAATGCTTCCCTCCTGGGAATGCAGTTGTTGTGCATTGCCACAATTTTAAACTACACAATCATGATTTGGTTTATGATGTGATACCTTCCCAACAGGATGCCAGGTGCAAAAGCCCAAGGAAAACTACAATTGGTCTTCATATTATTAGCCCAAGAAACACAAATCAGATTAATTCATTTCAAAATGCAGACTAAATGAAATCCTCAAGCAGCCCTTCATGGAAAGTAAAGTATGTGGTCACACTGGCTGGGGGATTCTGAAATTATACTCTTAACAAAGTGTGGTCACAACAGCTAGTTTAATCTCCATACACCAAGTCAGACTAAAATGTGCCTGTACCCCATAGGATGGGATCAAAGGAAAATGGAGGGTCATCCTCACCATGCCCTGTTAGAAGTCCTGGCAGTATCTGGCTGGATCACAATTAGAATGCTGGCCAGGTTGGAAATTACTTTGACACAGTTCTTATGTGGCTATTCCCTAAAGCAATGGCAGCCCAATTTCAGAATTGTTAATGTGTTTTTTTAGGAGCTCCAAGAAATTATATCTCAATTACCTTCAGAGGAATGGTGTTGTTATTTGTTTGGCTTGATGAAAGGAACCACAGCAGTGAATTAAGCTGAACACTAAAATTAGTAACGCTTCACCTATTGACTTGGCAATAAATAGCTGTGAGATGATGAGATGAATTGTCATTCTGTTGGAAATTCTATGTACTAAATAAATTAGTACTGTCATCAGTATCATTGCAACATTCACCCTCCACAGCAGCTGTGCTAGCAGTGTGCCTTTTCGACCCTCTTGACCCCTGGCACTGCTGAACATAGCAACTGACTTAGTGGTGGCAAGACATGATGGGACCTGGCTCTCATCCTAATGGATAATTTGGCTTCTGTAGTCAGCACATAACAACAAAATGACATGAACGCTGATATCTCTGCATCTTTCTGTCTTTCCGTGCTAGTGAACAGAAGCCAGGCTAGCATTACCATACAGTGGAAGGGAAAAATAGGGCAGGATTTGTCCACACCAACTTGGAATATATGAAAGCATAAGCCTGAAGTGCCAAATTTGGTCAATAGGAGCAAGATTCTCACCATAGCTACATGCAAAATGGTTTAATTTCATGATTACAAAGAGCTGACTGGAAAGAATGCTTGCTTTAAAAATAGGTATAACATGTTTTGGTGTCTCAAAACAACTGTAGCAATGTTACCATACCAACCAAAGAATTTTCCTCACTCCATCTTGAGGATTTTCTTCCACCTCTGGGAAAATATGCAACCCCATTGGCAAATCTCTCTTTCTTCACTGGCTCATTTTCCACTTTATTTATTACTACTAATGTTTTGATGCTCACTTTCAATAGAAAGCCTTTCCTATAATTTTACATTAAATACATTTGCAAACTGAGAACCATGGTAAAGTATGTAGAGATGTATGTGAAAGAGTGTTTGGGGGGGGAGACATCATGCTGTTGGCTATGGCCCTGATGTCTAATCATTCAGGATCACTTCTTCATGGTGGCCTATGCATATGTATTCTGGTTAGATCATCTGTTCCAGCAATGCTGGAAGGTACAGCATGTGCATACTGATCCCATACATACTAGAATATATGTACACAGCTCCTGTGCAGAGGAGCAGAGGAAGAGAGTGATCCAGATGAGTGGGCAGGATCTCAACCTCCTCAGTCCATGCATATTTGTGTACAGATTGTGTGTGTGTGTAATAGAGGTTAGAATCATGGAGCCTGTGAACCACATGTGCACACACATACACACACACAGAGAGAGAGAGAGCGAGAGAGAGAGAGAATCACACACAGCGCCCATTAAAAAAACCCATGCTGCCAGAATTCATCCTCAAATTACATTGCTGAACTTCACCAGCAAATGGGAGGGGGCATTTAAAGCAAACATTTTGCTTACTCTGAATGACTTTTAACATTACTGTTGTATTTTGTTGTATTTTCTCCCCCCTCCCCCCCCCCTGGTTTGCCACTGAAATGTGGCAGCTAAGTCACCTAGTGAATTTGTCAGTGGGGTACAGTCACAAGTTCTAGAGCATTCCTCAGGGCGCCATCTATCCCTGATGTTGTTCAATATTTATATGAAGCCGCTGGGAGAGATCATCAGGAGACATGGAGCAGGGTGTTATCAATATGCTGATGGCACCCAAATATACTACTCCATGTCTTGGTCAGCTGCCATGATGGCGGATGGTGGTTATCCCCTCAGTCAATGTCTGGAAGCGGTAATGGTCTGGATGAGGAAAAACCGACTTAAGCTGAATCCAGACGAAACGGAAGTACTTACAGTAGGGGCCCCCAAACCAGGTATAGGGTTGTAACTGCCAGTCTTGGATGCGGTCACACTCTCCACCAAGGACCGTGTCTGCAGTCTGGGAGTGCTCCTGGACTCATCGCTTCACATGACAGATCAGGTGAATGCGACAGTCAGGAGCTCCTGTTATCAGCTTCGGCTGATACGCCAGCTGTACCCTTTCCTGGAAGTAAGGGACCTAGAAACTTTAGTACATGCATTGGTAACCTCATGACTCAACTTCTGCAATGCACTCTACATGGGGCTACCCTTATACCTAACTTGGAAACTACAATTAGTCCAAAATATGGCAGCCAGGTTGATCACCGGAACATCAAAGAGTAATCATATTACACCTGTTCTGAAATCCTTCACTGGCTGCCCATTAGTTTCTGAGCACAGTATAAGGTGTTGGTGATGACCTTTAAAGCCCCACATGGCCTGGGTCCATCCTACCTAGGGAATCGCCTATCTCCATATAATCCGCCCCACGCCCTCAGGTCCTCTGGGAGGAAGTTGCTTCAACCAATAAAAACCAGGTTGGCAGTGACCTCCCAGAGGACTTTTTCTGCCATAGCCCCTAGACTGTGAAATGCCCTGCCGGAGGAGATCCGTCAGATATCCAACTGATGGATCTCCTCTATCAACGGGCAGGCTTTCCCGGAATAATATTACTTTTCAACTGGCTCCTCGTCCTCAGATAGTCTCTCTTTTCTTACCCTATTTAACCAGAGTGCCACATGTTTTAATTTGGGTTAGATGTTTCATAACTTACTGTTTTAATCAGATTTTAATGTTGATTTAATTTAATTTATTTTAAGGGGGGGTTATATGTTGTTGTATTGTTTGGGTTTTATGATTGATTTTAAATGTAAGCCACCTTGATAGCCTTGACTAAAGGCGGGGTATAAATAAATTATTATTATTATTATTATTATTATTATTATTATTGAGGTCAGAAGCAGGCCCACTGAAATTGTCCATCCCTGCTACATGAGCTTTGGTGGAAGCATAATATTGTTCCTTTAATTTTTTGCTTCCGCAAATGCTTTCTGTGCTGCAAGGTATAATTTTATTTCAGCTTAGATAACAGATCCAGGTGAGAGCTCTCTGAATCAGTTGCTCAGAACTAAAGTGCTAAAGGTCCCTTCACACTTTGCCTCTGGGGGTAAACCCTTTAAACACTAAAATATGTGTTACATTATCCATACCAGTTTAAACATGTGCTTAAACCAAGGTGCTTTTATTTTCAAGAAACATGTTCCTAGCCTGTATAATTTTCAGAGCCTTATAACCATATGCCCCTGAAAATTGTCCAGATTTAGAGCCCCAATATAGATAGCAAATATACTGAACTAGAGCCCCATTCTATTTCTTCAAAATAGAAGTGGACCACAGCTTGAAAAGTTACTTGTTCAAAGGGACTTTTTGCATTACTTATTACCCAGATTGCCCAACAGGTACTGTTACTTCAATCAAGAAAGTAACTTGCCATGTTACTTGTTACTAACTTTCTACTGTTATTATTGTGCCATTGGAAAAAACAGAAAAATGTTTTCTGGTTTCCTGCATTACTGATCATCTTAATTCTGAGGGGACTATCCTTCCTGGACAGAAAGAGAGAGAGAGAGACCTCAGGCACAGCATAGCAGATCCTGCAGCATTCCCATGCACTGTACATAGATGCTTTGGGTAATTGCACAAAAACAGCCACTCACTCAATCCTTCTTTATTCCAAGTTTCCTCTCTCCTGAACAATTGCTCTAAATGTCATATCTGAGGTGGCCTGGGTGTGTAGAGAGAGACATCTCCTCCTCCTCTAAACTTTATCTTTCATACACAGTTCGAGCCTTGAGCTGCTGATTGGAAAACCCTAAAATGATGCCCCCTTGCATTCACACTAATTGCCTCTTTCTCTTTCTGGCAATAAAAGCCATTTCTTACATTTGGGCAGGGTGGAGGGAAGGCAAAAGTTTTTTAAATAAAATAATTTCCAGCTAATGTGAGTCTCTAGTGCAGTCCATGTTCTCTATGTGTCTCCTCCATGCTTCCTATGTCCCCCACCCTCTCTCACACACACACTTGCTGTTGCTTTTCTGCTCCTTATTACCCCTAAATGTGTGTAATTCTTCACAAATTTCATTTTTAAGGAAACAATGGGTAATCTCAGCAATTTTCTCCTCACTGCAAGAAAGTTTTTGGAAATTGCATAATTTTCAAGATTATCCACACCTTGAGACTTCTGTGCAAAATTTACAGGTGGTCTATTTGGGTATAAAACTGCACTTTTGTCATGATTCACAAACCAAGATTTGAAAAGCCCAGAGAACATAGCAGTGAAGTCAACTGACAGTTTGTTTGGATTACAAAATAAAGATCTGTTTCAGAACAGTTTGATTCAAATCTAAGTTGTGCCCCAAAACATCCCATCTTTAAAGATTCTCTTTCCAGACCCCCCCCCTTTGTCCAGCCCCCAGGCCTCGCCCCTTCTAACATATAAAAGAGGTCTGTAAACTGGCTGCTCCACTTCCTAACTCCTTATCAACCTATCTCTCCCAAGGGTTTGTTGACCATCAGACACTTCACTCAGGAACTAATGGGGCCATACACCCTAACTACTCTAGCCATTGCCAATCTGTCTCTGTTTTGCATTTCAATTGAATTACAGAGCCTTCTGCTGTTTGCCTTCCCCTCCCACACTTTCCTCTAGTAAACCATAGCAATGTTTCTCTATCCCCATTATCCCCATTAGTCCTATTTTATCATATTGAACTACACTACATCATTAGATCCCCTCATATTTCTCATCATGTCAGATTCAGACATTTCATCATGGCAGACAACGTTCTGCACAAGAAATAGCTTTCTATGTTCAAAAAATTGAATTAATGCTGTTTCCTGCATATAAAAGATGGTAGTTCAGGACTTATTTTGAGCAAAATTTGTACATGGTTTCCGCACGTATTATTTTTGTGCAGAAATTGTTGTCCCCTATACAAAAAAAAGGTGAATTTTGCACAAAATAAAACCAAACTGTGAAGATTTTCATCATTCTAATATTCTCCTGGTCATGATTTCCCAATACTCAAGAATCACATTTTTGAATATTATTTCCATCCCTCCTGTACAATATCCCTATAAAGGTCACAGGTGTAGCCACCTATTTGACCCTTCCTGCTTCCCCTCCCATTGTTCTGATTGTATCACAACACACCAAATAACAAATAATCACCAAAAACACCATTATACTGCTCTGAAAAGTAGTGAATTACAATCCCTGGCAATTACAGGCAAAAATTAACACTGTTTCAGCTCATTATTGCAAGAGGTAACTAGTTAGCTATGTGACTTGTTACAACTAACACCTTCATTCCTATGTCAGAAGTAAACTAGTTAAGTACACCTTTTAAGAATTGTGATGAATAATGCAATATGTAGCTTGCCCCATATCAACCTTGTATTCCCTGCAACACACACACACCTTTCTCCACAAATGTTTATATCCCCCCATAAAGAGATAAGTGAGAATTTCATCTGGTTCATCTTGTATCAAAATTTGTTACAATCCACAAAAATGAAATGTGGGAGAAAATTAGACTTGCAGATTTGCTCATACCTAGGGAAGGGTGAAAATTTTGTTTCAGTTCATTTTTAATCCATATTTACCAAAATTCTCAAAATGTCAGTGGCAGGAGGGAGTGAAATTCAGAGTTGTATCTATCCCTAGCCCTACACATTCCACATAGTACACATCTTCAGCAAATGGGTTACATAAGCAGACCATATGTACTTCACTGTATGTGCATGCAGATAGAGGTTACTCCCCAAAAGTCTATACATTCTAAGGCAGAGTAGGCCATGGAAATTTTAATCATATTGTCCTGCAATCATAGTCCTGCAGTGCATGGAACATCATAGAGGTAGAAAACTGGTCCCTGGAATCTGCTTCGAAGCTCTAGGAAAACAATGTAATGGGCAAGAAGACTCTAGAAGGGTCCATAGGATGAAAAAAAAATGACATGTGTGGCTGTAGGCAGGGAAGCTACAGGCCTCCCTTTGCCCACCCCATTATCTGACACCATCATGACACCATTTGATACAGAGACACAAGTCAGCAGTGTCCCCATGTCTCTCCATAACATGCAGTTTGACTCCAGTGCGGCTTTATAAGAGCTCAAAAATATACCACAACTAGTGGAATGAAGTATTTTGTTATTACTGAAGATTTCCTTCTTTGACACCACAGTTACCAAATGTCTAACTCCCACCTGCCTCGATATTGCACCTCAGATTCTTTCTTTTAAAAGGGGTGAGTGTGTGTGTAAAACTGTGTACATTAAAGTGAGAAATCAAACCAAGGCTGTCTATACTACATTTTCCCCCATGCCAGAAGATAATATCTTCTTATTCTGTTGAAAAAAAAATAACCTGCGGCTTCTATCATTCTTCAGAGAGTTATTATTATATCCCTCCCTTTGCTATTGAAAGTTAATTATTTAGGATTGTACTTTATCAGAAACATTAGAGGCCAGGTACAGTCATAATTGATAGGAATATCATTTTTCACTTGCAAAATTAATTTGATGTAAACAAAGTGACCTGGTCTTATATGAATGGCATGTCAGAGACTTTGAGCAGTTATCATTCAAGCAATTCTGACGTCTATGAATAAAGCTGCATTCACAGGACATGTGGCCTCTGCTACACCATGTGAAATCCACAGTGGTGTTCCACAGAAAGCAGTATTATCACTTTCTCTATGTCATCTGAAATTGAAGAGAGTGAAGTATTACATATGTCAAAAATATTTATGTCACTAAAATCTTTTGTAGAAAGCAAGAAAATTAATAGACTTTTCTCTGGGCTATGTCAGTTCAGGTTATAGGTCTCCAGATACCTAAATGCCCTCCTATAAAAAATATATATGTGCACATATAATGTGTGTGTGTGTGTGTGTGTGTGTGTGTGTGTGTGTGTAGGTTATATGTGCACATATAACCAACATATGTCAACAGATATGAAAAACAAAATGATGGCCAACAGATTGAAAGGGTTCAGGAAAGGAAGAGGCACTAGGAACCATGTTGCAAACATACAATGGCTAATGAAGCACATCAGGGCATTCCAAAAGAAAATCAGCATATGCTTTATAGAATATATAGCAAAGCCTTTGACTGCAGAGATCATGAAAGGCTATGGAATGCCCTTAAACATGGGAGTGCCAACACATCAGATAGTCTTGATGAGGACTCTGTACTCAGAACAAGAGGTTACTGTTAGAATAGAACAGAGAGAAACAGAATTATTCCCAGTTGGCAAAGGGGTCAGACAAGGCTGTATCCTTTCACCCTATCTGTTCAACTTGTATGCAGAACATATTATAAGAAAAGCAGGCTTGGACACAGAAGAAGGAGGAGTGGAAATAAGAGGAAGGAATATCAACAATCTAGGACATGCAGATAACACCATAATACTAGCAGAAAACCTCCCAAACCTATTGCTGAACATAAAGAAAACAAAAATAATAACAATGGAGAATCCTGACAAATTCAACCTAGACAGTAAAGAAATAGAAGTGGTAAAAGAGTTCTCATACCTAGGATCAAACATTGATAGAAATGGGAACTGTAGCCAGGAAATCAAAGAAAATTAAGAATGGGGAGAGCAGCTATGAAAGAACTAGAACAGATTCTAAAATGCAATGATATACAACTAAACACAAAAATTAAAATCGTACAAGCCATTGTATCTCCTATTTCCATGTATGGATGTGAGAAATGGACAGTGAAGAAAGAAGATAGGAGGAAGATCAATGCATTTGAGATGTGGTGCTGGAGAAAAGTGCTGAAGATCCCAAGGACAGCCAAAAAGACAAACAAATGGTTCCTGGAACAGATCAAGCCAGAGATCTCCCTGGAAGCCAAGATGACAAAACTGAGGCTGTCGTACTTTGGGCACATTATGAGAAGGGAGAACTCACTAGAAAAAACAATAATGCTAGGAAAGGTGGAGGGAAGTAGAAAGAGAGGAAGGCCACATGCTACATGGATGGACTCTATTAAGGAGAATTTGTGTATGAGTTTACAGGACTTAAGCAGAGTGGTGGAGGACAGGGAGTCTTGGAGATGTCTCATCCACAGGGTCACCATGGGTCAAGATTGACTCAAGGGCAGTTAACAACAATAACAAATAAAGTAGTTGATGATAGGAAAAAGACCAGGCTACACACTGATAAATTTTTTGCATGGAGAATCATTCCATAAACTGAGCCCAAACCTACAACTAAAGTGATACAAGCCACATCACTGCTTCTGCTGTTGCTTTCTTGATTATCTCAGACACAAAATACACAACACCACCTCTCCTTTCCCTCCACATTTACCTATTAATAAGAACACAAAGCTGAACATGCTTACATTGCTACTAAGCTTTAATGCATAGCGCCAAACCCATTATAAGATACCGCATTTTCTTCAATGTTGTTTTTAAAAAGAAACAACCATAATTCTGTTACTACACACACACCAGATTCCTATTAGGGAGAATAGGTAAGATCTAATGTCAAACGTGAAGGACAATTTACCTTTATCACAAGACTTGTCCAAATACTGTATAGTGCTTTATTCTCCTGAAGAATATGTGGCAGCCATTACAGGGAGCATTTATTTTATATGAAAGAAAGAAAGAAAAAGAGCAATGCTGGGGAATTCAACTTAGGTAGGAACTAAATATGTTGGCTGCCTTGGAACCCTTTGACACAATAAGAGCACTATAATTCCAACTACCATAGCTTTATCCTATGGAATCCTAGAGTTTGTAGTTTGATGAGCCACTAGAATTTTCTGGTTGAGAATTCTAAGTACTAGCCCTAAATTGTAAATTCCAAGATTCCTCAACAGAGATTCATGGCATTTAAAGTGGGATCATAGTGCTATAATTGTGTAATGTGAATGGGCCCAGGACAGGTCTGAGACATTTTTACTGCATGAGGTGGATCAACAGATGGTTCCTGTATTCACAAGCCAAATTTTATTTTATTTTATCGCACCTTTCTTCTGCTATAGGACCCAAGGCAGCTTACAGCAAAGTTAAAACAAAATTTGATGAAAAACATGATGATACACAAGTTTGTTTGTTTGTTGTTTAAATTGTTTGTTTTTAAAATCTGTTAAATTGGATGTAATGTAAAACCCGTCTAATTTAAAACAGTATAAAGCAGTTTAAAATATATGACAAGAAAGACAGTAAGTTAAAAGTTGTATTGTAGCCAGGGTCTTTTGAATTATTTTGACACTTGAGGCAGAAAACATTTCTGCCTTTCTCTTTCTCCTAGCAAAAAAAATAACTCTTATTCTTCCTTTTTTTTCATTCAATAATCAGCAATTTGTTGCTTTTTCATGTGACTCAAAAGAGCTGCCCCAGGAGCTGCTCTGTCTAATTTTAGGGCCACCCTACTATTACAGTCAGTTCATCCACACATTCTGTTTCCAAAGTGAATGCTGGACAGCCTTCTTCAGACAAAGGGAAAACACTGTACGACTAATAGAGAATAGCCTACAGAAGTGTGCAGTAATGGGGACTCTCAGACAGTGCCACCTGGCTTAACAAGAGAGGTGAAACAAGTACAAAGAATATCCCTACTTTCATTTGTCAAGCATTAGAGTTATAGAGGATATAATATATAATCATATAACCATATAATATAAAGTCATAGTTGCACAACCCCAACAGTTGCATTTTCTTGTTCACTTGTAATGAAATTAACCCACATGCACTAGGATCGAGCATTCTAGTGTCCTTCAGTTACATTTTGTTGGAGAATCCATGCAGAATCACACCCATGATGTAGGCATTCCATGGGATTGTCACTGGCACTGTTGTGAATGATAGCTAAGATCCCAAATCAAGAGAAAGGCGCACAATGCTCTGAGCACACAATTCCATGACTGTCCTTTAATATGTCAGTGAGAAGAGAAGAGAGCAGGAAAGGAATTCAGACATGGACAATTTGCTCATCTGGGCTCAGAGGGGGGAAAGAAATGGCAGAGCACCCTGAGAACAGGATTGGTTGAATTGCCTCACCATTCATTAGCTCCCCATCAGTAAACAGCAGCAACAGCCCATCTGAGTTTGACAGCTATAGGGGGAAACTTTGGACATTGTACAAAGGGCTACAAAATAATACCTTGAAATCTATCTAAAAAGAGAGATAGGCACACATAAGCTGAACATATGTGCACCTGTGTCACTAAACAGATTCCAGGCACTGTACTCTACATTTCATATGTCAGTCCCCACTACCATCACCAACAAGTAAACAAAAATATCCAGGACAAAAACATCCCAATAAAACTCATGCCATGGGCATATTCTTTGGCCCTCACCAACATCAAGTATTGGGGGGGAAATGTTTTGTACTCTTTTTTTGGGACACCATAATGCAGCAAACCAGAAGGGAACTCAAAATGTATTGAATACCTGGAACATCGATCTCCCTAAGGCTATCGACACAATCGCTCCCAAGTGTCCCTTCCAGCCTGCTCCTAACCGCAGCCCTGGTACACAGAGGAGCTTAGGAGGATGAAGCGAGCTGGACAGCGACTAGAGTGCATATGGCAGAAATCTCGACTCTTATCCGACAGAACTTGCCATAGGAAACATCTTGATTCCTATTGGGAGGCTTTGCGTGCAGCGCAGAAATCATTCTGTTCTGCACGCATTGCGTCTGCAGAGTCTCACCCAGCAGAGCTGTTTAGGGTGGTAGGGGAGCTGATGAAGGTTCTGTCAGTGTGTGGATGATGGGTATTACAGTGATGCTCTTTGGTACCCAGCAGAATTCCCCAGGACAAGCTGGCTGCTGTGATCCACAGCCACTTTGTAACTCTTACCATCAACTGGCTCAGCTTCCCTTCTTCAGGATCCTGTCTTCCTCAGTCAAGAAGACACATTGTAAAGTCCAAAAGCATAGTTTATTAATGCATATAAAAGGAAAAATAAGATAGCTAAGTAAAATCCATTGTGATGAACTTGTCCAGTTCAGCCATGAAAGGTTACATCTTTAACAATCCCAAAAGCTTAGGATCTCAACTTGTTGCAGTTGAAACCACTGCTGCCAACCACAAACGTTTGTATACTCACATCTTGAAATAATAAACATTCTTAATCACAATATTCTCTAGGCCCTTCCCATACTCCACCTTCTAAGTGTTAACCTTATGTTGATTGGATAATGCCTGTATGATGTATATTAACCCAGCCTCTTGCTGTCCATCATCCCCCATGTGACTATTTTCTCATGACCTAATGGTTGCTGTATTGTTTACCTTTTTGGATATCTCTTGCTTTCCATAACAAAGTCTGTCCATGAGTTGTACCTTTGGGAAAGTACATGTTTATGTCTTCTTGGCCATCTGGTGTTAGATTCACTTTGTTTCTCTAGATGTTGTTCTCATGAGGAAAATTCCACACAGACATCTCTACATTTCACCTTTGACTATATAACCCATCTATCCTAACAGGTTCCACCTGTGCCAAATTCCCTACTTAACCCAACGACAGCCTGCTGTGAGGTGTTTAACACCTATCTTGCAGGTAAAATCTCTCGGATAAGAGCCGACTTGGACGCCAGTGTTTTGGCAGAATCCGTAGACGAGGTGTCCAGCAACTCCGTTGATGGTAATTTACTGGATCAATTTCAATCTGTGAGTACCGATGACATGGACAAGCTCCTGGGAAGGGTGAGGAAGATGACTTGCCCCCTTGATCCATGTCCATCTTGGCTGGTCGTCCAGGGGGGGAACGCGTTGAAAGTGCTCCTTCAGGACATAATCAACGCATCCTTCAGGGAAGGTACTGTACCACCCTGTCTGAAGGAGGCAGCAGTTAGGCCTCTCCTGAAAAAGCCTTCCCTGGACCCCCTGGATAGAAATAATTCCAGATCAGTCTCCTTACTCCCTTTCTTGAGCAAGGTGATCGAGAGGGCAGTCACTTCCCAAGTCCAGACAGTCTTGGATGAAACCGATTATCTTGATCCATTTCAAACTGGCTTCAGGACAGGATATGGAGTTGAGACTGCCATGGTTGCTCTGACCAATGACCTCCACCTGGGCATTGACAGGGGTAGTGTGACCCTGCTGGTGCTCTTGGACCTCTCAGCAGCCTTTGATATAATAGATCATGCCATCCTCTTGGATCGCCTGAGAGAGTTAGGAATTGGAGACACTGCCCTGCAGTGGTTCCGTTCCTTTCTCTCAGGTAGATCCCAGAGGGTGAGGCTCGGGGACAGTGGCTTTTCTAAAATAGAGCTTAATTGGGACTTCTGGTTATGATGGCATCGGCTTGAGTGGAATTCTAGGACAACTCCTGAAATTCCACTCACAAACTGCAGCAGGGGTGCTGTTTTCCCAGAAGAAAATAGCACCAAATTGTTCCCTAATTATAGGGGACTCAGATGCTGTTCTATTTAGGCCCGGATCCTACCCAGGACAAAGAGAAAGAACATCAAATATTGTTGTCTGGTAAGGAGCGGAGGGGGTCGAAGAACTAAGCACGGCCGTGCTTATGCTGCCATCATTGATGGCTCACAGACGCCTCCAACTATTAAATAACTGAGCAAAGATCAATGATAATATTAGAAAACTTTACTTGGATACAAAATAAAAGACTTTTTACAATTAGTACCCATCAGACAGAAATTAGAAAAAAGGACTGTACACTGACTGAATTTGGAGAATTAAAATTAAACTGGGACTGTACAAAGGAGACGGAGCTTAACGGACTTTAAAGTGAATAAGATCAACTAGAATCTAAAGTAGCAGTATTAAAACAGCTCCAGTAGTTTCAGTAGAGTGATTAAGTAATTTGGAAAATAAGAGAAAAAATTTTAAAAAACAAAATAACATATTCTGTGATTAGAAAGAAAAGAAGAGGCAGTGGTGGGGTCTGAGAAAGTTAAAACCAGTTTGAAAGTTGAGGAGTGAGAGAGAAGAGAAAACGGAGAAAAAGGGAGAAGGGCTGAAGAGAATGTAGTCAAAGGGGAAAGATCTCTGTAAGGAAGCAGAAAGGGAGGCAGAGGCAAAAGGAGAAGGCAGAGAGATTGTGAAGAGCAAGACTGAAAGGAAAGTAGAGGCTGAAATGGAGAGGTTTTGAAGAAGGGCTTGAGAAGAAAGCAGAGATAGAAGGAGAAAGACTTTGGAGAAGGGACCAACAGGAAGGTGAAGGGAGGAGAAAGATCATGGACAGAAAGTGAGGAAGGAAAGTGGAGAGTGAAAGGAGGATCGTGAGAGGAGATCGGATCAATGGAAAGAGAACCCTTGGAGTGGGATAAGTAAGCAGAAGCAGGAGAGAGCTTTTGGAGAAAGGATTAAAGGAAAGGGGAGAACGGAGGAAAGAGATTGTGGAGAGAAGGCTGTGGAGAGTTGAAGGACTCCTGGGGAAACCTCCAGAGGGAAAGCAGATTTCTGGGAAGGGGAAGGATCGTGGAATGGGAAGAGAAAGGAAAGCAGATTCCTGGAAAGTAGAGGCTAAAGAAGGAAGACTGAGGAAAGGGAAAAAGGGAGAGGAAGAATAAAGCAGAGACTGAGGAACTTGGACTGCAGGAAAGAATTTAAAAGGACAAAGGAAAGGAGAAAAACTTTGGATATTGTGTGGCTTCAGAGAAGACAGAGTCCCAAGGAAGGTATATTTTACTCTCCCCCTTTCCTCACAACTGGATCTCTTTGGTCCCTCCATCCCTACTTTTTCTTTTGTTTTTGTTTTGACTTAAAACTTTATTTCTCTTTTACTCTCCATTTTTTATAACTGGAGATCTAAGAGCACTCGGGGAGAGGGAATTGGGCTGGAAAAAGAAGTAAAGAAGAGGATTTAATATTTTTTTCTCAACTCATCTCCTGAAGAAGAAGGAAGAGTTTAGAGATTTTAGTTTGAGGTTTGGAAAGGATGACATCTAGTGGTGGACATAGACATAGTCTTGAAAAGTGTTCTTGTGAGGAAATACTGTATCAGTATTGCTGCTCTACTCTATACTGACATCTGGTGGCTGACTGAAAATTAGGTAATACCTGTGTCTGAAATAATCTGCTTTATTATATATTGAAATTTGATGGTTGACTGAAAATCAAGCAAGATCTGAGTTTGAAATAAGCTGCTCTGCTTTATACTGACTTAAGGTGGGGAACTGAAAATTAAGTAAGATCAGTATCTGAAACAATTTGTTTTACTTTATGTTGATATTTGGTGGTGAATTGAAAGTTAAGATTTAGGTCTGAAATAATTTGGTCTGTTACAGTTAATTTTCTGTCAGTAAAACTATATTCAACACTAAGAGGGGTAGAGGGAAAAAAGGAGCAGTGGGAATATTATAAGTCAACATCAACATTGAAGTAATATTATAGGGCACAACTGATTTGATTAGATTTAGACTTAAATAAGGGCTGACTGATATTTTGAGAATTTGTATAGATATTTGATGAGATATTAGAAAAAAATTTTACTCTGACTTTATATACATGCTTTAAAACACTTATATATAGGTAAGATATTTTAAAGTATTGAACTTTGATACAACTATTGTAAATTACGGTATTAGTGATTGCTTTTTTCAAAAGAAATGTCAGTTCAGACTAGATTACAATCAACAAAGATGCAACAACAACAGCAGACACAAAAACGTCCATCGATTGACCAGCCAAAAGCACAGGACTTTAACTCAATTATTTTGGAAGAACTGAGACAAATACGTCAGGAGATGAAAAGAGACAAGGATGAACTCAGACAGGATATGGAGAACATGAAAGGATAAATACGACAAATGAGTCAGGACATGAAAAGAGACAAAGATGATTTGAGACAAGGCATGGAAAATATGAAAGGAGAAATTAAAAGGGAAATAAGATCTGATCTTAATGAAATAAAGGAATCCGTAAGATCTATGTCTACAGATGTAAAAGTAATGAAATCAAAGGTGAGTGAATTGGAAAGGAAGAATAAAGAATTGGAAGAAAAATTAAATACAGAAATCGCTAAAAGGAAAGACATACAAGATGAGAAATTAATGTGGGAATGTAAAATGAGAGAAAGGTGTATGAAGATCAGAGGGGTTACAGAAGCAGAAGACGAGAACCTTAACGAGTTATTGACCACAGCTCTCACAGAGTTTATAGGAAAAGAGAAGGAAATAATGGAATTGGAAATTGACAAAGCCTTTCGAATTAGTTCCTGGGTGGCGACGCAGAAGCAGCTACCCAGAGATATTGTGGTATACTTCGTTCAAATGCAAACAAAAGAAACAATTTTGCAACAACATTTTCAGATGAAGTTATGTATTGCAGGG
This sequence comes from Phrynosoma blainvillii, assembly GCA_026167975.1. NCBI lineage: Eukaryota > Metazoa > Chordata > Lepidosauria > Squamata > Phrynosomatidae > Phrynosoma > Phrynosoma blainvillii. Next base: position 141,752,890 of record JANUYF010000003.1, read on the forward strand.
GTGGAGGTGTAACTGATGAAAGACATTCTGGGATCGATTTTGAAGAAAAGAAAGGACTACAGATTTCTAACAAAAAAAACTTAGAGAGACTGGTATAAATTACAGATGGGAGAACCCAGAGGGATTGTCCCTCAGATATAGACAAAGAAGGGTTAAAATCAATTCGGTGATTGCTGTACAAGAATTTCTAGAAACATTAAAGAGAGACTTGGAACAAGAAAATGGACAAGAAGAAAAGACAAATGGACAATACCAAGGAAAGATGAAAAACAAAGCGAGAGAACCAGAACAGGAAGAAGGAGAATTATAATTAACATAAGATAAAATGGAGACCCTAAACACTATAAAATGTTTATCTTGGAACATTAAAGGACTAAATAGTCTGCAAAAATGGAAAATAATTTATCATTACCTCAGAAAACAAAAATTTGATATTCTTTGCCTTCAGGAAACACACATAATGAAAACAGAAAAGAAATATTTAATAAATCAAAAACTAGAACAAGAATTCATATCATCAGGAGAGAAAAGAAAAAAGGTGTAGTTTTGTATGTCAACAATAAATTGGACACTAAGGAATTGTTTAATGATCAGAACGGACATTATATAGGAATTGAAGTTAATTGGAAATTTGAAAAAGCATTGGTTGTAGGGGTATATACCCCCACAGAACAGAAGGATCAATTTTTTATAAAACTGACTAAAATTTTATGTGAATATGATCATGAAAACATCATTTTACTCGGAGACTGGAATGAAGTTAAAGACCCATTAATCGACAGAAAATCAGACAAACAAATAAAGAAGCGACAAGGTAAACTCCCAAGGTCTTTTTTTGAAATGGAAGAAACACTATCTTTGATGGACATCTGGAGAGTGAAGTACGGAAATATAATAGACTATACTTTTTACTCTGAGAGACACAACTCGTGGTCCTGAATTGATATGTTTCTTATCTCTACATCCCTTGCACCTAAAATTCTAAAAATGGACATCCTGCCAAAAATATCATCAGATCACAATCCCGTAACAATGGAAATTAAAATTAGGAAATCCGAATTTAACTTGAGATTGAATTATTCACTCTTGAAAGATGAGGAAATTATAAAACAAGCAGAAAAAAACTTAAATCAATTCTTTCAAGAAAACATGAATAAAGAAGTGAAAATACAGACAGTTTGGGATGCCTCAAAGGTAGTGATGAGAGGTTTTTTATTCAAAAAGGTGCACAAAAGCAGAAGAGAAAGGGAGCTAAAATGGAAAAACTGTTGTTTGAGATTAAAAATAAAGAAAAATTATTAAAAGGGAATCCTGAGGAAAAACAACTAAAGTCAGAAATTCAAATCTTACAAAAGCAAATTTCAATAATGATGGCAGAAAAACTGGAGAAGAAAATTAAATTTACCAGACAGAAGTTCTTCAAATTTGCTAATAAACCTGGAAAATGGTTAGCATGGAAACTGAGGAAAAATTGACAAAAGAAAATGATTTGGCAAATAAAAGAAGGCACAGAAGTATACACTGAACAATCTAAACTGGAAAAAATTGTTTCATAAATACTTTAAAGAATTATTTACAAAAAGAAACACGAATAAAGAGGAGAGGGGAAAATATATACAAACACTACCGATTAAAACTTTAACTGAAGAGCAAAGATTAGAACTGAATAAGAAAATTACAACAATGGAAGTAGTGAATGCAACACAGAGGCTGAAGAATGGGAAAACACCAGGACCGGATGGTTTCACAGCTCTCTATTATAAGACATTTATTAATCAACTGGCAAATCCATTACAAATTACAGTGAACTCTATACTTGAAGGAGAGATTCCAGATACATGAAGATTATCTTAAATTACGCTCATACCAAAAGAAGAAAAAGAAATTCAGGAGATGAGAAATTATAGACCTATTGCACTACTTAATAACGACTAGAAGATATTTACATTAATTCTGGTGGAAAGATTAAAAATTTTTTTTGAACAATTGGATGAATAAAGATCAATCAGGTGTCTTGCCAAACAGACACATGAGAGCGAATATAAGAAATATAATTGATATAATTTATATACATGAAAAAAGATCAGATAAGAAAGCTGCATTGTTTTTTTGTTGCTTGTTTGGTTTTTTTGTTTGTTTGTTTGTTTGTTTGTTTTTTGTTTTTTGTTGTTTTTTTTTTTTTGTTGTTGTTGCCGAAAAGGCTTTTGACAATGTACATTGGGATTTTATGTTGGAGATACTGAAGAAGATGGGAATTGGAAATAGTATATTGAAATGGATTGGAGAGATATATAAAAAACAGGAAACTTGAATATTGGTAAATGGAGAGAAAACTGCAAATTGTCAAGTAGAAAAAGGTATGAGACAAGGTTGTCCATTGTCGCCCTTGCTATTTATAATGACTTTGGAATCACCACTGGAAAATATTAGAAAAAATGACTCAATTAAAGGAATAAAGACTGGTAAACATAAACATAAAGTAAGGGCATATGTGGACAATTTGGTGATAACATTGGCAGAACCATTAGAAAGTATTCACCCATTAATGAATACAATTAGAGAATATGAGAAGTATGCGGGATTTAAAATAAATGAGAAGAAAACAAATATGCTGCTACTGAATATGAACAAGATAGAAACTGAACAATTTCAACAAGTATCTAAATTTGAAGTAAAGGAGAAAATAAAATATTTAGAATACACATTACAAACAGAAACTCTGATCTGTTTAAGAATAATTATGAAAAGACTTTGCTAGAAATTCGGAAAGATTTACAAAGATGGTCTAAAATGAATTTATCTTGGATTGGAAGGATCTCTACAATTAAAATGAATGTGACTTCAAAAATGATGTTTTTATTCCAAACACTTCCTATCATAAATAATGACAAACCATTTAAGGAATGGGAAAAAGATTTATTAGAATTCATTTGGAATAAAAAGAAAGCAAGGATAAGGCTGAGGATGCTCCAAGATGACAAAGAAAGAGGTGGAATGAATATACCAAATAAAATAGAGCTTACTTGTGGTGTCCCCCAGGGTGCCATCCTGTCCCCGACGTTATTTAACATCTACATGAAGCCACTGGGAGAGATCATTCGGAGGCATGGAGCGCAGTGTCATCAGTACGCTGATGACACCCAGATATACTTCTCCATGACCAGAACATCAACTCAGACTTCAGATAGTGTCTGTCCTCTCAATGACTGTCTCAGAGTGGTAATGGATTGGATGAGGAAAAACAGATTGAAGTTAAATCCAGACAAAACGGAGGTACTAACAGTCACAGGCCCGAAACCAGGTTTGGGAATACAATCTCCAGTCCTGGACAGAGTCACACTCTACTCTAAGGACTGTGTTCGCAGTTTGGGGATACTCCTAGATTTGTCACTTCACATGACTAGTCAGGTGAATGCGACGGTCAGGTGTGCCTGTTATCAGCTTCGGCTTATACACCAACTGCGCCCTTATCTGGACATGAGGGATCTGGAAACTGTGATGCATGCTCTAGTAACCTCACATCTGGATTACTGCAATGCACTCTACATGGGGCTACCCTTGTGCCTAACCCGGAAACTGCAACTGGTGCAAAACATGGCAGCCAGGTTAATCTCTGGAACATCGAGGAGGGAGCACATAACACCAGTGCTTAAATCCCTCCACTGGCTGCTGATTAGTTTCCGGGCACAGTACAAGATGTTGGTTTTAACCTTTAAAACCCTACATGGCTTGGGTCCATCTTATCTCACGGACCGCCTCTTCTCGAATGACCCCCCTCCACGCGCACTTCGGTTCTCTGGGAGGAACCTGCTGCAGTCCATGAAGACCAGGCTCTTGCAGACCTCCCAGAGGGCCTTTTCTGCTACCGCCCCCAGACTATGGAATGGCCTGCTGGATGAGATCCGTCTTATTACCACTCTTGCTGCCTTTAAAAAGGCAGTAAAGATGAATCTTTTCTGGCAGGCCTTCCTGGAATAATTTCCCAGCTCAATCCAGATGGTTTTATACTCATCCTTTGTGGCCTCCGTCTGCTCTTGTTCGTTTTTATGGTCTGATCGTATTTTATTCTGCACAGCTATTTTAATCTTGTACTAGTTTAATTCAGTTTTAAGGGGGGAGGGTTAGGGATTGGGGGATAGGATTGTTTTATATTGTATCTGTTTTAACCTTGTTGTACGCCGCCCCGGTTGCTGAGCAGAGGGGCGGGTTAGAAATAAAACTTATTATTATTATTATTATTATTCACTGCAGTCAAGAAATATCCCACAACTTATACAATGCAATGTTTCCTTTTAATCCTAGTGCTTGTGATTTAACGTGAGGGAGGGGGCCTGTGAGAAAAATAGATGCAAAAATGACAACACCTTGGGGAACAACTAATAATTTGTCTGCATTCTTGTACTCTATGTGGAAAGCAAATTATTATGACAATTCAGTATCACATTCAGATGTGATCATTCATGACATTTAAACTAAAACATGAACAAGTTGGAGTTAGCAAATGAGTGTCTAGATAGAACTAAACATTACCAGAAATACGGGGATGCTGCTAAAGATATGGGGGGGGGGGAAATAATGTAACATGGAGTGGCTGTCTTTATAATCATTTTTTATAATGCCCACAAACACCACAAAAATCTGATTCTGAATAGGGAATTTAGGCCTTTACACAAACAGCAGATGAAGTGTGGGCTATGGCTTCTGCATAGAGATATAGAGAGAGAGACAGATATAGATATAGATATAGATACAGATAGATATTAAATCCCCATATACAGAAAGCTAGCATTTGGGGAAAAACAGTGGCAGATCACTTCTCACTGACATACTCAGTATTATGTTGCTTGCTGGACCATCAATAATTTGTCCTCTACCCAATAAACTAAGAAACTGTTGCTGTTGCTGTTGCTGTTGCTGTTGCTCTCCTCCTCCTCCTCCTCTTTTTTCTAACATTCAACCATTTTGGCCTATGTCTACACTCTTAAGTGTTAGAGACCACATGAAGATTTTGTTTGTGAGAATTAGGCCACCATCTAAGACTCAAAGAGCTATCTAAATCCTGGAGAACTAAATCCTGCCTGATCTTGGAAGCTAAAAAAAGGTCAGGCCTAATTAGTACTTATAAAGGAGGCTACCAGAGAATGCCAGGTGCCATTGGCTACATTCAGAAGACAGCAATGACAAAACACCTCTGAATAAATCTTGCTAATACAACCCTATAAAAGGGTACCCATAAATCAGAGCTGACTTGAAGGCAGGTAACAAGATCAGCAAAAACAACTGAGACAGAAAACTTGCAAATCCCTATCAGTGAAACTATTTTACCTCTGCTTTCAATATACTGTTGACCAGCATTCTCAAAACACTGGTATATTTCCATTCCAGGATTAAAATAGGGCATATAATAATAATGTAGATAAAATTCACTTTCATATTGCCCTTTCATTCATGTTGTTCATAAACCAAACAATGAAAATGAAATCAGATAAGGTGGTATCTCTTATTCAGTCAACTAATTTGTTTTGTATTTTTTTGAAGCTGAGAAAGTAAAAGAGCAATAAAAAGAGAAAGTCATAGGTGTTTCATTAAAGGAAATGGGGAGGGGACAGAAAATACAACTACATCATTTCAGCAGCTACAGAAACAATCAACAGGTTCAAAAAGTAGAAATTCTTGACAATTAAAAGCAGCAGGAAAATGGCCTGCCTGAAAACCTTTCAGTGCTTTCAGTGGGGTTTTGCACTGGAGCTAAGACAGGGGTTGGGCATTCTGGGACTTGTAACTCGTAGTCTAAAACAATCATTTTCCAAGTTTTGGGCTGGAACTAAATTTCACAGTTGTTGTCTCTTCTCTAGAGATATTCCATTTCCAGTGACTGATACATGCACTGGACTAATGCATGCACCAGATTTGACTTTTAGGAAAAGAAAGGCAAGACCTCAGCTTAAATCCATATATTAATCCTAAATAAAATATGCTGATTGTATCAATGGAAGTTACATATGTATTGGCTCCAAGTTCAATGGACCTACTCTAGCTCAGAGTAACAAAAAATGTTCTTAACATTTCGAAGATGTATATTTGTGACAAGGTTTTGCTTGACTGTTTTGCTTGGATTTGACAGATGCTGTATCTTAAATCTGAAAAGTTTATCATGTTACTCTTCCCCACTTGGCAGCACTGGTGATGGTGGAGACATTTTTATCATTCTGTTTGTGGAAGGCTAATGGTATTCTTTCATTTAAAAAAGTAACAACTAGCAACATCAACATTTTTTTCTATGTAACAAGTAATTCCTACCTGTTACATTTTCTCTTTACTTTCTGACAATCAAAAACAGCATCTTTTAAGTATTTTGAGATGATTTCTTTCATTTTTCATTTCATTTTTAGCCCATTTTCTTATTTTTTTATGATTTGTTTTTCATAAAAAGGAGCAAAGAAGTAAAAAAAAAAAACCTGAGTAATATACTTTAAAATGGGAATAATCCTAAGCATACTGTGAACAGCCAAAAAGACAAACAAATGGGTCCTTGAACAGATCAAGCCTGAAATCTCCCTGGAAGCCAAGATGGTCAAACTGAGGCTGTCATACTTTGGCTACATCACAAGAAGGAATGTCTCATTAGAAAACACAGTAATGCTAGGAAAGGTGGGGGGAAGAAGAAAGAGAGGAAGATTCCAAATGTCAGTACCAATCAGCTCTGTTCCATGGACTCAGTCTTGGTGGAAGAACAAAAATACTTTATTGCAGACCAAGGACAATAGTAATCAGCCAGCATTTAGGTTGGTACTCCCCTTCCATGCTCGCTTGATACTATATATAGACTGGAACAAAGCAAAGCAGCTTCATTTATATACCGCTTCATACCACGCTATGCAGTGTCTAAGTGGTTTACAACTGTAAGCTCATTGCCCCCCAACAGCCGAGTACCCATTTTAGTGACCTCAGAAGGATGCAGTGACTGTGTTCGCAGTCTGGGGGTGCTCCTTGACTCGTCACTCCTGATGACAAATCAGGTGAATGTGACAGTCAGGAGCGCCTGTTATCAGCTTTGGCTGATATGCCAGGTGCGCCCTTTTCTGGAAGTAAGGGATCTCGAGACTGTTGTGCACTCGCTGGTAACCTCACGCCTTGACTTCTGCAATGCGCTCTACATGGGGCTACCCTTGTGCTTGGTTCGGAAATTACAGCTGTTTCAAAATATGGCAGCCAGGCTTGTCTCGGGAACATCTAGGAGGGACCACATTACTCCGGTTTTGAGGTCCCTCCACTGGCTGCCTATCAGCTTCCGGGCCCAGTACAAGGTGTTGGTTATCACCTTTAAAGCCTTAAATGGCTTGGGTCCAAGCTATCTTAGGGATCGCCTCCTCCCATACAATCCTCCCCGCGCTCTCCGGTCCTCTGGGAGGAATCTGCTGCAGCAAAACAAAGCAAATTAGTGTCCTCTGATGTTTCTGCTGGCACAGCTGCCCTGCAGCTTGTTGCCTTGAGGCCCCGACTGGATGTAGCTCCTGTGTTTGGTTGCTGCTTGTCTTGCAGATTGGTTGTCGATGGGGTTGTGTTAGATCTTTGAGGGTTGTCCTGCTTGTGTTGTCTCCTTGGTCAAGGCAATCACCTATCCAGTGGCCCTTCTTGCCACATGCTAGGCAGAGACCCAGCTTCATGCATCATTCCCCCTCTGAATCTTAGGCGGGTGTCTCTTTGCTGGCTCCTCACGTGCATTTTCTGGTCAATCCAATTTCCTCTTTGACCAATTTGCCTTCACCAGCCAAACAAATCCACTCCCTTACAGTGCACAGATTTTCTCTTGAGAGGGTCCACTCCAAAAGGTCCAGTTGCAACCCTTCTTTGAAGTATTGCACTTTCACTCCTTTGGGCCACTCAGGAATTTATGCAGCCAGACTGTAAAATTCCACAACATATTCTGACACAGAGTGGTTGCCTTGCTCTAATGCCATCAGTTTAGTGTGGGCTTTCTCCACCCAAAATGGATCCTCAAACCAGATTCTCAGGGCCACCATAAAAGCCTGCATGTCTCTCAGGTCTGCGGCTCTGCTGTCATACAATTGCACCAACCAATCTGCCGCTTCCCCTTCCAGGTGGGCCACCACACACCTCACTTTGGCCCCTTTGTTTCAGAAGGTTTGGCCCCACTTGTTCATGTGACTGGCCACTTGGGCCAAGAAGTAGGATTTGCCCTTCTGTCAAATTTCACCCCCAAGTACAGTGCTGCTGGATCTTCATTCTTTGGTGTTGGGATCGCCAGATTCCCTGATCTGGCTAGAGTTGGCACTGTCATTGTCCCAGCAGTTCCCATCTCACCATGGGTGAGTTGTTCAGCAGTCAGTCTGGCTAGTGCATTTATCACCCCTGTTAAGGCAACACAATGATTTCAGCTCTTTTTGCATGTGCTGCATCTGCATCCCATAGTCCTCCCCTTACTGGGGGCTCTGATCCAGTGGTCCTGCTATGGCCATGTCCCAAGCGGACACTCTTCCAGCTTGGTGTTGCTCCTCAACCCAGGTAGGGGCCACAGTTCAAAACCATCCATCTTCTTCCTCACGGGCCAGTGTCTCTTCCCAGACTTTTCTTCATAGTCTGTTTCTCAGCCCTGCACCCTCCTCGGCACTTTGGGTTCCTCTAGGTTGGGCCCCCAGGCCACAGATCATCAGGGCATTGTCTCCCTGGTTGTCTTTTTGTCTCTCTTCCAGAAGCATTTCTGTGAAGGATTCATCTTGATCCGAATGCTGTTGCATGGCACAAGATGATAGTTAGGAGTACCAACCTACTGTCAATACCAATCAGCTCTGTTCCAAGGACTCAGTCTTGATGAAAGAACAAAAAGACCTTATTGCAGATCAAGGACAATAGTGATCAGCCAGCATTTAGGTTGGTACTCCCCTTCCCTGCCCTCTTGTCACTATAAATGGACTGGAGCCACCTAGCCTCACTGTTTGCAATATAACATTTTGACTTCTGCCTGATAACTGCAATGTAACCATTTCATTTCTGCCTGGTAACTGTACTACAACATTTTGTTTATGCCTGGTAATTATAATGTAACCTTTTGATTTCAGCTGGTAACTCCTATGCAGCCTTTTGATTTCTGCCTGGCAACTACAGTAAAACTCCTCCCAACTGTTCTTTGAAAATGGCATCAAAATTCAAACTCGCCTAACACATATAACACAATCTCAATCTCAATCTCTCTCTCTCTCTCTCTCTCTCTCTATATATATATATATATATATATATACACAACATATCCAATACAGACCTTATATATTCATTTCCCAGCTTCATCCATAATAACAGAATCAAAACCCTTCTGGGTTCTGACAGCAAGTTAGATGGATAGACTCAATTAGGGAGGTCACAAGTATGAATTTAGATGAGCTAAGCAAAGCAGTGGATGACAGTGGGGATTGGAGACGTCTCATCCATAGGGTCACCATGAGTTGGAGTCAACATGAGGACAGTTAACAAATAAAGCAATGTTAATAGGAGCCTTAATAACAAGTCATTTAAACACAACTTTCCAAGTTATGAAACTTTATGGTAAACTATCTGCAATATGTCTGACTATTAAAACAACAACAACAGAATAAAGGATTTAAAACTTCAGTGTGGCTTGAGGAAGGCATTGTGATCATAACCTGATCATATATAATGAGAAATTATTTCAAATATAAATGAACTGAGCTTTTCTTCTGTCAAAAGAAATAACATTTGTGCTATTCATAAACATTTTCACTCATTTCTAGATAGCAATGTTTCCATTCATGCAGGGCTGGCCCAATATATTTTGTTGTTTGAGCTGGATCAGCAAATTACATTCCACCCAAATAACCAGGAAAGTCATTTAGGAACAAGAGGCTAAAATTGCCACAAGTACTTCTACCCATTTCTGATAGTAACAATGCAATGATAACAAATTTAACAGCTTATAGTTTACTGCTCAGCATGGCACAGTGTCAGACTATGACTCTGGAGATCAGGGTTTGATTCCCAGCTTGGCCATGAAATCCACTGGGTGACCTTGGACAAGTCACATGCTCTCCACCTCAGGGGAAGGCAATGGCAAACGTCTGAACAAATATTGCCAAGAAAACCCTTTGATAGGGTTGCCATAAGTGGGAAACAACTTGAAGGCACACAGCAACAATACTTGGCTGCCTTTCCACAACATCCCAAAATCTCACCCTAAAAGGGACTGCTTCACATTGCTTAATGGGGCTTTGGGTCCTGTGCAAGGAGAGAGGTTGGGAACTGATTAATTAATGGTAGGGTCAGCCCTGTATGCATTCAAGGGTAGCTCAGCTCAGGAATTATATGGACCATACCACAGCTTGCTCAGATTAACCCAAGAATTTAGCATATCTGAAACCTCTCAGTTAGTAAATGGTCACTCACACTGTTCTTCCCATTCATGGTCCTCCTTTTCATTGTGTTGGCTGTACTGCTGGGCTTGTTTGAGGCTCAGGTACAGCTCTTGTGCTCTGCGTTCCTCCTGTTGCCGTATCTGCTCTTCACCTTTTTGTTTCTCTTTCTCCTCTCTTTTCTAAACAAAACAAAGTTGAAGAGGAGATCACGACTGAGAAGAAAAAAAACATCTGAAGAGAAACATCCTACAACATGGGATATATATCTCCAAAGTATCTGAATGGCTCCATTTCTGCAAATGTGGCAACCAAATCACCTTGTCCTATGTTGGACACCTCTGGGCATTAAAAAAATGAATAAAATTGTTGGCACTCCAATTAATTGTGTGGGAACTGAACATTATTTTTACAAACAGTATCTGGTGCAGCAGCATGTGCAATTTCATGTTCTCCTGAACCATGACCTTGTTGGATTATGACTGGGTTATACAGTCAAAGGAGAAATGTAGAGATGTGTGTGTGGAATTTTCCTCATGAGAACAACATCTAGAGAAACAAAGAGAAATCTAGCACCAGATGGCTGCACAGACATAAACATGAACCTTCCCATAGATACAACACATAGACACAGATATTGTTATGGGAAGCAAGAAACCAAAGAGATAATAAATACATCAACATCTGAGCTCATGAGAAAAGCAGTCACATGGGGTATGATGCACAGCAAGAGGCTGGGTTAATACACATCATACAGGCATTATCCAATCAGCATAAGGTTAACACCCTGAAGGTGGAGTATGGGAAGGGCCTAGAAAATCCTTTGTCTAGTTTTGTTTATAAACACAATATTGTGTGAGTGTGTGCGTGTCCTGGCAGTGGTTTTAACCATGGAGCTAGTGTTTGACTTCTAGTATGTTTATACTGCTTTTACAATGTAACACCTGGATCTGGGAACATGGATCTGTAACTTTTTCTTAACTTTCAACAACAACAAGTTGGGATCCTATGCTTTTGGGATTGTTAAAGATATAACCTCTCATGGCTGAGCTGGATAAGTTCATCACAATGGATTTTACTTAGTTATCTTATTTTTCTTTGATATGCATTAATAAAATGATACTTTTGGACTTTACAATGTGTCTTCTTGACTGAGGAATACAGGATCCTGAAGAAGAGAAGCTGTAAGAGATACAACGTGGCTGTGGATCACAGCAGCCAGCTTGTCCTGCAGATTCTGCTGGGTGTCAAGGAGCACCACTGCAACACCCATCATCCACACACTGACAGACCTCACAAGATAGCCAGCAACATACCAGACTGGACTACTTTAATACTGTGTGGAAGGGACTACCACTTAAGAAAATCTGGAAACTACTTCCCTTTTTAGATGCCTTAATGGTCTTGATCAAGGATGGACAAAGTGCAGCCCTCCAGTTGTTGAACTGCAATGTTTCACCACTGGCTAAGTCAAAGCTGATGGGAGGTGCAGTCTAACAGGACCTAGAAGACTACCCTGGCCTAGATCTAAGACAGGTTGCAGAGCTTTATGGTAGGGCTTTAGTGGTAGAGTATTTGCATGCCTAAGATTAGGCAGTGGGTTACCAGGACTGGGGAAAAGTCCCAGCCTAAGACCCTAAATGGTGCTGATAGTCGGATGAAATAATACTGGCTCAGATAACAGCAAAGGTCTGATCATATAAAATGCAGCTTCATATATATTTTCATTTGCTTTTGGGTGTTAGACACATACTCAGAGAGGGGAGGGAGGAAGAAAAATCTATACACACAAACAAATAGGGATATGTGTATCTCTTTGTGCTTATCTCCATATATACTGGGCCTTTTGGTTGATCATTCTGAACACTTTAGAAAACAGTTAGTAAACTCAAAAATCTTGTGGCCCTTCACCAAGACAGCTAGGATGGGTGGTTTAAGGAAGCTGGAACTGTGGCTTAAATTGGACATTTTCTTTTCTTATAATACTGATGGAAACACAAAATATTCAGAGAAGTTCATCCCTCCCATTGCAAAGCACAAATATCAAAATGACATTTAGTGATAACATCAACTTCATGTCTTATGTCCCCATCTCCAATGCATTTTCTTTTTCTCTCTCCTCAGAAATGAACAACAGGGTGTGAGCTGGTGTTCAAATATAATATGAGATAGTGTGGTTATAAATGTACATACCAAATTTGTGGCATTGAAAATGCTTAAGAGAAATATTACATAGCATTCTGGTGGACTGTTTGAGGCACTGAAGTCTGTTGCCGTTTTAAAATTACACAATTGTATTCTGAAATTCCATGGCTATTTTCATTCCAATGGCTCAATCTTGAAGGCAGAAATCATATTAAACTGTATTTTCCAACTCCACTTTGAAATGACACATAGGTTTGGGCTAGTATTGACTCTTGGAATTATATGTTCCTTGAACAGTTTATTCCCAGTACATGTCCAGATGTTATACAGAAACAGTCAACCAAACAGGGTAGATAAATCAAAGAAAACATTCTGCTTGGGCAATAAATATTAGAAGGTGTAGGGGTGTGTGTGTGTGTGATTCTGGTATTTCAAGAAGTGATCATCCAGAATTAGAATTCATTCTCAAGGGAAGCAACAGATAATTTGAGTAATTTTCTTCTTCCAGTGAAAACATTTTAAAAGAAAAAGGACAGTTCTCAAAATGTTGTTTTTCATACTCATACACCCCAAAACACATGAGTTTTGCACATAATAAATTCCCAACTGCAGCATTTTCTGCACATAAAATAATATTTCTGCATAGAAACATTATTTTCTGCATGGAAATATTTTCTGCTATTCTCTGTGCAGAAGATGCTGTTTTATGTGCAAAAAAGGTGAAAATTTTGCATAGAATAGAACATTTTTTGAAATATTTTGTTTTATTTTATTTTATTTTCATCCCAATGATCCACTGGAATGATTGCAGTTTAGAAGTAATGATGTTTCCAAGGAGAAGTGGAATACAATTTGACTTTTTGCAGGGAAATCAAATTACAAGTATTTGGAAGTAACTCCTATAAAAGAAGATGGGGCATGCCATTCCCAATGAATAAAGACTCAGAAAACCTAACGATGGGGTCCCTAGATCCAGATTCAACACCTAGATCCAGATACAACTCCCCACCCCCATTATTAGTTACTGTTATCATTGCATTTTTTTCCCTTGATTTTAAAAGTTAATCAAAAGTAACTACATATTTTATGATACTTTTCTGGGGGGAAATATCAAAATGCTACACAGCTGGGTAGTGAGGTCACATATATCTAACTATAATTAACAACAGTTATCATTAGACTGCAAAAAAGAGTGAAGTTATTATTCCTTACTTTATAATCATAATGTTGTTTCGTAATGCCATACTTATAAATTATTGGAAGTAATGCATTATTTGTAACTAATTACTCCTAGCTTTGATCAGACTATCATGGGGCAAATGAAAAGTCAAAAGTGCACACTAACTTTTTGCTTATCATGAAATTTTCTGCAAATCACTCTTATCTACAGGCATACTAGAGGAGCTCTTGACAGCAAAGGAAACCCAAAAGGCTTCTCATGAGACTTAAGAAATCACTTTGTTTCCATGAACTGCATTGCCTCTTTGTTTCTAAACAGCTTGCACTCAACTTTATTGTGCCTTGAGAAATGCTTGGGTGTGCAGTGGGAATTTCAATACTATCAAAATCTGAAGGTTTTTAAGAAGAAGATTCTCCAACAATTCTTTATGACCTTTAAGATACCTGTAAGGGCTGAAGTTACTTGACTGCTCAGAGGCAAGAAATGTTTTACAGAAAGGATACCATTAGAGGGAACTGGCACTTCCTATTAGCAAGGAGAGGAAAAGAACAGGCATAGTTTGTCAAGTGTAAATAAACAGGGACAGGTGTCTTGGGATACTCAAGGATGGTTCAGTTTGTAGATGCCTGCCAGCTGATGATCTTCTAAATGCTTTCTGTCCATTGACATTTCAAAAATGATGGGAAGAAAGTAAGCAATTTGTTAATTACTAGCAATTATCATACCCAGGGAATACAAAATTGGAGCAAGTGCAGCTTCTACTGTTGGCAAGAAATCTAAATGCTTTGCCAGGTGGTCTGAAAAACCTCTATAGGAGCAACATTGCTTTCAGCTGCAGCTGAATTTTTCTTGCTAAATTTCACACTTGCCATATATAAAAGATGGGAAGGCTGTGACTTCTTTTTTTGAAGAATTTTTGGTGCACAATGATCATCAGAAGAGTTAAGAGGTTGCCAAATCCAAACCCTAAAGGAGTCTTTGTTTAGTTTTTAGGTTGCTTGTTGGTTCATTTTTTGAAAACACTATGTCCTCTCCCCCCCCCCCCCTCAAAGACAAGGAGCATTTCTGTTTAAAGGGGGGAAAACACTTCTAGCTGTAAATATATCCAAATATATCAGGGAAAATATGAGAAAGAAGTGAAAACTCATTCAAGGAGAATCCTTCTCAAGTCCCTTTCTTCTTTTTCTCCTTAGAATCTTCAAACTGACTTGAGGACTACTCCCACCTGCTCAGTCAGAGAATTATCTGTTAACAGACACACATATACCAAGCTGAGAATATAGGGGTGCAGCCCATTGACAGAACTCTCATTGAGTGTGTTATTTTGATAGCTGATGCACAAAGATGACTGCATCACTGTGAATCAGGTAAAGAACACAGATAGTGATGGTATAGCATAACTTCCCTTTCACACATACACACACACCTCCCAATGTTGGAGAGAGACAGATGGGATTCTATGAGAGGATCCTGGAAGGGTATAGCCTCACAATCCTCTCATAGCTTCACACACACACACCTGATGTCACACAGGTGAAGATTCTGGAAGGTTATAGGCTTTTGATCCTCACATAACTTCGCAATATTGTGCGGGCCATGTAGAGGGAACCAGGAGAGGGTCTTGAAGGCTATAGTCCCCCAATCATCACCTCAATTCTTCCCCATTTTATGTGTGGGTAGGGCAAAAGCTTCCCCAATCCTCACCTGACTTTCCCCAGCTGTCCCCACATGGCATCAGGAGAGTAGAAAGGCAGGCTAGGAAGAATCTTAACTCATCTTCCCTCTCCAGCATTATGTGTGGGAATCACCGACCTGCTTCTGGAGACTTTCTCCCCCTCCCCCCCCCCCCCCCGGGTCTTTGAAAATTGCCTTTTCTCTCTTTTTTTTTTTTAAGTCATCGAACAGTCAGAAGATTGATCAAATTATTCATTCTCCTTTGTGGGAATGAATCATTTAGCTCAGTACATCCCTATCTCCCCCACATCAGAAGAACAGATGTTGAGGGGCTACAGCTGTGAGAATTAGTAAAAACTAGTGGTGTCAACATTTTCTCCTTACCTGTGAGGTTTTGGGGAGGAAGAATCAGTCTCAATGAAAATGTATGTATTTGCAAGACTGGAGTTTTGGACAAGTTGTGCAACTGTGCAGCTGTATAGAACTATGATAGCGGGTGCTGTATTTCATGGATTTTTTAAAAATGGGTACATTGTTCCATATTTGTAGTCAAGCAACTAGCTTTCCTGTGTTTGCTGTATGTATGTACTTAGGTTCAGAACACTAGTATGAGGCAGAGATATTTTGCAAAACTCAAAAAAAGCCACTCATCTTGTTCTCATGCTGTTGAGGTGACAAATTTCACAAGGGTTGCACAACTGTGCAAAGATACCTGTCATAGTGAAAATAAGACAATTAACAAGATTTCTTTGCACCCCTTGTGAAATACATAACCACTACAGGCTATGTATCCCTTATCTGAAATGGTTGGGATGAGAGGTGTTTTAGATTTCAGATTATTTTGGATTATGGAAGTCCTGTATTTGCATATACATATGTAATGAGATAGCTTGGAGATGTGACCCAGTCTAAACCCAAAATTCATTTATGTTTCATAAATATCTTAGACACATAAACTGAAGGTAATTGTATACAATGTTTTAAATAGTTTTGTGAATAAAACAAAGCTTGTGTACATTGCACCTTCAAAAAGCAAGTGTTACTATCTCTGGGGGGAAGCAGACAGGAGGCACAGGGCCGCCCCGGGAAGCTGCAGATCGGGGCCGAGGTAGCCACACTCCTCGGCCCCGAGGCGCAGCATCCCAGGCCCAGGAAGGAGTGATAAAATAGCACTCCTTCCGCAAGACACCAAAGGTGTGCCACAAAAGGCGTCCGGTGCACCTTCGGTGCCTCTTCCACTGCAGCGTGTGGACGCTGCAGCGGAAGTGCGTCATCGGAGCGCCGGCTGTGCGGAGGGCCAGCCACTCCAACAACATTTTCAGGAAGGGGTTGGGGCACCCAGCGTGAGGCTGCCCTTCCCCTTCCTGGCCTCGAAAACGGTGCTTTGAACCGTCTGCTGAAGCCCTCAGCTACCATTGAAAAAAGTATTGGAATATTTCAGAATTTTGAATTCTGGATAAGAGAGACCCCACCTGTATGAGTCATTTAGAAACAATTTTCAAAACAGAATCAGTTGTGACCCAAAAAAAAATATTCTGCTCAGATTTTGGGGGGGAGAAACACAGATTAGCAGAGAGAAAAAGTGCTTCTTTATATTTTAGCTAGAATTCTAAGCAAAACAAATATAATCCTGAAAAAGTGCAAATTGAGTCCACTTTTAGGGTTAGGGTTAGTGCTAGGGAATCATGGGAATTGTTTGCTTGTTTGTTTTCTGAGACATTGAGCCTTCTCTGTAAGAGAGCTCTGGTGCCACAATAAAATACAGTTCCCATGATTCCCTAACCCTAACCCTAACCCTAAAAGTGGACTCAATTTGCACTATTTCTGGCAATCTGCAACCCCCCTATCGAAATAGTGCAAATTGAGTCCACTTTAAATTGAGGCACTGCCCTGGCTCAGTGCTAGGGAATCATGGGAATTGTATTTTTTTCTAAGACATTGAGCCTTCTCTGTCAGAGAGCTCTGGTGCCACAATAAATTACAGTTCCCATAATTCCCTAGCACTGAGCCAGGACAGTGCCTCAATTTAAAATGGACTCAATTTGCACTATTTCTGGCAGTCTGCAAAGGCAAGCCTTCAGAAAGACATGATAGTTCAGTTAAAGTCACCAAGCCATTAATACCCTGTAATTTGAGTGTTACACCCATTTGACTCTTATAAACCAGATGCAATCTGCTACGTAGGGCGATGAGACCTGTCACATAATAGATGTGTCTATTATGGACAGACTTATATTTGTTTTGTTAATAACAGTACAATAATCAAAGCTATCATGGCACCCTGAGGGGGCTGGAAAAACAATTTTTCCTACTGGGAAAGCTGTTTTGCTTCTTCCAAGCATGGAGAGAGTTTTAATTAAAGTCAAAGGAGAAATATGTGTAATTTGGAGGGGGAAAAGTTCTTTTTAATGTTAAAAATTATTTCCTACTTCTTCTTCAGCAAGGCAAACAACTCTGAACACACATTCAATCCATGGATGTCCAATGTCTTTGAACACACACAAATGTTTTGACTGCTCCAGTAAAGTTTTGAGCTGGTACACACATATGTATTTGCCACTCAACAACTCCACCAATATAGTTGAATGAACCAGAACAGTTGTAGGAGATCACTAGCCAAACCTATGTATTGTTTCACATACAGTAACTTTGGGTGGAGTCCATTCATTCCTCAAATTTTAATCAAGTATAGAGTTACTATATGAAGAAACCAAGTGCTTGTACTTAATACAGGAATAATTAATTTGTCTCTTTGGATTCTAAATTCTGCTCCAAGAGATCAGTATGTGGCAAAACTATTCCAGGACCATACCACTTCAAACAGGAAAGAAGTACAGAAAGAGAGGGGTTTCCTCTTTTTGCATTCCCCAGTATAAAAACACCTATAAACAAAGATGCCCCCCGCCATTTTGATTCTATTTCATCCTGCCCAACAATTTTTTGTCTTCCATATGTGGATCTTCGTAGAAGTGTATTTGATCATGCACAGCCTGCAATCCACACTGCATCCTGAAGTGGAACAGTCCAGGATAAGTTTTTGATGCTGTTATTGTTAGCCACGTTCAAGTCAAACTTGATTCATGATAACACTCTGAATACAATGGCATCAAGCCCCCATAGCATCTGCTTCTCTGCTCAGGTCATATAGGCTCAGGATCATGATCTCCCCTATTGAATCTATCCATCTGGCAAGTGGGTTTCCTCTCTTTCTACTGCCCTCTACCTCCCTCAGTTGTCTTTTCTAATGAGCCATGCCTTCTCATTATGTGGCCAAAGGACAACAGCCTCAATTTTTAGGCTTCCAGAGAGAGTTCAGGCTTGAATTGTTCTAGGACCGATTTGTTTGTCTTTTTGGCCATCCATGGTATCCTCAGCACTCTTCATCAGCATCACATCTTGAATTAGTTCTTCCTATCTGCTTTCTTCATTATCCAGCTGTCACCTCCCTACATGGTAATAGGGAATACAATGGCTTGGATGATTGTAACTTTAGTGTTCAGCTGTATATCTTTACACTTTAGGATTTTGTCTAGCTCTTTCATAGCTTCCCTTCCCATTCCTAATAATAATAATAAAGTTTATTTTTTATTCCACCCCTCTGTGTAATGCAACCAGGGCGGCTTACAACATTAAAATATACATTTCATATCCCACAATCCCACCCACCCCTTAAAATACTATTAAACACTGATAATTTAAAACACACTTAAAATAATAATACAAATAAACAATAATTGCAGCAGAATCAGGGGGGCAGGTTGGGCTGTCTTTTCAGGGCTGGGAAATCTATTCAGGAAAAGCCTGCTGGAAGAGATCCATCTTAACAGCCTTTTTAAAGCTGTTTAAGGTGGTAATATGACAGATCACATCTGGTAGGCCATTCCATAATCTGGGAGCGGTTGCCAAAAAGACCCTCTGGGCAGATGCAGACATTCTAGTTTTTATAAGCTGCAGTAGATTCCTCCCAGAGGACCTGAGTGTGCAGGGTGAATTATACAGAAGGAGGCAGTCTCCAAGATAGGTTGGACCCAAGCCATTTAAAGCTTTAAACGTGATAACCAACACCTTGTACTGGGCCTGGAAACTAATGGGCAGCCAGTGGAGTGATCTTAAAATCAGTGTTATATGGTCTCTTCTCGATGTTCCTGAAACCAGCCTGGCTGCCATATTCTGTACTAGTTGAAGTTTCTGGACCAAATATGAGGGTAGCCCCATGGAGAGCACATTACAGAAATCAAGACGAGAGGTTACCAGTGCATGCAACACAGTTTCAAGTTCCCTAACTTCCAGGAAAGGATGCAGCTGGCATATCAGCCAAAGGGAGTGACAAATCCAAGAGCACCCCCAGACTGCGAACACAATCCTTAGAGGAGAGTGTGACCCCCCCCCCATCCAGGACTTGAGGTTGCATCCCAATACCTGGGTTTGGGGCTGCTACTGTAAGTACCTCCATTTTATCTGGATTCAGTCTCAATCTGTTTTTCCTCATCCAGTCCATTACTGCTTTAAGACAATAATTGAGAGGAGAGATGCCATCTGAAGCCAAAGCTGAAAATCAAGACATGGAGAAATATATCTCGGTGTCATCAGCATACTGATAACACCCCGCCCCATGTCTCTGGATGATCTTTTCCAGCAGTTTCACATATATATTGAATAGCATAGGGGCAGGACGCTCCTTGTCGGACACCACAATTAAGCTCTTTCTTTGCACAGCAATTGTCCCTGAGCATCACCCTATGGAATCTGCCCAAGAAGAAGGAACAGAACCATTGCAGTGCATTGCCTCCAATTCCTAACCTTCTCAGGCGATCCAAGAGAATGTCATGATCTCCCTCGGAGAGTAGTGTAGTCTCCTTCCTTGGAGGTCTTTAAGCAGAGGCTGGATGGCCATCTGTTGGGGATGCTTTGATTGGGAGTTCCTACATGGCAGGGGGTTGGACTGGATGGCCCTTGTAATCTCTTCCAACTCTATGATTCTATGATCCATTGTATGAAAAGCCACTGAGAGGTCCAGTAGTACCAACAGGGTCACACTACCCCTGTCAATGCCCAGATGAAGGTCATCAGCTAAGGCGACCATGGCAGTCCCAACTCCATATCCTGTCCTAAAGCCAGTTTGAAATGGATCTAGATAATCGGTTTCCTCCAAGACAGCTTGGAGTTGAAGAGCAACTGCCCTCTTGATCACTTTGCTCAAAATAGGTAGTAGCGAAACTGGCCTATAGCTGTTCATGTCCAGATGGTCCAGGGAAGGTCTTTTCAGGAATGGCCTAATTACCACTTCTTTAAACAGGATGGAACATGACCTTCCCTAAGGGATGCATTGATGATGTCTCTAAGAACATCCTTAAGGCATCTCCCCTCTGGATGGCCAGCCATGAAGGGCAAGGATCAAGAGGGCAGTTTGTTTTCCTGACTCTACCAAGAAGCTTGTCCACATCATCAGTACTCATGGATTGAAAACGAACCAGTATAATTTCATCAACGGAGTTTCTGGACACCTCGTCAATTGATTCTATTGCAACACTGGTATCTAAGTCGTCTCTTATCCGAGAGATTTTATCTTCAAATAAGTTGTTAAAGTGTTGCAGCAGGCCAATGTAGGGTTAAGTAATGGGTTCTGCACAGGTGGAATCTGTGTCAGTTCCCTTACCACCCTAAACAGCTCTGTTGGATGAGACTCTGCAGACACAATATGTGCAGAGGAGAGATTTCTGTGCTGCATGTATTGCCTCTCTATAGGAACAAAGAAATTTCCTATGATGAGTCTTGTCAGATAAGAGTTGAGTTTTCTACCAGGTGCACTCTAGTCGTTGTCCAACCCGCTTCATCTTCCTATGCTCTTCAATATACCACCATTTACGATTTGAAGCAGGTTGGAAAGGACACTTAGGAGTGATTCTGTCAATAGCCTTGGCGAGATCGGTGTTCCAGGTATTAACCAAAGCTTCAACAGACTCACCAGTGTTACCAGCCATTAAACCCTCTAAGGCTTTCTGGAATCCAATTGGTTCCATTAGTCTTTGAGGGCAAACCATTCTAATGGGACCACCACCCCCAGCAGGGCAGACAGTGGTTCTTAGTTCAGTCTTGATCAGGAAATGATCCATCCATGACAATGTGGTGGTTTTAATAACCTCCACCCACGGATATTCCTGTTCCGTACTGAAGACCCCATCAAGGGTATGACCCACACAATGAGTGGGCCCGATGACCAATTGGGATAGGCCCATGTTTGTCATGGATTCCATGAACTCCCGAGCCGCACCTGTCAGATTTGATAAACTGGTCTCGAGTGGAATGTTGAAGTTGTCCAAGACTAAAAGTCTGGGTGACTCCAATAGCAACTCTGAGACCAGTTGTGTCAGCTCGGTTAGGTAGTCCAGTGGTCCCCAACCCCCGGTCCGCGGCCCGGTACCGGTCCGCAGAACAAATGGTACCGGGCGGCCCTGCTACTGCGTCTTCTGTGCAGGGGCGGCAGCGGGTCCTGCGACTTTTGCGAGTCCTGCGAGTCCTGATAATAAGCACAGGGACGGGACTCCTGTGTCTGCTGATGTGCCCCGGCCCAGCTGATCAGCATGGGGGCGGGGCTTCTGTGTGCAGCTTTAGTGAATGATGAGTGACATCCCTGACACTGTTTAGAGGAGCCAGCAGGGACCCCCAGTGGGCCGCGGAAAAATGATCAAACGTTGACCGGTCCATGGCAATAAAAAGGTTGGGGACCACTGAGGTAGTCTGTTGGACAACGGGGTGGATGGTATACTAATAAAATCCCCAAACTATCCTTATTCCTTAGGCTTAGGTACATACACTTGAAGTGGACTGTGTTCTGGACAGGTATCCTGGTCAAAGAGAGGTTGTTCTTGTGAACCAGAACCATTTTGTCCCCCCACCTATTTCCCCTTACCTGCTCACTAACAGAGTACCCAGCTGGGAGGGCCTATGTCCAGGTTATAGCGCTATCCTCTCCCAACCAGCTCTCTGTAAAGCAAGCCAGGTCAGACTCCTCATCTAAGAGGAGGTCATAAATAATATGGGTCTTATTTTTGACCAACCTGACATTACAAAGGAGTACGGTAAGGTTCTGTGGAATGACTGGTATGCTCTCCAGTCCATTCTGGGAGTGAACTGAAGGTGGGATAGCTTTCAAACATCAAACCCACCTTCTTTTGTAACAACCCTTCAATCTGTTACTGCCATACTTTCCTTTCCTCTGCACGGCCTCAATTTCCACTCCTAGATCACTCCCGGGCACACATGCCTGTTCTTTATTTACAAAGCCTTCAAAATCAACTCAAAATTACTGTTGTCCTCTGGGTAATTATTGTCTAGCTGAGTGCCTGGGCCCTGTTCCAGGCAGGGAGCAGCTCACAGAGTCTTCCAGGTAAGGTGAGGTCAGCAGAAGCAGCAGAAACCACAGCAACATGCAGGCAGGTGGTAATGAACCTCTTCCTGGGTAGTGGGGGTGGTAGTTCTTCTCTTCCCTCTATGCTTGCTCCCCTCAGTCCCAACCAGCATCCAGCT
Organism: Phrynosoma blainvillii; assembly: GCA_026167975.1. Classification (NCBI taxonomy): domain Eukaryota; kingdom Metazoa; phylum Chordata; class Lepidosauria; order Squamata; family Phrynosomatidae; genus Phrynosoma; species Phrynosoma blainvillii. The sequence continues at coordinate 141,775,798 of JANUYF010000003.1, forward strand.
TATATCTGCTTTCCCAGGGGCCAGGTGTTCCTCCCTGGCTATGTAGCCAGGAACTAGCTGAGTGCCAGGGCCCTGTGTTTGGCAGGGAGAAGCTCACAGAGTCCTTGAGATAAGGTGAGGCCAGTAGCAGCAGCAGCAGCAGCAGCAGCAACAAGCAGGCAGGTGGTAATGAACCTCTTCCTGGGCAGTGGGGGTGGTAGTTCTTCTCTCCCCTCTATGCTAGCTCCCCTCAGTCCCAACCAGCACCCAGCTTCTATCCCCCTTCCTAGGGGCCAGGTGTTCCTCCCTGGCTATGTAGCCAGAAACTACATGCCTAGGCCCTGTTTCTGGCATTCCCCCCCCCCCCCCCCCGATTTCTTGACTACAATCTCCTTTCTGATTAATGTTTGATCCAAGGCATGGGAAGTCTCTATTTTGATTTGCTCATCATCTAAGATGAATTTATGCAAGTCATTCATGGTCAATATTTTTGTTTTCTTTATGTTTAGCATTAGCCCTGCTTTTGCGCTTTCTTCTTTTACTTTCCTTAGTGATTTTTCAAGTCAGTAATGCTTTCTTTTAGTAGTATGATATATCCTAGATTATTCATGTTCCTTCCTTCTATCTTCACTCCTCCTTCTTCAGTGTCTTAACCGTCTCTTCGTATAATATTTTCTGCATACAGGTTGAACAGATAGGGTGATGAAATGCAGCCTTGCTTGACCCCTTTGCCAATTGGAAACCATTCTGTTTCTCCATATTCTGTTCTAACAGTAGCCTATTGTCCTAAGTACATATTCTGCATCAGGACTATAAGATGTGGCACTCCCATTTTTTAAGAGCATTTCATAGCTTTTCATAATCTATGCAGTCAAAGGCCTTGTATTATTATTATTATTATTATTATTATTATTATTATTAATGGAGGTCTTTGGCTCACTCCATTATCCATCATATGTTTGTGAGGTGGTCTCTAGCTTGGACATCTGACAATTTTCTCTCCATATATGATTAGAGTCCATGCTGTAGAATGAGCATAATTTTGTTTGTGTGGGGAATTAATGCTATGGTTCTATAATTGCTGCAGTCTTTTGTGTCTCCTTTTTTTGTGGATAGGGATGTATATTGATTGTTTCCAAATTGTTGGCCACTGTTTTGTTTTCCATATTTGTTGGAATATTTTGGCTAACACTGGAATTGATTCTGTTTGTGTTGTTTGAAGCAGTTCAGTTGGAATATCAATTCATCTTTGTTACGGTCATAGACCAGCACAAAATACAGCAGCACAATTGGGATATCATCTGTTCCTCATTATTTATTCTTTCCAATTTCTCTGAGTGCTATTTCCACTTCACTTCCAAAGTTTGGGGTTAATCCTGATATGGTTCTTCATTCCATGTGTCATTCTTTTTTTCTTTTCTTTTTTTTGTCTCTTCTATATACCTCTTCTGCGTATTGCTTTCATCATTTTTTAAAATTTCACCTTGATTGTTTAGTATGTTCTTCTGATCTTAGAGCCTTGAATTTCCCTTTGAGTCCACAGATCTTGTAGAAGAGGTCTCTTGTTCTTCCTTTTTTGTTGTTGTCTTCTATTTCTCTACATTGTTTATTATAGTAATTCTCTTTATCCTTATGCACTAGTCACTGAATAGCTGTGTTCATGGTTCTGGTTCTGTTCCTATGTCCCCTTTCTTTTGCTTCTCATCTCTCTTTAACTGCTTGAAGTGTTTCTTCTGTATCCATTGTTTCTTCTCTTTCATTTTGGCCACAGATAGTGTCTTCCTGCATTCGTCCTTGATTATGTCCCTGGCTTCTGTCCATATCTTTTATGGTTCCTGGTTGATTATGCTTAATAAAGCAAATCTGTTTCTCACATTGTTTGTAAATTCTGTTGAAATGTTCTTTAGGTTATGGTATGATGAATGGTTTTTCTTTCTTCTTCAGCTTTCCTCTATTCTTTGATATGAATAGCTCATGTCTGTGCCACAGTCAGTGCCTGGTCTAGTTTTGGCCACAAGAATACAACTTCTCCATCTTCTGCTTCCAATTATGTAGTCTATTTGATTTTTGTATTGGCAATCTGGTAATGTCTATGTGTATAGTCTTCTCTCTGGTTGTACGAAGAATGTATTAATAGATTGTTGGCTTCACAGAATTCTATCAATCATTCTCCTGCTTCACTTCTTGTTCCAATCCAAATCTTCCTACAGTTTTTGAATCTTCTTTGTTTCCTACCTTAGCATTCCAATCACCTATTGTTATCAAGCAGTTGTCAGTTTCTTCCTATACTCCATCACAGAACCTCTCTGTTTCTTCTTCTACATCTGTGGTTGATACAAACATTTGTTTATGATAATATTTATAGGTTTTCCCTGAAGTCTTATTGACAAGATTCAGTCCAATTTTGCACTGTATCCTTTTACTGTTTTTGCTACATCTCTCCCGATTATGAAAGCCACTCCATTTCTTAGTTTATTTTTATTTCCTGAATAGAACACTGTTTACCCTATGATAAAATTGTTTGCCTAGAGGGTATCTCAAGTTTGGATATGATATGAAGCACAGAAAGTGTTCATACAAGCTGAACATGCATTTCATGTTTGTACTAACCTATCCATTATATGAGAAGAAATCTCAAATATTTCACTCATTGAGAAATGCCTGTGCTGTCCTACTAGGGAAATTCCATATATCTCTCCATTAATTAAAATTACAGAAAGACAGCTGATACAATATAGTTGCCAGGATAATTAACAGAACTTGGAATGTTGGGTCTACAAATTAATTAAATAAAGTTAAATATTAGAAACTGGGAAATGTATTGTTTATCTTCACTAATAATGAAGTCTGTTTAATTAAATGTGTTATTATTATTATTAGTTAACTCAGTGTTAAATATTAGTTCTGGGACATAACCAGGGATTTACAGACAATAGCATAGAATAGCTGCTGTTCAAGCTAGAGGAATACTTGATTATTGGCTTCTTCAAAAGGACACTTTTTGTCCTTTTAAAGCTGTCTTCCTCCCAGTGGAATCACTAGCATGGTGCAGGGGGTGCAGACTGGACCAAGTGACACCCCAGAAGAGGGGTGACACCAGTCAACACCCCCCACCTCAGTGCTGTTGCCTCATTCTCTTCATGACAATAGTATCATGAGGAGAATGATGTGGCAGCACCAAGAAAGCCAAGCACCCCACATACCTTGGTGTTGTTGCTTTAATGTGACATGCAGCAGTGAGTGAATGTGCCCAGCCCCCCTCCCTACTGCACACCATATTAGTAGAATTGCATGTGGCAGGGAGGGAGTCTGGGTACACTCTCACCATGCTGCACACTGCTCTACACAGGAGTAGAACAGCACACAGCAGGAAGGGAGCATGACCAGCCCTCTCACCCTGCTACGTGCCATTCTACTCATGTAGAGCAGCATGCAGCAGTGAGTTGGGCAGCACCCTTTTGGCCCTGCCTACTAGAAGCCCTGCCCAGAAGCCCCATATATTTGGCTATTGGCATCCCACAACAGGTGACACCCCAGGCAACAATGTCACTGCTTTCTCCAGCTTACAATTTTTGCCAAATTGACTACAAAGCCCATAATAGGATTGTTGCTTGGAGATGATGGGAGTCCAACACATTTGGGAATTATCAGTTTGGGAAAGGTGATCCTAAATCATGGGGTTTAATCTTATAAGCTCTTCAGGTCAGTTTGTCCCTCATCTTTTATTTTCCCACCTTTTATTTTCCCATCTCCACCAGCATGTATACTTCCCTCACTCTTCAAGTGCATTATTTGTTAAAAGTTAGTATGGAATGAGCCCCCCCCCCCCCGTGCTCTTCGGTCAGCTGGGAAGAACCTACTGCTACAGCCGAGGTCAAAGTCTACACAGACCTCGCAGAGGGCATTTTCCGCCATTGCCCCTAAATTATGGAACGGCCTGCCGGATGAGATCCGTCTTATTACAACACTTACTGCCTTTAAGAAAGCAGTTAAGACGGATCTCTTCTGGCAGGCCTTCCCGGAATAACTCTCCTCAGGGAATGAACACTGGATTTCTCTTCCCCAAGCCTTCTGTTTGTTTGTAATTTTATATTGTTATGCATTTATTTGTTTTTATAAAATTTTCAAGTTTAATTTTGTCTTAAGGGGTGTGGGAGGGATGTGGGTGGAGGGATTGGGATATTGGATTGTCTTTTAACTATTGTCTTTTTTAATTGTTGTAAGCCGCCCCGATTGTGATGCAGAGGGGCGGGTTAAAAATAAAATTTATTATTATTATTATTATTATTATTATTATTATTATTATTATTATTTCATTTACAGGACACTAATCCACTGTATTTGCAGCAACAAGTGGATAGTTATAAAGATCAATCAAGGGAATAAGGGTGGAGAATTCTTAATCAGAAATATTTTTGAGAGGCTCTGATCATATGCACAACATTTTTCTGCATATTTGAATCACTGTATCCTTTCAAACTCACCATGGCACAACTTTTCCACAGTGTAATTGTGTGCTCCTGTGAGGCAAGAGGCTATGATGGTGGCAGCAGTGCTGCTGGTATGATCTCCCACTTCAGATAAGTTTTTCTAGAGGACTCAATGTGCCAAACAGCTACTGGGCAATTAGTAGTGGGGGGGGTGGCACTGATCAAGGATCTCTCAGAACATATTAGTACTGCACAGAGGGAGGCATAGTAAACCTCTCTTGAATGTATTTTACCATGAAAACCCTATGATGAAAAACAATCCAACATGAAACAAGAGACAGTGTCAGAAGATGACAGTCTTAGGTCAGAAGACATTCTATAATCTACTGGGGTAAGCAAAGGACAACTGCAAGTAGCACTGTGGCTAATGATACAACTGGACTCAAGCCAAAAGGATGTTCAGCTATTGACATGAACAGAAGTGAAAGGAAAGTCTGAAGCTGCACAACACATATTACAGAAACATGGAATGTGAGAAGCATGAATCAGGGGAAGCTAGATAAAGTAAAACAAGAAATGGAATACATAAGCATTGCAATACTTGGGGTGGGTGAGCTAAAGTGGACAGGAATAGGACATTTTGAATCAGATAATTATGGGTTAGGGTTAGGGTTAGGGGGATGTTTGACTCAGGAGAGGAAAATCTAAGAAGAAATAGGGTAGCAGAGATGTAGCAAAAGCAGTCAAAGAATATAATATAAAGTCTGAATAATAACAGGAGCATGCAATCCCACCACTAGGAAAAAGTAGTTGTTTTTCCCTATTAAAACAAGCCCAATGATTGAATTGAACTTACCTGACTGTTGAGTTACCAAGTTTCCTCTGGATCAGTGGGTCTACTCAAGTTGGGATAAATCATTGGTCTTATACCCTAAATAAGTTATTTTTCAAAGCTCTGCCTAAACTACTAAATACAGAGCTAAGGGCAGAGTTACCTAATTTAACAACACAGATTAAATCTGCCTGTCTGTCAACCTTTTTTCCTTTCTTTCTTGGAAATGCAAGAGACAAGTTAGCACTACCATGAGAAAGAAGCAATTGTTATTAACACTGACAAGAGTGTGTATGAATGAATGTGCATGCTTTTCTCCTCTGACCCACTTGGAGTCCTGATTGATGACAAAAGGAAAAAACACAATTTTCAAAAGTGAGTGTTAATGATACTGTGTCATTAAAGGTTAGACACATTAGCAAAATGGGTGCCACATTTTAATTTCTCAAATCAAACTGCTTCTAGGTAATGAAACTTTAATTTTAATTCAGTTTTCTCATTCTGTTTCAAATATAATCCTCATCATCTTCCTGGATACACTTATTAATGATGTGCTAAATATTTTAAACTTGGTAAAGTGAGCTTGTTAACTGGTCTGCATCCTATTCCATCAGCCTGAATCATTCATAAAAGTTACCTTTCTGCAGGGCTTCAGTGAATTCAGTTAAACATGAATGGATTTTTAGGTGAAGCATCTGTGTGTATGCCCTTTGAGAAGACCTTGATTCTGTGGAGGGAATAAAGATCTTGGGTGCTTCCAGATTAGAGGCTTTTAGCACAAGGTTTCAATACTGAAAGTTCACAATTCTATACATGTAACATACAATTCTATACTGTGAGCTATATGTTGACATGCAAGCGAACATCACCATTTCAGATTATGTAATTTTTGTTTAATCTATTTCTAATTTTTTAATATATTTTTGCAGGGGCACACCTCACAATGTTATATCCAGCATATATACAATAACAGCCACAAGGAAGGGAGAGTGACAATGACCCCAAACATGTCACTTTAGGAGGCTGGGTTCAAACCCATTTTTTACACTAAACTGGTTTCATTTAAGTACTACTAAAATTTTATTTTCGAGACAGAAAAGCACAGTTTCAAAGATGGGTTTAAAAATGAATAAATATGTCTTTACATCAACACTAACTATAATAGTAATAGTAATAGAAATAGTGGTGGTAGAAGGAGCTTCAGAGTGTGCTAAGTAGTCTGAGGGCTGCAAAAAATGATTGAGGTCATTTTTTTTTCAATAGGAGCTTGTGGAGGGGGGTAAAATGAAGCCTAATTTACAATTATTTGGGGAAATTTGGGAGAAAATTTTCACCTTAGAGGGAATGCAAAAAAAAAAAAAAAAATAGGTTGAGATTGTATACAGCACATAGGGCACCCTTGCCCTATCCCTACCCTTACCCTGAATCTATTAACTATTCCCCTGTTGTAGAAAACAGGGCTCAATGTGCCACATGACCAGTTTCCAGTCCTCTAAACTAGCCTGTAATTGAGGTGTAGTGGGAGGTGCTATCCCACTATCCACTTTGAAATAAGATTCAATGGCCAGTTAGCTTTGCATGGACAATAGGGAGGGGTACAAACCTATCTTTTGTTTCAGATAGCAAAATGTCCTGCACCAAACCTGAGGGAGGCTACACATAACACGAACTCTTTACATATTGTTTGAGCCTTGCTGGCTGTACTAGAAAGCATTTCTATGCCCACTATATTTATGCTGACCTATGGAAGCCTGAATTCTCACCTCTTTATATGTCAGAGTGCAAGCATCCTTTGTGTTTGTTTCCTGCACATCCAGAAGCAAATAACTTCTGGAAATAAGTAAATAATGAATTTATTATGGTCTATAAATAACTAAAAGGTGGGCTACAGCAACAAAGCAGACTTAAGAGAAAGAGTTAGAGGTAAATGGCCTTGAAAATGCATCATATTAATACATGGACAGAGGCAAGGGTTCAAAGGACCAGAGGGTGAGAAAATGGATGGCAAGAAAATAATAGCAAAGAGGCAGTGGATTGAGAGGAAGCAAACTAAGAAAGAAAATCAAATCTAGTAATCACTCCAGGTTATGTGAGAACTTTAAAAGAGCTACTGAAATCTTACCCTGGCAATAGATTCAGCACCACAGACAGCTACTTTAAAGTCCTCTCTGAACCCTTTCTGTTGGTATGAAATATGGCACATCACTGCCCCATAGTAACGCAGGATTCCTTTCATTTCCAGCTTCAGCTAATGAGCTCTGTTCAAATGACTGCTATTTAATGTTCCTAATGCTTAATATTGGCACCAGCATAATAACTCCAAGTAGTAACTCTGAGTAAGTCTGATTTGGGCTTTAAGGAGTGTGTGAGGTACAGAAGCACAGGGAAAAATCTAGGCCGACCTTCTACAGTGGTCTCTCTTTAAGGAAAGTGCAGCCTTTCCCTCCCCCACTGATGTAATCTCTTTCATATTTTTTCCCCTCCACGTTACCAATCCATTCTTCAACAGACTCCCAGATAAGCATCAGGGTCACAATAAAGTGTTCTATCATTTTAAATTTCAATAAAATCATCCTAGACAATTTGGTGTTTCTGAAGAGGAAAAACAGGTCAAGGTCATCTGAAAGATTATGTCCTCTCATATGAGCCTTCCCACATTTTGAAATCTTTTGGGAGTTCTTTCTCTTTGTGCCATCACCTTCACATGTATGTCTGGTGGGAACAGGAGAGGAGGCTTTCTCGGTGGCTGCTCCCAAGCTCTGGAATTTTCTTCCCAGAGTGGTTATAATGGGTCCCTCTTTCCTATCCCTCCATAGACAGGTAAAGACTTTTGTTTGTTTCAAAAGGCTTTTGAGGACTGATTGCTCAAGGTAAAAGAGCCTTACATAATGCCTGGTATTTTCTATTGGTTGTTTTCTTTTTAATGCTCAGCTTTTTGACTAGTTTTAATTTTATTGATAATTTAATTACATTTTAAATTTTTGTATGGTTTGAATTCTTAGCTGTATTTGTTTTTATTTTTTATAAACTGCCTTGAGGCCAGAAACTAGAAAAGATATAATTTTGATAAATATAAATATACAAGAAAAGAGATTCCACCTCAACATTAGGAAGAACTTTCTGGCAGTAAGAGCTGTTCAACAGTGGAACATACTCCCTCGGAGGGTGGTGGAGTCTCCTTCTTTAGAAGTTTTTAAACAGAGGAAGGATGGCCATCTGTCAGGAGGGCTTTGTGTATTCCTGCACAGCAGGGACGTGGACTGAATGGCCTTTGAGGTCTCTTCCAACTCTGTGATTCTATTATTATTATTATTATTATTAAAAACTGGTCTTTCAACTACCCTAACACACAAAAATGAAGTTGACATAATCCCCATTCCCGGCATCTTTCATATCCCAAGAAACTTTTGCTTTATAAACCTTCAGCTTCCACTAAGCACATAGAAGCAGGGTCAGGAAAGGGGGGCAATCACAAAAGAGGGATTTTTTATTATTATTCTTTAGGCTAAATCTTATTCTGGTTATTTTTGTTTTAACCATTAACAGATGCAGGAGGGAGAAAAGGAACAGCAATTAGAGACTGGAAAATAAGGGCTGCAAAATATCTGCAAGGTCAGGATAAACCTGAAAGAACTCTCATGACACCAGAGGTGATTATGACATTAGTGAATGATGGCCTTTGACTCCTCCACTTTTGCAACCAATAAAATTGTCATGAGGCCTCCTAAATCACTAAATATGAAATGTTTCCATCTATTGTCCTTGTGGCAAGTATAGCTTGATTCTGGTATACAGACTGAGATCAGCTCTCTTAAGGGCAGATGGGTCACAGGTCAAAATGTTCTTGTATGTCAGAGAGGCAGAAGTATCATGGCAAGAGAAAGCATTCATTATGCCTGGAACAGAGTCTTAATGAAGCCACTCAGTGGGTACAATGCTGCTATTTTCTCCTGTACCATGAAGAAGAAGAAGAAGAAGAAGAAGAAGAAGAAGAAGAAGAAGAAGAAGAAGAAGAAGAAGAAGAAGGACAATTTTTCTTTAAGCACAGGAAGAATAATTGTAAATTCAATGAACAGGCCATCCACCCAAAGGGGAACAGATAACTATACTATTCTATATATGGCTTCCAGCCAGACTTCATTTGGAATAAAAATGCCAGTTCCTGAGGGAATCCTTGCTTTCTCTAAGAATTTCTTTGACACTGGACTTTGTAGTGCCACTTAATTGGGAGATGAGGCAGCTGTGGCTTCAGCCTGTTCCCCAGTTTTCTCATCTATACCTGTCTTTTGCCTTGCTGTAGCAAATAGGTCTCTGGGTACATAAAAACACAGGTGGAAAAGAGAAGCACATAAATGGAACAGCACAAAAAATCAAACAGAAAAAAATGTCTGCCTTGTCTCCTGAGTGAGTGACTGAGTGACAGACTTGAAGACACACACAGAGAATCTTCAGGACCCCAATGCAACCTAAGAACCCTCAACATTCCTCATATTCTCTTTGCTACCAGTTCTCAGCCACTCTCTAAGATCCTTTTCTTTCTGCTTTTAACCAAAATTCACAGCTGCAACATAAGAAGTTCATGGGTCTATACATTTCCAGAAAGTGAAAGAATATCAAAACAGAAAAAAAATGCATCAAGGAAAGCCCAAGTAGACAATGCACACATGTTTAAGTTTTCCATACCTTAGAGGTTGAGGAGGAACTAGTTAGGATTGCAATTTGGGATTGGGGCAGAATTGATTCATTTTTCATTTTAATATAAATCACGTCTCCCAAACCACTGTATAAATTGAAACATGGGTTTTCATTTTTCCAAATGCAGGAATGTGCATTTTGCTGAAACACACAGTAGTCTCTGATGCACAGCTTCCATTTTAAGGTGCTCTGAGGCATATTTTTTAAAAAATAAAAATAAAAAACCTTTGCCTTTCTTTATTGAAATGGCTAGAAATAGAACAACTAGGAAAGCACTGCAGGGGCTGCACACTGTAGAAACTGAGCCATACATACCTTTGGGAGGATGGGACAGGACAATGTCTTTAAAGTTTGAGTAGAAAAACAATAGGGAGTGAAATGGAGAAAAGGGAAAAATAGTTTAACACTTCTGCCCTCTTTGCCAATTTTCCTGTCATATTTATAGCCTTCCAAAGTTGTATTTACTTTGCTTTTTAAAGCCACGGGAATTTGGGGGGCTTTTACATATATTTTCCATGTAGCATAATCTCTGTCACCTTAGTTGAGCACACTAGTATTCTGAAGGATCTTTCCATAGCACCAAACTCAATGGCAGAATTAAATGTAAATTAAAGGAGCCAGCAAACCTTTAATTCCTCCTGGATTTTCTCCTCCATCAATTTGGCTGCTTTACGATCTTCTGTCTCTATTTTCCATTTCTCTGCTACTATGCGAGCTTTCTCCTTAGCCATGGCATCTCGGAACTTCTTTGTAATTTCAGCTTCCTTTTGTTTCCTTTTAAAAAGAAAAGAAAAAAAAACTAAAGTCAGATACATCATATTCTTTTTTTTTTTTTTCAAATGCAGTTTGAATGGCCATAGTTCTTGAAGTTCCTTCTTTTAAAAGTGCCTTTCTTTGGCAAGTTATATAATCTTTGATCTAAGAAAACTGGGTTAATTCGTTTTTTAAAAAAGAGTATAAAATCAAGAGGGAAGGGGAATCAAGCCAAACACTGTTTTGAAATGAACACTATACTTTTTGCATAAAAAGTTACTTAAATGTAAGAATGTTCATCCAATCCCACAGGAATCAGTGATTTCTGGAAGTGAGTTTTTGCAAATGCTCACCATAATTCTTCAGCTTCCTTCTGAGCTTGTTGTCTGGCTCTTTCTGCAATAAGTTCCTCTGAAATCTGCTCATATGGCTTGTCCCCAGGAGCTTCACCCATAATCCAAACCCAGACCTCACCATCAGTTCCACGGAGCCATTGCACATGTTTGCCATTACCTGAAATAGCCACCAAAATAAACACACAAGACATTATGGTCAGGAAACAGAGTCACTACTCACAGTCAATTTGAGGGCTGAAATACAAATAACAGACCTGAACGCACACTGTTTCACAGGAAGGAAGCCAATTTTGGCATATTGCACCAATCTTATGCTTGTTCATGGCAGTCCACATGTCACAATGAGTAAACATCAAATCCAGCATCTGTTCTCTTGGGAGTTAAGCTACCTTAGTTCCTGAGCCACTACTTTTCATTTCAATAACTGTGGGTGGGATGGGAAAGATCTGATCAATCAAATGTTTTGGACTTCATTTTGTACAAGTCCTTACCAATGTCTGTGCTGGCTGGGGGACTTGAAATCCAAAACATCTGGAGAGCCACAAGATCCCCCCACCCACTAGTCCAGTCAACATTATCAGCTTTCTGCCTTTCTCCAACTCTTGTCTTACATAATGCTGTGAGTCTCTCCCATATCAGCTTCCTCTTATTATCAGGCTTGGCATCATACAATACTGCCCTTCAGAGCTGACCTCATAATGCTGGTTTCTAATTAGCCAAGATGACATCACAACACATAGCTGGAGGACAAATTATAACTTTGGAAGTGTAATTGTGCTGTTGAGCAAATTAAAGGTGATTACAGGTAATTATTTTAACCTATCTTTTAAGACACATCTCTACTTACTATGTGGTAAAACTCTCTTTACCCAATTGGTAGGATGATCCATGTTGCCAGGGCTAGATGATCCATATGACCTCTGCAATATTTTTATTTTTATTTTTATTTAACTGATGAAACAGGACTGTGTTGGGAAGCTAAAATTTTGCCCAAGTATCTTGGGCAGAGAGGAGGGATACACATGTAAATAATTACAGTAGTACTGTCAGCCCTCCATATCCATGGATTTTGTTTATCCACAGATTTTAAGAATCCACAGTTTGAAAATATTTTTAAAATATATAAATTTCTAAAAGGAAACCATCATTTGACATTTTATATGTGGGACACCATTGTATTTAATAGAACTTGAGCAACCAGGGATTTTATTATCCATGGGGAGTCCTGGAACCAAAGCCAGTGGATATCAAGAGCCCATTGTAAATTAGCTTTGCACTACAGAACCCCACAACTTCTAATATTCATTAAAATCATTAAAAAATGCCAGTGTATTTTCCGTTGTTAGCAATGAGTAGAATCACCTCACTCTTAGGGCCTGTACAGACCAGCCAAAAGGGCCAGCCTAGGGATGGAGTCAGGGCATGATGACCAAAGCAGCTTCATTTCAAGCATCTTCATTTATATACCGCTTCATACCATGCTATGGGGTGTGTAAGTGGTTTACAACTGTAAACTCATTGCCTCCCAACAGCTGGGTACTCATTTTAGCAACCTTGGAAGGATGCAGGCCTGAGACTAGCCTGAGCCCTGGCTAGTATTGAACTCACAACCTTGTGGTCTATGAGTGAGTGGCTGCAGTACAGGCATTTAACCACTGTGCCACCAGGGCTCCACACGCTGGCTGCCCCAACTCTTCCCCCACGTTATCCTCACACTGCCCAAGCAACTGCATAACAGGTGGCAAAAGGACATGTCTTCGGTACAGCATTTACATGTGCTGTGTCAAAGAGACAGCAAAAAGCTGCTGCTGCCACAGGTAGGACATCCTTTCTGTGGTGAAAAAAGGAGCTGCTTTTTGTGGCTTCTTTTTGTGCCATGGAAAAGCCAAATTGGGGCTGCAGCATGTGGTTGTCATGGCCCTGACCCAGCAAGGAAAGGGGCAGCGTCCTGCAGTCCCTTAGGGGGCATCTGTACAACCCCTTAGTTCTCTTATGCTGGATACTCAAAGAATTTTGAGATGGTGATACAATGTTTTATAGTCATAGATAAATAATAGAATAAGGTAAATTTAGCATCACACATCACAACACAAACTATTTCTCCATTTAATCTCCTTCCTGTGCAGAGAACTATTGGAAATGTGTGGAAGTACCTGCATTCACACTACACTGATTTCTGTATGTGAAGCCTGTTGTGTTCACATCTTGACTGCTCATGCTCCTCTATAACCTGCTTAGCAAAATTATTTCAAACTCATTAGATATTCTAAAGACAATCCTTGAGAATCAGGCTGCCATTTAGTAATAATAGCTAAAGAATATTCAGAATCCTTTGAAATGGAAAACAAACACATTTTCAGAAAATGTGCCTTTTTGTACATGGGATAATATTGATAGCATTGGATACACAGATGGTAAATAAAAGAACATGTGCAGAAGTTAAAATGGGAAAGCTTGGGCAAAGATTAGAATTATGCGGAAATGATAGTTCAAGATGGATATAAACTTCAAAATGTGCAACCAACCCTTCAAAATAGCTTTGAGAAAGTATGAAGGCAGACATAACTTTTGAGACTAAGGAGATTAGTGCACGCCTCTTTTTGCCCAATCAGGGCACAGGCTTAAACTAGTCAAACTGGTCAAAATGGATCTTATTGCACACCTCCATGCCCAACTTGGATGCATCACATACCCAATCTGGACTCCTGGCAGACTCCTGCTGTACTTTGCATAAAATAATACTTTCCCATTCTTTGCAAAGTACACCAGGAGTCCAGATAAACTATATAATTGGAACAAAAAGATGGTGGAACTCTATACTGGTGGCCAAGACTAGACCAGGCACTGACTGTGGTTCAGATCATGAAGACTCAAGAATAAAACAAAACCAGTGATTATACCAAAATATGATCTAAATAATATCTCAATAGAATTTATTGGCAACCTATGAAACAGATTTGCATTACTAAACATAATAGACCTAGAACTAGAAAAACTATGGTCTGAAGCCAGGGACATAAAAAAGAAGAATGCAGAGAGACACTTTCAACAAGCAAAAAGAAAGAGAAAAAAGCATGGATGACAGACACAACACTACAAGAAATAAGGAAAAGAAGAGAAAGGGGGAAGGGGGAAATAGGAACAGAATAAGAATCATGAATGTGACAGTACAACGGCTTGTACAGAAAGATAAAGAAAATTACTACAATGACCAATGCAGAGAAATAGAAGACAACAACAAAAAGAGAAGAGCAAGAGATCTAGTTCACAAGATCTGGGAAATCAAAGGAAAATTCAGACCAAACACTAGGAAGCTCTATGTCAATAAAAAAAATAACACAATTCAAGACAAAGAAGGAATAAAAAGACACTGGATCCAATACACAGACACTGGATCCAATATACAAAAGAAATGAGAAAATGAAGGACACATCGAACAAAGAGCCATATGAAGATGAACCCCAAATTCTAAAAAGTGAGGTGGAACTGCAATAAGAGAAATAGAGAAAAATAATCAGGAACAGATGATATCCCAATTGAACTTCGGCAATCCACACAGACACATTTCCAATAGTTCTCTGCAATCCACACAGATCTAGTGCTGACCAACATATGTCAAGAGATACGGAAAACAAAATGATGGTCAACAGATTGGAAATGATCAATATACATCCCGAATCAGAAAAAAGGAGATACAAAAGACTGCAGCAACTATAGGACCATAACACTGATCTCACATGCCAGCAAAATTATGCTCAAAATTATGCAACATAGACTCAAATCATGGAGAGAGAAATCCCAGAGGTCCAAGCAGGGTTCAGGAAAGGAAGAGGCAGTAGGGACCACAAGAGACACTAGGGATGGGTAATGGAGCACATCAAGGAATTCCAAAAGAAAATCAGCATGTGCTTCATATGTGAGGAATGAATGGATCTTGTTTTAATGGCACTAATGGACTAAATATGAATATGAGCAAAAGAAGATGGAGAATCAAATGCATGATATGAGAGGTTCCTGGCAAGCAATACAAGAATTTTAAAACTGCTGATGTTGGCATATGCTAGCAAGGATGCAGCTGCCTGTGTTATCTATGGGAGAACAGGTCATTCAGAAGGTTTGGGTAGCAAGCAAGAAGATAACAAGATGTTTGGTCTAAGACTGATAAAACTTGGAGTGTTTTCTGTCTCAATGGAAAAGGAACAGAAAGGGCTGGTTTGAAAGTGTGTGGACAGAAGCCAAAAGAGCGGAGGTTGTCCAATACTATGCAAAGACCTTAAAAGATGAGATTTTCCCAGCTAGTAGTGTGTTCCTGATCTGGTAGTAGGGTTCCCAACCCTTCAGGGATGAACTGATCCATCATCCAGTGAAAGGGCCATGTTTTGTGAGTCTGTTGTGTGAATGGTGTGTAAATGAGAGCTCTTAATACTTAAAATGGTTGTCTTATTTGTTATTTCCTATTTCTTATTGTCTTATTTCTTATTGTCTTATTGTCTTATTTGTTGTGTTTTAATAAATGTTACATGCATAGTATCTAAACCCAGATCTGGTTTCCCATGTGTCTTTGTTGAAAATCCTATAGTCTAGGTCCCACGTGTCTCTGTTGAAAATCCTATAGTCTAGGGTGGCTAAGTTTCTCTCTAGATCAAAAGAACAACAGAGAACCTTGGTTCATGACACATAGACTATAGCAAAGTCTTGTACTGAATAGATCATGAAAGGCTATGGAACACCCTTAAAGACGTGGGAGTGCCAACACATCTCATAGTCCTGATGAGGAATCGGTACTCAGGACAAGAGGCTACTGTCAGAACAGAACAGAACAGAACATGGAGAAACAGAATGGTTCCCAACTGGCAAAGGAGTTAGACAAGGGTGTATCCTTTCACCCTATCTGTTCAACTCAGAATATGCAGAACATATTAGAAGAAAAGCAGGCTTGGACAAAGAAGGAGGAGGAGTGAAAATAGGAGAAAGAAATATCAACAATCTAAGACATAAAGATGACACCATGGTACTAGCAGGAAACCTCACAGACCTGGAACACCTACTAACGAAGATCAAAGAAGAAAGTGCAAAGGCAGGCTTAATGTTGATCATAAAGAAAACAAAAACAATGGCTGTCAAGGACCTTCACAAGTTCAACCTAGACAATGAAGGTTGACAATGAAGGTTGACAACCTAGACAATGAAGAAGTAGAAATAGTGAAAGAATTCTCATACCTCGGATCAAACATTGATAGAAATGGGAACTGCAGTCTGGAAATTAGAAGAAGATTAAGAATGGGGAGGGTGGCTATGTAAGAACTAGAAAAGATTCTAAAATGCAAAGAAATACAACTGAGCACAAAAGTTAGAATCATACAAGCCATTGTATTCCCTATTACCATGTATGGCTGTGAGAGGTGGACAATTAAGAAAGATGATAGGAAGAAAATCAGTGGGTTTGAGATGTGGTGCTGGAGAAGAGTGCTGAGGATACCATGGACAGCCAAAAAGACAAGCAAATGGGTCCTAGAGCAGATCAAGCTGGAAGCCTCCCTGGAAGCCAAGATGACCAAACTGAGGCTGTCATATTTTGGACACATCATGAGAAGGGAGGACTCATTGGAAAAGACAATAATGCTGGGAAAGGTGGAGGGAAGTAGGAAGAGAGGAAGGACATGTGCTAGATGGATGGACTCTATTAAAGAAGTCATGGGTATGGGTTTTCAGGAATTAAGCAGAGCAGTGGAGGACAGAGGGTCTTGGAGATGTCTCATCCATAGGATCACCATGAGTCGAAATCAACTTGAGGGCAGTTAACAACAAATTCCATTTTAACTGCTCTGGCAGCTTTTGGTTGCATTCTGGGATTTGCAGTTTAGGAAGAGGCATTGAAAATATTCAGCCAGAGAACTCTTAGTCCTCACTGAAGTATGAACCTCAAAATGCAACAGGAAGCAGTCAGAGCAGTTAATGTGGAATAGCAATGCTTTAAGAGTCTAGTGTGATAATCACCTATGTCTAAGAGCCTGTACAGACCAGCAACAAGGGCCAGCCTAGTGGTGGAGTCAGCGTGTGGCGACCGCATGCTGGCTGCCCCAACTCCGCCCCATGTCATCCTCATGCCGCCCACCCAAACAGATGGCGGGTGGTGTCAGGGCACTCCCTTGGTGCAGCGTTTAGACACACTTTGTGAAAGGGGCGCAGAAAAGCTGCCACCACAGCAACAAGAGTGGCTTTTGTCACTCCAAAAAGGAGCAGCATTTGCCAGCTCTTTTGGGAGCAGCAAAGTGCCAGATTGGGGCCATGGTGTGTGGTTGCTGTGGCCCCGATCCGGTGCTCCCAGGGGCAGCATGGAGCCGCCCCTTAGGAGCTGTCTGTAGAGCTGCTAAGTCTCCCAGAGGCCAGAGTTTAAATCCTCACTCATCCCCACCCATGGAAATCCCCTGGGAGGGTTACTGGGCAAGTCACACTCTCTCAACCTCAAAGGAAAGCAAGAGCAGACTCTCCTTGAACAAATTTGCCAAGAAAAATCCCATGACAGGTTTGCTATCAGTTAGGGTCACCGTCAGTTAGAAATGACTTGAAGGAACACAACAACAAAACATACTGGTAAAGAACTGTCAACAAGGCATCCAAGTTACAGGAGTAGAATTATTAATAGTCAGAAAATAAATTGTAAGTATACAGAGGAAAATCAAAGAATGGACTTGGGAGAAATTAAACAGAAATCCCCTTGTGGAGTTGACAGCAGTGTCTTCCCTAAAGAAACAGAGCAATACCCATGTCAAAACATTAATGGAACTTCTTAAATAAAGCATGTAGGGTTGTTCACATATCTACCAAATGTGTGGGAATGTATGTTGTGAAAGCAGTGAAAATGAAGTAAGTTGTTCCATAAGCATTAATAAAATCCCAAAAAGTCTGCCATAAAGCAGCCCCTATGTTTGAGGGAGGGAAAAATCTGCAGAGAAAGATGCCATGGGAAAATACTGCATAAACATTTGAAACTGAAGTAGTAACAGACTAGAAGGTTCATATAGTAAAGTGATAGAAAGCAGAAGCAAGAGCTGTGTGTAATATTTAAAAGATGAGAGAAAGCTAAAAGTCAGCAGAATATAAGCAAAGTTCTTCATCGCATATCCCCCAAAAGGCAGGAACAATAAAGCAAAGACAGTGATAACAATGCACTTTTTGTGGAAGCCAATTTAAAAAGTCCACATGGACATGGGGTATATTGTTTACATATACAGAAAACAAGTTGATCATAACAACAAAGCTATATCCTGAAGAACAGTTTCACCCCCTTACAGGCAGTTATTTATGGACAGATATATTATTAGAAGTAGCTAATTCAAGAGTGAAACAGCAATTTCAAACCCAAAGCAAAATTGTTATGT
The DNA here is from genome assembly GCA_026167975.1 of Phrynosoma blainvillii. Classification (NCBI taxonomy): domain Eukaryota; kingdom Metazoa; phylum Chordata; class Lepidosauria; order Squamata; family Phrynosomatidae; genus Phrynosoma; species Phrynosoma blainvillii. The sequence goes on from JANUYF010000003.1 coordinate 141,794,225, forward strand.
TGTTCAGATGTATAGGCACACATGAGAAATATAATATGTAAATTCTACTGTAAATAAAGCAAAGTGGGTCTTGAGCATATTCCATATGGTTTTTCCTAAAGAAGACGGAAGGTGTTGGAAGATACTTTTTAATAACATAGTCTCTTGGAGGTCCCTCATTCGTAGAAATCACCATAAGTTGATGTCCAGTTGATGGGAATTAACAACAGGCTAAACCAAACTACGTTTCAGGATGATTTAGAAATCCAGATGTTGACTTCCGGCAGCGAATGGAAGCACGAGGATCACATCTTGGAGATGTCATCAAGGGGGAACAGATCGAATGAGGATATAATTAATTCGATATATAGTGTCCTCTTGAGAGAGGGGAAGCAGAGGGGCTCACAAGAGGCACCATATCCTGGGTGCCTGCAAAAAAAGAAAGGAGATGGAAAAGGGAAAATATTAAAGTGGGAAGCAAAGGAGGTAAGGGTTTGAGAGCAAGCCATGTCCGCAGTCAAACAGCTGTTTAAGAAAGTGAAAGTGCCACTGCCGCTAAATTTTAATTTGTGAATTAAAGCATCAATTAATCTAATTCCATCAGACTATCAGTGATAAAAATTTTGTTGTTTAAAACCTATTCTGAAAAAAACCAACTGATAACAAAAAGCAAGCTTGCTGAAGTTGAGTGAGACCAGAGCGGAGGAAAGAGAAAGGGGAAGAGAAAGTTAAAATTGTGACGGTGCACTGAAACTGTTAATACAGGGAAAAGTTTATAAGACAAGAAGGAAAACAGACTGAAAGTAAATAATGGAGAGTGAGAAAGAGATCAGACTGTGACTAAGCTTTCTAAACTGAACTGGACTACATTGGATATAAGGATTGAAAATAAAGGAGAACAAACTTGGCATCCTCCCCCTTCATCTTGAAGCATTAAGGAGAAATAACGATTTTGTGACTGGAGTAGTTGTTTTGGAGATTGAATCAAATTAGGGACATTAAATAAAGAGACTGGACTTAAAAAATTGGACTGGATATAATTGAGACAAATTATAAATAAATTAAATAAACTGTATAGACTATTTAAATTTGAACTGGATGGTTGGATATAACTGATATAAATTGCAAAAATTATATGAACTATACAAATTGTAGAAAATGCAGGAAATAATGAATAAAAGAAGAAGAAAGGACATAAAAGGAGAGACTTATAGACTTATAGATATATACATAATACAGAGTACAACAACAACATTAGTGACACACTAATAACTGAGGTGACAAGCAAATGAACTAAAAAAAGAAGAAAGAGAGTTGGAAAGACACTGAGCTATACCACTCTTCCCACTGAATTATTAAAATTAATAGAAGATAATAGAAGAGAACCAATGAACGGATTGGATGAGTATCTAAAATCTTGTGTGTGTTTTTAGAGGCTTATAATGATTTAAAGGACTAAATGATTTTTTTTAAAAAAAATAACCATATAGTATTACATTTTCTCTACTGATTTTCTAAAAGTGTACTGTTATAAGCTTGTATAATTTTCCATAATTATTTATATTTATATATTTTCACACACATATTTCTAACTTTATATTTTGGGCTACAACTGCACATCTACTTAAATTTATAGTAAATTATAGATTATTGTGAATAATAATTAGTAGATTAATTAATTAATAGCTCAAGAACTTTTTCTTCCTTTTATCTTTAGGTAAGCAAATAATTAACTTCAAGGTCGATGCTGTAATCTTATGTCGCTTATGCCATGTGTACATGTGCATATACTGTTTTGACTACTGAATGTTTTGACTACTGTCTTTTTCTTTGTACTGTCCATGTGCCGTATTAAGATATTTATTATTTATAATAATTAGCAGCAATTGTGTGAAAGTATTTTGATGAATGAATTGAATTGAATATGGAAATCTTGGTGATATATTGTTGTACATTTGATAGATATATATAGTTTTCAAATTCTTGAAGTGTGATGGGGAAGAGGGAGGGGTGAAGAATATTGCTTGTATTAAGATATAAATTCTATATTTGTTCTATATCTTGTAAGTAGAAGTTAATAATTTACAAATTAATTTGGAATTTAAAATTGATTAAAGGGGGAATAATACTGTCTGTTTTTATATTCCAGTCATCTTTTCCTTCTTGAAATGAAACCTGAGTATAAAGAAAATTTGAACTCCACAGGTAAAAACATAACTGCACAAGTTTATTTAGTTTGGGCTAACCTGAATCTGAGTACATAACAAATCAGAAAAGGAGGGTAACAAGTAAGAGGCAGGGTAGAGAACAAAAAGACAGGTGACCTTGAAAAAACCAATCAACAAAAATTATAGACTAAACAAAAATTAAAGACCAGAGACAAAGAAAGCATCAAAGGGAATATTAGAGAGACATGTACTGGTTAACAATGAAATTACATTGGTAGATATAATAATAACATTATAAAGCAGAGGAAAGTAATAAAAAGAAAAAAGAAGAAAAGAAAGGGAAAGGAAAGTGTAAGGAAGAGAGAGTAATAAAACAGGAGAGTGAAGAGAGAAATAGGAGGAGTGAAATAACAACAACAAATAGAGGAAAGGTATAAAAGAATTATAAAGAGAGGAGAACAAAAAGTAAGAGATTAAAGAGACAGTGGAAAAGAGTGAAAAATACAATATGGCAGCTGCAAGGAGAGTGGCACAAACTGGTAATCAAAGAAGGCCCTATTTGGAAACATCTGGGAAAGATAACCAAATTGGGCAAATATTACAAGAAATTAAACGATCCTGTGAGGAAATTAACCAATCTAGAATAGAAATGAAACAAGAGATGAGAGAGCTGAGAGAAAAGATGAAACATAAACTAGACACAATTGAGAAAGCTGGAGATTTTTGGAAAAGATACAGGAAGGAGATCAAACAAAGATCTAAAAACAAGAATCTTATTTAATCAGACAAGATCTGGACAAGATTAACATAGATATTAGAAAAATCATAGGAAAAGTGGAGAAGTTATAATTATTGAGAGTTGAATTGAAACAGAGGAAATCTTGTTTATAATTGAGAGGATTATAAGAACAAACTTGTAAAAATATCTTACCCCCTTCCTAGCAAAATACCTGTACAACAATTTAGCTGGGAAATAGACAGAATGTACAGGTTGAATTCAAAAGTGGCTAAGCTAAAAAGTCTTCCAAAAGACATGGTAATCTATCTAGTATGGAAGCAGAGGAGAGATGTAATTCTCCAGAACAATTACAAAACTAGACTGGTAATTCAAGGTAATGAGATTAAATTTTTTAGGGACATAACAACAAAAATCCTCAGAAAAAGAAGAGATTACAAATTATTGACAAGATATAGACTCTATAGAAGGACTATCCCTGACATGGAAACAAAAAAAGACATAAACTAGACTCAATTGAAAAAGCTTGAGATTTCTGGAAAAGATATAGGAAGGAGATCGGACAAAGTGAAACGAGTAGTCCAGAAAACTACAAAGGTGAAAGTGAAGGTGTAGAAGAAGAAGGTACTTCATTGAGAAGTGGAAGAACTCATTACAGAAAGAGAGATTTGGAAGAGGAATAAAAGAGACAAAGGAAAAGGGGGGAAAGAGGAGGAAAAAGGAAAAGAAGAACTTGATGAGGAAGAAGAGGAATTGACAAAAGGAGACAAATTGGAAGAGTAGATAACAGGATAAGAGGATACAAAGGAAGAAGAACAAAGAGAAGTAACAGAAGAAGACTATTAGACTTAATCATTGAACATACTTAAACATCATTTCCCCTTCTTGATTGGATCTGTGAAAAGCAATAATGAAAATATTAACCTGGAATGTGAAGAGACTAAACTCTCCTATTAAAAGGGGAAGGTCTTTCACTATCTCTGGAAGAAAAAAACATTGACTTAATTTGCTTGCAAAAGTCCCATATCAAACAAAAAGACAAAAGACCTCTTAGAAACATGAAACAAGGGAAAGAATATATCTCATCATCTAGTTCTAGGGGAAAAGGCATAGTACTATATGTAAATAATCAGATAACTTCAAAAGAAATATTTAAAGACACAGGGGGTTATTATGTAGGAATAGAAATTAATTGGCAAGAGAGTAATGTATTAGTAGTAGAAAATTATTGTCAACAAGAAAACAAGAGAGCTTTCTATAAAAAAAAATACATGAAAAATTGATAGATTCATATTATGAAAAAATCCTGATAATGGGGGAACTATAGTGGGGTGATTGAACCCAGACTAGATAGAAAAAATGGGGGGGGGGGATCAAACAGAACCAAGGTAAATTATCGGATACTTTCTTCAAGATGACAGAGGATTTAGGATTAATTGATGGATGGAGATACCTTTATGATCAGGCAAAAGAATACACATTCTATTCAGAAAGACACAAATCATTATCCAGATTGGATATATTTCTATTGACTAAGACTTTAACAAATAACATTAAAAGTATAGAAATGCTACCGTGTACCCTATCCAATCCTAATCCTGAAATATTGATAACAAAAAAGCATAAGAGAACATTTACATGGAGACTAAATGAAGAATTATTGCAAGACAAAGATATTATCAAAAAAGTAAAAGAAACTATTAGAAATTACTTTAAAGAAAACACAACTAAGAATATAAAGATGGCAACCATCTTTATTACAAAACAAAGATATTATCAAAAAATTTACAAGGCAAAGATATCAAAAAGTCAAAAGAAACTATTAGAAATTACTTTAAAAAAACATAACTAAAAATATGAAGATGGCAATTTGGGATGCAGGAAAAATATTATTAAGAGGGTTTTTTTATTCAACAAAATACAATTATACAAAAGAAGAAAAGAGAAAAACTTTCTAATCTTAACAATTTATTAGCTCAAAAAGAAAGATATATAGGAAAACCCAAACAAAGAAGTGAACAGAGAAATTAAAATTTTGCAAAAACAAATTTCTATTGAAATGACAGGAAAATTTAAAAGAAAATTGAAAATGGGCAAACAAAATAAATTTGAACATCCAAACAAACTGGGAAAACAGTTAGCTTTTAAATTAAGAAAGGAAAGGGAGAAAAAAAGCTATAATTAAAACTAAAGATGGATAAGTAATACATACAAAACATGAGAATATAAAAGAAACTTTTTATAAATTCTACTCACAAGTATATAAAGAACAAAAGATAAATTTGGAAAATATAAGATATTACTTGGAAGAGGGAAAATGTCCAGTGCCTAAAGAGAAGCAGCACCAGAAATTAAATGATAAAATTACAATTGGAGAAATACTAGACACCATTAAAATGGTAAAGATGAGAAATCTGCCAGACCTAATGGGTTCATTTCATTATACTATAAAACTTTCCAAGAAGACCTGATTATCCCTCTACAGCAGACAATGAATGATATATTAAAAGAGGGAATAGCAGAATCTTAGAGAGAAGTGGACATAGTAGTAATCCCTAAAGAAGGAAAAGATAATACAGATCCAAAAAATTATAGACCCATTTCATTATTGAATCTAGATTATGAAATATTTACTTCAATCATGGCGAATAGACTAAAATTTTGTGTGAAAGATTGAATTGATGAGGACCAAAGGGGTTTCCTACCAAAAAAAAAAAAACAGATGAGGAAGAAAATGAGGTATATTTTAGATATACTGGAATATTATGAACATCATAATGATAAACAAATGGGATTTATCTTTGTGAATCTTGAAAAGGCCTTTAATTCAGTAAATTGACAGACTCTATATGAAATACTTGATAGAATGAATATAGAACAAAATTATACCAATTGGATAAAAGAAATTTATAAAACACAAACAGCAAGAGTAGTAATAAATGGAAACACAACAGAAAAAATCCAAATAAGTAGAGGAACAAAACAAGGATGTCCACTATCTCCCTATTATTTTTATTGGCAATTGAAAGACAAATATTAAAAATAAAAGAAAATGAGAAAATACAAGGAATGAGGAAGAAAAAAAATCAATATAAGATTAAGGCCTTCACAGATGACTTGGTAATTATCTTAGAAAATTCGTGTGAGAGTGCAGAAGAAATAACAAATACACTAGAGAAATTTGGGGATATAACAGGATGTAAAATCAATAAAGAGAAATCCACAATCCTCTAAAAAAAATATGGCAAAGGTTAACGAACAAGAATTAAGTAAAAAAAAAACAACAACAACAACCTGGGAATTAAATTACAGAGCAATGTGAAATATTTGGGAATAAATGTTACAAAGAAGACAATAAATCTCTATGAGGAAAAAAAATATAAGAAAATTTGGGGTGAGATAAAAAAAAGTGTGATTAATTGGAACAAACTAAATATATCTTTATTAGGCAGAATATCTACCATAAAAATGATAAGCTTGCCCAAGATGTTATTCCTGTTCCAAATGATACCAATTATTACAACAGATAAACCATTTAGGGAATGGAACAGAGACATGTCCAAGTTCATATGTAATGAGGAAACACTGAGGGTAAGAAAGAAAAGATTACAAGATTCAAGAGAAAAGGGAGGGTTAGAAGTTCCGAATTTGAAACTATACTTCAAAGCATGCACTCTCACATGGATAAGAGAATGGGTAACCCTGAAAGATAGTAAATTGCTAGAACTAGAGGGAGATAATTTAAAATGTTATTGCCATGGTTACCTACATTATGGAAAGAAAAAGGCTAGTACAAATTTTAATGTCCATTGTTTAAGAAGAACATTATTATGCATTTGGAAAAAAATATAAGGAGAAAATTTATAGATGAACTCCCCAATGGATTTCACCCCAGGAAGCATTTCACAGAAGAGAAATAATAACAGATAATAAATGGCTCATATGTAGAATACTACTTTAAAAAGCAGGAAAACTTCCATTTGAAATCCCAAGAGGATTTAAGAAAAGAAGGATATGAGATACATTGGTTTACATATATCCAAATTAGAGAACACTACAAAATGGATAATAAATTATATGGGTTTGAAGACGAAGAAACAAATTTTGATAAAAATGTATGCAAAGATCAAGACAAGATGATTGGAATTTTTTATAAAATTTGTTGAATTTAGATTTAGAGGAAGAAACAGTTAAAGAGAAAATGATTCAGTGGATGTAGAATGTGGGTCACACAATAGAGTTTTAAAAAATCTAGATAAAAAATTCAAAATATGCAATAACACAAAATCTGAGGGAAAACTTTTATAAAATGTACTTTCATTGGTATATTATACCTGTAAAAATCTCAAAAATATATAAAAAAACCAATTTATGTTGGAAATGTAAAGAAGAACCCAGAACTTTTTACCGTTGCTGGTGGTCATGTAAGAAAGCAAATAATAATAATAATAATAATAATAATAATAATAATAATATGGGAAAATGTAAATGATATAATAAGCAGAATTTTGAACATCAAATTACATATGAATCCAGAATTTTATTTATTAAGTATGTTTGAAGGAGAAATAGAGAGAAAATATGGAAAATGTCACTATTACATGACCACAATTATATGCAGTATATAATAATATAAATTATTATATGCACAGAAGTGGAAGTCCAGTAATATTCCTGGTATAAAAGAATGGTTAGTGAAACTATATGATACATTGGAAATGTACAAATTAACCCAAATGTTAAAATACAATTTATCAGGGAAAATCAAGGAGGAATGGGATCTGGTGAGAAATATGGGGAAACATCACAACTATAACCTTCTCTTCTTAAACAAGCAAAATGTATGCATACATGTGTGTGTGTGTGTAGGCAAACATGTAGATATATACAAGTTGAAATTTCTTTTTTTGGTTGCCTCAAAAAGGGGGAAATTATATTTATGAAAGGTATGGCAAAACAAAATAAAAAAGTACAATAATTAAATGTAAAATAAATCATTGAAATAATAAGGTAAGGAATAGTAAACAGCAGCTGGAGCAGAATTTAATTGAAAAAAAATAAAAAGAGGTAAAGACAAAATAGGTTTCAACAGAAAAAAACAATAATGGAAAGTCAAAAAAAGAGTAATGAAATAAACTGATAACTGATGGGAAGGAAGATAGAATGAGAGTTGTAGAAAGTGTAGAGGGTTAGAGTAAGGGGCTCTACAGACAGTCCCTAAGGAGCAGCTCCATGCCACCCCTGAGAGTACTGGATCAGGAGTACCTTTTTGGAGCAGCAAAAAGCCACCCTTGCCACTGCAGCGGTGCTTTTCTGTGGTCCTTTGGCACAGCATGTCTAAACGCTGCTCCAAGGGAGTGCCCTGATGCCGCCCGCCATCTGTTTGGGTGGGTGGCATGAGGATGATGTGGGGGCAGAGTTGGGGCAGCGAGTGTGTGGTCTCCATGCCCCGACCACCCCCAGGCCAGCCCTTGCGACCAGTCTGCTCAGTCTCTAAGTGAATTAGAAGGTAGAGAGAATGTGGTGAGGGTATGAGAAGGTAGAAAGAAGAGGTAAGAGGAGAAGAATGAAAAGAAAGGAAGTATAAGGGAGAGTGGAGAGGAAGGACTGATGTATAGAGGGGAATTTGGAAATGAAATTAGTAGAAGGTACTAGAAGGGAAGTAGGGAAGTAAGAGAAAAAGAAAAATAGGAAGTAAGAAAAGTAGGCTGAATGGAACAATGAATGATGCTTATTAGTTTTGATGATTATAATACTACAATGTGATTTAATGAATGCCAAAAAATTGGAATTAATGTAATTTTAATGTTATATGGAATTGAATCAAAGTAAAATTATTGTTATTGTATTGTTTAATATTCATTGTAGAACTTTCCAATATTAATGAATGTATTGTATGTCATGATGTTTTATTCAATATTTTTTTAATTTTTTTAAAAAAATCCAGATGTTGCAAATACTCTCATAATGAGGTGGTTGTGGGCTAGAAGGAACAGTTTAGGTATCATTTTCAAAGAAGTCCTGAATTTACAAAATTCAAAATCTATTCTATTGAGGGCTGTGATCCCTACTTGCCATAAAGAAAGCCCCACTTACCACAGTGGGACCTAGGGCTTCATCCGCACTGCAGAAATAATCCAGGTTGACACCACTTTAATTGCCATGGCTCAATGCTAGGGAATTCTGGAAAATGTAGTTTGTTGTGGTTCACGAAACTACAGTTTCTGGAATTCCATAGCATTCAGCCATGGCAGTTAAAGTGGTGTCAAACTGGATTATTCCTGCAGTGCAGATGCTGCTGTAGTTGTGAGTAGAAATTTATTTAAAGGGAAACACTACGAGCATTCCTAAAACTTGCTCTGCTAAAAGCCCCCCCCCTTCCCCAGTACAAAAGCATCTAGAGGCCATGACCTTGAGGTAAGTACATGGTTCATTCTCTCTCTGCATCATTAATGGGTATGATGGCAGTTTTCAGGAAGCAGAAGGCCATGGCTAATACAACACTGAAAATATATACTTATCATCTCTCGTAAACATACATAACACTGGCATTGGAATCATAATATTTGTTAGTGCTTTTCCAGTGCCTTCTATGGCAAATTAATAGAAACTGTTTCAGGCTAAAGTTCACAGCAATGAAACCAGGAAACAAGGCCTCAGAGAGCAATTCAAAATGTAGGACTTTAGCTGAGAAGAATAATTTGTTTCCAATAAAATGCACTGCCTATTTAATATATGCCATGAACTGGAGTGCTTATTCCCAACCTCTTGCTCTCAAAAGGCCAATGCTGTTTTTAAAGAGTATTATGCAAAAAAAAAAGGGGGGGGGAGGGGGAGAGCATCTTGTACAATACAATAGGCTGTAATATGTTTGTTATGAAAACTGTCAACAAATCAATCTATAGACTAAATAGAAAACATTTCATGACAGCAATGTTATCTGGTGGCCCATGCATAGGGCAAGCAAGGGCTTTTTCTGCATGAGCTTAAAGCACCCCCACACACACACACACACCTTTCTGGTGTCGTCCTGTTCAGATGATGGACTTTCCAAACCCCAGTTCTGGTGCAAGCAGTTTGGATGATGTCCAACACATTCCACACCAAAACTGGGAGTCAACAGCCTTATATCACATTTTAAAAACTTACCTGTGGTCCAAAACCCACCGCAAAAATAATTCCGTTTAAGACTGCTTTAACTGCCCTGGCTTGGTGCTAAGGAAGCCCAGGAATTGTAGTTTATTGTGACACCAGCTGTTTGACAGAGAAGGCTAAATGTCTCACAAAACTACAGTTCCCAGAATTCCCTAGTTCTGAGCCGGGGGGGGTTAAAATGGTCTCAAACTGGATTATTTCTGCAGTGGGTTTTGGACCTGTTACTCCAGACCTTCCTCCATTTACATGTTGCAGCTACTATCTGCATGGGTGACTTGCTGAGCTGCCTGGCAGGTTGGCAGTTCTGAGGTCAGAATGAGGGGCCTAGCTTTGTGCTAGTCACTGGGCACCTCATTTTGACCTCAGAAGCAGGCAACCTGCATCAGCAGTGGACATGCCAGGTGGCTGTGTGGGCTACCCATGCAGACAACTGCCATAGTACAGGAATAGAGATCCAGGTAATGGGGAGAGGTTAGAGCAGTGCCAAGGCCAAGATGCTCCAGCCTGCCTCCAGATTATCCTAGCCCATGTGGACAGGACCAAGTAGAAAATCACTTCAGCCCAACAAAGAGCTTGTGTCACCTAACTCATTTTTAGCCCTTGTATTGAGAGGAACATTGATCAGAACAGAGACTGCAGTCAAGAAATCAGAAGAAGATTAGGAATGGGAAGGGAAGCTATAAAAGAACTAGACAAAATCCTAAAGTGTAAAGATAGACAGCTGAACACTAAAGTTACAATTGTCCAAGTCATTGTATTCCCCATTACCATGTACAAATGTGAGAGCTGGACAGAGAAGAAAACAGATAGGAAGAAAATTAATTCATTTGAGATGTGGTGCTGGAGAAGAGTGCTAAGGATACCATGGCACCCAACAAGACAAACAATTGAGTCCTAGCCAGAACTCTCCCTGGAAGCCAAGATGACTAAATTGAGGCTGTTGTACTTCTGCCATATCCTGAGAATGCTTGACTTGTTAGAAAAAGACAATGATGCTGGGGAAGGTTGAGGGCAGTAGAAAGAGAGGAAGACTGCATGTCAGATGGATAGACTCACGGAGACTATGGGCCTGAACCTACAGAACCTGATCAGTGAGGTTTGTTAAGAAGACTGGGGGGTTGGAGACATCTCATTCACAGGGTGGCCATGAGCCAAGGTCAATTCAAAGGCAGCTAACAGCAACAATAAATTGAAGGGAATGTGCAGGCATACCTCAGATAACACAGCCTCTGACAAAGAAGGACCTTTTTACAAAAGCTTTCTACCCCTGCCACATTCCCCTTTCCCCCTCCTCATCTGTTTAATTTGAAAATGTAGTTAGGGGAGATTGGGGTTATTTGTGGGTTTTTTGGTTTCGTTTGGTTTGGTTTGGTTTGGTTTGGTTTGGTAGAGTCTGCATGTGAGGATGAAGGAAAAGGGCTTGAGAAGAATAGATTTTCAATGTCAGGTTGCTGTAAATACAATAATGCAGCAAGTAAACAATACAATAAAGCTTGAGCTGAGGAAGAATGGGTTCTACTCTAACCAATCGTACTATAGCCATGTATGCCTGCCTACAACAAGCAAGGTAAACAACAGCTGCCCCCAGAATGCCTTACTGAGCATTTGTGGACAGCAAAATGGACAGAAAAAGGCAGAGCAGAATAGCTATGCTCAGAAAGTTGTTTATTTTTTTAAAGCATGTATCTATAAGTTTGGCCACCAAAATGTAAACTATTAAAAATTAAGGCAGATGAAAGGGGAGAAAGCATCCCTGGATGATAATTAAGTGACTGCTAGGAAGTACAAAATTATTAACTCCAGATGAATTAGCCAAGATGTATAAAAATGCATCAGATGTATTTTGGAACATTTTTTCATTTATGCTGGAAATGTAGGAAAGCAAGTAAATTTTACTATAGGATTAATAAACAAATGGCAAAAAAATTAGGTAAGGAATTGAGTATGAGACCTGAACTGTACTTACTAAATATGATAAATCTAGATGACAAAAATGAATTGGAACACAGAATTTTGATAAGTTATTTAATAACTGTGGCAAAATTGCTCTTTGCAAGAAAATGGAGAACTAATAAAATCCCAACAAGTATGGAATGGTTGGAGAGAGTGATAGAATTATCTCAATCTGATAAATTAACTAATTTGTTAAGGGGAAAACCTATCGAAGTATATTTGAAAATACGGAGATTTTCATAGATTTTGTAAAACAGACAAAAGGAGAAACAAATGTGTTGAAGTTCAAGAGCTAGAAAAAGAAGTTCTATGTTAGATTTAATTTTTATCCTTTGCTTTGTCTGTTTTTACTATGATAGAATAGTTAATAAATGGAACATATTTAGATTTAGATTTTATACTAATGCAGTCTATATTTATAATGTATCTAGACTTTATAAGGATATTCCTAGCTAAGAAAGGGTAATAGGTAATTTCATAAGAATACAACTAGAGTGTGTGTGGGAAGTTTCATTTTTCTTTCCCCCCCACTCTTTTCCCCCCATTAAGGGGGGGGTAGTGAATGGGACTAGGGGAGGGAGGGAGAATAAAGAGGGGCTTTTCTTGGGGTTTTTTCCCCCTTTTCTTTCTTTTCCTCTTTTCTTTCTCTTAGGACATTATCACACGTGGGCCAGAAAGCGAAAATAAAAGTGGAAATGAGGCATTACGAAAATAAGCCGAAAATAAACTTGTTTCCACAAACGTCATTACCTTAATTGCGAATTTACAGCAAGTGCAAAGAACGTCCACACACAAGCGAAAATAACCCGTAAATGTAGTAGAAATGAGCCTCTTGCACATGCGCAGATAGAGGAATGCTCGCGGGAACCATGGGTAATGACGGGGAAATACTCCCCAATACGTATTTGGCGATCACATTTGCGGTAAATGCGGAATCACCCTCATCGCGCAATTGCATTTCCTGAAGAAACCGAAATTCAAAAGATCTCGGATCATTCCACTTTCTGTCAGGGTTCTGTCGGGGTTCTGTGCGACGTCGTGTGAAAACACTGGCCAATAATCCGGTATCGTTCAGGATTTCGTGTGGATTTTGTTTGGATTGGGCCCCGTGTGATAACGTCCTTAGTTTTTCCTTGTCAGGGATGATGGGAGTTGTAGCTCTTCACCTCTGGCTCTAACTCACCACCTTGTTATGCAGCAGAGCTGACCAGCTTTGATCAGTGGTTGATGCTTCTTTCCCAAGCAGCAGAGTTTCAGAGAATAGGCTGAAGACCCTGACAAACTCTCCAAGCCTTCTCTCTCTTCTTCCTGAGATGTCTCCAAACTTCTCCAGGATTCTTCCGGCTCTTGTATCTTCCCTCAAGACACCAGACAACTCAGTAGTCTTATATAAAAGATCTACTTTATTCTACTATATACATAAATACTATATGCCCTACAAATCACAATCTCTACACTTCACAATATCTCCAAACTACTCCAAAACACTCCACACTACTCCACAATGTACATTAGCAAACATTGCAATTTATAGCTATTGTTAGACACCACCCACCAGTTTCCACCCAGTGGGTGTGTACATACATCTTGATTGGTCCACATAGATCATCCCATACCTAAGACCAACCCAAGTGTTTCATCACTTTACCTTGACCACTTAATGAGTCTCAGGTGTTTGCAATCTATCACAGGTGTTCTCAATATACCTTCTATAACTTTGTCCTTGGCTCTCAAGGCTTCTTAATTATATTATCTTTTTCACCTGTGTATCTTCCTGATTGCTCCTGCTTAGTCACTTTGACATTCACATACATATTTTTATTTCTATTACTGTATATCCCATGTTGCTTTTTCCTTAACATTTCCTAGCCTTTTTCTCTTTTCTTAGGTTTGGATATGTATAATTTTTATACATGTATTATTTTTATACAATGGGCCCTCCATATCTGCGGACTTGCCATCTGCATATTTAAGCATCCATGGGGGCAGCAGAGGAGGAGGAGGAGAAAGGAAGAAGAGGAAGAAGAAGAAGGAAAAATGGCCACCATGGCAGCTGGGGGAGGAGGAGGAGGAGGAGGAGGAGGAGGAGGAGGAAGGAAGGAAGGAAAGAAAGAAAGAAAGAAAGAAAGAAAGAAAGAAAGAAAGAAAGATGGCCACCACAGCAGCTGTGGCAGGGAGGAGGAGGAAGAGGAGGAAGGAAGGAAGGAAGGAAGGAAGGAAGGAAGGAAGGAAGGAAGGAAGGAAGGAAGGAAGAATGACCACAGTGGCAGCTGAGGGGAAGGAGGAGGAGGAGGAAAGGAAGTAGAGGAGGCAGGCAGGCAGGAAGAAAGGAAGGAAGGAAGGAAGGAAGGAAGGAAGGAAGGAAAAAATGGGGGGAAGGAGAACAAGGAGGGGGAGAAAGGCAGCCGCAACTACACGGTAGCCACAGTGGTGGGAAGGGGAAGAGAAGGAGGAGGAGGCAACCCCTGCCATGGTGAGAGGGGCTTCAGGACTGAACTGCTCTTCTATTTTGTGGTGCAGGGACCTGTTCCTTTTCTTTCTATGACTTCTGTCTCTGGTGCAAAAGCTTCTGTTGAAGTAATGGGCAAAAAGACATCTATTTTGTTAACTGAGGTATTCCTATATTTTTCAGCTATTCTACATTTTACTACCACTATATATAAAGACATATTCCCATGGGCTCACTTCTTTATTTCTGGGATAGAACTTCAGTACAAAGAGAATTTTGGAGTAGAATAGAGTGAAAAGGCTTGTTTCCAAGTCACCAGCATTTGCCTATCCCTCATAATTGCCAGAGCTTTCAAAGTTATGTTAAAATGGATGGATATCATCAGTAGGAAGAAGCTCTATTGACTATGTATTATCTAGTCCAGACTTGATAAATTTGGTTGCAGCGTTTGAGGTCTGCCAAAGAATAGAAAGTGATCATATGCCACTTTCTGTATCTATGGTAATGCCCAAATTAGCTATCGCACCTTCCATAAACTCCGAAACGATTGCTAGATATGAAAGATTAAAACGAATCTATTGGAACTCTCGAACAAAGGAGGCGATTAGTGAAATTTATAAGGATGATTGGTTCATATTGGAAATTAATGATCTAACAAATAGTATTACGATAGAAGGGGCCGTGGTAAATTACAAGAATATAATATCTATTTTGAGTAACAAAACATCTACCTATATAAATCCACCTAGAGGGAAGAACACCTGGTTTGATAAGAATTGCCTTATAAAGAAAAAGAATCTTAGACAATCATTCCAACTGGCTCTGGACAATCCGGAGGAAAATCTCAGATCCTACTTAAAGGCCCGAGCAGAATATTCAAAGTACACCGAAGATAAAAAGAAAGCATTTTACCAACAAAACTGGGCCGATCTAGATAGGGATCTAAAATCAAATGACATTAAAACATTTTGGTTAGCAGTTAGGAGGCATTTAAATAATAACACAAATTTATCTAGTTCCTGCATTCCGCCCCAAACTTGGATAACATACTTTACAAATAAGATGCAACCTCATATATCTGGTAACATCATTGAAATTATGAACACCTCTACTATTTGGAGTCCTGTTTCGCCAGATGAAGTGTATCAATTAATTCTTAAACTAAAACCTGCTAAATCTCCGGGCTATGACACCATACCGGTTGAAGTATTGAAACACTGTCCAGAATTATGGACCAAAGCTTTGGCCAATTTATTCACTCTGGTAAATAATACGGGCGAGATTCCATTAAGTTGGAAAAACTCAATTATAATTCCAATCTTTAAAAAAGGTGATAAGCATAATCCAGCTAACTATCGCCCAATAAGTTTGCTTTCCATTGTGGGTAAACTTTATGACAGTTATTTGGCAACGAAATTGCAATGCTGGATGACCACTCAAGCCCTCCTGGGGCCTGAACAAGCGGGCTTTAGAGGCCATATGTCCACTATAGATCATATCACAGTCATTTCATTTCTTATCAATAAATATATTTCCCGACCCAAAGGGAAATTATATGCTGCTTTTATAGATCTAAAAGCGGCTTTTGATCTTATTCACCGACCTACACTCTGGAGAAAATTGGACAGGTTAAATATAGACCCAAGACTCCTATTTTTGTTGAACCAAATTCATACCAACAACGTCTGCAGGGTGAAGTTTACAGAAAGAGGACATCTAACTGACCCAATCAATGTAGGAAGAGGTGTAAGACAAGGCTGTGTTCTAGCCCCACATTTATTTAACTTATTTGTGGCAGATCTTCCAACTTACATGTCAACGGTTGATACACATCCCCCTAAGTTGGGAGCTCGCCCTCTACTTGTGTTGCAATATGCCGATGACACTGTATTACTTTCGTTGACTCAAGTGGGCCTATTGAGAGCCCTGAATAGATTTAGTGAGTATTGTGTTAAGTTCCACCTACAGATAAATGTTACTAAATCAAAGGTTTTGGTGTTTTCAAAAGGTTTCAATCCAAGGAAATGGAAGGTGAATAATCAAACTATAGAGCAGGTCAAAATGTATACATATTTGGGTGTTCTCTTCCATTATAATGGCCTCTGGACAAAGCAGAGAGAAAAGGTTGTTCAATCTGGAAAAAGATCACTGGCGACTCTACAATCCTTTTATTACAAGAAGGGAAATCAAGATCTCCTTGCAGCTATGAAAATTTATAAAACTAAAATAAGACCACAAATACTATATGGTATATCTGTTTGGGTCACAGCTCTTAATAGGGAGGTCGAAAGCTTACAAACACAGCTCTGTAGGAAATTGTTATCCATCCCACCATGTGTTCATCATCTAACATTATATGCTGAGCTTGGTCTAGATACACTCGAGACCACAGCTTGGTTGATGGCATACAAATATTGGCTAAAAATCCACTATAGACCAAATAGATCTAGTTTAATTTGGTTCCTTCTATCTGATAATTATTATATTACTTGGTCAAAAATCTATGAAGATAAATTAAAAATTAAAGGCCTAAGCTTGGACTCTCTACTCCTACTGAGTGAGAAGGAATGCTTCAAGAAAATTAAGGACTGTTTATTGAATTGGGACTATAAGATGACTTATCCCATCTCTCCCAGAGTATGTTCCCCTTCTGTATTTGGCATTCCCCCCTATGGGGGAGAGATGCCAAAGTACTTCCAATCATTGTCCCTACAGGCTTCAAGGAAAGCCTTTCTCTTCGCAAGGCTGAACATTCACCCTTCTTGTGTCACCAGGGGTAGATATTTGAGGATTCCTTTTGCAAATAGAATGTGTATTTGTGATTTATCTCCAGATACGCTCCAACATATTATATTTCTTTGCCCATTGTATCAAAAACCTAGAGCAAAATTGTTAAAGAAACTAACAGAAATGGATTACTGTTTAACTGATATAACTCTAGTACATCTATTGGAGGATTGTAATGCACAGATTACACGCTTGATGGCCAATTTTCTAATGGAGGCAACAAAAATCTGGCACAAACTAAATAATGGTTAGAGTTTGATGTTAGATGATTTAAGAATGATAAATTTTAATGTATCCTTGCTAAGTATTTTTTTTTAGTTAAATTTTGTACTGTATGGTTCATTGTATTGATTATTAAGATGCCTAATAAAGGTTGATGGATGGATGGATGGATACAGAGACATGCTTAAAATATCCTTAACTGAGTGGTGGCAGGATGGTGTTTGTGTCCTAGAATATTGTTTTAATGCTGTTCAGTTTAGGATGGCTTCAGCATGTCACTATATTCATTCATCTTGATAGTAACATTTTGAGGGGGGTTAACAATTCCCTCCACCTCCTTTGGCTTTTGCCTCTTCTCCCCCCAACCTGCCTGATTCCACTCCTTTAGAGGATGGCACTTTGCCAGTTTTCCAGAACAGCCTGCCCTTCATAATTGAAACAACTATTCAGAGGTGGAACTCGAGGGTGGGACAACACTGCTTCTCAGTGCAAATAAGAATGCTGTCCTCTGAAATGAAATTTTCCTTCAATCCCCAAATTTCTAGCATTATAGAGAGTGGGGGACTGAAGACTTTCACATCCAGAACTCTTCTACTTGCTGTGTTTGCATTTCCTTGGTAACTTTGCCTGCTTCTTTTCTGTTGATGTCTAAACTGTAGTTCTAAATGCTCAATTGAAGTTTTAAGTTACTAAAATGCTAGAAATTTTGGGACTGAAGGATAATTTCATGGGAGCTAGAATTTTTATATGGGGGCAATACCCACATTTTACCACATGCTCACATAGAGCAGCTATACCCCTGTACTCAACCTTTAAGTAATTGTCAGTTGGAGATGCAAAAATTCCAGAGGATGGATGAGGAATGGTCAAAGCATCCATCAAAACCAACAAGTCTTGTACTGGATAAAATATGTTTGGGAAAGGAGCATTAACATGAAATATACTGTTGTCTCTCACTCTCTTTTTTTCTGTTTTTTTTTGTTTTGTTTTGTTTGTTTGTTTGTTTGTTTGTTTTTTGGGAAACCTAACATTTCCCAACTGCTTAACTCATTTTTACCTAATAGCAATAAGTGAAAGTATACAGTTTTAAAAATAAACTTGAGACCATAGGAAAAGTAACTGAATAATACTCTTCCATTGTGTCACAGTTGAATTTGTCAATGCTCCCAAGAATCCATATGCCCTCACCTACTGTTTCAAAAGTATCGTCACTTCTGTTATGCCTAGACTCTCATAAACAGACTTAGATCATCTTTGTTCAAAAACAAAATTTATCCAATATTTTTATAACGGACACCTAAGCTTTTAAAACAACCCATTTTTAATTTTAGTTATGAATCCCATGCTAACCTTGCTGTACTGAAGAAAAGAAAAATCAATCTGAAATAACAGCACAAAAGATCATTCATCCAACATCTTGTATACTATGACACTTGAAACAAGTATAGAACATACAAGCATGTGCTTTTACCCATTGTTGTGATGTTTTTGACAAGAAATGTGAGACTGATATTGTCTGAACCACTTCTGCCACACTGTCTTTTTGAAACACAAGAGATTGATAAGAAACTGCCAATCAAAACTTTCCTGTCATTCATGCACCTGATACTCCTGCAATGTCAATGCCTTATTTGTAAGTGGTTTCTCAGGCTCTGAGTTAAACATGCACTGCATTTGGATGCAACATGTTTGTTTGAACAGTAGAGGCAGTATATGTACAAAAGCAACTGGGATGTCTCTGTATTTGCAATATCTTATATTGCCCTGATCAACGTTCTATTAAATTAAATTTGTGCATTAAGGGAACTGAACTGGCAACTCTGCATTGAAGCCATAAAGGTATAGGGCCTTTGCAGACTGCCAGAAATAGTGCAAATTGAGGCCACTTTAACTGCCCTGACTCAGTGCTAGGGAATCATGGGAACTGTAGTTTATTGTGGCACCAGAGTTCTCTAACAGAGAAGGCTCAATGTCCCAGAAAAAAAAATACAATTTCCATGATTCCCTAGCACTGAGCCAGGGCAGTTAAAGTGGACTCAATTTGCACTATTTCTAGCAGTCTGCAAAGGCCCCCTATTTCCTTTTCGGATATGATCTGATCAGCTACTCTTCTTATCTTGATCAGCTACTCTTCTTATCCTGACTCAGTGCTAGGGATCAGGGCAATATAAGATATTGCAAATACAGAGACATCCCAGTTGCTTTTGTACATATACTGCCTCTACTGTTCAAACAAACATGTTGCATGGAAAACATGGTGCTTGGAAAAAAATGTTCTACAAGTTGTCAAATGTTGTATGGTATACTCTGTAATGGTTCTATCCAGCCATTACAATGTTTGTGAGTATTTTGAAAATTATGGGCCCTCTGCTCAAACTGAATAGTACAATACCATTGCAGAGATATCAGTTAATCAATCCATTGACGAAACAATTAATGAGGACACATAGATGCCAGGTAGATGAAAATGTTTCAGTACTCATAAAAGAATGGTCAGAAAGTATCACATTACAGTCCATCTACAAGAGTATGTCAGCTTTGGAAGACTATTGATATTACAACTCAAGATCTCACAAGATCCAGAATAGAATGTGCTGAAGACGTGTTCCAAAACACTTGCCAAAATCTATTGAGTTCTGAGAAGCAGAAACTGACTAGTTTATTTACTGGTAGGAAATGAGCAGATGTTGTCAGTGACCTTTTAGATACCCCCCCTCCCAATGAAGAAGCTTACTTCAGGTTCAGGCAGAAATACTGTCAGAGAGGCGCACACATCAATGCAATGACAGAAACCCCACATTAGACTTGAAAACATTTTTATGTATCACAATACAATATAAGTCATAACCAAGTTGCTTAGACTAAAAAGTGGCAGAATTTTGTTTAGACTAATGGTTTTGACTGTACAAAGTTGTTTTTTCTCAATAAGAGAAGTCCCAGACCATCCACTGTGAATCAGTTCTTTGGTTATTAACACAGTTTGATTGGCTACTCAGAAAAACGATGAGATCTACCCTAATGTCTGAGCTCAAGAAATGGATACAACCAACAAGAGAGTTTGGGGGGGGGGCTTCTCAGAAGCTTCAGTATGTTTTCTTAATGATATGGAGCACAGTGTGATCATATTACCTTTTGTGATATAGCAGACAATGCATTTAGGAAGCTTCTCTTACGTATGTCATAAAATAAACAAAACAATGTAATGATTGGTGTAAACTGGGCTGTATTATTGAAGAATGCAGAATGAGTATATTAAGGGTGCTACTGTACTCTTGTCCCACTTGAAGACTTCCAATGACAACTGGTTGGCCACTGTGTAAACAAAATGCTGGTTTACATATACCGTATTTTCCGGCGTATAAGACGACCCGCGTATAAGACGACCCCCCCCATTTTCCCAGTCAAAATATAGAGTTTTAGCACCTCTATCCTCATTATCCTTATATCCGGCGTATAAGACGACCCCCCCACTTTAGCCACAGATTTTGCAGGTAAAAAAGTAGTCTTATACGCAGGAAAATAAGGTAACTTTAGTCTGATCCATTAAGGTTGTTCTTGTATCCATAGGCAGCAATGAAGCTCTACAGAACAAGAAACCTCATAGGAGGCCATAGGACAGAAGCAGAGACTCTTTATTAATAACAAGGGTAGACAAGCTTAGCTGATCCAGAGGCTAGTCTTTAGAAAACACCTCAGAATCCAACATGGACTCCACCAGTTCCCCAAACTGATGCTAGAAGTCATCAAAATCTCACCACCTGTTTGCTAAAAAGTTTATTTTTCACTGTTTCAGGCTGTCAGGTGGCACCTGGCTTGTTTTCAAAGAGAATCATGCTTCTTGGAAGGTGGAAGCTTTGCAGGGTTCCAGCAGCCAGAAAATTAGAGTGGGTTATAACCCATGGGAGAGCCAGTGTGGGGTAGTGGTTTGAATGTTGGGCTATGACTCTGGAGACCACGGTTTGATGCCTCTCTCATATGCATATCTATCATGCCTGTGGCATGAAACAATGATTTGCATTCATTGATTTAATTAATTAATTGATATCTGACCTTTCTTCCAACTATCCCAAATAAAAAACCACAGGCAAGGTTTGCATCTTGTTTAATGTTCACTTAAAAACAATATTTTTCAATAAAGTCATTTTATATATTTGCCTATGAGTCTAAATTAGAACTTTTGGAGAATAAGTAACAAGTATGAGGGTGGGCAAGAACTGAACAGGGAAGCCTGGAAAGTCTAAGAATGGCCTTTGCTGGTGGGAAAAGAAACACATAACTCAAAATTAAGAGGGAGGGTAGAGCCTGCAGCACATGGGACTGGATGGAATCTTGATGCCTACTTGTCCCACTAGACAGCTAGCCCCTTGCAACCTGACTTCAAAGTTCTTATGACAGAGTAATTTAGAGTTTCTGCAATATATGCTTTTGATCTGTCAGGTTTGGCTGCTGCAATCTATAACACAGATGACACAGACCAGGGAGATTATTGCATGCCAAAAAAGGTGACTTAGGGCCTTTGCAGACTGCAAGAAATAATGCAGCTTAAGGCCACTTTAACTACCCTGGCTCAGTGCTAGGGAATCATGGGAACTGTAGTTTTTTCTGAGACATTGAACCTTCTCTGTCAGAGAGCTCTGGTGCCACAATAAACTACAGTTCCCATGATTCCTTAGCACTGAGCCAGGGCAGTTAAAGTGGACTCAAGCTGCATTATTTCTGGCAGTCTGCAAAGGCCCTTACCCCTTCTGGGATTCAGTCGCTTATGGAATGCAGTTGGGTATTCTCACATTAAAAATGCTGCCAATGCCTCCAGGCAACTGCATCCCAGCTAAATCCCAGCTCCTAGACACACTCAGCTGGCCAATTTGCAAATACAGGAAGCTCCCATGTTTGCAAATCAGCCAGCTGAGCATGGCTAGGAGCCAGGATTTAGCCATTGATGCAGTTGCCCGGTGGCGTTGGCAGCATTTTTTTAAAAGTTTTTAATGGATTTTATTAATAGCTTTGCAAACAATCAATATAATTAACACAAAATACATTCCACAAGCCTTGGGGGTCAACAAAAAGCATTTTACAGGAAGATTATTTATCCTGGGATAGTGGTAACACTCGGAGTCCAGGGTGTTATCTCAATCTGTGGCAGCTGGTGGAACTGAGTCCAGAGTGTCTCTCCAAAAGATAGATGGGTTGTAGGTCCAATATTGTTCATACCAATCCTCAAAAAATATGTGTGCCTTCTTTTGTCCACTGCAAGACCTGAAGGTGTAGGAGAGTTTTTCTGTAATAATACCAGACTGCATCCCATAAGTGACTGTATCCCAGAAGAGGTGAGTCACTTTTTGGGGGGCATGCAATAATCTCCCAAGATGATTTCCATACATTTGGAATCAACTTAAGAATCTATGGAGGAAAAGCAGACAAAAACTGGGCAAGCAACTCTCATTTGATGCTTAAAGTCATTCCCATTCATGCTGCTAATTAAAAGCTATTTAAAATAATGGGAGCTGCAATTGATGGGATATTGCTGGAATTAGTGCACTGCATGGAGGTTCATTTATCATTGTTTTAAGCAATTATGGCATCTTTCACAATTCCTAATAGTTACCCATTTCCTCAGCTTTTCGAAAGGTTTCCTTTTTGCACTGAAGCTACTCAAAAGCCTATTGCAAACTCAATTGGATATCACATCTCAGAGATTATACCATTAGTTAGTCAAGGTCTGCAGCCCATTCAGCTTAATGCGGTATTCAGGTAGTACCAGTCAGTCATTTTGCTGTTGGATAGATTAATTGCTAATTACATTATAGTTTTAGTGGATCGTTGCTTTGCAATCTTAGAGACATTAAAGTAATTCCAAAGTGTGCTTATTTAATACAGTTCCCAAATGTCCCCTACAAATAAAGTTCCCTGTATGCAGTAAAAAAGAACAAAAGGAAAAACATGATGCTAAATGTATCTCCCTAAGATGCTAGTTTTCTACATGTAGGGGTTTTATTTTTTCACTATAAGAGAGTACTCTTAACACATGATACACTTTGGGCTGGAGCAAATGCACAAGAAAAAGTGGCTTAGTCCTGAGTTTTCTGAAAGCAGGTTGGAACTCCACTGTCTGCACAACCAGTTCCCAAGGTGGACCAAACACCACAGGCTGCAGCAAGCTGGGATGTGTGTTTTTTTGGGGGGGTTGTAGCTCTTCACCTCTGGCTCTAACTCACCACCTTGTTATGCAGCAGAGCTGACCAGTTTTGATCAGTGGTTGATGCTTCTTTCCCAAGCAGCAGAGTTTCAGAGAATAGGCTGAAGACCCTGACAAACTCTCCAAGCCTTCTCACTCTTCTTCCTGAGATGTCTCTAAACTTTTCCAGGATTCTTCTGGCACTTGTATCTTCCCTCAAGACACCAGACAACTCAGTAGTCTTATATAAAAGATCTACTTTATTCTACTATATACATAAATACTATATGCCCTAGAAATCACAATCTCTACTCCACAATACACCACCACTACTCCACAATGTACATTAGCAAACATTGCAATTTATAG
Source organism: Phrynosoma blainvillii (assembly GCA_026167975.1). Lineage (NCBI taxonomy): Eukaryota > Metazoa > Chordata > Lepidosauria > Squamata > Phrynosomatidae > Phrynosoma > Phrynosoma blainvillii. The sequence goes on from JANUYF010000003.1 coordinate 141,818,218, forward strand.
CCATTGTTAGACACCACCCACCAGTCAGTTTCCACCCAGTGGGTGTGTACATACATCTTGATTGGTCCACATAGATCATCCCATACCTAAGACCAACCCAAGTGTTTCATCACTTTACCTTGACCACTTAATGAGTTTCAGGTGTTTGCAATCTATCACAGGTGTTCTCAATATACCTTCTATAACTTTGTCCTTGGCTCTCAAGGCTTCTTAATTATATTATCTTTTTCACCTGTGTATCTTCCTGATTGCTCCTGCTTAGTCACTTTGACATTCACATACATATTTTTATTTCTATTACTGTATATCCCATGTTGTTTTTTCCTTAACACTCCCCACCATGCATGTGCACTGTCACACAAACACACCGCCTGTATATTACCTCCCCTTCCCGCCCAGATGCCATTCCATTGGACACCTGCCTGTATGATCGACCACACAGTCACATGTGCAATGCATTGCCTGAACAGTGCATTGGTGCATCAGTGTTCCAAGTGATACATTGACACCTCCCTTGACCCCCATGCCTCCCATTGAATGGTCTGGTTTGTGTATGTTGTAATTCACAACATAGATGCACACTTCACTTGCCTTCACCCAATGCCCCCTTGTTGGATGGTCTGGTTTGTGTATGTTGTAATTACATCCATGGCATTATTGACTATTACATTTTTTGCTTTGCCACAGTCCTGTACTGGCACTGGGCTGTTTATATGCTGGTGCAATGATGTGCATTTTCCACCTTGAGTCAGAGTATGCCAACTTCTTTTTGCTCCAATTTTTAGCCCTGGAGCATGGCTTATATTGCTTCCTTCCCACTTTCATCATGTGCATCATCTGAACTTCAAAGTAGTTAGAAGCTGATTTAATTGGCCAGTGCAGACTACCTCATAGAAACATTTGTGTTAACGTGATTCTTTTCTTTCTCTCTCTTTCTCTCTCTCTCTCTCACACACACACATACACACACACACACACACACACATGCACACACACACACAGAGTAGCCTCATATCTACCAGAGAAAGTAGTTCAATCCAAAATTGTGCCATCTCCTCCTCCTACAGTAAGGGTGGGTAAAGTGTAACCTGTGGTTACACTACAGGCATCTCCCAAGGTCGTTTGTCAGGACCCCAACACCCCAAAACATGACAAAAGCTTTTTATGCACAGATGCCCACCATATGTGGCAACTTCACCCCACCTTGGGGGCTGCCACTGAGTAGCTCCTGTTTACTTCCTATTTGGGAAAAGCCTTTCGTGGTGCCCTTTCACACTATGCAAATATAGCACTATGATTCCACTTCTTATTATTCCATCCTATAAAATCCTGGGATTTGAAAGTTAGAAATGGACATTTGGAAATCTCAGCCTGAGACCTCTAGTGCCACACCAAACTGCAAAATTCAGGATAACATAGGATGCAACCATGACAGATAGAATGGAATCATAGTGCTATAATTGTGTGATATGAAAATGTTTTGGTCCAGTAACAGCTGCAAAGGGCAACAACAAAAAAGCTGTAATGAAACTGTTCCCCATGCTGCATTGAAGATGACAGCATTCTGAGTGAAAGAAATTTTAAAAGGAGGGAAACTGAAAATTTAATAAGGATATGGTCCCTTTTTGGAGCAATTTTGGCAATCGATCTCGCCAGTCTTGGAATCTTTTTCAGGAGAACTGAATGTTGCTAGGGCTGAGTTTTGCAATTAACGAGGGTTGCAGATTGCCAGAAATAGTGCAAATTGAGTCCACTTTTACGGTTAGGGTTAGTGCTAGGGAATCATGGGAATTGTTTGTTTGTTTGTTCTGAGACATTGAGCCTTCTCTGTCAGAGAGCTCTGGTGCCACAATAAAATACAGTTCCCATGATTCCCTAACCCTAACCCTAACCCTAAAAGTGAACTCAATTTGTACTATTTCTGGCAGTCTGCAACCCCCCTAAGTTATTTGGAAGTAGCTTCATACCCACCAAATAACGGGAAATCTGTATGTGCATTTTTCTTTAAAAAAATTCAATTCAATTCAAATATCGGGATGAGCCCTACCTTTATTTATTTATTGGATTTATATACTACCTTTCTCCCAAAATGGGATTCAATGTGGGAATGAGAGAGAATGAGATACCATGTTTCCCCAAAAATAAGACACTGTCTTATATTTATTTTTCCTCAAGAAGACACAGTATGGCTTATTTTCAAGGGATGTCTTACTTTTATTAAGTATGGTACATCTATATTTATTCAAATATAGTTAAGTCATCTTCTTCTAGGACATCATCATAACTCTCTAAACCCGGAATTCCATCCTGAATTTCTTGCAACTCCATTTCCTTTAGAACCATTGGCCCCAATCTTTCATGTTGAGCAATAGAGCTCTCATTAAATGAGCAGTTCTTATCCATGTAACCTACTCAGAGTGCATTGGCAACAACACTTTTAGTGATTTTATCCCATGAATATCCCATGAATGACAATCTCTTGCAAGCTAGGTTTCACAAAGTTTCCATGCTGATTTCTTGTCATTCTAATTTCCATATGCAAATGGTCTTTGAATGGCTTGTTCATTGCAATATCAAGAGTCTGCAGATAGGCAGTCATTCCTGCAGGAATTATTATTTGATCTATTCTTCTCCCTGAAAGGAAGTTCTTCATGTCTTTAGCACTGTGAATGCTAGCTGAATCCCAGACTAGCAGACCTCTTTGGCTACCTTGCAAAACAAGTAGCAGCATTAAATCAAGCCTTCCTTATAACTGCTTGTGTTCACCAGGCTTTTTCAGTTTCAAGAACATAAATGCCAAAAACATGTTCAATCTTATCTTTTTTGCCCTTAGTGATGATAAGAGGTGTGGCTTTCTTTCCATCCAGATGAATTGAAAAATACAGATAACATGTGAACTTTTGTGACCAGTGGAGGGAACGTAGATTGAGGAGGCACCCCTCTGTTCAATTGTCATTTGGGTTCCTTGACTCATAAACACTACAGTTTCATCCATAGCAATCATATTGCAAAGTTGGTATTTATAAAAGTCGATGCTATCAACAAAGGACTTGAATGCAAGTGCTTGCTTAATTTCAGCATCTTTCCACTTAAGCAGTGTTGTTGATTTTCTGAGAGACAGTTCATATCACTGAAGGAAGCTATCCAGCCAGTGTTGTGATGCTTTGAATTCTGGGGATATTTCGAATTGTGGTGCCATTGCAAGGGCAAATGCTTGAACATCAACCCTGCACACAACCAAAGCTTTTGCTTTCCTGTCAGCAATCCATTCACTGATCATGTCTTCCAGCTCAGGAAATAAAGGTTGCCAACCTGAATCACACTTGTGCTTCTAAGGATTTCCTCTGTCCACCTGTACACTGAGGTTATCGTATTCTGCCCACCATTTTTGGACCATTCAGATATCCAACTTCTTCTCTTTGCAGAAAGCTGCAGGATTCTTGCCCTGGGAGTCCTCCACAATTCCTTTCTTGTACTGAACAGAATAACTCTTTCTTTTTGCACTCATTTTGTCTGGGGGTACAGATGTGGTACTCAGGAAAAGCAGAGATAGGTCAGCAAAGCTGATGTGTAATTGCTGGCTTTTCCCCTATCCCCTGGTGATTGTGTGGGGTGAGAGAGAGCCACGGACTGTTGCTGGTCAGTGCTAGGGAGCAGCAGCTTTACTGGTGTTTGTGTGGGGTGAGAGAGACACACAGACTGTTGCTGGTTGGTACTGGGGGAGAGATCCACAGTGCTGAGCCCAGAACCCAACTCTGTCCTGACTCCACCCTGACACCGCATGCCCATCCACACATTGTGCGGCATCAGAGTGCACTCTTGACGCAGCGTGCAAAAGGGTGCAAAAGAGCTGCTGTGGCAGCTCAAAGGCTGGTTCTTTGCTGCCCCCAGCAAAGAGGAGGATCGGGGACGTGGCCCTTTGAGCCCCAATCCACCGCTCCCAGGGGCAGCCCAGAAAAGCTGCCTCATCTGCATGGGCCCTGTGTCTTATTTTCGGGGTAAGGCACATATTGCACAAATGCCTACAAATCCTGATACTGCCTATTTTATGGGAATGTCTTATTTTGGGGGAAACACGGTAGCTACCTCAAGCAGGTAGAGGGAGATTTTCTGCATCATGTGTCAAAATAATCTGGATGGGATTAGATATTTGGCCATTTAACGTGGGTGAGCTGGGTGGTCATCATTTCCTCTCTGTGTCAAGCAGAACAATGTCATGAAACAGAAATATATAATGTGGCTATATCCAACTTCATCCCTTTCTAACTACTTTTTACCAAGCTTGCTTTGCCTCCCATCATCCTGTAGAAACTTTGCTTCCTATCCCTTGTTCCATCTGCAGCCTTAGCTCAGGTTCTCCTTTCCTTGGTCTCTTCAGTTGTAACCTGCTGTAGCCCAGCCCTGTGGCCCTGTTAAAGTTTCTTTGTGACATTCACAGGCACTAAATCAGTCCTTTCTACTCTCACAGTACAGTATGATCCTTCCTTTATCACAAAATAGCTAGCTTCCCTTATAGTTCCTGTTTTTAAAAGTAACTCTTTTTTTCCATTTTGAAAAAGTTACTATTTTAATCTTTCTTATGTTTTAATAGATACTATAAATGAATTTATTTTAAATAAATAAAACTCATTGTACAAGCTGACCTCTTACACAAAATATATTATCTTCTCAGTTAACAAGAGGAAGTACATTGTTGATGTGATTAGAAAAACAAACTTTGATGCATTTCTTTTACTTTTGTTCCCAGTCCTCTCATGATCATGAAGTGAAGTGGTGTGATCTATATTTGCATTGATCCTCCCTCAAGACCAGCTCAATCTTGACCTTCAGCAAATATCTCAAGCAAGATGCAGACCTGTGACCCTAACACCATTACTTTTCTCCTCCTCCATGATTTTATACCATCTTTGCCTGATGATGAAGCCAGTGGACATCAAAGGTTGGTATGACACATTTTGTGCTTTTTGGTGGCTTTTTTTTTAAGTTACCTAATAAATATATCACCATATTTTCTGTCTATATTCTATTGTAAGCTGAACAGACCTGGTATTGCATTTTTCTCCAAGCCGTGCTATATTCCTCCACCACCACTGTGTGTGGAAAACCTTTGTAACTATAAAGGTAACATAAAAGTTATACCTGTGGCTCAAGAGTGAAGTTAACAGTCATCCAGTTATAATAAAATACAATATACAGTAGTTATGCCTTGGTTAATGGAATTAATTAATAGTAATTATGTATCTGAAGGCATGTATGTTCAAGGAATGAAGAATTTTATCCCAGTTTATACCAGGTCTATTCGCATCAGTTATTCACACAACTGAGAATCTGTGTCTTTCAGAAAAACTTGGAAAAAAACCTACATTGATTGTCGCAAGCTAAGTGAGAGTTTTGGCACACACGCACCCAAACTTAACTGGATGCATTCAAAATGCATGTGAACAACAAAGATTCAACTCAGATTCTACCTGGATTGTTTTCACCACCTGAATAACCCCTAAATGGAACAGTATTACAAGATTGCTGAGTTTTGTTTTTCCCATCTAGGGAAACATTGATTACTTCACTGAGTTCACTTCCCAAAATCACTTCATCTTAACAAATTCTTAAATGACTTCAAGCAGTCTATGATAGAATAAGTCTAGACTTTGATTAGGGACATACCAGTATGTATTAATCAAAGTTAACTTCTGTTTATAAAATTCTCTTTCCACATAATATATATCCCCTGTACCATCTTTCATTTGATTGATAGCCTCAAACAAGATTTTTGCTTTTATATAGTAACACCTTTAGAGTTTTTGAAGATGCACCTGCACTATACATTTCTCCTGCACCTGTGTTGTAGTTGTGTGTCTTTAAGTTGCTTCTGACTAATGGCAACTCTCAGGCAAACCTATAATGGGGTTTTCTTGTCAAGATTGTTTAGGGGAGGTTTACCATTGCCTTCCCCTGAGGCTGAGTGCATGTGATTTGCCCAAGATCATCCAGTGGGTTTCATGAGTGAGCAGGGAATCGAACTCTGGTCTCCAGAGTCATAGTCCAACATTCAAACCATTATTCCACACTGGCTCTAATTTATCTAGATATTTTTCATGTTGCATTTAATACAGGTTTCTAGGGGGTAGGGAAACCCTTCCCCTCCCTCATAATTAAAATGTGGGATATTTTCCTCCTTTTAATATAATTATGATGTCCTTTAGCATTAAGACCTTTTTTTAAAAAAAATCATAAATTAATATTTCATTTTATTCTTGAAGTCTTTTGTTCTTAATTCACCTCAATAACCATACCATAAGCAAAACCTTTCCAGAGACCTGACTAACCCTCCCCATCACAAAAATTACTTCTCATCCAACTGCTTCTGTCCCTTGATTCACAGTTGCCTTTGGATTAATTTGGATTAATAAAATTGTTCCAAACTGGAGCACAATTCCTTCTGATCACCACATTCTTTGCCTTAGATATCACATATCTATTCCAAATCAAGACAGAAATCAGACTATTAAGGAACTTGACCACATTGGATTCCATATTCAAATGTATTTATTTACTAAAATATTTTATATATTACACTGTACAGTGGACCCTTTCCATCCACAGGAGTTTGGTTTCAGGGCCTCCCATGGATGGAAGAAATACAAATGCTCAACCCCCATATTATTTAATGGATGGTGATGTGCACATTTCTGTGTCAGTATGTCTGCAAGCACAGACTGCCATTGAATAATATAGGGTGTGGTGAGCTGTGGATGCTCCAATCTACAGATAGTTAGCCTGCCAGTGTGATGTGCCCACTATAGCACAAAATCTCAAGACAGTAATATGTCAGTTGGCCCTTCAAGAGGAGGATATTCTGCAACCAAGGGCTGGTCTAAATGTAGGTGTGCTATGTGAATTGGTGTGGATTTTTGCTTTTCATATCCATGTTCAATTTCCTATACTTCTTTGAATGCATTCATACCTATTGCATGTATTTGTAATATGCTGACCACATACAGCTATCAATCAAAGGGGATGCACTTCTGCTTGGATTGTCACCTATTCCTGCTGGCATTGTATGATCACAGCTTTAAATAGGTTTTTAATCAAAAATTCAGTATTTGACTTTTTCTGAGAACAAACAAAACAAAACAAGTAAAGCCTTTACTGGTGTTTGCATTTGATTTTCTCCCTGCCTCGCCCCCCCCCCCCCCCAATGGCACTTGAGATCCTGAAGAACCAAGGCAGGGTTTTAATATAATTAACCCTCTTTTCTCCCAGGCAGTGAGTGAGAGGAGATGAAACAATGGCTACAAGGAAGGCTCCTCAAGATACCTTCAAGTCATGGGCCATCAGACAGTAGGGTGGATGGTAGTTTTTCCCTATCATTCCAGTCATAACTTGGGGAAAGGGGTTGGGAAAAAAGCAAATGTTGATTTCTTCTTGCTGCTCAGGTAAAACAGTGTGCCAGGAGGTTTAATGGGGGCAGAAAGCATTAATAACTGAGGGAAGGGAGGAGGGGGAGTTGTAAAGTTGGATAAACTTTTGCATATTTCCTCCCAGCTTGTAACTATTTAAATGCTCATTGCCTCCAGAGGTACCCTCTGCCAAAATGCACTGCCATGTGAATAATTGGATGTCCACTTGTTCAGTAATGTGCATCCCTCCGTATGCTATGATAAAATATTCAACAGCTCTTTCTTTGGACTTGAGGACTTTTTCACACACCCCTCCCTCCCAAAATGATGAATGCATTCAAATTGCCTGATTAAATGGGCAGTTTACATTCTACATGTTTTCTGTTGTTAACTGCCTTTGAGTTGATCCCAACTCATGGTGACCGTGTGGATGAGACATGACCAAGACTCCCTATCCTCCACTGCTCTGCTTAGGTTCTGTAAATTCATACCTGTGACCTCTTAATAGATCCCATCTAGCAGGTGCTCTTACTCTCTTTCTGTATTCCCTATCTTTCCTAGCATTATTATCTTTTCCAATGAGTTGTGACTTCTCATGATGTGGCCAGAGTATGACAGCCTCAACTTTATCATCTTGGTTTCCAGGGAAGTTTCAGGCTTGAACTGTTCCATTTGTTTGTCTTTTTGGCAGTCCATGGTATCTTTAGCACTTTTCTCCAGCACCACATCTCAAATTAATTGATTTTCCTCTTATCCACTTTCCTCACATCCTTACTGTCCAGCTCTCACATCCATACATGGTGATAAGGAATACAATGGCTTGTACAAGTCTAAATATCAGGATAATTTTCATCATATAGACTGGCCCCAAGTTGTCACAAGTTACCTCTGTTGTATGCCCTGTGTTTAAATCAAATAAAAGTTTACAAATCATCCACCATCTGAAGATAGTGTCTTTTCCATTGACAAATTTAGGGGGGATGCAGACGAGGGCATCCAAGATGCCCTGGTCCGCAGCACCGCGGGGCCAAGGCAGCCTCACTGCGGCGCTTCCCCACCGAATCTAAAAGGAGCACCAAATTGGCGCTTCTTTTAGATTTAAGGGAAAGTGCGCCCCAAAAGTGGCGGGCGCACTTTCCCTGACTCAAACGCTGCAGCGAGTGCGGTCGCTGCGGCGTGAGGTCAACCCGGAAGTGCCAGCCGTGCGGATGGCCGGCGCTTCCAGGGGCGACCTCAGGAAGAGGAAGGGGTGCCGAACGTGCGGCTGCCCCTCCTCTTCCGGGCCCAGAAGACGACCCAATTAGTCGTCTGCCAAGGCCTTTTAATTCCTAATAACAAGTCCTTTCTAGGGGATTTCAATATTGTTCAGCTATATACATTAAATGGCTACTTGTCTACTCTCAGGAGTATTGCTTTCTGATCTATCTTTCCCACTAAAGAAATCTTTAGCTATTCTTTTCTTCTGTACAAGGGCATTTGAAGGTCTCTGGAATGAATGGTTGTTGGTATTTTTTCCTCACTTAACCTTAGCAAAAAAAAGTTCAAGGGGGAAAAGCAGAAGGCATATTTGCTGAGGTATGGGACATTTGGATAGATAATGACTCTTTATTAAAACCTATGCATAACTCAAGCTTTTGTTCATATTCTATGTATTATTTTTTTAAAAAATATATATTATAAGCTGTCCTGAGCTTCAGGATGAATAGGATAGGAGTCCAAATAAATAAGCAAGTCAAACAAACTCCTGATTCCACATTTAGAAAGCTGTGTTCTCACCTTTGATGTTTAAAAGATTTCAAGCATTTCTTTATGTATTATATTTTGGCATTCTGCTGCATTCACCAGTAGCAGCTGTTTGATCCACTGGAAAGATGCACCATCAATGTTCAGCAATCCAACCCAGACTTAATTCTTTTTCTTTGTAGTTTTTCAGACAAGCTGTAGCTTCTGGAGAATTATTTTCCCCAATCTCACAATCTACCAGCCTCATGTATTTCTGGTCATTTCTCACTATTGATGAGCTTTTTTTTCATCTTCAAATGTTATTGCCTGGTTTGAGAAAATCTGTGAGATAAATATTATTCACTATTCAGTTTTGTAATTGGTTTCCTATTTTAAAAAAAAAAAGTGACAAAAGTACTGTTTATATAGGCTTGACCTAGCTAAATATTCATGCTGAGGTAGGAGCAGTTTTCTTTCCACTGCTTTTTGCTGGAAATTCAGAGGCAGGTTTTATGCAGTATTCAAAGTGTTTTTTTCCCTTCTGATTCTTATTCTAGAATTGCCTGATAACATCTTCGCAAACTTCCAATTCATTAAACCATGTACCATTTTCATTCAGTAGTTATCATTCATGAATACTTGCAAACTCATCCAATTAAAGGGTGTAGAACCTTGGGAGTTAGGGTTGCTAGATGACTTGTATTTCTAATGTTGTATCTTGGGGCCAATTCATTTTTTCTCCTATCAGACAACTTATTCCTGCGTACAAAGTACACAGAGCATTATTGACGAATGGTTCACATATGTATAAATTTTGGCCCTTACTAGCAAAGTACCTACAAAAATGCCTTAGAACGGGTTAGGCCCTGCACGCAAGCATTTTGCCAGCAAACACTGCACTATGTACACACTCATACATTTTGTAAAACAAAATCCTAAAATAATATTGTTAGCATGGATGTGAATTGGTTTCAAAATAAGATATGAAATAGCCCTGTCATGTGTGGTTTCACAAATTTATGGATCATAATGGATGTCATTAATTCAAAACAGAAGAAAGACACAGAAAGATAACCATACGTCAATATTAATTTCTGTATTCTGAGCTTGAATAGCAGACAAAGGGAAGCAAATGCCAAACCTTCTCTCCCTTCCCAATATTAAGACTCCAAATCTTGATTTCAATGTCTGAAAACAACAACAGTAGATTTTTAAAAAAAATGCATTCACATATCTATTGAATTTCTTTTTTGATAGAAACAATGGCTTCAGAAATTCTGGTCTTAAATTCTCAGTATGCCCCCTATGCTTTCACAGGTCTAGTGAACAAATGTGTTCAGTCCTTGCCCTGATTCCAAAGCTGCCTCTGGCCTTAGCCCAAAACACTGACCAGGTTTTAAGCTGGTGAGTTTAACTCTTCCCTAGTTGCCACATTGATCTTTCCAGTGGTTGTGAGCTCTGAAGTCAGTGGGATGGTGACTTAAACTAGGAATGCAATTTTTAAAAGCGAATTTTCTTCTCAAAGGGAGCAATGAGCTAATTCAGCAATTTCTTTCTTGGTGTGAGAATGTTTTCAAAAGTTATGCAATTTTTGAAGACTTTTTGTAGTTCAAGACTTATTCTGTGCAAGAAAACCGCACATTATCATTTTACACTAAAAACAACATTTTTCTACAGAAATAGGCTCATATTCTATGAAGAATAGCTTGCATACAAAAATGCTGTTTTCTCCATAAAATAGCCATATGTGTGAATCTTATGTAGAATAAGTCTCAAACTGTTAATATTCCCATCAGTCCTGGATTCCTCTCAGCAGGAATCTCAGCACCTATGAAAAGCTAAGAATTACTGATTAGAATCATACTGTGAATGTTTGGAATTCTTAGGAAAGAAGAAAGTTCTGGTAGAAGAGAGACCATAATACTTCCACAAGAGGCTTCAAGGACCATCCTGTTCAAGGTACTGAGGATGAGCAGATTTGGGTGGAAGTTTAGGAGGGGTATGTGTTTCAAATGGGAGTTAAGTCTTAAGCAGAAGCTTTGATGAACACAGGAATAGGTACACACAAATTCTTGACCAACTTATAATAGAGATCCAACTGAATAGACTGCACATCAGATGCAACTTCAGTACCCACATGGAGTTCACTGAGGCCTTAAATAGGCAGCAATCTGGTGTCTTTATCATTTTAAAAAAACTTTTCTATACAAAGAAACCTTGACTGATTTTGTAAGGACTGGCTCCAAAAACATTATGGAGATTGTGATTCCACATAAGTTTCTGGAGTGGAGTCCTCAGAGTGCTGGTGACCGGTTGCACTTTAGTGGATCTAATATACTTCAAGGTCTTGGAGGCTAAATTCCACTCCACTCTGCCTCTTTCATAGAAAAAAGAGCCTCATTCCTTGAGTGCAGAAAGTTCAACCACAGGATGAGGACATTATCAGACCATTACCTCACTCCATGTTCTGAGAAAGGAGCAGAATACAGACACCTTTCTTACTATTTTGCCCCACACTGTCAAGTTTTCCTCAATAACTCTATTCCTTAAGTTAGATTATTTATTTTATTTTTAATTCCAAGTCTGTCAGGTGTTCATTTTGGAGAGGAGGACAAAAAAGAAATCACTACCTGATAGAGCCACATTACCACAGCTATTTTTCTTTTTATTGCTCTATTTTACATTTGGGTTGTTCTGCACAGAATTAGATTAAGCCCAGAGGCCTTCAGTGGTCGATCACTCTTAAGGGAGAAATGTTTAATACTGTGATCACCTTAGTACTGGCAGTGGTCTACCTCTAATGCTAAGTCTACTCTGATCTTTGCCATTTTGTGGTGCTAGGCTAGCCCACAGGCATGTTTTGACCACATTGTTTTATGGTGGCCCAGCAATTGCAATGTGGCTATTCCCTTGTGGTAAAATTGAAAACTATGGCCTACTAAGGAGTAGTAGCAGTACTTCTTTTTGAGAACCATAGAAATGATGCATATGTCAAGCATTTCCTATGTGGACAGGACCAGGGATAAGTGCTGCACTGGGTGAATAGGCAGATCTGTTCTTTCTTTACCCCATATCAATAAGCCTATTGTTTCCATCAAATTTTTCCATCATAAAGACTGTGGCACAGCTACTACACACAATTTCTGTTTCAATACATTGAGCAGCACTTCTCAACAAATGAATGTCAGAGCAAGCAGGGACACACCAATATTCTCTTCAATCTTACAAACTTGTCCTTCAGCTTCAGCTGTTCAAGGCCCAATACATTCTGAAATCTTGTTGCTGCCATGCTGTCAACTCCAAGACTTGGATTTGTATATTGTCTGCAGGTCAACCAGAAAGTTGCTTATGCCATCCTATTTCAACCAAACTAATAAATGGACTCCTGGCAGAATGAAAAATCATATGTCCACTTCCATCTGAAGAACCTTGAATGAAATTTCAACATTCATATTTCAAAAATGATCTACTGTGAGCTTGCTGTTGACTTGTTTCTTGAATCAAAATATTCACAAACTTTTACAAAGTTCCATAAAACAGAGGGGGGAGGAATCTTAATTGGGTAAATTGCTTGTCAATTTGTAAAGTGATTTTTATCTACAAATTAAGCAACATAAAAGCAATGGATGGAAATATGGAATGGTAGTGTCTGAGATAAATATCAGTATATAGCTGAATGCTGTGCCATTGGAAACAAGCTACTAGGAATGCCCTCACCTCTTGGAAGGAACTTTAGGAAGGTTATGATTAATGCTGATATTACAAATGTATGATTATTTGCAGTTATTAATCATTATTAATAATGAAAGTAAGCTAAAGAGTAGGACCAGCATCAGGAACTGACAGCACTGGAGACCTGCCAAAGTGAATCCCTTGCACATCCTGCTAGTAATTAACCCTAGCACCTATCCCAGTCCCAACCCCATGGAGATCCTTGCTATTGCTATCTGTTTAACTGTTCTTTGTGTGAGAGAAATCAATGAGAGGTGCAAGGAGAAATTGCTGTAATCTCTGCATACTTTGTCCTCTCCTCCTGGGATAGAGATGGGCATAGGGGGCAAAACTTTCCATTTTGAGTGAGACTACTGAGGGAAATTATGGTATTTGCTCTTGCTGTGAAGAGGGGTTTTCTGTGAGACTGGGGGTTTGGAGAATTGGCCCCTCACCCCCACAGTTTCCACCTCTGCTCTAGGAGATTCAGACCTCAGTAGGAAAAGGACAGCACTGATACAGGCAATTTTAGTACCACAGCAGACCTGAGTGTAAAATGTGAAACCTCTTCAGTTTATGTTTTAAAAGTACACAGAACTTATCTGAACATTCTATCCAGCCTCACTATTTTTAATTTTTTTAAATTTGGATTCTCATAATCCAATCAAATAGCAGAAACCTCCCATAGATTTCTTCTGAAATTGTTGCTTCTGCCTTTCAACTTCTGCAGTACTGTGAACAGGTATATGAACTGAGATGGAAGGATGTGGCATATCCTGATCAGCTATGAAGTGTGTTGAACCTTGAGCTGTCTCTCAGTCTAATATAAGAGATCAAATTGCTATAAAAATAGAAGAAAGATAGCCTCATATAGGTCTTCCTGAGGTCTTTGGAAGAAGGGTGAGAAAAATTAATGTGATGAATACTGGTGGCAGTCAAGAGAATCAAAACAAACAATAGGGAAGGAACGTACCTTAGGGAAGATCATATGTGCTGTATGCACAATGTCCTAGGTTGAATCCCTGACATATCCAATCAAAAGATTTCTGGTAGCAAATTATCTTTGTGATGCTACATCTATATACAGAAGATCATTAGGTGGCACTAGGGAAGTAGGCTGTTGTCAGAGAGAAAGAAGAAAAATTTGTTTCAGTTTTATCTCAATATTGTGTCCATAGTCTCTGCAAATTCCTTGTGGTATGAGCAGTGGGGTTATTGTCAAGCCTCTGTTAACTAGAGATGTAAATCTTCACTCACTGTATTTTCCCAAGCAAGAACTAATAGTGCTAAAAGTTCTCTCCCTGCTAGGACAGATTACAAGAATTGTTATGTATTTCTGATTATTTTTAAATAAAATTCAGAAAATCTCACAGCAGTTGACTATTTAATTGATGAGGTGTCTCAGAGACACCCTTTTTCATTGAGGTTGAGAAAATTCATGAGTATTCTTTACATCCCTGCTGTTAACTGTACAGTTTTCTACCAGGCACACTGGAAAGTTGATATGAGTCAAAGCAGATAATGATACTGGGCTAATAGTATAAAAAGTCTGACCAAGAATAAAACATCTTTGGATATTCCTAAAATTGCTTTTGCCAATTGTTAAGAATACTATATGCAGTGTGCAAACCACCATACATCTTGCTAGATGATAGACAGCCATGGCAAATCCATCTGCCATTTTTATTTTTATTTTATTTTTTAAAATTTTATTAAGTTAAAATACATACATTCATACACCTACACAAACAGCCACCTCCATAACCATGTATACTTAACAGTACAAATACAAACATATACCCTAATTGTTCTTCTAATTTTTATACTAATGCTTCCTATAAAGGATTCTTTCCTGGTTGAGTTCACCTTATTTTCTACAATATCTTTACCTGTCTCTTTTTAATTGACAATTTCTCAGAGAACTACTATATCTTTTTCCCAATCCTTCTTCATATATTCATCCTTTTTATAAATTCATCTTTTAATTTCATTATCCACTTCACAATAATTGATTTCTAAATGTAACCGAAGTTCATTATAAAGTTCTTGTTCTTAACCTATGATAGCTATCTATGATTTGTTTGATTTTATTCAGTTTTTTTTAATCAAATCCCATTGTTCCTCTATCACATCTATTGGTTTGTCTTGAATTAATGCTCTTAAAATATCCATATTCATCATCTCCCTCAATTTTACTAACCATTCTTCCATGTTAGGTATCTCAACCTTTTTCAAATACTTATTGTGTAAAATTCTAGCTGAAAAAAAACCATATACAGCAATACACATCCAAATCTTTTTTCCATGTTCTTTTCAATCCCATGAATCATGTTCAACAGAAAAAATTCTGAGCTCATTGGTAATGGTAATGTTCTATAAATCCTTTTCCAATATTTATTTGATAAAGCACATTTTCACCACATATGGTAGAATGTTCCAATATGTTTTTGACATTTCCAACACTACATTTCCAGTGTTATACATCACATTTAGTCTGCTCAGTGAAAGATATCAACAATGCATCATTTTAAGGAAATTTTCTTTCAGATCTTGACATAGTGTAAATTTATTAGTGGATTGCCATACTTTTTCCCATTTTCCCAATTTGATATCTTTTCCTATGTCCTGTAACCATTTAATCATGACCTGCTTTAGTTTTTTGTGGGTTTTTCAGGCTGTGTGGCCATGTTCTAGAAGTTTTTTGTGGGTTTTCGGGCTGTGTGGCCATGTTCTAGAAGAGTTCTGAAGATTCTGAAGATGGTTTTCGGGCTGTGTGGCCATGCTCTAGAAGAGTTCTGAAGATTCTTCTGAAGATGCATCTTCAGAATCTTCAGAACTCTTCTAGAACATGGCCACACAGCCCGAAAACCCACAAAAAACTATGGATGCCAGCTATGAAAGCCTACGACTTCACATGACCTGCTTTTATTGGTTCCTGCTCTAGACTTCATTCCTTAAATAATTTATAATATTTTGCTATATGATGGCCTTTTTTAATCTGTAATTATTTCATCTAATTCTATCTTATCTTCCTCAAATTCCACTGTCTTCTATCTAAATTAATTTTTTTAAATATATATATAGAAACCAGTTACTGTTAATTCCTTCCATCTCCAATTGTTCCTTTGTCTTTATTTTGTATTCTTGTTTCTTTCTTGTATTATAACATCTTAGTATCTTATCCCAAGGCATGTTGTCCATTTTGTTCCTATGTAGCATCTCTTTCATAGTGGTATTTTCTTGTAAAATCTTTCTTATTTTCCATTTGCCATTTTTAGTAGAAATGTAAATGCATAACAATATTGGGATCCAAATGGAGGGTTTCTAGAGTGGCAGGGACCAGAACATTGGCCAGAAATACACCTGAGGCATAGTCCGTCATTTTCATATTCCAATGCATGTGTGATCTGAAATGGTATCATGTGGCTATAATGGAAAAGTTAATGAAATATGTTCTCTCAGACAGACTACATCTTTTAAGTGATTGAATGGGACACAGTCAGAAGCTGCAAAATTCTTCAAGATCTCCTACCTCCTAACAATATTATTTTTCTGTCAGCAAAGGTGCTTTGATCATTATTTCTACATTATCACCACTCCACATTTGGAGGTTGTTGGTGTGTTTTTTTTTGGGGGGGGTTGTTTTGTTTTGTTTTGTTTTGTTTTAGAAAGAGAAAAACATTGCAAATTTGTCATTTTATAATTGATGGAGGAATGCACTATCCAATTAACACAAACATGACAAAGACAAGTAAATGAGAAAGTAGGTAATTAATGACACATTCAGACTATAATCTGGATTCCCCAATTCTGGCACACAGGTCCACAGGTCCTGCAAAATAAATGGCATGTCAAAGAAGCTAGTACCTCCTGCACATTGATTTTAGAATGGTTGTTATGTGTATATGCAGCATTAAACACATTTAGACCTAAAAGCTTTACATGAGTGGTGGGTGGGAAGGCTGCTAGTTCTATCTGCAACCTGTGAACAAGTATTGAAGCTGTACTTATGGCTTTGATCAATAGTCTTCACGTAAACATCAAGCAGGGAAAATGGTACTACTCTATTGATACTAGTGATTCTGTCACCCACCTTTGAGTATAACATGCAGACAATTACTGAACCTGATCTTTTCACTTTTGGCAGGAAGACCCAAAAGAGTGGCAATTGATAGATCCACAAACTGGAAGTTCAGGAAAACCAGATCTATATGCACTGCATTACCCTAAATGGGGTGCATCTTACCATGTGTATTCAAATGAGTATTCTCATTTACAACTTTATGCTTCTAATCTCACATCGACAATTGGTCTATATGCTGTGATGAGAACTAAATTCGAGTCAGAGAATTTCACAGGATATATAGCATTAATGAAAATGCAGCCTGTTGCCCAAAGTTAGTGAGAAGGAGCATGTCATAGGACAAGAGACAAATAAAATGATTTAGTTATCGACCAGCTAGAGTACTTTTATTTTGACATCTGTCTGAGATTAAACTGAAATAAATTTACTTTTCACTAATAGGCCTGAACAGACTGCCAGAAATAATACAGCTTGAGACCACTTTAACTGTCCTGGCTCAATGCTAGGGAATCATGGGAATTGTAGGTTTTCCTGAGACATTGAGCCTTCTCTGTCAGAGAGCTCTGGTACCACAATAAACTACAGTTCCCATGATTCCCTAGCACTGAGACAGGGCAGTTAAAGTGATCTCAAGATGGATTTTTTTTGGCAGTTTGTTCAGGCCCTTAAGACCTCAACAAAGGTTATTTTTGAGTTTGAGAGGGATATATATTATAGTCTACAATATAACTTGCAAAACATCTCTTATTATTAGAAATAAACAGTTTCATTACTTTCTTTTCATTTGCAACTAGTGTGACAGATTACAACTAACAAGCTGGGGAAGAGTAGGTATCATTAACTAACTGCAGCTTATTCAGTATGTAGAGAGATCTTGTAGCATCTTTGAGACAAACTGAAAGAAAGAAGTTGGCAGCATGAGCTTTCGTAGACTTCAGTCTACTTCCTCAGATACTTTGCTAGAGTGGAAGCCAGAGACAGACATATATACACCCTTGGTATGTGAGAATATCCATTCAAATACAAAATCCTTTGTGTATGCAAATGAAATAGCAAGTCCAATTTTAACGATGGCCGTTTGTGGACAAATACATAGCCATTGGATATGGAGATGTGGTAACACCAGTTTGGCCTTGGAAACCAGGCAGTAGGTGGGGAGAATAGATGAGTGTAAGATGCCCCCATGAGGATGGTATCAGATAGATTTGAAATGTGTGTAGTGAGCCAGGAAGCCATTGTCCCTGTTCAATCCATTGCTGAGGGACTGTAGTTTGTGGATGAATTCCAAATCTGCTGTTTCTCTTTCCAGCTTACCTTTGTAGTTCTTTTCTTCAAGGACCACTGTTCTGAGGTTTGGGATGGAATGCCCAGGGAGATTGAAATGTTCAGCCACTGGATTTTATGTATTCCCCTTCCTAATGTCTGATTTATGTCCATTTATCCTCTGGCACAGGAACTGGCTTGTTTGCCTGATGTAGAGTACTGATGGGCATTGAAATGACTTAGTATGGCATAAATCACATTGGAGGATGAGCATGTGAAGGTTCCCCCTAATATTGTGGGTGATGCCATTAGGTCTTGTGATGACATTTCTTGGATAAATGTGTGGGCAGAGTTGGCATCTTGGTTTGGTTTACAACAAACATTCCTCAAACTACAGTACCCACCACAGGAAGTAAAAAAACAAATAAACAGGGCAAGACATGTACCCAGGACAGATCTATTACAGAACAAATTGAAGAGGGAAAACAACAGAACCCCACTAGTGGTGGCATGCAGCTCCCAACTGGGACCACTCAGGCACATCATCAATGAACTACAACCCATTCTGGACAACAATGTCACTCTTTCAAGAGCTCTTGGTGGCAGACCTTTACTTGCCTACAGACAGCCTCCAAACCTCAAACAGGTACTCACCCACAGGAAGACACATGACACAGATGGGGACACAGGTACTAAGCCTTGCTGCAAACCAAGATGCCAACTCTGCCTGCACATTTATCCAGGAAATGTCATCCCAAGACCTAATGGCATCACCCACAATATTAGGGGGACCTTCAAGTGTTCATCCTCCAATGTGATTTATGCCATGCTATGTCATCAATGCCCATCAGCACTCTACATCAGGCAAACAGGCCAGTCCCTGTGCCCAAGGATAAATGGACATAAATCAGACATTAGGAATGGAAATATACAAAATCCAGTGGCTAAACATTTCAATTCATTTCAAAATGAAGTCTACGAAAGCTGATGCTGCCAACTTCTTTCTTTTAGTTAGGGCCAATGCAGACTGGAAAAGGGTCGCCCTGAGGGTGGAGTTGGGGTGGGGCAGCCGCACTCCAGCCATCCCAATTCCACCCCAACTCCACCCCAAACCCATCCTGTGCTGTGCACCTATTCGCACAGCGTGTAACTTCAGAATGCTCTCTTGCTGCAGCGTGTGCACATGCTGCACCAGAAGGTTGCCAAAAAGCCACCACTGTTGCTGAAAGGGCAGCATTTGTTGCTCTTTTGGGGGTGACAAAAAGGAGGATTGAGGCTATGGCACCTGGTTGCTGTGGCCCCAATCTGTCACTCCCAGGGGCAGCTCTGTGCCACCCCTTTCGGGCCGTCTGTATCAGCCTTCAAACTCAGAGGTGCTACAAGATCTCTCTACATACTGATTCTACAGACTAACATGGCTATATCTTTGAATTCTGCAGCTTATTCATTTAATCATTGAAAAATCTATCAGTGAAAGAGGAAAGAGGTTTACCACCTACACATTATACTATGGAATCCCTTTTCCTTAAACAGATGGGGCATAATCCAGCATGTTAGTTAAAACACCAGTTAATTAAAACCTGGACCTAAGTCAAACCCAGAACTTTGAATTGTGCCCAAAAATAGACCAGCAACTGTTGCAACAAATAAATTGTGTGATCCTAGTAGCCAGCCCCAGTTAACGTCCTGGCTGAAGCTCTTGTCAGCCTGTGGCAATGTAAAAATTAAGATCTAGTGAACTGCACAGTTATAATGTGTGTGTGGTGTGTATGACAAGTCCAGGACATGTAGATAAATGTTCTTGAGGTGGCCAGACACCAAGACCTGTATTGTATACTGCACCTCTGATATGTATGACTCAGTGCCATGAAGTAATGCATTATGCCATGGACTGGAGAGTTGCATCAGCCTAGGGTATATATAGCTGTGTCTAAATGTAAACCATTTGTGGGTTATCATAGAGTGGGTTATTGTAGAGTGTGTTGAGTTGCTGGAGTTAATGAAAATTTCTGAGAGCTACTGTGAGTACTGAGAGGAACTCTGTTTGTTCAGTTCCTTCTATTATTATTATTACAGTTTATTTATATAGCGCTGTAGATTTACACAGTGCTGTACATACAGTCATCAAAGTAGATAAAAATAAATTAAAAAGCCTGCCGATGGCATACATTCTACAAAATAATAAAAAACATATTAATACAAAGAAGGCAACAAATTAAAAACATCAAATGATCATCATACAATGCCTGCGAATGCTTCCCTGAACAGTATAGTCTTTAACTCAACTTTGAAGCTGGTTAAAGAAGTGATACCCCATGCTCGTGGGGGAAGGAGGTTCCAGGGAGTGAGGGGCAACAAGTGAAAAGGGACAGATCTGGGACGGAGCAGTAAAAATCCTAGGCTGAGACAGCAGACCTTGACTACCAGAACGGAGAACATGGGTGGGACGGTAAAGGGAAAGAAGCTCTGATAAATAAGAAGGGGCCAACCCATGCAGGGCTTTAAAAGTCAACAACAGAAGCTTATACTGAATATGGAAAGGGAGGGGGAGCCAGTGAAGGGATGACAACAAAGGAGAAATATGGTCTAAACGGTGAGCAGATGTGATGATGCATGCAGCAGAATGCTGGACCGAAATTAAAGGACAGAGGTGAGAAAGAGGGAGCCCTGCCAGGAGAAGGTTACAATAATCTAGTTGTGAGACCATTAGGGCATGGATCAAAATCTTGGCCATAGAAGCTGAGAGAAATGGTCGGATTTTAGTAATATTATACAAAAAGAATCTACAGGCCTTGGCTGTGGCCTGAATCTGGGGAATACACAACAGAGAGGAATCAAAAATAAAACCAAGACTGCGGGCTTCCTGGACAGGTTGAATAGAAATATCATCAACAGAAATAGAAAAAGAGCATTGAACAGTAGGCTTTGGTAGAAAAACAAGAAACTCCATTTTGGACATATTGAGCTTCAAGTGCCAATGGCACATCCACTGAGAGACAGCTGTAAGACAAGATGAAACTTGCTGTTCAAGACCCGAAGAAAGGTTGGGGTGGAGAGATACAGATGAGTGTCAGTGGCATATAGATGATAGAAGAAGCCAAAAGAACTGATGAGTTTTCCTAGAGACAATGTGTAGAGGGAGAACAGTAGAGGACCCAAAACAGAGCCTTGGGAACTCCAACAAATAACAGAACATAGGACAAAACCTAACCACCCATGACCATTGCAAAAGATCTGTCTAACACAGGGGTAGGCAACCTTTCCCCTTTAAGGGCCGAGGGACTTCAGCTCCCAAAATCCCAGGAGCTATTGGCCAACATGGCTGAGGCTTCTGGGAGCTGAAGTCCCTCGGCCCTTAAAGGGGAAAGGTTGCCTACCCCTGGTCTAACAGATAAGATTTAAACCAATCAAGGAGAGAATCTGAGAACCCAAGGTCAGAAAGTATATCAACGAAAAGATAGTGATCAACAGTGTCAAAGGCCACAGACAAATTGAGAAGAACAAGAACAGAGAAAACGCCATTAACCTTGGCCCGCAAAAGATCATCCAAGATCTTTGTTAGAGCTGTCTCTGTAGAATGCTGTGGGTGGAAACCAGACTGAAAGGGATCAAGAATGGAGCTGGCTTCAAGAAACTCAAGCTAACAAGAAATAAACGACCCATTCCAAAACCTTGGAAAGAAAAGTAAGAGAAATCAGACAATAGCTAGATAGAGAAGAGGGGTCAAGAGAAGGGTTTTTTTAGAATTGGGGAAACTAGAGTGTTTAAAGGCTGAAGGGAAAGAGCCAGTAGAGAGAGAGAGATTAAAGATATGGAGAAGTGAGGGCAGGAAAAAAGGGGCTATAGAGATTAGAAAATGAGAAGGGATTGGATCAAGAGAACAAGTTGTGGGTTTGAAAGAGTTCAGCAGCATGGAGAGTTCATCCAGAGAAACAGGAGGAAACACAGATTTTTTTTTTTAGCTGAGAGTGACAGAAAATCAGTAGTAGATGAATGATCGGGAAGGGGTATCTCAGAGTGAATAGTGGTAATCTTTGAGATGAAATAGTTAGCGTAATCATTAGGAGAGAATAATGAAGAAGCAGGAGGAGAAGGAGGTTTTAGCAAAGTATTGAAGGTGGAGAACAAATGCTCCGGGCGCCTCTCATTGGTGCAAATCAAAGATTTATAATAATTCTGTTTTGCCATGGACAAGGCATGTGAAACGGAAGAAAGTACAAATTTATAATGAATAAAGTCAGCCCACTCCCTGGACTTTTTCCAAAGACATTCAGCTGCTCGAGAGCAGGACCGGAGAAACCTAACTGTAGGAGTAAGCCAGGGCTGAGGCCTGGTCATAGAGGAAGACACACGTACAGATACAGGGGCAAAGCTGTCAAGAGTTGAAGAAAGAGTGGAGTTAAATAAAGATATTGCTGAATCAGCAGAGTCCCCAAAATTTAAATATGAAAGAGATTAATCCAAGGTCTGACTGAGAAGGTCATGATTAACAGACTGAAGATCTCAACAATAATGTCGAACAGTATGTCGAGGAGGTGGAATATAAGCAAGAGTAAAAGAAATTAAATAATGGTCAGATAATGGAAAATCATCTACCAAGTAGTCAGAAATTACACATTTAGCAGCAAAAACTAGGTAAAGGCAATGACCAAGTGAATGAGTTGAAGAGTTGGAATAGGTTTGAAGACCAAAAGAGGCTAAAAGGGAACTAAAGCGAGATGTTGTCAGATTTTTGGAGTTGTCAAAGTGGATGTGAAAGTCATCTTGAATCAGAGAGGGGACTGCATCCGATAGGAAAAATGTGAGCTATGACTCAAAGTCAGAGAGAAAATGGGTAGCAGAGCCAGGGGAGCGATAGATGACTGCAACCCACAGATGTAGAAGAAAAAACAGTCTAATAGAATGAAATTCGAACGAACAGGAACAATAGCTGGGGGGAAGAGATGGAACCTGAAACTGGCAGAAATTAGACAGTGAGATACTGACTCCTTCTCCTCAACCCTCAGAGCAGCTAGTGTGGGTAAAAGAGAGACCTCCAAAAGAAAGGGCCACAGAGGTAGCAGTATCAAGGCTGGGAGCCATGTTCTACTGTAAATAGTATGTCCTTATCACCTGTAAATAAATATCTTCACTGTGAGAAGTCTGGTCCTGCTTCCTGATTTCATCCTGGTATCTCTAGCTTTGGCTGAGATACTGGAACCACGTTCATGTCTCGTTCTCAGCGTGACAGCTCTTTGGGTCAACTGAAGTTTTTGAGCAGTTTTCAAAGGCAACTCCATATAGAACACATTACAAATGGAATGTAATCAAGGCTTGTGCCACCATGGCCAGACCCCATTTCTCCAGGAATTGATGCAGTTGGCACACTAGCTTTAACTGTGTAAAAACATTTCTGGTCACTGCTGAAACTTGGGCCTCCAGGCTCAAAGCTGAATCCAGGAGTGCCCTCAAACTGCAAACCTGCATTTTTTTTTGGGGGGGGGGGTTACCCCATCTAACACAGGCTGAATTCCTGTTCCCAGATCTGTCTTTTGACTGATCAGGAGCACCTTCATCTTGTCTGGATTGAATCTCAATTTGTATGCCCCTCATTACAGCTGCTAAGCACCAGTTTAGCACAGTAACAGCTTCCTTGGCATGAAACCAAGCAGTTTCATATAGATGTTAAATAGCATAGAGGACAAGATGGAACCCCAAGGAACTCTGCATACCAGTGGCCAAAGAAGTCAAGCAAGAATCCTTTGAAAGTGCCCCTCCAGGAAATAATGAAGCCACTGCAGAATAGTACCTCCAAGCCCATCCCAGAGAGGAGACTCAGAAGGATACCATGGTTGATAGCATTGAAAACCGCTGAGAAGTCCAACAGGGACATATTCCCCCTGTCCATTTCTCTGTGTAGGTCATCCATAAAGGTGACTAAAGCTGTCTCCATCCCATGACTAGGCCTGAAACCAATCTGAAATGGATCTAGATGAGCCACCTCATTCAAAAACCTTGGAATTGAGAAGCCACCACACCCTCTAGTAACTTACCCAAAAACAGAATGTTGGAAACTGGATTATATTTATCCTGAACAGTAGGATCCAGGGAAGGTTTTTTTTTTTTCCAGAAGAGGTCCTTTCAGGTATGTTGGGACCCTAACTTGTTATAAAGTGGCATTAATCATTCACTTACCCACTCAGCCAGTCTCCCTCTGGCCTGTTTAATTAGACAGAAGGGCAAGGTTCTAGTACATACATGGTGGCTCTCACTTCTGCAAGGATCTGTCCACATTCTCAGGCTGCACAAATTGAAAAGTATCCATCAACACTGAACAAGCAGGGGCAAAGGTTACATCCACTAGAAATGTATCAATTCAGGTATCTAATTTAGAGTGAATCCAAACAATTCTATCTGCAAAAGGTGGGCAAATTCTTTGCAGTGGGCTGTTGAGTGGCTTACATTCTCCTTTGGGACAGATTTTAACAGATCCCTGGCCATTTGAAACAGCTCTGCTGAATGGTTCTCTGCAGGTGCAATAGTGTTAGCCAGAAAAGCCTTTTTTACTAACCTTATTGCTCCACCATAGGCCTTCAGTTAGATTTTAGCTGTTTTTTGGTTGGACTCACTCTGAGTTTTCTGCCAGCGTCACTCTAGTCTTACTCATTTCATTACTTCTAGCTAGGTAGAAAACCAGGAGGTTGGTTTAGCTCCACTCAGTGAGAAAGCATGCTTAGAAGTGATCATGTTCCTGCATAGCAGGGGGTTGGACTGGATGGCCCTTGTGGTCTTTTCCAACTCTATGATTCTATGATTCTATGTCCACTGCCCTAGTTATTTCCTCATTCTAGAGATAAACCAGGGCTTTGACAGGAAGATTCCCCAAGAATCATCAGGAACCCATAAGCTTTCTGGGACAGACTATCTTAATGGGTCTCCCACCTCCCCTTCAGAGGTTTTGAGTACCAGCAAGTCTAAACTGCACCAAGATGTTATCTGTCCATGACAATGGAACAGTAGAAAACTCCATTCCCAGATCACTATCATTCCCTCCTGTACAAAAACAAGGTCCAAAGTGTCCCCAGCAGCATGAGTGGGGCCAGATACCACTTGGGACAGACCTATGGTTGTCATGGCAGATATGAAGACCTGAGCCACTCCTCACAGAGTAGCCTCAGCTTGAAATCCCCCAGTATTACCAGCCACAGGAATTCCAGCACCATCCCTGAGACCGTCCCAGCTAGCTCAGGAAGGCAAACTGTTCAGCAGTGAGGTATATAATGCACCAATCTGTTCCAGCTACTCATTTTTAGATAAAAACCCTCATATGCAGGCCGACAGTTTGAGCACCTAATCAGGGGGATATTATCCTGAAAAACCATTGTGACTCCACCTCTCCACTCCCCAGGTCTTGTCTGCTGCTCTACTGAGAATCCTTATGGGCAAAGACAGTAAACCACTGCCATCCCCGCCGTATGTGTCTGTCTCCATTATTAGTAATCTATTTCCTCCCTTTTTATGCAATCCTTCAGAGTCCACGAAATACATCTCTAGATGTGCAGAACAAATCAAGCAAAGGGACTGTTTCCTTCCTATTTCAGAAATATCTGTAGATCATTCATAAAGTCCTCCCTTCATCATAAGCGTAGACAGTAAACTATCCTCACAGCTCTGCAAAGAGCTGATCTTAGCAAGAGTGCAAGCTAAGATACCTAAGTTACCATAAATCTCATTTAATCCTTTAGCTCTTAAGTAAAAGAAACAATATTTATGTATTACAGGAGAGCCAAGTGTTAGGTAGCAAAGTTAATCCTGTTTCATCTACACAAGTGTTTAACTAAAATTTCCAACCCTGCTCAAGTAACCAATTGTGAAAAGGTTTCTGAGGTTAAACTGAGAACCCCTGGTGTCCAAGTATGGGATCTAGCCCAACAGACAGCCTTGGAATAAGCAGGCTAAAGCTTCAAAGCCATCTTCAGACACTGAAGGAGGTAGACATCTGCAGCACCAGCCCATGTGGTTGGTAGGCAGTATGAGGCCTCTGGAATGGTATATCAAGAACTCTTAAGAGCCAGCAGTTCCCTGATAAATGGAGGAGTACCTTGGAGAGCCAGTATGGTCTAGTGGTTTGGATGTTGGACTACAAATGTCAGAGACCACAGTTCAAATCCCTGCTCAGCCATAAAAACCTACTGGATGACTTTTGGCAAGTCAGACTTTATTGTGGTGTAGTGGTTTGAGTGTTGGGCTGCAACTCTGGAGACCAGAGTTTGATTCTCAGCTCGGCCATGAAACCCACTGGGTGACCTTGGACAGGCCATATGCTCTCAGGCTCAGGGGAAGGCAATGGCAAACTCCATCTGAACAGATCTTGTCAATAAACTCCATGATAGGTTTTCCTTAGGATCACCACAAGTCAGAAATGATTTGAAGGCACACAACAACAACAACAAGGTTCGGCATGCTGTGCCCTAGCTTTTCATTGCTGACATATATAATAGTATGAAGAAAAGTACAAAAGAATTACTTGCCACTTTGTACATGGATGCAAACCTTCTGTATCGTTTGGTGCATAGATGCAAACCTTCTGTATCGGGTTGGTGAAGGAGAGGTTTCTATTTAATACAACATTAAATATCCATTACGTGGTTGTGCTGAATTTCTAACAAATTAAATATAGCTTGTACCATTTCAGAGCCCTCTTGTTCCACCACATTGCCTGAGCCTGAAAAGCTGCTTTGATCACATAGCAAGGCTGTATGTTTTAGGCATGCATTCTTCTTTTGTAAACTACATTCTTTAAAAAGCAAATAAAAATTATTTTGATGAAGCAAAATCACAACATTAACCCCAAGGTTAGGAACTGAGCTGAGGTGGATGTTTTGAAAAACTTCCAGAGCAGCAAAGAGCAGAGAGAGACCTACTTCCCTTTCTAGGGAAATACCTTATAAATGGAATTAATTAAGCTACAGGAAATAATAATTCCTTTGTTTGATGTAAGATACATCCTTCCAAAGTAGATGGGGGAAAGGGAGGAAAGAGGATTAAAAATGCAGATTCAGAGGATAAAATATGTTGGCTATGTCTGCAATTCCAGCATGGTGTAATGGTTTGAGTGTCGAAGTATGACTCTGGAGACCAGGGTTTGAATCCCCACTCAGCCATGAAAACCTACTACATGACCTTGGACAAGTCACAGTCTCTCAGCCTCAGAAGAAGGCAATGGCAAACCTCCTCTGAAAAAACCTGCCAAGAAAACCCTGCAACAGGTTCATCATAGGGTCATCATAAGTCAGAAATTACTTGAAGACAAACTACATACACCACAATCCCATGTACATTTTGATTGATTGACACTAACAATAATTTCTACATTCAGTTTCCACTGACCTCACTGTCTACAATCCCACCATCAACCATGCCTACATTCCTAAAATCCAAGTAATACTTCATGCATCTGATGGAAGCAGCTATATTCCAGGAAGGTTTGTTCTAAAAGAAACATGGAGACAGTTGCTTTTGCTGCAACAAGACTAGCATGGCTAACCCTTTGGAGAACCCAAAGCCTCATCCTACCATTCTTCAGTTGGACTTCAGCATAGTATTATATTCATTCTTCTTATAGAGATCATTTTCCAGCTTCACCTTGTAGTTGAGCAAGAATGAAAAATCCATCTATGGTGTTAATCTATGATGGCTCAGTAGCACATGTATGTGACAGCCAGCAAATAATAAAAATGCACTAGCCTTGTGAAAATCTAAAATCTTTTAAAATCCATCAGAACATTTCAAATATTTTAGTTACATTTACATGCCATTTTTCCTTCAAAGATCTGAGAGAGGTATCACCATTCTTTTGTTTATCTATTGGTCATGACTGCATAGATTCATGTTTTAAATGATAGTGTTGAGTCTATTGTAACAAGACTATTATGTATGCCACTTTGAATTAAAAAAAAAACACTTGAAAAGCCTAGAAATATGAATGCAGTCCACCCTCCACTAATTCTGCATCCATGGATTCAATCATCCATGGATTCAATCATCCATGGATTCAAAATATCCCAACAGACTGGAAGCTATCAATATACATTCCCATCCACAAAAAGGGAGACTGCAGCAACTATAGGACCATAGCAAATGATTGTCAGAATTCTATGCTTCTCATCATAGCAATCTGACCACCAAAGGGTGATGCATGTAGTGAGGGGAAATAAAAGGGGATGGCAGGTGGGCATTGTAAATAGTAGAGGGCATGTTGAGGTAGGTTTATGACTGGGATGAGAGTCCTTTGATATGGGCAACTGGATCCCTGGGGAGGGGGGGGGTTGGTCAGAGGGTTTTAAAATACTGGTTTGGGGAAATACTCAGAGTTGTTTCTCAATGGATTGCTGTGGCGAAGTATCTTGATTCCAGAATAAAGCTGTAGTGAATTTACACTTTAAAATTATTTCTTGGTTTTTCAAGTTTCTTGCAACCAAGCATGACACTGATCTCCCATGCAAGAAATTCATGCTCAAAATTCTGCAACATAGACTCTGCAACATACATGGAGAGAGAAATCCCAGAAGTTCAAGCATGGTTCAGGAAGGGAAGAGGCACTAGGGACCACAGTGCAAACATACAATGGCTAATGGAATGCACCAGGGAATTCCAAAAGAAAATCAGCATGTGCTTTTTAGACTATAGCAAAGCCTTAGACTGCATAGATCATGAAAGGCTGTGGAATGCACTTAAAGACATGGGAGTACCAAGAAATCTGATAGTCCTGATGAGGAATCTATACCAGGGGTAGGCAACCTTTCCCCTTTAAGGGCCGAGGGACTTCAGCTCCCAGAATCCCAGGAGCTATTGGCCAACATGGGACTATTGGCCAACATGGCTGAGGCTTCTGGGAGCTGAAGTCCCTCGGCCCTTAAAGGGGAAAGGTTGCCTACCCCTGATCTATACTCAGGATAAGAGGCTAATGTCAGAACAGAACATGGAGAAACAGAATGGTTCCCAATTGGCAAAGGAGTTAGACAAGGGTGTATCCTTTCACCCTATCTGTTCAACTCATATGCAGAACATATTATAAGAAATGCAGGCTTGGACACAGAAGGAGGAGTGAAAATAGGAGGAAGAAATATCAACAATCTATGATATGTAAATGACATCATAGTACTAGCAGAAAACTTCACAGACCTGGAACACCTACTAAGGAAGATAAAAGAAGAAAGTGCTAAGTCAGGCTTAATGTTGAACATAAAGAAAGCAAAAATAATGACCACCTAGGACCTTCAGAAGTTCAATCTAGACAGTGAAGAAATAGAAATAGTAAAAGAATTCTCATAGTGGGATCAAACATTGATAGAAATGGGGACTGCTGTCAGGAAATCAGAAGATTAAGAATAGAGAGAGTGGCTATGTTAGAACTAGAACAGATACTAAAATGCAAAGATATACAACTCAGCACAAAAGTTACAATCATGCAAGTCATTGTATTCCCTATTACCATGTATGGATGTGAGAGCTAGACAGTTAAGATGATAGGAAGAAAATCACTGCATTTTAGATGTGGTGCTGGAGAAGAATGCTAAGGATCTCATGGACAGCCAAAAGGACAAACAAGTAGGTCCTGGAGCAGATGAAACCAGAAACCTCCCTGGAAGCCAAGATGACCAAACTGAGGTTGTCGTACTTTGGACACATCATGAGAAGAGAGGACTCCGGGGGGGGAAAAATAATGATGGGGAAGGTGGAGGGAAGTAAGAAGAGGGGAAGGACACATGCTAGATGGATGGACTCTATTAAGGATGTCACAGGTATGGGGTTGCAGGAATTAAGCAGAGCAGTGGAGGACAGAGGGTCTTGGAGATTCTTATCCATAGGGTTGCCATGAGTCAAGATCAACTCAAGAGCAGTCAACAACAACAACAAATATGGGGAATCATTTTGCATGTTTGTTATGTTGATATGTGCTTTCAAGTCATCTCTGACGTTTGACAACCATCATGGGGATTTTGGGGGGCTGAGAGTCTGTGACTTGTCCAAGTTCACCGAGTGGGTTTTCATGGAGGAGCCGGATTTGAACCCTGTTATCCAGGTTCGTATGTATATAATTTTATATAATATAATTTATGTAATATATAAATAGAACAATATAATATAATGGATTTGGTATCCATGGGGGGGTTCTGGAACTGAACCCCAGCAGATACCAAGGGTTCACTGTAATGAATATATACATAATAATAAACACATGCTTTTTCCAGACTTACTCTCACTCCTTTTTAGATTCATAATGAAGCTGGGAGGTAAGTTAGGCTCAGGAATAATGACTAACCTAAATTCATCAAGACAACGGAAGTCATGACTGAATGAGATCCTTGGACCTATACATTAATATTTAGTCCAAGGGAGGAAAAGCATTTTGGTCATTTTTTAATTTAGTCAACCCCCTCCTCTCTCTCACACACACACATTTTGAACATTTAAAGCTTGTTTGCAGGGCTACTGCATGCTGTTTTGAGAGACTCCCCACAGTGGGCCAGGAAAACAAACAGAATAGTACAAGACCAAAAGGGGCACATGTCACTTCCAGTCAGTAGCATCATGCAGGGGGTGTGGACTGCACTGGGTGATGCCACCGAAGGAGGGGATGACACCCAGTGAGTGCCCCCCACCTCCCTGCTGCATGCCATGATGCACAGCAGGGAAGGAGAGGATCCGGTGTCCCCAGCCCCTGCCCCACATGGCTTTACTTTAGAGTAAAGCCATGCAGAGCAGGGTTTGGGGTGCATGAGGCAGGGATAGGGGCCTCTTTTGGCTCTGCCCCAAGCCCCACCCCTAAAGCCTCAACTCCCACACTGGGTGACACCCAGGTGTGGAACACCACTGCTTCCAGTCACTCAAAATGGCAGCTACAATGGTGCAGCAGCAGACCTCTGAAGCTCTGGAAGAACCAAAAATTGGTTGGTACAGCGCTGTAGGCTCTGGAACTTGCCCACCCTGTCTTAGATCAACAATGTAACCACTGTACTACACTGTTGTGAGACATCTGTATAACACATAGAAACTCCTTCCCACTGTGTGTAGTCTGTCTTGTCAATGCCAAGCCATCCACATAAAGTTTGCAACACTCCCATTCAGTTGACGTAACAGTACAGTTACTCTGGCAATTAAGATCCCCCCTTCTCCATTGTACCAACTCTGTTCATAATGTATTAGAGTAACTTTGTTGCCATTTGTGAGGAAAAAACATTGTCATCCTCTTTTATACAGAATGGAGATCATATTTTCCAATCACCCTCCCCTGAAGTTTTGTGAGGGGGGGGGGTAACTGCAAAACTTACAGCTAGAGACATGGGCAAGTCATTTGAAAGAAGTAAACATCCATAAAATGTTGAGCATAGGTGAGTTGTGTGCACTCAGAGACAGAAAGACAGACAGGGTAGAGTTTCCTCTGATCATTTTCTCCTCTTTTTCATCATTCTTTGTAAACCAGAAAATTAATTACCCTGAAAACAATTCTGTGCACTAAAAAGCAGAGTAGGTTTAATGTATAATTTATATATGGAAATGCAGCTGTCAAAAGTGTGACAAATGACTATATAAAAATGTTGCAGTTACATTTTCGGGTGTTAGCTTGCATTAAGTTCATCTCCAACGCAAGACAATCTTCATCCTCTTAATGTTGTTTTGCTCAGGGAACAGAGCTACATTCTTAGTGCTGCACACACACACACACCCCACCAAAACTACCAACACTACAGATCCATCAAACTGAACAGGCCTTTATTCAAGAGCAGTGGAAGGATTGTGAAAATGCGAGAATGCTGCTGAACAGCAAATACCCTTCACAGTGTGTGTGTTTTTTAAAAAAAGTGGGGCACAGAAAGGAGGATACAATATGCTAAAATCTTCTAATCCCAACATGAATAAGGCATGTGCTGAGCTCTATTGGCTGTACCTACATTTCTTGATTCCACCCCCCCCCCCTTCACATTAATATGTTGATTAATGCACTTCTGTGTTAACAACTCCTGATCGGCTGAATCTTAGTAGTTACTCTCAACTAGAGTAGGCAATTGAATCAATTGCTGAATGGTGAGTCAGTATTTATGGAACTGACCATTCAACAACTGGTGAAATACCATTCAACCATTGATTCAAAGGGCCTAATCTATCTGGAAGAATGTGGCCAAAATGCTGTAAAGGCACCAGATCCCATCTGATCTTTGAAGCTAAGCAGGGTCAGTATTGGCTAGTACTTGGATGGGAGACTGACACTGAATTCCAGGTTCTATGACTTATATTTCAGAGGAAGGAACTAACAAAACCACCTCTGAGTAACCTCACTCCAGTCCCATCCCAGTATTTTAGACTATTGATAGTTATTTTTCAGTAGCTCTCTACAATTTATTTCTACTTGTACACATTGTATGTCTAGCACTGTAAGCAAATAATGAGCCTGCGTGCCCCAAAATGGAGGGAGCCACACTTAAGCCTACTGAAATAGGAGACATCTGTCACAGATAACTTAATTCCCATTCTAACATTCTCTGGATTGGAGCCATTGTGCCTCATGATCCAGAGTGTTTCTAGGCCTCAGTTTAGCAGGCTGAGTTCAAGACCATTGTAATCAGAAGGTTGCCTTGGACAAGCCTTAGTTTTCACCTTCTCTGAGATTTACTTCACAGGACAACTACCAGGGCATACAACATAATATATGCAAAGTCCCTATAGAAATTAGCAGTCGTGATCATATAAAAGCTGTGAAATCTTACTCTGCTTAAGTCTCACTGTCCTCTTCAGCACTGCTTCTTCTTCTTTGGTTCTTTCCTCATTCTCCTTCCATCTCCTAACTTGCTCTTCCCTCATCTTAAAGAAAAGGACATGCTTCTGTTCTTCATTCAGTTCAGCCAGTAGGTCTGGATCAATGTACATATCCCGTAGAATTTGTTGCAGCATGGCAAACTTGTGAAGAGAGCCACTTGCATACAGGAGCAAAATTCAAAAACAACCAGACTTTTATCCAAGCCAGCAAAATACCACCCTCTGCACTTCCACGAACAGCTAGAGGCAAAAGAGCTAGTCCTTCTTGTGACAGACTGGGTTCACTTTCATGCTCCGATCACTTTCCTTTAATCACCACAAAAATAATAGCATCTCATGTCACCTATCAACAGGTGTTCAGCAGAAAAGATGGAATAGGAGATAGGAAGCAGACCAACGGGGTGGACTGCTTGAACAATAGTAAAGGGAAGTTAAAGGCAAGTTAAAAACAAATTGACCACAAAATTTAAAAAAAACTAGCTGCTTCAATACCTGGAGACAATTCAGAGTTTATTTTTAAAAATTAGTCTTATTATGGCACATTGTTCTCATTCCTATCTCAGAGTGTATCCTCTGAAACTGTGCTGGGCATGTGTGTGTCTTCATTCTTTTTTAAAAAAAATCTGTGATGTCATGGTTAAAAGTAACAAGTACGCTACTGATATCTGTGTCATTACAGTGTCCTGTGGGAATGATCCTCCCACAATAAGAGGCAAAACACGGTTACATATTAACTCTGGCCCTGCTTATTCTTGCCAGTTGCTGGAGAACATAGTGCCACCTGTCTCTATTCAGGGTGGTGTTTAGTTACTGCCAACAGGCATAGTGCTTTGGCAGCAGTGATTAAAATGGATTTTCAAACTCGCAAAAAATAAGAATCATAAAAAAGAGGGGACATAGAGAAAAGAAATGAAAAGCAACCTAAACTGCAGTGAGAAAACTAGAAAGGAGACTAATTAATATTAATTAAGCAAAACCTTGTCCTTGGCAATTCAAGCAGGCAGCGTTAATCCTCCTGCCATCAATGTATTTTCCATTCTGCAGTGAGAGAAAAGAGAGGAGATTGTTTTTTAAGCAAATTGTGACCTTTTGCTGTTTACTGGCATTTCCTCCAAGCTCTATGAAATACTATAGTTAGCTCTTTAGAGTTTCTGTTAAGATAATTTATATGTTAATATTATTCCCTTGTCCAATACTCAGAGTCTGTCATGTGCAAGAATAGATTTAAAACTCCAAAATCTGCAGTCGGGTCTATATTAGGGCCAAGCAATATGTCACAGAATGTGAACAAGCTTCCAAATAGCGGTGTGAACATCTCTCTGTTCCAATTTTGTCATATTCTGAATCCCACTTGCATTTTCTTCCCATCCTTCTTTCACATAGGTTGCAAGATTTGGGGAGCTTTTTGCATACCTTTTACACATTTTCCTGACGTATACCTTTTTCTTCTCCTTTTACCTAATTTATGCATGCTTCATTGACTAAGCCTGTGGCAGACTTTTTTACTCTGGACATTTTTGTGTTTGCATCTTAAATTTCTGAGAACCAGTGTAGTGTAGTGGGTTTGAATGTAGAATTGGGATCCTGAAAGACCAGGATCTGAATTTCTGCTTAGTCCTTGAAAATCACTGGTGGCCTTGGACAAGTCACACTCTCTCAGCTTCAGATGAAGGCCATGGCAAACCCCTCTGAAGAAATCTTGCCCCCCCAAAAAAACTATGATAGATTTACCTTAGGGTCAACATAAATTGGAAATGATTTGAAGGTACAGAACAACAACATTTTAAAATATAAGTGCAGACCTTTGTGTACTCTATATTTCTCCAAAATGCCTCACGAGCCTTGCAAATGGGGAAATTGCTTTTTCAAAAAAAAAAAAAAAATGCAACTGGTTTTGAGAGTTGCAAAAAGACCACTTTCATCAAAATTAGCAAACCAAACAGGTGGCCATGTATCCATTGCCACAAATGCCACAGATGGCAAATCCACCCTCAGTTTTATGGTTGCACTTGCCACAGCTATTCTGTATCTCCCTGTGTTGAAATCTTTTTTGCAAATTGGATTCACTGTCCAGAGGGCTTCTGTATAACCCAGAGAATGATTGTGAGAGGAACAGGCTTAAAGCTGAGGGCACATTTACCATTCCTGCAGCAAAGGATCCATAGTTACACCTGGAATCAAACCAAATTCATTCTTATTTTTCAGGGTTTTCAGAATTCCTCAATAAGCTAGATGGTGCAAAAGAACAGAAGTGGGAGGAAAGAGGGGGAGGACAATGAATGGAATCCATTAAGTGCAGATCTAGGACTGGTTGACCTTTGTGGTTTGTGAGAAAATAATAAAAATATTGTCAATGTATCTACCATACAACCGGAAATATTCAAAAATAGATTCACCTCTGGATTATTAATATGCATGTACTCTAAATGAGCCATATATAAATTGGCGATACTGAGTGCGGCTGGGCTGCCCATTGCAACTCCTTTAATTTGGAGAAAGTAATAAGACAGGTTGATGAATCTACTTTTCTGTTCTCTATTTTATTACTCTAGATGTGAATTCAATATACACATCTATACCCCACTCAGATACCAGAGATGTAAGTGAAAATTATTTACAGTCTCATTCTGTTCAGAAACCTTGCATTTTTATTAGATGTTCTAGATATCATTTTGGAAAAGAATCGTTTTAGATTCAACACCCAATTTTTTCTCCAAACCACAAAGGATGTGGAGAAACTGGAGTGTGTCCAAAGGAGGGCAACTAAAATGGTGAAGGGTCTGGAAAACAAGCCCAATGAGGATCGACTTAGGGAGCTGGGGATGTTTAGCCTGGAGAAGAGAGGGTTGAGAGGTGATATGATAGCCATGTTTAAATATTTGAAGGGATGTCATATTGAGGAGGGAACAAGCTTATTTTCTGCTGCTCCAGAAACTAGGACCCAAAACAATGGATGTAAGCTCCAGGAAAAGAGATTCCACCTCAACATTAGGGGGAACTTCCTGACAATAAGGGCGGTTCGACAGTGGAACATACTCCCTCAGAGTGTGATGGAGTCTCCTTCCTTGGAGGTCTTTAAGCAGAGGCTGGATGGCCAGCTGTCGGGGATGCTTTGATTGGAAGTACCTGCATGGCAGGGGGTTGGACAGGATGGCCCTTGTGGTCTCTTCCAACTCTATGATTCTATTATTCTATGAGGTCAATCAGTTTTTCACATGAAGAACTTCCAGTGCTGAACAGTGTCACAACTAGCTGGGTTTTACGGGAACTCCATGAGACCCAGATACAGTAGCAAAGTTATTCTGTTAAAATAACAACCACAACTAAATGAAAATTTACCAGTGAGAATACAACAAGAGAAACACCCCTCTGGAAAAAAAGGGGGGGTGGAGAAGGCTGACAAATGCTTCAAATGAAGTTCCAGTTCTAAAAGAAAGTGGAAGAGCGGATGGAAATGAGAGGCAAACAGAGCTCTGATCTGGCTACTTGGGGCTGAAAGGCAAGAACAATGCCCATCACCTTTTAAAATAATAAGCATTTTTAATATCTCAAGAAGAAACAAAAATAATAAATTTGGAATTAAAAGGATAAAAAGAGTAAGAACAAGAACTCCTCTTCTTTTTTAGGAAGGTGGGGCAGAGAACATACACAAACTGATACAAGAAAGATAAAGAGAAGGAGGAGAGAGGTATGCCAAAGTTCTGAGATAAAAGATTAAAACAAGAAGAAAGATAAAAAGAAAAGGAGGAACAATATAAAGAAAATACAGCTAAATTAAAATAGAAGGAAACAGCTGTAAGAACATTGTAGAGAAAATGGCTGAGACAGTGAGAAAAAGAAAACAGCTCTAGAGGCGTGATGGAGATAATAGCCAAAACAAAGGGGAGGAGAAAGCAGCTGAGACAATGTGAAAGAAAAAACAGCTGAGATAATGGACCTTATCCCACGCTGCTCTCAAAGTGGCAAGAAAGCGATATAAGCATCATTCCATTACTATAGTGCTAGCAACTCCCTAAGATGGAAATGGCCAGCACACGCCACAGGCATCATTGCGCTATTAACGAAAGCGCGATGAAGCGCCCCCCAGAAAGTGCAATCGCTGAGCATACCATAGCGAGCGGATTCCGTGCAGAATCCGACAAGGCTATGCCTGCACATGTGCAGACCTGCACATGGTCACTACGGCCGTCGGATGCTGTTGTCGTCACTTCCGCAGCGCGATTTTGTCATTGCTTTGCCGTCGCTATTGTTGTGTGGTCGCCATTGCGATCTCTCCAGTCGTGCATGTGGCCATCCTCGTCGCAGCTTGCGTTATGGAGACTGCTGTACAACAGATCCGGTTTGTTTTGGAGGAGGTAGAGATGGTGGAGCGGGAGCAGGAGCAGAGGCGCAGGGCTGTTATTGGCGCCGTCCGTCGGTGGCTCAGACACCGTGGCCTGGTGGGCTTCTCTGCACATGGCCTGCTATGGAGGATTTTGAGTGTCCTACACCTCGTTGGAAGGGGTTTCCATGGAGCCACTGTCCCCCGTCCACGCAAGTGGTGGGTCAGGCCGCAGGCTATCAGGAATTGGTGGGCAGAGGAGGTCATCCCCCTCTGGGATGAGGACATGTGGATAAGGAATTTCCGCATGTCCAAAACCACCCTTTTTGAAATAGCTGAGGCTCTGCACCCTCACCTCGAGGCCGAGGACACCATTATGAGGAGGGCCATCTCCGTGCCGGAGAGGATTGCAATCACCATCTGGTGGTTGTCGGCCCCCCTCAATTACCGCCGTGTGGCCCGGCATTTCCAGATTGGGGTGTCCACTGCTGCAAAAATCTGCATCCAAGTCATCAAGGCCATTGAGAAAGAGCTACTACATAAGACAGTCTGTCTTGGTGACTATAAAGAGGTAGGTGTGTTCGCTGCGAATCTTTCCTGTTACTAGGCCTGTCTGGGTGGGGCAGTCTCACTTTTGTATACTGCCCCACAATGTATTTGGATCATCCTTTTCCCTCGGCTCTTCACTACCCCTGCTCCATTGTGTGGGTGCGATGTGAGCTGCAGGTATGCATACATGCAGGTATTGGCCGGTTATGGGGAGACCTGATGGCAGGCCTACAGATATCTGGAATGGGGGATGTAGGGACACTTAAAGTGTAGCCTTCCTCTGTAAATGTGTATGCATTTATGCAGTCATCTGGTCCTAGGCCTGGGCAGGCAGCAAATGAGTGGGATGCATGCCTTAGTGCCACCCATGGTTGCACAAATCGTAGCTTGTTTGGGGGGGGGGGTGGCGCACAGCTTGGTCCCATTAACCTTTGGCTATGTCCCTGCTATCATTTGAAGGGGAGTTTCATTGGGGGTATACAAAGATGTGCTGCATCAACCTTGTATTGGAACTTAACACTGCTTTTTGATCCTTATTCCCTTTTCATTGTTATATCATTTCAGGTAATGAACGGATTTGAGCAGCTGGGCTTCCCACAATGCGTCGGGGCTCTGGATGGCACCCACATCCCTATACACCTGCCGAGGGCTAGGGCCGAGGACTATTTCAACCAGAAATATGGCCATTCAATTGTCCTACAGGGCTTGACGTCGGCGACTGGACTGTTCTTGGACATAGAGGCAGGCTATTCCGGGAGGAACCATGATGCCTTTATTTTCAGGCACTCCTCACTTTGCCAGGCCATGGAAGAAGGTGCATTTGTTCCAGGGAATCCAACAGTCACGATCCGTGGTGTGCAGGTCCCGTCTCTGATAATAGCTGATGGAGCCTACCCCCTGCGGCGATGGCTCATGAAGCCGTACAGTGGAGCACTGCGGGACAGCCAGCCGCACTTCAACATGGCATTAAGTAGGGCTCGCTGTGTGGTCGAGCGGGCTTTCGGCCGCCTGAAGGGGAGGTGGGGGTGCCTGGGTGCGAGATTGACAGTTGGGGAGGAGCACTTCGCAACTGTTGTTTCAGCCTGTGTGGTGCTCCACAACATATGTGAGACAAAGGGACATGCCCTGAACACCCGGCAGCCCGCCGGCGAGCTACACCTGCCGCCCATGACACAGGAGTACCAGCCTCGAAGAGACCGGAGGCACCACACTGAGGGGGAAAGGGTGCGTGCCGCGATTGCGGCCATGATTGCTGAGCAGGGTTAGGAAATGTGGGCTATGGGCAGATCTGATCTTTGCGCTGTTGTATTAGTGTATATATGTGTATATGGGTGTGCTGTTTGCATGTGTTTACATCTGTCTACATACACATGGGTCCACATATATGTTCTTCCCTTTTTCCCTCGGAAATGTGTACATATGGATCTCCCTCTCCCCCGCCCTACACACACACACATATATGTATATATGTATATATATATAAATACACACACACACACACACACACACATATATATATATATATACACACATATCTATGTGTGTTTGTGTGTGTGTGTATATTTATATATTTATACACACACACACACACACACACACATATATATATATACATATATATATATACATATACACACACACATATATATATATACATATATACATATATATATATGCCATCGCATCTACATATATGTACGTGTGCATATATATATATATATATATATATATATATATATAAACATATATACATATACACACAGACATCTATATAAAAACAGTCAATGGTGTCTATGCATATGTTCATTGGTGTGTGTGTGCCTGCACATGTTGCACTTACATATCTGTGATGGCATTGTGTTCTTGCTTCTGTGTGTGTATTAGCAACAGCACATACCCAAAGGCACATGTATGTGTATATGTCTGAATATATTTACATAACAGACATTCCTGTGCGCTACAGCAAGAATCCATTGCTGTTCGCTGACTGTGGACACATGTATAGAGGAGAGGAAATAATGCGTAGATATATATGTGTGTATATCTATATATACACATGTATCTCTCTCTCTCTCTCTCTCTCTCTATATATATATATATATATATACATTGAGAGAGATATACATAGATATATCAATATTTATATATGTATACTTACATTTGTCTAAATACATATGTATCTATGTGTGTGTGTACATAGATACATGTGTATGTATATATACATGTGTGTATGTTGATTTATTGATCTGTGCATGTTTGCTCATACCATGGGAATGCCAGTTACAACAATAAAGAATTTATGATTATTGGAATTGTTTGATTTTCTTTTAATCCACGGGGTGCCATGGCTTCTGCACACCTGTGGCGCTAGCTGTATGGTTTGCAAGCTGCATGGCCATATGTATACATTGTCATATATGAGTTCTGTCTTACCTTTTGCAAGAAAATATACCTAGATTTAGCTATTCCACAGAAGAAAAATGCTAAAGTGTACTCTTTATTTTGAGGTCTACCACACATTGGGTTTCTCTGTGCAAGGAACAAAAGACATAGACATTTCAAAAACAATTAGAAATGGATGTAACTCTACAATAAAGAAATACACTGAACACATTAATTGGATACCTCGGGCAATACCAAACATTGCCACATCATACACATTTGTTTAAACTTTTCCTAACAACACCTAATCAACATGAAAGGCTTTGGACCTAACTACCACATGCCACTACCTATGTGAAAAATGTGCATATAACTAGATAAAAAACAAATAATAGTCCAAGACATCATAGGGACATCATGAGGGAGAGTACATTTGTTTTGTTTTTTTTAATAAGTCTTTTCATTCTTCCTGGAACACTCTCAGAAGGTTGGGGCTGTGATGCTTGGAGATTTGCTGTTTCGGGGATCTCATCCTGTGATGTTGGGGTGTCCTCCTGCACCTGACTCTGAGTGTGCTCAGAGGAAGTTGCCATGCAAGTTGGTGCTGCCCTCCCCTCATCCCCTGAGTCCGCAAAAAGTATTTGAGAACAGGGCATTGGTATAGGGGATGCCGCCCGGGCTTGCCGCCCTTGGTTAGTGTTCCTAGGGGCACCCCTGGAACAGACACCTGATGCCTGCAACCAAGATAAGGCCCGTTCAAACACTTCTGTTCTTCGTCTCTCCTCCGCTGTCCATTTCCTCTGCTCCTCCACAGATTCTTGGCATACTTTCATTAGATCAGTCATGTGGCACGACATCCTCTCCCGGTACTTGCAGCTGAGAGCAAGGTCTCTCCGGTATGTTCTCACCAGGTTATCCAGAGAACCTGCCTCCCTTTGCATCGTTTGGAGGAGTGACCCGTGTTGCCGCCTGGCCAGCTGTCGGTTTAGTCGACCCTGCCTTCTAGAATCGTGAATGATTGTTCGGGCAATTACTTCGCCCCTCCTGGCTCTGCGATCCAGGATATCCTCCTCGTCGCGCAGCCGGCGAACAATCCTACGAGTTGGTGCTGCAAAACAAGGTAGAAGGGAAATTATTAATTATAAACCGTGCCACCCAAACATATCCATAATGTTGTCATGCTTGCCATTTCCTGCAATTTAATACACCTCCCGTTACTGCGCACCCAACATACATTCCTGGAAATATAACCAACAATTCTTTTCCCCCTGTTCTGGCTGTCTGTAAGTGTGCACATTCAGCAACACAATACGGATACAGAGCAACACCTCTTCAGTAGGTCCATGACATATATCTTTGTATAAATATCTAAATGCATATATATATATACACACATATGTGTACCAAAAGAGCTATGAGAGAAGGCTCAATGTCTCAGAGAAAAATACTATCCCCATGATTCCTTTGCTGTGAGCCAGGACAGTTACAGTGGCCTCAAACTGAAACTAAAGCTCTCTTTGAGGCTTTAACATATTTGGAATTATCTCAGTTACCATCTTTACATCTAACAATAGGCGGTCAGGGTGGGTGGAAACTTACCCCTTCTGAGTGCTGCTTCCTCTTGGGCACCGCTGGCCACATCAGCCCCAGTTGCCTGGGTCTCTCCAACTGGCGGCTGTGTACTGTCTCCCACTGGGCCTTCTCCATTGATGATTGTTTCTGGAAAATTTAGAAGGGGGGGGACAGTCACCGGATTACCTTTGGCCGTTTCATACATGGTGGTTACAGCACTGTATGTACATAACATCTTATAAGAATCCCCGTTCATCCTACCATCACTTGCAGCTGGCGAGGCAGGGGGAACATCCTGCTGCTCCTGCGGTGGCCGATCTCCCAGCACATCGGCCTGTTCCGCGGGGACGAGGTGTAGAATGACATTTCCCTGTTCACAGATTGCTGCAGGGACTGAATGAAAAAAGGGGGGAAAGGGATATTTGACATCACCCAAAAAAGTTCGCTGATTATATGTATGTATAGGTTCTGGAGTATGTATGCATATATCTGTTTGTATATATATATATATATATATATATATATATATATACGTACACACATCTCTATATACATATAGATAGATAGATAGATAGATAGATCTATATCTATATCTATATATGTATATCTATCTATCTATCTATCTATCTATATATATATATACGTACACACATCTGTATATACATACGTATATATATGTATGCATATATATAGATATATACATATATATAATTATATATATATTTATATGTGTGCGTGTGTACACATATATACACATTTTTCTCAGCAGACATGTAGGCATATATATTCATCAAGGTATACTTGTACACTTACAAGCATATATATATATATATATATATATACATCTCCTGTGAGTTTATTGAAATCTACATATATATATATATATATATATATATATATATATATATATATATTTCTGTGTGTACACATATATACACATCTATATCTCTGCAGAGATGTAGGCATATATTTTCATTTAGGTATACTTGTAGACTTAAAAGTATATATATATATATAGAGAGAGAGAGAGGTCTATGTGTGTAAATATATATACATCAAAATAAATATATAAATATAAACATATATATATTTGTTTATGTACATAAACAAAAACACATTGATCTCTTCAGACATGTCGGTATATGTATGCATCTAGGTATACCTAAACACTTACATGTATATATAGATGTGTATGTTTGTTAAATATATATATATATATACCCACACACACAAATACAAATGTGCTTCCTTTCCTAGGGGGACAGCTATATGTTGAGATATTTATAGTGTGTGTGTGTGTGTGTGTGTGTGCAAATGTGCATCATATACAGGTAGTGCATTGAAGGAGACCTTCCCCCCCCGCCCCCCCCCCCCA
Source organism: Phrynosoma blainvillii (assembly GCA_026167975.1). Classification (NCBI taxonomy): domain Eukaryota; kingdom Metazoa; phylum Chordata; class Lepidosauria; order Squamata; family Phrynosomatidae; genus Phrynosoma; species Phrynosoma blainvillii. The sequence goes on from JANUYF010000003.1 coordinate 141,861,393, forward strand.
AAGGCAAGAAAAGCCCCCAAAAAAACCATATTTTTCCCTTGGGGAAAATTCTAGCACTTGCATGCAATTTTTTCTAGAACTTATTTCCCCTCACCTCACCTCCCCCTCCCCAAACCTGTAGCAGGCACAAGCAATAACCCATTATTCCATGGTAAAGGGGGCAAAGCTACATTTCAGCCACCCTCCACAGTGAAAGGGACATCCAGAGAAGTTATATAGGAAATCAAATTTATACCTACATTCCACATTGATGGTGGCTGTGGCTGATCCCTCCTGCTCCTGAGAATCTTGTGCCTGGGATGCAGTTGCCTGTGTCGTTGCCCCTTCTGTTACCCTCACAATATTCATACTCTTGGTAACCCTCTTGGGGAAAACCGACCGGTCTGCCCTCAAGAAGGGGTCCAATTGTCTAAAATAAGGGCAAGAAACCAGCGAGTTGCCACTAATGTTGTTGTGGCGGGACACCTTGTTGTACTCTGCTTTCAGGGTTTTGCATTTGTTCCGTATTTCTTTCACAGTCCGGTCTATCCCCTTTTCCTTCATCTTTGTAGATATCTCCAAGTAGATATCATGGTTCCTGTGGTTCAGGTGAAGTTCTCTCTGGACTCTTTCCTCGCCCCAAAGAGGAATGAGTTCCAGAATTTCCTTGTGGGTCCAAGCGACCCCCCTTCCCTGCTTTCTTGGTGGTTCGGAAGAAGCAGAAGCCATTGCAAGCACACCTGGAAAATCCGAGAAGAATACGTACGCAAATGCTACTGTGGCGGTGTGCCAACTGTTGCGCAAATGTTACCGCCGGCCGCGATAAAACTTTCCGAACCAACCGGGAAGCCTTTTCTTAAATAAAGCAAAAGCCTGCTAGCGCCGAACCGCGATGTTTACCATCGCGCAGCAAACGCTGTATGGCTCCCTGCTGGTGCCGGCAATGGCGGGGATGGAGGACCGCCCCTCGGCGCGCGTGCGCAATAGAACAACTGGTTTTCCGGCGTTGCGACCCCTGGTGGCCCAGGAAGGAAATTACCAAACAGGAAGGTAACAAGTGCCTGGCAAGTTTAGAAAAAACAGCAATGCCAAATCGATGCTGGCAGTTGTGGCTGAGGGAAGAGGTGCTGGCACTCCTGTCCATAATGGGCAGGAGCCCCCACCTCGACCTTGTGATGGGTTCCAGCTGCCATCCCAACAGGGACATCTATGGGAAGGTAGCTAGGAGGCTCACGAGTAGAGGGTTCCCCCGCACCATGGCCCAAGTGAGGTCAAAGGTAAAGGTGCTGAGGAACTCTTTCTTCAGAGCAAGAGCCATCTTCCATGGCAATCCTCCGCCCAAAGCCCAGCCTCAATTCTACAGACAGATGCTCCAATTATGGGAAAGGGCAGGCCGGCCGAACGGACGAAGAGCACGCCGCCGCAATGGTTAGTCCTGTCTTGACATTAATATATGTGAATGGGTAACTCTTAGCCTGTCAGGAACATTTTCCTTCACAAGCCTGCACCACAACACGCTAGCAGGGAGACCTGCTCGCAGGAATTGTATGTAAGATATAATGGGGTGAAGAAGTAATTTTTAGACTGTTTAGAAAGTATTCCACAAAAATCTTGGCTGGATAGTAATGATATTTCTCCTAATATGTCTTCATCACAGCACCTGTCGAGGAGGAGGAGGAGGAGGAGGAGGCCATAGCAGAGGCGTGACAAGCTGCACAACCTGAGCCTGCACTCGGGGTGCAAATGGCCGTAGGAGGACGTGCCCACAGAAGGGAGGCAGGAAGGCCTGCAGGTAAGTCCCACCTCAAATCTATTATCTGTTCGGCTGGAATGCCACATTTTGTCCCTTGTAGAAATTATCCGTGGTAAAGCATGCATGTGATGTGCCTGCAAGGTGCTTTGTTCCTTTGCCACATTAAAATTTTGGTTTAATAGTATCTCTTTCTTACAGCACCTGTCGAGGAGGAGGAGGAGGAGGAGGAGGAGGAGGAGGAGGAAGCCATAGCAGAGGCGGGACAAGCTGCACAACCTGAGCCTGCACTCGGGGTGCAAATGGCCGTAGGAGGACGTGCCCACAGAAGGGAGGCAGGAAGGCCTTCAGGTAAGTCCCACCTCAAATCTATTATCTATTCGGCTGGAATGCCACATTTTGTCCCTTGTAGAAATTATCCATGGTAAAGCATGCATGTGATGTGCCTGCAAGGTGCTTTGTTCTTTTGCCACATTAAAATTTTGGTTTAATAGTATCTCTTTCTTACAGCACCTGTCGAGGAGGAGGAGGAGGAGCAGGAGCAGGAGGAGCAGGAGGAGTTGGAGGAGGGAATGTCAGAGCCAGCAGATGCACCCCCAGCCGACGTCGAGGAAGGGGTCCAACTGGCCTTACAAGGTAAGGACCCCAGAAGGGATCCCGAAAGGCCTGCAGGCAAGTCCTATCTAAACTGTAACATCTATTGTGGCTAATGACAACATCTTGCCTTGGCTACAAGTTATCCTGGTGAAACCAGGAAGGAAATGTCTAGTCTAGATGCGTTTGTCACAAGCAATGTAAGCCTTAAAAGTATGTCTTTATTGCAGCAGCTGTTGAGGAGGAGGAGGAGGTGGTGGAGGATGCACTGCCACAGGCGGTAACACCCCCCAAACCGGGGGAAGAGGAGCAGGAGCTCGGCCCAGATGCCAATATGGATGCACCACTGGACCTTCGGCTACGGGCAGAGGATGTGGAAGAGGAGTGCCCACCCCCCCGTCCAGAGGACCAGGAAGGGGAGGCTCCAGGTACCAATAATAATAATAATAATAATAATAATAATAATCTGTTGTTGGACCAGGAGGAAATTTATACAGGAGATACATACTAATATTGTATATATCATGTTCCCTCCCTACAGTTCGGGATGTCCTGGCCGCCCTTGTACTTGGCCAGCAGGAGATCCTACGCAGGCTGGGTGCTCTGGAGAGGGCCATGGACAAGGTGCTGATGTGGCAGCAGCACTTCCCGGCCACCCGGCCACCACCAAGATAATCAATTATGTATTTGTTTCTCCAACCCAACCCACCCCCACCCCACTGTTCTGTGAGTTAACAGACAGTGGTTTTTTATTTTGTTTTTTGATACAGAACAGGCCACTATTCCTATGTGGCCCATTTTTATAAGTTTGTATAAAGACGCAGTTGTGACTTCTAATAAAAAATTTATTTTTGGTATAAAGGTGTCGTAGCTTTATTTGGGACTGGAAGTGGTAATAGGAAAGAGAGGCTGGTACCACCTGCTTCAATCAATGCTACTTATCAGCTCACCCCGGGAATGCTGCCCTGGAAAATAAGAAGAACAGAAGGAAGATGCATTAATAAAAGCATAGAAATGATGAGTACCAGAGAAAAGGAAAGATAACATGAATCCCGACTACATCTGTAAGCCACAGCCATGAAAGAAGGAGGCCTTCATGGATTTTGTACATAGAGAGAAGTGCACAAACAAGCAGGCACAAGAATTCACTGATCTGTTTAGGGTAGGGACAAGGGGCACACAAGCCCAATGAGCTGCTCATTTCTCGGACTTACCTGGGTGGTGAAGCGGCATCAATTGCCTGGGCATGCTTTCGGAAAGTTAGGGCTTCATAAGAATCCTCCAACTTTAGCTGCCCAAAGAGGCCTGCGCTCACCGCACTGCGCCCACCACCATCAACACTGCAAAAACAAAAAAAAACAATAGACACTTAATGGAAGTGGCCTGGTTGCATGCTACTGAGTTGATTGATTTGTGGCTATTGGAGGTACTAGGCCCAACCTGCCAGAGAGGTCCTTTGGCCACAACAAGCAAGGGCCTGGCCAAAGAGTTCCAAGGCATTGAGCAAAGTCAGTTCAAGCGGGGTCAAGGAACTAGCATCTGAAAGGAGAAACGCTGCCAGGGCACCCACAGGCCACTTGGAGTATGATTACTATGCCACAGCGCCAGACAGAAGATGATATGGAATAGAAGAAATGCAATGGAGGTCTTGCCCTCTGCAAAAAAGATAAGACTGCATTTCCCAGAATTCCAAAACATCAATGCAGAGCTGCTAAACACAGGTCAAACCCATGTGTGTGGAGAAGGAATGCCTGGTGTGTTAATAACCCCCTAAGGAATTCATTTAGAGGCAAATATATCAGCAGAACATAATTGCTGGGATGTTTTGAATGCTGCCTTCTATTGTGCCACAGAGCTATGTTGCAGATTAAACAACATATCCCATGATCCCCCAGCACCGAGAAAGGGAACCCTGTATACACCCTTTTCACTGTAATTCAAGGGCTAGTGTCCCAAACAGAAATAACAGGCTGCATGCTATGGAATAAAGCAGCGGGGACCAGGACCCCCTCCCTCCCTCCCAAGCCCATAAAAACACCTGTGCCGGGCAGGGAAGAGGAGGAGAGCACCGGGGAAGACAGCAGCGGGGACCAGGACCCCCTCCCTCCCTCCCAAGCCCATAAAAACACCTGTGCCAGGCAGGGAAGAGGAGGAGAGCACCGGGGAAGACAGCAGCGGGGACCAGGACCCCCTCCCTCCCTCCCAAGCCCATAAAAACACCTGTGCCGGGCAGGGAAGAGGAGGAGAGCACCGGGGAAGACAGCAGCGGGGACCAGGACCCCCTCCCTCCCTCCCAAGCCCATAAAAACACCTGTGCCGGGCAGAGTCTCTTAAAAGCGGTGGCGTGCCTGAAGCCGCAGAGGACTACTGGTCACCCAGCAGCCCTCGGAGGACCAGCTTCACCTGCGTGGCTGGGGAGGAGCACCGGCGGCTTTAAAATCTCTGCCAGCTTTCAGCCCTTGGAGGACTATAATTCGACTCTGAATAATTTATGTATTTTTAAATTGCATATTTTAATTATTGTTATTTAATTATTGTTCAGTTTGATCTGTTTTGGGGGGATGGGGGGTGGGGGAAGGAGGGATGGGACATAAACTGACTTATTTGTTTTTGATGTTTTGATATGTTGTGCGCCGCCCCGATTGCTTGGCAGAGGGGCGGGATATAAATAAAAATTATTATTATTATTATTATCCATCCATTCGAATATCGCCAGCCGCCCCCCCCACACACACACACACATAACAAGAGCCCCTATATTTTCTCTTTTGCCCCACCACCACACCGAAAGCACAAATACACGTTACCATTCCCCCCCACACACCTGGTCCAACGGCGGCAGAAATCCTAATACAAAACAAACCTGCACCCACAAGAGAGGACCATGTCTACCTGCTGTGTTTGTGGACCGATGCAAACAGGAAGCACACGTCATGCCCCCCCACAGACCCATGGGAAATAACGCTAGGAACCATGGGTTATGAAGTGGAAATGCTCCACGGGAGGGAATTGCTGATCAAACACATGGCGCTAGCGCTATAATAGCGCTATGAATCAGCTCACGCTATTGCAATGCCTGCTGAAACCGAAATCCAAAAGAATGCGAATGATGTTGCATTGCGAGTGGTTTCTCATCGGGTTCTGAGCGACGTCGTGGGATCAGTCGGAAAACTATAGCGCTATAGCGCCTGATTCTTAGAGGATTCTTGCTGCTTTTGGCCCCGTGGGATAAGGTCCAATGAGAAGGAGCTAGTACTGAGGGAAAAGAAGCAGAGATAACATGGAGGAGAAAGCAATGGAAACAGTATAGAGGAGAAAGAAGCAGAGACAGAGGGGAGAAGGAAGCAGTGGAGACATCAAAGAGGAGAAACAGCTGATACAGTGTAGAGGAGAAAACAGTGGAGATAATAGCAGTTGAGACAGTCAGGAAGAAGTAGAGGAGACAGTCTAGAAGAGAAAACAATTTATATAATATAAACAGGAGGACAGCATGGAGGAAAAAACAGCAGTGACACAGAAAAATCAATAAGAAGGAAAGGCCAGTGTAAAGAAGATAGCAGTGATAGAAACACAGAGGAGAGAAAAAAGACAGTAATTTGACTGACAAACTAAAATTTGGGACCAAGAAAGAGAGAAGATAATAAAGAGAAGATAAAGTGATAACCCTAAAGGTAAAAATAGACTACGCTAACAAGAAATATAAAAAATTATATATCAGTGTAAAAATACCTGACAAAGTAAAGACTTGTAATATACCCATATAATTAAAGTAATGAATTTGGAATTTTCATGGTTTCATAAGTAATAAAGCTTCTAATTTTCAGGTACTTATTGGAATAGTATATCAACTGTGAATTAATAATTGGATGTAATTATAGGAAAACTATGAATTACAGTAGAATAATAATGAATTGATTGACTTAGTATAAAGAATTGAATTATTGATAGAAAAGATTTGAATAATAGGAGAATATAATTTGAAGAATTTTGAAGTGTAAGTTTTAACTGAATGATAGACATGTACTAATAAATTGTTGAACAAAAGAACCTTGGTTAAGATTTAAGTGAGAGAAAAAAGTGTTGATTTGGGAGGTATAATTGAACATAGACTAAGGAACTTATATGATTGTGACAGTAAAAATAAATTTAAGTCAATAGTTGATTTATGATTAGCAATTGAATATAGATTAAGAATTTCTGATTTTGACATAAGAAAACAAATTTAAGTTGATAGTCATAAGAAAACAATGGCATCAAGGAAGGAAGAAGAGATACCTATACAGATACAAGATACAATACAAAAAGAGTTAATGGCAGAAGTATCAGGAAACACAGGTATAATGAGAGTTCTGATAGATGAAATAAGAAAACTAAGAGTGGGTATAAGAGCAGAATTTCATGATGAAATAAGAACAGAAATCAAAGAAGAAATCAAAGTGGAGATACAGAAAGAACTATAAGAATTTATAAAGGACTTTAAAGAAGAACTTCAGAAGGCAAAATGAAGGAAATGAACAAAAAAGTAACAGAACTACATGAAAGAACAGAAAAGTTAGAAAGGAGAACCAAGATAATAGAAAAAACACAAAAATATGAAGAAAATCACAAAACAGCTGTAGGTGGCATGCTTATTTATGGTATGAAAAAGTTAAAACCAATAAAGAATTCAATTCACACTGTATAAGAAAAGCATTAATAAAAACTTGGAACAAACATAAGTGACATTTTTATAATAAAATTCTGAAATGGACATCTTCACACAAAGCCTTTCACAAACAAGTAACACTGGGGAAAAGAAATTGGCTAAGATATGAAGACATACTATTAAAAACAGAATGTAGATATAAAATTAAACCTAGAGAACAAATTACACAAAAACAAGAATTGAATTGGCTGAAATACTGGCAACTATGAAAAGATTTTTTTAAAAACTATAGAGATACAAGGGATAGAAAATGAAAATAATGAGCTTGACATAATAAATGAGGGAGAAAATATCTGATAAAGAAAATATATAAATACTTGTTGGAGATTGAATTAAGCAAAGAAACTGTCAAGACAAACATGATTAAATGGGCACAAAATATAGGAAATGTAATTTCGCTTAATAGTTGGGAGAATGGGTGGAAGAACAATTTAAAATTCACAAAATGTAATAATCTGAAAGAAAATGTTTATTGGTGGTATATGACCCCCAACTAGATTAGTTAAGATAAGAAAAGAAGGGGAAAATAATTGCTGGAAATGTAATGATAAGATGGGAACAATTTATCATATGTGGTTGCAATGTAAGATAGCTAAAAAATTCTGGGCAAATATACATAGAAATATAAAAGAAACAATGCAGAAAAATATACCACTAAAACCAGAACTTTTTTTATTGAACATAATAGATATAATTGAAGAGAATATGAAGCAGGACAAAATAAATGTATTACTCTATATGATAACTGTCGCCCATATAGTATATGCAAGGTACTGGAAATCAGAAATATCAATGAATGAATGGATAATAAAATTATATGATTTATCTGTATTAGATAATCTATCGATGTATACTAACAAAAGGACAGTTCAACACTATGAGGAGAAATGGGAAAAAGTATCAAGATTATGGGAAAGGAACAAAAGTAGTAATTAATAAGAGACGTAGTATGAGATATGATTTAAGTTGGTTTATAAGTATAAAATATTAACTATTAGATGATACTAGACAAGAGAGTATAAGAGATTATGAGCTATTCAATTATTTTTGGGAATAAAGAAGAGAAGGAAGGAATATTGTCAAAATAAGAACTAGGAAAAAAAGATATTGTGGAAAGTTGAAATGAATGGAGAAACATATTTGTTATGAATGTATGAAGAATTATGTTTGTTGTTTGTTTGTTTGTTTGTTTTAAAAAATAAAAGAAAAATTTTAAATCAGTTTTTCACATGGATTAAGACCATCAGCCCACATATTAAATTTATATGTCATTTTGATCTACAGCAGATTCCTTTTGTGGATTTGGTGGTGTATATTCACAATTCAAGGATTGGGGTGTGTAATTTTCACAATTCCACTGATCATAACACTATGGGGCTAAGCAGACGGGCGGCTGTGGGCCACCCCGGGAAGCTGCGCCGCAGGGCCGAGGTATCCCCACACCTCGGCCCCGCGGCGCAGCTTCGCCGCCCCTTGTGGAAGGAGCTAAATTGGTGCTCCTTCCACAAGTCGCCAAAGGTACACTGCAAAAAGCTGCCAGCGCACCTTCGGCGACTCTTCCACTGCAGCGTGTGTGAACACTGCAGCAGGAAGTCCTCCTCGGAGCGCCGGCAGTGCAGAGGGCCGGCTGCTCCAAGGACGACCTGGGGAAGGGGTTGGGGCACCCACCGTGCGGCTGCCCCTTCCCTGCCCTGCCCCCAAAACAGCTCTTTAAGTCGTCTGCTTCCCCCCATGTTACATTTTTTTAGTTGCCATCCTTACCAATTAAAAAAAGAACTTACCTTATTCTCAATTTTTGAGTTTGAAAAGGAATTCTACCAATGATACCCAATATGAAATGGCAGCAGATCAATTTTGTGTTCCCAAATGGGACCTGGAGTCTCGCGCAACCTTTCCCTTCCTGCACCACAATGGGAAAGGTCGCGTGAGACTATGGGCTCCATTTTGGAACATAAAATGGTGCCCCGGAGTCGCACACGCTTACGCACTGGGGCCCGGTGCAGTTGCCAGAGCCCTCCTGGGGGACCTCCATGGCTGTGCCGGGCCTCCCCGAGGCCTGTTGCGATCGCCGGAGCCCTACTGGGGGAACCCTGGGGCTGCGCCGGGCCTCTCCGAGGCCCGTTGCTGTTGCCGGAGCCGTCCTGGGGGTCCCGCGGCTGCACCGGGCAAACAAAGCCACATTTTGTTTGTTTGTTTGTTTTGTTTGTTTGTTTTTACTCCAGCTCTCCGACATTCCGAGGAACCTCGAACTGGCCCCGGCTCAAAAAGTTTGTCAACCCCTGACCTAAACACAGGCTGTCAAAATGCACTTGAACATAATGGTGTTACATGTTCATTAAACTAGTTTTAAAATATATTTTAAAAATACCATGCAAAAATGCCATCAAAATAGCTGTCTACAGAACAAAACATCTATCCAGATGTTTCTAAGAAGTTAACTCTGAAACATCAAGTTCACCATTCATTCAAAATGCTACAAAGCCTGAACATTTGTTTACCAATGCCAGATCTTAATAAGCCCATAACTATATCATTTCTTGACTTGTGTCTGATCCATCTATGCAAGCCTTAATTGAGTAACCCCTTAACAACATCTTAACCTTTAAGTTAGAACTGTACCAGTACCTCTAAGTAGTATGGACCTTTTTTTTTTTTATTAAGCCAACATTTTTTCAGCTTAACACTCCTTCTAACAACAAAGGGCCTTTACAGCCTGCCAGAAATAATGCAGCTTGAGGCCACTTTAACTGTCCTGGCTCAGTGCTAAGGAGTCATGGTAACTGTAGTTTATTGTGGCACCAGAGCTCTCTGACAGAGAAGGCTCAATGTACCAGAAAAAAATACAGTCCCCATGATTCCCTAGCACTGAGCCAGGACAGTTAAAGTGACCTCAAGCTGCACTATTTCTGGCAGTCTGTAAAGGCCCAAAATCAGGGAAGACTGGAGGCAAATGGAAGCCACTGAGGAGGAAGAGGAAAGTATCGCACAGTAACCCTAAGATTTGCAGAAGTACAGTAGGCCCTTCCCATCTGTGGAGGTTTGGTTGTCTTCCCCCTCACCATCACAGATGGAGAAAAATATAGAAACTGAACCCAGACTGGTCAATGGGAGGGAATGTATGTGTCTGCATCAGTGTGCCTGCAGGTACATACCACCATTTATTAATAAGGGATGAGATTAATATAAAATGATCAGTGGCAGCTCCAATCCTTGGATAGCTAGCCCACCAATACAGCAAGCCCACTTGATTAAAAAATTGAATCTAATCCTTCTGGCCGGGGGGGGGGGGGGGGAGAACACTTTAAAAATGCTAGATGAGTATTGAATGCACATAGAAACCACAAAATATTTATTGACAGTTGGAAAATAAGGTGGAAAGTGGGGATGAGGGGGGAGAAGAATGGATGTACTTGTTTATTTAAGCCTTTATCTGCCTACAGTATTCTAGAGAAGACTATGATTAGAAGCTGGAACCATGAACAAGAGAGAAATGTGTATAATGCAACATTTTGTTACAGTTCCCACTTATTATCAGAGCACTCATCCAGATTTGCTAAATATATTGGGAGATGTTGATTTTTATTCCTGTAATTATCACTTTTGTTTCTAGGAGCCAAATGATGTACTGCTAAATCCAGGATGTTTCAGCACACACACACACACACCTTTCTAGAGTCTTTTTGTTTCTAGCAACAGGATGGATTAAAAAAACCCAAACAGTAATTTCTAGTCTGGCAGCCTTCTCTTTTTAGCTCACTTTACTCTTCTCCTGCACCTTTTAAGTTGGAGGGATCTTCAATGCTCTGTGTGTGTGCGTGCGTGTGTGCATGCATGCTTGTGCGTGCACACACACGTGCACTCATATGTACCTACATGAGTGGAGGAGAGAGAAAAAGAGGATGGGGAAGAAACTATCTATAGCTCTCCCCCCAGTTTTGCAAAACTGCTCTGTGGAAGGAGAAGCAGTGAAAAGAGGGAAAGGGGATGGGGAAAATAGATTGTCAGGATTCCCTGTTCAATTTAAGGTGCCAGAAGACTCTTCTTCTGAGTGAGGTGTGGAGCAGAGATCTCATTCAGCACAATAATTAATAAATTAGTAGACCATGTATTTTATTTTATTTATTTGTTCAAAAGTCTATGTGAATGTGGAAGTAGGCAAAAATACCCAAAAGGGACATTCAATGTAGTTTATTAGATTGGCATTACTTGCCAGTCTGGAAGAGCCCTAACATCATTAAAAAAAAAAAAAAAACCCTACTCTCCATTTGAGTAAAAGAAGAATTCTTGTTGGAAGACACAACTATTCTAAACCATAAAGCGTAAATATCTGCCACAGGTAACACAATGCATGAAGAAAAGAATGCTCCCCATACAATGTGGTTATAATATCTAAATGCCAAATAGCAAAGCAACTGATGATGAAAGAAATACTCAGCAGAACCTTTCTCTCTCATGTTCTCTCTGATATTACTGAGAGTGCTGCATAATAAAACAGCTTGTTTTAACAGGTACATGTTTACTGATCATTATTTAAAGGATTTTTTTTTGTTTTTGTTTTGTTTGTTTTTTTGTTAACTGCCCTTGAGTCAATCTCAACTCATGGCGACCCTATGGATGAGATAGCACCAAGACTCTCTGTCCTCCACTGCTCTGCTTAATTCCTGCAAACCCATATGCGTGACCTCCTTAATAGAGTCCATCCATCTAGCATGTGGCCTTCCTCTCTTCCTACTTCCCTCCACTTTTCTCAGTATTACTGTCTTTTCCAATCAGTCCTCCCTTCTCATGATGTATCTAAACTACGACAGCCTCAGTTTGGTCATCTTGGCTTCCAGGGAGGTTTCTGGCTTGATCTGCTCTAGGACCCATTTGTTTGGCCTTTTGGCTGTCCATGGGATCTTCAGCACTGTTCTCCAGCACCACATCTCAAATGAATTGATTTTTTTCCCCTATCATCTTTCTTAACTGTCCAGCTCTCACATCCATACATGGTAATAGGTAATACGATGGCTTGTATAATTCTAACTTTTGTGCTCAGTTCTATATCTTTGCATTTTAGAATCTTTTCTAGTTCTTTCATAGCAACCCTCCCCATTCTTAGTCTTCTGATTTCCTGACAGCACTCCCCATTTCTATCAATGTTTGACCCTAGGCATGGAATTCTTTTACTATTTCTATTTCTTCATTGTCTATGTTGGATTTGTTTAGGTCTTTGGTGGTTGTTATTTTTGCTTTGTTTATGTTCAACATTAAGCTTGCCTTTACACTTTCTTCTTTGATCTTCCTTAGTTGGTGTTCCAGGTCTGTGAGGTTTTCTGCTAGTACTATGGTGTCATCTGCATATCTTAGATTGTTGATGTTTGTGATGTCCAGCCTGGATGTTTAAATCCTCCCCTGCATTTTCCTTCATTTTAGTTTAGTCCTTAGTATGTTTGAGCATAGGAATGTTCCGTTGTATTAGTTTGTGGGAGGAGCTGTAGGAATCCCCTGCATTTTTCTAGTTTTTGGTTTGCCCCTTCCCAGCAAGCTCTGCTTTAGCTTGGGATTTTTAGTTTTTCTTAGGCAGGCTTGGCTTTATCTGTTTGGTGGCAAACAGGCACAGACAGACGGAAAGGGCATTTCTTACACCACTTAGCCAATTTAGTTACCATTTAGTCAGATTAGTTACCAAAAGCAGTTAATTAAATTAAATATCAACAACAAAGTCAAGAGCACCAGAAACTGAAAGACCCTGCACCAGCTTCATTGAGCAGGAGATCAAACCAAGATCAAACCCAGAGAGATGACAACCCTGAAGATTGCTGAAACCTAAACTGTAAAGTACCTTTTATTTTAAGCCTGTTAGAGCTGGGGAGGATAAATCTTTTTGCATCGGCACAAAGGACACCAAATACGATTATTTGGGTAAATCATTGGCCACAACTTTTATTTTGTACAGGGTCTTCAAACAATTTAAATAAACATTTTCTTAAACAAGAATTTATTCTTGACGCATGCGTTCATGTAGTTAAATGCAAACGCTATTAATTAAACCACCTCTATCACTGCATGCGTCAAGTCCATTAGTTTAAGCATTATATAAAATGATAATTATCTAACCCCTCCCCCAACCGGAAATGATGTCATAAGAAGTCTTATGACACCATAACAATATGACATCAACAAATGTTAGATGACATCATATGTATTTGGTTAACATAATGACATCTACCCAATTTAGAATTTTTTATTAACCCAATTAGTAGATTCCAATTAACCTAATTATCTCCTGAGTGGGAGGGTCCCTGCCCACCACAGGAGGGGGCCAGCCTAGCTTGGCATCCCCTGGCCCCCAAGATCATTCTTTTAATGTATGACTCCAAAGATGTCAAGTATACGTCATTCCCCTCTGGGGAGAGATGTACACCATCACCCCTGTACAAGTGTAGCATAGCAACCTGAATTCCTTCATGGTCAATGATAACAACTCCCATTCCCCCCAAGTCTTGGCCACAGATCTATTTAACCAACGTCGAGCTCCATTGATGGCCGCATCACTCAAAGCACCGGACCACGATTGCCGAGTCCACAACTTTGTCCACGTGAGCACAGTATTTGGGATCATTCGCTTAACTTCCTGCATGTCTTTAATAATTCTTTTTGCCATATCATTTTCTCCTAAATGAACTAGCAAGATACTGGGATGTGTAAAAGATGCCAACAGTTCAATAATTCTAGGTAGTATTGCTCCCCAAAGCATTCCTCTACAACCGAACCACCTCACAGTTCTGACATCTCTCAGTCCCATGGTCGAATCCCACCGATGCTCAATGAAGTGGTGCTCGGCCCAAAACACTAAGCTGTGCCCAAGTATCCATATGTCTCCACTATTCAAATCTGCTAAATGCAATAGCAACAAGTCAGTTAATTAACATTTGAATTTGTACTAAGTGCGTACATAAGACTTAAAAGCCCTAGAATGCCAGCGGCCAATTTTGCGAATTGCAGTATCACTTAAACCATGTGCTGCAGCAGCTGTTGCTGCCCCAATCCTAAAAGAATGTGAAGAAAATTGGGCCACTGGCAAACCGGCATGTCTTAAAACCTCCCGCAGCACAGCCCAAAATTGAAACTGCCTCAACAGAGAGATGTAAAAATAAATATCCAGTTACTCTTGGCCTTATTCTGAGGTAATCAGACACTGCCAAAACTGGGCAAATATGACCATCAGGTGCCCTAGACAAAATTACAGGTTGTCCTTTCTCCAATTGATCAGTCTTTGACCGCCTAATTGTCAGCCATATCCCCTGTTCAGAAATATGGATATCTGAGAATGAAAGAGCCCGGCCAGATTCATCAGTATGAGAACTGGGGACAATTTCACTGATTCTCAAGGCTGCAAAAAAGGCCAAAGAAAATGCTGCTCGAAACAATGTCACCTCTTCGGGTGTGAAACATGTAGATGGGAGATTTTGCCAAATCTTAATCAGGATTGGACCTGTTATTGGCAAACGGTTATCACGTAATGTTGTGGACTCCCTAGCCCATCCCTTCAAAGCCCTACGAACTCTAAAATCAACAGTAGGGTCAGTAAAACCTCCAGCCCTAGAATAAAATGACAGCGCTGCCATCCTGCCCCTGATGGTAACTGAAGATAAACCTGATTGTCTAAGGTGGACTGCAAAATGGAGGATAATCTCCACCTTCAAGGGCCAGACTTCTACCTCCCCAACATTTAACAAGAAACATCTAAATGCTCGTAACACGAGCTGATATGACTTGCATGTCAAAGGGGCATTGGACTGGAAAATCACCTTGTTGATTTCTATTCTCCAAGGCTCGAAAGATGTGCTGGTACCTCCAATGGTTGGGCTGCTGCCTCGGGAGCCAGTTGACGGAACTTGTAAAACTGAAAACGCGAAAGGGCATCCGCCACAGGATTTAGTAAACCAGGAACATCTTGAACTTGAAACAAAACATTAAGCTTCAAACATTGTGCCACCATATTCCTAACCAGTGTCATTACCCTAGCAGATTTAGAGGTCTGTCAGTTCACTATGTGGACAACAGCTTCGTTATCACACCAGAACCACACCATTTTGTTTGTAAATTGTTTAGACCACAAATGAACCGCAACCACAATAGGAAAAAATTCTAAGAAAGTGAGGTCCCATGTCCACCCTTTATCCACCCAGGATTGAGGCCATCCCTCGGCTGCCCACTGACCATTAAAATATACCCCAAAACCATGAGCCCCAGAAGCATCGGAGTGTACCTGAAAGTCTGCCCTCAAGAGCATTTCAGATCTCCAAAAGGAAACACCATTAAATTGTTCTAAAAATTACTCCCAGATCCACAAATCCTCCCTTATCCCAGAAGTAATTCTGATGTGGTGATGGGGGGCAGTCACACCCCTAGTGGCATTATACAAACGTGCACAAAATGCCCGCCCTGGCACTATAACCTTGCAAGCAAAGTTTAGCAAACCTGTAAGGAATTGAAATTCGTGTAGCGTGGCCTTAGATTTGTTTCTCATCATCCTCACCTGAAGCCTCATAGATATGAGCTTATCAGATGGGAGGTGAGATATACCTGCCACAGTATCCAATTCAATTCTAAGGAAAGTAAGGTGGGTATTGGGGCCCTCTGTCTTTTCTTCAGCCAAAGGCACTCCCATTTCCACCATTAGCACCTGAAATGCCAACAATGTATCCGCACAACCAGTGGTCCCAGGGGCTCCAGCAAATAAAAAATCATTGAGGTAATGGGTAATCACTTGATTACCGGACCTCTTAGTGGCACACCAATGTAAAAAAGTGCTGGACGTCTCAAATGCTGAGCAAGAAATGGAACACCCCATTGGCATAGCTTTATCGAAGTAATTCATCCCTTCAAATTGAAAACCCAAGAGATCAAAATCCTCTGGGTGAACAGGGAGTAACCTAAAAGCAGATTTAATGTCACATTTTGCCAATAAGGCTCCTTTACCCAATGCCTTAACCATTTTTACTGCTGAATCAAATGAGATGTATTTTATTGACGCTAACTGAGGGTCAATAGCATCATTTACTGATTCACCTCTGAGGTAAGATAAGTTATGGATTAATCTGTATTCCCCCGGTGCCTTCTTAGGGATGACACCCAGTGGAGACAATCACAAAGTTGGAATTGGCAGGTATTCACAGGGGCCTAAAATCCTTCCTGCCGCTATTTCCTTAGCCAGCTTATCCCTCACAATCCCTGGCAATTCCCAGACCAAGCGTGCATTAGGTGCATAATGGTGCACCCTGGAACCCGCATAAGGAATATGAAAACCTTGTGAGAAACCCTCAAACAAATACTGTGCGGAATCACGCTTAGGGTATATCCGCAACCATGCAGCCAACACATCCAGCTTAATTGGTTTTGGTGCTTTCCCCCCCCCCCCATTGATGACTGCTGAGAGGGGGGCCCACCTCCAGATTTCTTACCTCTAACACAAGATGATCCTGGGTGATTACCTCTGCAGATATTACATTTATGGTCAAACCTGCAGGGCTGCCTCCTGCACTTACCTGCATTGAAGTCCCAGCACAGTCCAGTTTGTTTTCTCTCCCCCGAGCTAGGCCTCACATTTTGCCCTCTCAGCTGTGTGACCATAGGCACGAACCCATTGTCACATCGGCTCGAAGGGGAGGCCCCCACCATAACATCCGCCCACAATTCAGACTGCACATGATGCCAAGACAATGAGCTGTCTAATGCCACCATCATCCTGAACTGCTTGTCATATTTAAGCCAAGCGGACACCCTAGAATTAAAATGGCAATTCGTGTATGCCTTGATCATTATCTCCTGGTATTTGGAGAATTCAGGAGATCTAGCAGGCTCTTTCTCCTCAATAACACCCCTGTATATGGTAAAGCCCATGATCCAGTTCACAAAATTCCTTTCTAGCTTAGGGCATTTGTGAGACTGAAATTCTTTTGGTACGGTAAAAACCACCCCATCCTTGACCATAATCCTTGGCTCAGGATCACGGAACGTGAGCGAAAATAAGTCAATGTACTCACCTTTCCATATTCTCTCCTTAGTAGCAAGGGGAAGGTGTGAACCGAGGGGAGTGGACATTCCTGCATATGGATTGCAGTCAACCGCTCTGTCTGCCCCAGAAATGCCCAATGCTCCCACCAATGCCATTCCCCTTGCATCACCTACCGTATTAGCCACATTCAGGTTATCCTGCGCTCTTGAGTCCATAACCTGAGCAAGCCCAGGATTTGTCACGGGTGCCACCACTGCTGCAGACGTAAGGTGCTCAATTCTGGAGCTCAACCCAGTCTGTCCACCTGTAGCCCATACTGAGGAGAGCCAAGATGCCAGCATATTAGAAGCATGAAACAAACCTGAGCTCGTCGCTTGGTGTGAAGCATCAGCCAATGCTTGCAGAGCTCCCATGAGAGCATCACAGTAGCAGCTCAGGTGTTGTGTTGTCTTGCAAAAGCCATATCTCTGCTAGAAGCCTCCAAAGTCTCAGGAGTCGGCCCATTGCCCTGACCTGAAACAACCACCTTTTGAACAAAGTTAAAGAGATCCACCAAAGTGGGTTGGTTTAACACAGGGTCAGCTGCACCCTGTTGTCCCACACCAGGAACTTTCTTTAAAAGCTCCATTACATCAGCTACAGTTGGATGCCCAACCTCCATAGCTGAGGTACCAAGGGGAACCATGTGCTATGTCCGCCATAGATGTTGAATGCTCAGTAGCTGGTTGCACTTGACTCGGCTGTATACTTATATCTTGGTCCACAGTTGAAGAAGTGCTAGCTTGAGACCCCAAGTTAGCCCCCCGCAGCCCCTGTTGAGCTAACTGCTCACAAACTGCTGCACATGCCTGCATTGTGCGTCCTATCTGTGCCAAATGTGCAGTAATCTTATCCTCCCTATTTTGAGGATTAGAAGCCCGCTTGGGCACTGACTGGCCTGTCTTAGGGCCAGCTGAGGCTGCACACCATTTGGATTAGGCCTTACTTCGGGGCATGGTTGTCCAGTATTATTGAATTGTCAATTTCAAACTATTTATCACAGGATATAGTGTTCCTATTAAGGCTATATCCGTATGTCACAATTTCAATAGGTAATATGGTCAATTAAAGTAATAACACACCTCAAAATCGAATTTAAATACCCAAACCAGCAACAGGCCTTAAACTCACTTTAAATTGTCCTGATAAGGAACAGCCTACAGGCCACCCTCTAGTAATGTTTAGCATTGGTTTTATTTAATTCTTATTTGGCTATTTATTTTTATTTATGAGCCCTCTTCCAGCTAAATCCTAATCCAAAATAGGGGAAAATTGCTGTTAAACCCAAGACAAGGCAGTCACTCAAAGGCACATGTCCCAAGAATATTGCCGCCTGAAGCACAGGCTGGCCACCAAGCCAGAGGAGGCCCTACCCCAATCTTCAAAAGGGGACACCAATATCCCACCCAATAGTACCGGGACTAAGGAGTTGTCCTGCATCGCTCAGCAAAGGCCCAAACTCAGGCCCAACTCACATCCACCTTCCAAGCCCTTAAATCATGTCTCCCAGTCCACCCTGTGGGGTTGGGGGCGCGCGGCCCCTGTACCCAAGGGCCGTCCGAACCACTCAGGCCTGTCATTCAGGCTTTATCTTTAGTAACTGCGCCAATTAGCACAATACCAAGGGCCCAATTGGCCACCTAGGCCTCGGGCAACCAGCCACCCAGGCCGCGGCCAGGCCTAAAACTCAGCAGAGGAGCTGCGGCTTGCGTTACCAAGGTCATGCTCCACTGTGCTCCTTGCTCCATCCTCAGGCTCCCCTGAGGAGGGCTAGGCGGCTGCCAAGCTAAGAACTTGTGGCCAAATGGAGCCACGGCATGGCTTCCAAGGCCGTGCTCATCCCCCTTTTGGGGGAAAACAGTGAGCCACAGTTTGGATTTCCAAGCTGCACTCCGCTCCCCACTTTATCCGTCTCCTTTCCCAAAGGGCTAGGCCGCTTCTAAGCCCGAAAAGCCCTGGAGCCGATCCAGCAGACAAGCGCCTTGCTTGCCTGCTAATTCAAAATGGCTGCCAACACGAAGCAGCTCGGGGCTAACTAGCCCCGGGAATCTCGCTTCTAATCTCGTGAGACTTACACTCTCACAAGATCAACCTGCGAGATCTCCCCACAATTGGCTGAGCGGACCGGCAAGGGCAGGACCTCTGGTCCACCCAGCCAATCTCGCATCGATGTCCTTATATGGGCCAATGCAACAGAAGACCCCTCCCGATGTGTCAGGGGGGTGTCTTTCTTTTGTTCTTCAAAATAAATTTCCCCCTTTTGGACTTTACATTCAGCATTGGAGCCTTTTTGGGTAAAAGAGTTTGATCTCACCAGTGTATTGGCGTTGCACACCCATATTTGCCACCACCTTTGGTTGGGTGTGTCTTCACAATGTTCCTTGCTCCTATTTTCACTCCTCCTTCTTCTGTGTCCAAGCCTGCTTTCCTTATAATATGTTCTGCATAAAAATTGAACAGATAGGGTGAAAGGATACAACCTTGTCTGACCCCTCTGCCAATTGGAAACCATTCTGTTTTTTTGTATTCTGTTCTGACAGTAGCCTCTTGTCCTGAGTACAGATTCTTTATCAGGACTATCAGATGTGTTGGCACTCCCATGTCTTTAAGGGCATTCCATAACCTTTCATGATCTATGCAGTCTAAGGCTTTGCTATAGTCTAAAAAGCACATGCTGATTTTCTTTTGGAATTCCCTGGTATGCTCCATCAGCGGTACTATGTTTGCAATGTGGTCCCTAGTGCCGCTTCCTTTCCTGAACCCTGCTTGGACCTCTGAGATGTCTCTCTACATGTATGTTTCAAGCTTATGTTGTAGAATGTTGAGCATAATTTTGCTTGCATGGCAGATAACTGTTATGGTCCTATACTTGCTGCAGTCTTTTGTACCTCCTTTTTTGCGGACCAGGATGTATATTGACCACTTTCAATCTGCATTTTGTTTTCCATATCTGTTGACATATGTTGATTAGCACTAGAGTTGACTCTGTCAATATGGGTTGCAACAATTCAATTGGAATATCATCTGTTCCTGGTGATTTGTATTTTGCTATTTCTTTTATTGCAGTTTCCACCTTGCCTTTTTTGAATTTGGGGTTCATCTTCATATGGCTCTCCATTCCATGCATCCTTCATTTTGTCATCTCTTTTGTATAATTCTTCTGTGTATTGCATCCAATGTCTTTTTATTCCTTCCTGGTCTTGAATTGTGTTATTTTTATTGTCAGAGAGTCTCAGTCCTTGGTTTGAATTTTCCTTTGTTTTCTTGTATCTTGTGATACAATTGTGATCAGGATCTCTTGTTCTTCCCTTTTTGTTGTTGGCTTCTATTTCTCTGCATTGGTCATTGTAGTAATTTTCTTTATCTTTCTGCACAAGCCATTGTACTGTTGCATTCTTTTTGTTTATTGTCTGCATTCTTCTTTTATCATGTTCCTGGCTTCAGACCATAGTTCCTCTGGTTCTTGGTCTATTATGCTTAGTAGTGCAAATCTGTTTCTTATGTTGTCAGTAAACTCTGTTGAGATATTATTTAGATCATATTTTGGTATAATCACTGGGTTTTGTTTTCTTCTTGAGTCTTATTTTTTATTTTTGATATGAGTAATTTGTGATCTTTGCTACAGTCGGCACCTGGCCTAGTCTTGGCCACCAGTATAGAATTCTGTCATCTTTTACTTCCAATTATATAATGTATTTGATTTTTGTGTTGACCATCTGATGATGTCCATGTGTATAGCCTTCTTTCTGGTTGTATGAAAAATGTGTTTGCAATGAATAGGTTGTTGGCTTCACAAAAATCTATCAGATGCTCACCTGTTTCATTTCCTTTGCCTAACCCAAATCTGCCTATGGTTTTTCATTCTTCTTTGCTTCCAACTTTTGTATTTCAATCTCAAATGATCAGCTTGACATCCTGTGTTAGTGTGCTGTTGATTTCTTCGTATACTCTTTCATAGAATCTATCATTTTCTTCCTGTTCTGCCCCTGTGGTTGGTGCATATACTTGAATTATGTTGATATTCATAGGTTTCCCATGCAGCCTTACTGAAATGATTCAGTCTGATTTTGCATTGTATCCTCTGACTGCTTTTGCCACATCTTTTCTTAGTATGAAAGCAACTCTGGTTTTTCTTGTCTTTTCATTGCCTGAGTAGAACACTATGTGGTTGTTTGTTTCAAAGTGGCCCATTCTTATCCATTTTAACTCACTCATCCCCAGTACTGCTATGTTCATGCGTTCCATTTCCATTTTTACTATGTCTAGCTTCCCTTGGGTCATGCTCCTCACATTCCATGTCCCTATTTTATATGTAATGCTGCTTTGGATACCATTTGCCTTTCTAAGGGTGTCTGCTAACTGTCTTGGCATCTTTCTTATGCCTTGGCTAATCTTGCAAATGTGATATCCCTTTATCTCTCCCTCCTTCCCTTTCTGTTAATTCTCTTATCCTGCCTGTGTCACACTTGAGGTGTCTCAACATAGGGTTTACTAGGTGATGGGGTTACACAAGGAGGGCCACCTACACCTCCCTGTATGCAGTGCCAAACAATATAAGCTATGGTGTCATAATTCCCTCCTGTCAGTGGCACCCACCACTGCTGCTCCTGCCCAGTAGCTGTTTGTCTCCCTATATTATTCCTCCCATTGTTGTTTGTTTGCTTTCCTACCCATCCCTTTATGCCTCCCTGGGTTTCGCTTCTTCCCTTCCCTTGTGTCCTCCCTCCTTTAGTCAGTCCCCCTCCTCAACCCCTCCCTCCTTTAGTTTCTTCACTTCTTACTCCATGGTTGTGGGAGGGCAGAGATGGCTGGTTGCCTTCTTACTTTCTCCACTTGCCTGTCTAGTCCTCTGGTGGCCCTCTGTTATCCGGCTCAGCTGGGGTGGAGACTGAGCTCAGTTTTTGTTTAGCCTCAGTCCCCTTGACTTTCTGATAGCCCCCTTTGTCCTGCTGCTCATTATTTAAGGTAAAATTATTTAATGCTATTATTTAAGGTAAAAGAAATTGAGAAGTTGCTATCAAATGACTGGACTGTTGGTTAAGGACTTTGGGGCAGCAAAAGGTGTCAGTTTTAATCTAACAGCCAGTTCTGTCTACCCAGAGAATCATGTGGTGATTGTTACAGGAGTCCATCAATAAGTCCAGGAATGGTGCAAGTTCTTCTGAATGTGGAAATGTTTATTTTGACTATAGTTCCCATTGTTCCTAGAACGTGTCCATGCTGACTTGGAAATTATGAGAGCTGTAGTCCTAATGTACCTTTTCCAAGCTCTGTTACAGATGCACATTTGGATAAATTCATGAAAGCAGCAGATTACCACCAATTTGGCCAGGTGTGGCCACATGGTGTGCTCCTCTCTCCTGTCAATGTTTACTGGGAATCTGAGGACTCCAGAAAAGAAGACAAAAATATTACAAATATGCAAGGTAGCACACATATATACATGCAAGCTGGTCCAGCCTGGTTGCAGCCAGCAGGTACCCATAAAGGACAAGACCTTTTCAGCTGTGGCATCCCATTTTTGGAACACTCTCCTAAAGATGTGGAAATGGGAAGAAGAATCCCTAAGAGATATTAAAAGTAGCTAACTGAACTGCTATTCCTTAACTTCCCTGGAATTTCCTTGACAATATTTAGGGCACCAGCTTAAGAAATATTTGCCCAAATATTTTAATTTGTTTAATTCTTCAGAAAATATAATTTCCTACCTTTTAGTATGGCTATTTGATGTTAGTGTTTTACTGTACAAAGTTGGATATAATCCTGTTTTTCATTCTGCCATTCACTGCCCCAGAATTTGATTGGATGATAGATGTCAGAAAATGTTTTAAGATACAAAAATAAATAAATAAATTCAAGGTCCTGTTGGGTCCTCTCTTGCCCACATGCCCTGTATTACAGGGCAAAGTTTGTGCATGCTCTACAATGTCCTTCTGCTGGAACTGGATGATTCTCAGCTTGAGCAGAGAAGGGGCATGGGCTTTTCTTAAAGATAGCTTCTTTGATCTAAGGATTGTATTCAAGAACAGTAGGAGACTAAGGGCCTTTACAGACTGCCAGAAATAATGCAGCTTGAGTCCACTTTAACTGCCCTGGCTCAGTGCTAGAGAATCATGGGAATTGTAGTTTTTTTCTGAGACATTGAGCTTTCTCTGTCAGAGAGCTCTAGTGCCACAAGAAACTACAGTTACCATGATTCCCTAGCATTGAGCCAGGGCAGTTAAAGTGGACTCAAGCTGCATTATTTCTGACAGTCTGTAAAGGCCCATTATGGATGAAATATCTCTACTGTGATCTTATGGAAGCAGATGGAATGGCTGAAAGATGGAGGAAACAGTTGGGGAGAGGGAGTAGGGTGCAGAAGGATAACAATGTAGAGGATTATAAGAAAGAGAATTCCAGAGGAAGGCAATAAAATTAGAAAAAGACCTTGGAAAAAATGAACTACATGAGCCAAGGTCCTGAAGAAGAGATAAGAACTCACGCTCATCTATTGATCTGAAAGAGCCAGCAAAATCTTGTGCTTCAGGTGTCATGTTGTTGTTGTTTTACTACCACAGTATTGTCTTTAGCAATAAGCAAACTATGTATCTTGGTCTAGATTGTATAATTTCCTTTTTTCCAAGAAAGAGCAGCTTTTCTGGAGCAATATTCTGGAAAGTTTTTGTTTGGCTGCTGTTGCTGCATATCACACTTATAATGAAGTTATATCAACACAGCTGTTTATATACTATGTTTCACCAGCTGAAAGCTGAACTATTGAAACCCTGGATGTATATAAGAAAAATGTAATGACTTCAGAAAACAGTATACAAGTATCTGTGTCTTGACTGCCAAGTGTTAGAAAGGCCAGAACAACTCTTCTAAACTCAAGCCTTTAAGTCTAAATGATGGCTGGGGGGGGTGTTACTTTGTGTATGGATCAATTTTTGAAAACAGCTCAGAAGGCAATGCATTTAGTCCAGACTGAGGATACTATCCTATACACATGTAAAACAGAGCATGTCCCGTTGAGTTCCATTCTGAAGAGGCATGTATTGGATTGTGTTGCAACTTAATAGCATTTAGGTCTCACTAAAATCAATAGGTCACATTAAGCAAGACAACTTGTTCCATTCATTTCAATGGGAGCAAAATGGAACTGAGAAGCTGCAGTCTTGTCCCCATTTATTTTTTTTCATTACATAATTAAAATAATATATACAATACATTATATTGCTACTGTCGTTCTATTTGCAATACAATACATACAGCCTTCCTCTAGTTCTTCCACAATGAGTACCTACATTTATTCAATGGTTCTTTAAGTTTCTATCTTAAATTTATATATCTTACAATTCTTACTAATAAACTATATATGTTATCTTCCTTCTTAATATCTTAGCTTATTTACATCCAATTATCTTTAATGTAGTTCTCTATTGGAACCCATTCTTCATTAATTAAATCCAAGTCTTTATTATTGAGTATTTTTGTTAATTTGTCCATCTCTTTTACTTCTACCAATTTCAAAATCCATTCGTCTACAGTAGGTATGTCTTGTTTCTTCCATTTTTGTGCTACTACAATTCTAGCTGCTGTTACCATATAAAGGAGGATCCTCCAGTATTTTCTCTCAATTTCTTGGTCCAAGCTATTTAACATATTTAGTAAGTATAGTTCCGGGCGTAATTCAAAGTTAATGTTCAGCATATTTTGTATGTTAATATGTATTTTTTTTCCAATAGTTCTTTATTTTTGAGCATTTCCACCATGTATGGAACCATGACCCTACGTTCTGTTTACATTTCCAGCATTCTTTTGCTTTTATATTGTATATCCTAGCTATTCTTGCTGGTGTCAAATACCACCTTTGTTCCATTTTCCAAAAGTTTTCCTTTAGATCTTGTGATTTTGTAAATTTATCTGTCCTTCTTCTTGCTTTTTCCCATTGTTCCAATTCAATTGTCCTTCCTATATCTGTCGCCCATTTGATCATGTTATCCGATATCTTTTCTGATTCTTGTTTGATTTCCATTAAAATTTTATAAAGTTTACTTATCTTTTGTTTAGGTGATTGTTGCAACATATTATCTATTTCAAATGTTTCTTCTTCAAATCCTTGAAGTTTTATGTCCATTTTAAATCTCTCTTTTAGTTGTATGTATAAAAGCCAATGCATTTTAGGGTCCAATTGTGCTATTTCTTCAATTGATTGTAGATCTAATTTTTAGTCATCTCCTTTTTTTTAATATGTCTTTATATTTCAGCCATGTTTTTACTGCTGTCCATCTCCCATAATGGTATTTTCCTGTATATTTTTCCTTTTATTTCCTTCCATGTATTTAAAAGTGCTTTTCTTATTATGTGATGCTTAAATTCTTTATGAATCAAATCTTTTTCATACCATAAATAACTGTGCCATCCATATCTGTTTTTAAATCCTTCCAGATTTAAAATTTCTTCTCTTTTCAATGTCGCCCAATCAGATATCCAATCTAACACATTTGCTTTATGGTATAGCTCCAAATCTGGCAAATTCATGCCTCCATCCTTTTTTCTCCTTATCATTGTTAACCAATTCACTCTTGCTTTTTTGTTATTCCAAATAAAATTCCTTATATCTTTATGCCAATCTTTAAATGGTTTTTTGTTATGGATTATTGGAATACATTGGAATAGAAAGTTCATTTTGGGAAGCACCATCATTTTAATTGTTTCTGTTCTTCCTGTTAAGGAAAGTTTCAATTTGCTCCATTTTGTCATCTCTTCTTTTATTTCTTTCAATTTCTTCTTGTAGTTATTGTCAAATAAGTCTGTATTTATATTGGTTATCCATATTCCTAAGTATTTCGCTTTTTTAATTATCTTACATTTAGTTTTAGTTTCTAATTCCTTTTTTTTTCTGTGTTTGTCATGTTCTTTGTTATAATCATTGTCTTCTCATAGTTAATCTTAAACCCAGCCACTTTTCCAAATTCTTTCAGGGTCTGAAACACATTCTCAATTTGCATTAGTGGTTCTTCCAATGTTAATACAAGGTCATCTGCAAATGCTCTTAGTTTGTAATCTTTACCTTTTATTTTTGTTCCTTTTATGTTCTTATTCTGTCTTATCTTGTTTAATAGTATTTCCAATGTTATTATAAAAAGAAGCGGTGAGAGTGGACATCCCTGATGTGTTCCTTTTTTAATATTGATCTTCTTTGTTATCTTTCCATTTATTATCAAATTAGCAATTTGTTTGGAATATATCTCCTCTATCCATTTGCAAAATTTATTTCCCATCTCCATTTTCATTAATATTTCCTTCATGAATGACCAATTAACATTGTCGAATGCTTTCTCGGCGTCCAGGAAAATAAGTGCCATCTTCTTATCATTATTTTTTTCATAGTATTCAATAGTATTGATGACCATCCTTATATTATCCTTTAGTTGCCTTCCTGGGAGAAACCCAACTTGTTCTTCTTTGATAGTATTTATTAGAACCTGTTTGAGTCTTTCAGCTAAAATCGATGTAAATATTTTATAGTCCGTATTTAACAATGAAATTGATCTATAATTTTTAATTTCCGTCTCATCTCTTCCTTCTTTTGGTAATAATATAATATTATCATATTTCCACGTATCAGGGATTCCTTCCTCTTTAACTTTATTAAAGGTTTCTAATAATGGTTTCTTCAGTTCTTCAATAAATGTTTTATAATATGCCACTGTAAATCCATCTGGGCCCGGGGCTTTATCTTTTTTTAACTGTTTTATCGCCTGTATTATTTCATTTTCTGTAAATTCTGCATTTAATATTTCTTGTTGTTCTAGTGATATCTTTTCTATTTCTTGTCTGTCTATATAGTCAGTTATATCTTCTTTATTTGTTTCTTCTTTCCTGTATAGATTTGCATAGTATTTTTGGAATGCTTTTTGAATTTCTTCCTGCGATTGAAGTATCTTGCCTTCTTCTTTTATTTTTGTAATCAATCTTTTTTCTCTTTCTTTTTTTAATCTGTATGCTAGCCATTTCCCTGTCTTGTTTGCTGATTCAAATTGTCTGTTTAATAAATTTCATCTTTTTTTGCAATTTCTTCTGCTAGCTTTGTATCCATTTGTCTCTTCAACCACTTCAATATTTTGTCTTTCCTGTCATTTGTTGGCTCTGTCTTTAATTCATTTTCCACTTTTCTTATTTCTTCTAGACTTTTCAGTTCTGCATCTTTTAATTTTTTTACTTGAGCTCCTCTTTGTATCAACAGTCCTCTCATTACTGCTTTTCCAGCTTCCCATGTAACTTTTTCTTTTATTGATTTTGTCCTATTTATACTGAAATATTCTTTTAAGGTTTTCTTCATTTTTTCTCTATAATCTTTATCACTTAATAAAAAAATCATTTAGTCTCCATCTATAACTTTTCTTTGTCTGATATTTTAATTCTAATATAATTGGATTATGATCTGATATTATTCTGGGCAAAATTTCCATGTCCTTTATTTTCGTTGTCAATTCAGGCGAAATCATAAACATGTCTATTCTAGATAATGACTTGTGACTTTCTGAAAAAAAAGTAAAGCTATCAGTGTTCGGATATAAACATGGCCACACATCTTTCAAATTCTGATGTTCTTTCAAATCAAAAAACATTACCAGTAATTTACCTTGGTTCTTTTTAATTTTCTTCTTGGATCTTCTGTCTCTTTTAGGGTCTATTACACCATTCCAATCTCCCATCAATATCAGTTTATAATTTTCTCTTTCCAATTTAGTTAATTCTTCATGCAACTCTCTGTAGAAGTCCGCTTGCTTTTCTCTAGGGCTATATATCCCTACTAGCAAGTATTTTTCATCTTCTATTTGTGTTTCTACTCCTATATAATGTCCTGTTTGATTGTTCAAAATCTCTTTTGATTTATACTTTTCCTGAATATACAACACTACCACCACCACCACCACCCTTTTCTTTTCTCTGATGCCAATATAAACATTCGTCCCAATTTGCGGTTTTGTAAATATTTTGTTTCATTTTTTCTGATCTTTCTTGTAAACATGTTATTTGTGGTTTCTTCTTTTGTAAATAATGAAATACTTCTTTTATATTTTGAGTTTATTCCTTTTACATTCCATGAAATGATTTTGATATCCATTTTCCAAATTTTTATTAATTTCTAAAACTTGTTATTTATATTTTAATCTTCGGCTCTTAATAATCCTCCTTCTTCACCTATGCTTTCTTCTCCTGATTGATCTCCATCTCCCGATAATTCTCCTATTGCAGCACATGCACCTTCTTCTTCCTCCTCTTCTTTCTGTGGGTCTTGATATTCCTGTTGTTGCTCCTTTTTAGCCCTTGCTCTTGTTTCCCCCTGCTGCTCATATTCTTGCGTATCTTCCTTTCTTCCTGCTTGCATCTTTTTTAAAAAAATATTTTGCCTTAGCTATTGAATTTATTCTGATTCTTTTTTGTCTATATATAAAGGATACACCTTCAATTTTCTCCCATGAGAATCTCATTCCTCTTCTGATGAGTTCACTTGTAAAAAACTTGTACTCTTGCCTCCTCCGTAATATTTCCATTGGGATATCTTTAAAAATCTTAACGCTTTTCCCATCTATTATAAAATCCTCTTGATAACTTTTTTGAAGTATTAATTCTTTTGTTGCAGTTCTTGTAAATGCAATTATAACATCCCTAGGTAATTTTTTTTCTTGTGCAATTTTTGAATTAATTCTGAAAGTCTTGTCCGTGTCTCTAATTATTTCCTCCTTTGGCAGTCCAACGTATTCTGCCAATGAATTCATTATTTTCTCAAATAGGTTCTGATTGGGGGCCTCAGGTACCCCTCTTAATTTCAGGCTCTTCTCCCTATTACGGACCTCTTGAATTAAGTTAATGTTGCTTTCCCTCCGCTGTTGTTCCACTAATCTGATGTTATAACTTTTAATTCTTTCATTGTCTCCTTCACGTTCTCTACTTCACTCCGAAGGCTGTCAATTTCTCCAGTTATTTTTTTCTAATTTTGTTCCAAATATTCCCAGTTCTTTCTGTAATTCTTCTTTCGTCTCTTTCCTGGATTGTCTAAGTTCAGCTTTCATTTCTGTTCTCATCTCATGCCTTAATTTCTGAAAGTTCTCTAAAAGGGTTTGTATAGGATCTGTTGCTTTTGTGTTTGCATCTGTTGAACCTCTCCTTTGGGGAGGGAGTGGTAAATTGGTCTATTTTCTTGCTCCACTTGCCATTTTTTTCCACTTCTGCTGCTTAGTATTTTATAAATCTAAAATATTTAATTTTTCAAATTACACAAACCAATAAACAGTTGTCTAGTTCTAAAATAAAAAATTCAAACATTCTAAGTCCAGTTAAATTAAGCTAGATCTTACTATATCACCTATCAATTCTAACTTAGTTATGTTCTAAATTATATTCTAAGTTATAAAATAAGACTATAAAATATATAATATGGAATTTATACTAAAATAGTAAAACAGAACTATAAATATTAATTTTAAGTAAAGTAAATGTTAATTTTAAACAAAGTAAAACAGTTTCCTTTCTAAATGTAACAATTATTCTCTGCTAGTTATTATAACAGTCTTATTTCCATATAGTGTATCAATTTATTACTGTATATAAAAGAAAGTATTTTTTTATGTTGCTAATATATACTAAAAAAATTCTTCCAATTCCAAAAAATTAAAAAGAGCTGGAGGTGAAGCAGAAATATTATGAAAGTAATAAAAAAAAACTTTGTCTCCTCCTCCTGTCCTCTTTCCGTTGTTTTCTTTCTCTCTTTTACTTTTACACCTATAAATATCTCTTCTTTATAATTTCTTTATAATTTATAATTTATAGTTCTGTTGTCTCCTCCTCCAGTCCTCCTTCCGTCATTTACTTTCTCTTTGTTGATGCTTTCCTGTTACTTTATTTCCGTACTTTCTAATCTAGTTGTCTCTTCCACCCGTCCTCCTTCCGTCGTATCCTTTCTTTATTTTAAAACTTTCCTTATTTTTCTTCCTCCCAATTCTTTAATTCTATTATCTCCTCTTTTTCTGATTCTTCCCCCCCCCCCCTCAATTCTGTGTCTCTCCGGATTCACTTCTCCTTCTTCCTGATGTCCTCTCCTCCTATCCTCCTTCCATCATTTCTTTCTCTAAATTGTTGCTTTTATTTCTCAATCCAGATAATTTATTAATTTATTTTTATTGTTCTTATTATTGTTGCTCTGGATTTAATATTTAATATTTTATATTTGATTCTTTAATATTGTTCCTTTCTTGTTTCCTCTCCCAGCGCTTTCACTTTCTTCCCTTCGCTTTCTCCTCCTTTATTGCTTCCCGATTGCCATTTTCTTTCTCCCTCCTGGTTCTTTTTCTTTCCACCAACTTTCTCCTTCTCCTTCCTTATTTCTTCTTAGCTAATTTATTTAACAATCTTTTTCTTTTTCTTTTAATTCATTCCTTGGATCTGGATCCAATACAAAGTTTTTTAATTTAATTTTTGGCTCCAAAATTTAATCTTTCAACCCAGTCTTGATGTTGCACTCGACTTGGGTTTCCTTTCCTTTCCCCTTTGGGCACTTCAACATTTCAATATGCTAAGAGTGGTTAATTTTTTAGTAAGAGTTCTTTGTATAGATGTTTCCCAGTACTCACTGTTTCTGATGACAAGTTGCTGTTCTTTTATTCACTCAGTTCTTTAAAAAGCGGCTGGCAGGGCTAAATGCCCTTGAGTGACCAGTTCGGGGCTGGCTGCTCTGCAATCTCATCCCTTTCCCCTTGTATCCCCAGGCCTGGGTGTTCAAAGGGGTCCGGACAAGATCTCTATGAGCCCCTAAATTCTCTGCTCCTCTCCCAAGGTGCAGATGGAAAGGGATCTTCCGACCCCCTCTTCCCCTCCTGGTAGTCCAGCGGAGCTTCGGTCACACTGGACTAATCACCATGCCATTCACAGCCAGAAGTCCTTCTTGTCCCCTTTTATTTGAATCAAACCCAATCTGTTTTTGATACTAAGGATCACCCTGGAGCTCTCATAGTAGAATCATGACTGGATTGTCCTTGAAGTGGACCTTTTTATAGCTCATTTGTTGGTGACACAGATCTATATGGATGGCAATAATAATATCACTTAATGTTTACCATTTAGATAGCACTTTTCAGTGTTAAATTATGTTAGGTTCATTATCTCAGTAATTGTTACAACAAACTTTTAAAAGAGGCTGACTGTATTATAGAGAGTTGGGAGGGCCAATGACTTCCAGACTCTCAACTCACTTTCTTAACTACCAGACAACTCTAAATCATGCAGCCATTTAATATTTGTCTTACACCTAGTGACTGCAATGGAGTGATATTCTTATTCATTTACATTTGAGAGAAAAGGAGAATTTATTTTATGGGTTATCTGCCATATTTTCATTTGTCTTTGAGAACTTGCACAAACTTACCACTGCATGAAACCATTCTCTGGCTAAAATGAAAAAGTGTTGAAGCATCATAAATATTTAAAGTTTGTTGAAGGGCCAGAACCCACTTCAGCTATTAAATATATATTTAAAATATTTAGGTATGGTAGATATTAACTGGAGCAAAAAGGGTGGTCATCTCAACTAGAATATATAGGGCTCAAAAAGGTAATTCGTTAGCACATTATATTCAGTCACCACTAGCCTTAATTTTATTTCACAAAATTACAATTATTATTTATTCCACATTCTCTATTTCAATGGAGGCATTCCAAGTGGCTAACAAAATGCAGCAAACAGTTGAAATTAAAGTAATAATAATAATCCCTAAATGCCTGGAAATATATCCAGGGTGGCAGTGTTGGCCATACAGAAAAGTATAATAACATCCCAAATCCACAAAACAGTGGAGTTTATCACATGAGAGGGAAGTGCTCAAATCCTATGCATAAACGGGATTTAAATCTATGAATATCTTGCAAAAATGGGATTGTTTTCAGACAACATTGAGCTTATTGAACATTAACATGACATGAACCCATGCAGAAAGCTGCAAAATTGAGCTGCTTTTTACTTTTGGGGAAATTCCAAAAGTACAAAGTGGCAAGATTTTGCCCACTTTCTGCACAGGTTAATGTCTTATTAATGTTCAATTCGCCCAACATGTCTGAAAACAATCCCACTTTTGCAGGATATTCTTGGGATTTAAACCCTGTTTATTCATGGAATTTGGGCACTTTGCTTCCCATATGATAAACTCCAGTGATACCTTTATTGGAACAACTGAAATGCACAAAATACTTGATGCAAGCTTTTGAAGCTCCACTGGCTTCCTCATCAGGCAAAGGTGTTCCAAATCATACAGAAAAAAAAAATGACAATGTTAGAATCACCAGCCTACATTTTGTAAATATGTAGTTGCTGTTCTCAGTTAAGATGGTATGGAGAGATATCTATGCAGGCATACCTCAGAGGAAGGAAATGGCAAAACCACCTTTTAAGTATTTCTTGTCACATATGTCAACAGGTGACTTGAAGGCACATAAACATGTGTGTGCACATGCACACACACACACACACACAATCTCTATCATAATCCTATAAACAAATAGTATATAAAAGATAAGATAGAAAGTGGTGGCGCAGTGGCATGGATAACACTGGAGAACTCTAGCCTCAGCAACTGGAGTACTCAAAGCCCTGCTGGATTCTTGCTAGAAGAGCAGAAGAGAAGGAAGACCATCATTGGCCACTTTTCTTTCAAGGATGTTGGTTGGTTGATCACTTCCTAGGGAAGGGAAGTCATTAAAACAAGCTCCTAGGGTTGATCTAAATGTTCTCTCATGCTGAGGCCATGGTCAGGGGCTGACAGCTCTTTGACTTCTCTGAATCCCCCCTCCCATATCCTCCCTCTTTTCAACATCCCTGCTGTTGGTGTCCTGACAAAGTGAAGACACAAGGCCAACAAGAAGGGGCAAGCTGTATAAAGTACTGGGACTTAGTGTTCCAGAAGGGGAGTATGTTGTATATATTTTATCTTTGAGACAGAGCAACTAGTCCAGAAGGGGAGTAAGTCGCATATGTTTTTATCTTTTGAGCAGAACAGCTATACAGTGGCTCCTTGATATCTACTGGGGTTTGATTCCAGGACCCCTGCTGCTGTAGCTTTCTCCTGAGGAAGAGACTGCCTCTGCAGCAAAGGAGAAGGGCAAGTATGCCCTTTTGGCTGACACCACATCCCCAGCAATTCTGACACACACCAGGTGACACCAGGGGTAGGGACGACACTGCCTCCAAGCATTTGGTACTCAGGAAAATAGCCTCAAATTACAGATGAGGTCCATCTCTTGTGAACATGGTTGATGCCCACATTTCCTGCTCTCAACCTTATAGGCCCAGGTAACTGAAGTCAGTTGCACATGAGGCAGGCCTTTATAAAACCCAACTCAAAAGCTCTATTTTTTTTTTTAAAAAATCACCTATATAAAAGCCGCCTCTCTAATCCTGTGGGAGCCTGGAATACTCATGAGAGGTCCACCTCTCACAAAATTTGTGATGGGCTTTACGGTGGCCTGTCTCTTCTGTACTGGCCAGTTTACAGCAGCACAGAGAGCAGTCACATATTACTTTGAGAAACTTGGCAAACCTAGTTGACAGGCTGGGGGGGAAAAACCTCACCAGGGTCCAAACCTTCTTTTGGTGGCTCTATCTGGCTGTGTTTGTTCAGGATGATGAGTTGTAGTCCAGCACATCTGGAAAGTACCAGATGGGAGAATTGTGATATATACTCTAATAAAATATGATACATTTTTTCTCAGATAAACACATCACCTTAGACTTAAAGGATAATACATGTTTGTGACAACTCAAAATGGTGCCTGTGTGCAAAAATTGCAGATTGTCCCACAAATTTCCTCCATTTTGTGGCAGGGTAAATATAGAAAAAAATAAGCTATGAACTAGCTCTCAGAAACAGTACGTGCAAGTATGAACAATAGAGGAGTAGGGGACAAATCCAAGCTTTTCTCTCTTTAGACTTCTAATTTTGAATACAATAGGTTAGTTAAAGTGTGCTGAGGAATAACTAAATCCCTGCTAAGTAATCTTGACCCTGTCCTTATAAAGACAATTTGCATAGAAATGCTTAGATTTGCAGGGCATTTATCATTAGGTGACTTCCAGATGCCTAATTGCTGCGTCAGCTTCAAACATGCCAGGGCCAGAAAAGAGAAAAACAAACTGGCAGTCTAAGAAGCGGAGGAGAGTAGGCTAATGTTTTATTTTTAGGCTGTTTTCTCATACAGGGAAGAGTCAATAAGAAAAACAAATGCAAGAGATTGCTCACCAAAACATATCTTTCCTGTGTCTGATCTACATGGTACTGTGTTACTGTCAGTTTAAAAAAAAAATGGAATACCTAAAACCAGTCCCCCCCCCCCTTTAATTATGGATGGCTTGTTTGTCTGGTGTCTTCCTTTTCCATTTCATTTTCTTCCCTTTCAGAGGACAAAATTAAGTCTATAGTGCCCTCTGATGGCCAGACTAGACTCTGCAAAAGCAGGGAGTGAAATTAAACAAAAACCACCATGTCCTTTCCATGCTAAGGCCCTTTAACATTGGGGGGAAGCAGACAGGCGGCACGGGGCCGCCCCAGGAAGCTGCGGATTGGGGCCGAGGTATCCGCACTCCTCAGCCCTGCAGCGCAGCGTCCCAGCCCCAGGAAGGAGCACTAAAATAGCACTCCTTCCACAAGACGCCGAAGGTGTGCCGCAAAAGGCGTCCGGCACACCTTTGGCATCTCTTCCTCTGCAGCGTATGCGGACGCTGCAGTGGAAGTGCATCGTTGGAGCGCTGGCCGTGCGGAGGGCCGGCCGCTCCGACGACGTTTTCGGGAAGGGGTTGGGGCGCCCAGCATGAGGCTGCCCCTCCCCTTCCTGGCCTCGAAGACGGCGCTTTGTGCCATCTGCTTAGGCCCATTGTTCTTCTCCTGTGACTTTGAAATGGTATTGATTCTATGGCTCCACACACCAGTTGCTGTATTGTAAGCTGTCTTGGAAATGGTGGCTATGACAGCAGGATAAGAAATATTTTAAACCTATAAATATGTAACTATATTCCCCTTATCCCCCACAATGTCTGTCTCCATCACAAAGGCAAAAGTGTTCAGCACATTCCTCAGGGTGAACTGCAACCTTAAAGACAATATACTATTTTTTTCTTTGCTAAAACTCCAGAAGCTCCGGCCAGCAAGACCAATGATAAGGAAGTAGATACTTGCTAGACCAAAATGATGGGCAGCCAAATAGTTCCCCACTCATGACACACATAATACTTGGACCATTGTTCTCTTTACCCAGAGACTGGAACTGGTCTAGTATTGATGCTAATGGCTAATTCTAATTTTAAAGGTCTGGAAGGAAGGGTTTCTCCCAATATATAGGAAGGGGAAAGTTATTTAGGAACACCAGCTTTTTTTTCTTGCAACAACTAATCCAGTTCAACACTGGAGTAGTGTGCAAAGGAGAAAGTTTATGTGCAACATTTTAGATATAGGATTGTTTATTAATTATTTATTTATTTCCAGTATTTATATCCCACCTTTCTCTCATGGTGGGATTCAAGGTGGGTTATAATATATTTAAAAAAAAGACCAGGCTAAAATATTGATTACAAAAGTTAAAATAATTAAATACTACTAACAATTAAAACATAGATAAAAACAACATAATTCAAAACAATAATAACAAAATTAAAACAGCACACCAATTACTCAAATAAAATCTACCACCCAAACTCCTGCCTAAATAAAAATGTCTTCAGCTGCCAAAAGAAAGAAAGCATGTATATCTGTAAAGTATTGATAAGCAATAATGGGTACTGATGGTCCTTGGATATTTTTTTTAAGTGCCAGTTATAGTACATTCTGCCTAATTTACACTATTCCTCAGGTCTCTCACACAATTAGTAAAGTACATTATATTATAAAGAGTGAGATTTGGCTTAATGATCTCTGAATTGTCACAACCATGTGGCACCCTGGTCTGGAAAATGACATGGATGTGGCCACTGAAAGGAACTGAAGCAATAGTAACAGGGTTACTACAGTTCAAGTGGCAGGTGCATGAGTCAGCATTTGGAAAACTGTACATCATGGGAAGTCTGGTGCAACATTCACAGTGGATGGGACAAGCCAGGTATGCATGATGGGAGGTGTGATGCAACAGACACTGGGAATGAAACCAGTCAGGTTTCATTAGTGCATGGCTGTCACATGTTCTTAAGAAGACCACCTATATATGGGAGACAGTCAGAAGCTCTTTTGTTGGTTAGTTGTGGTCAGTGGTTGGTGAAGCACTTTGTTACTCTATATAGCTGTGAGTATTCAAGACGGACATCTGATACTCTGTATATCTTTGTAAATATTTGCAACGATTAAAGTCCTCTCTGAGAGAAGCCTCACTGTGAAGCTATTCTTTTCTCCAAGCTGAAAGCAGCAACTGCATGTGGGAGATTTTTTCCTGTGCTGCCTGAAGCAGACTCTTCACAGAAGACCAGCTTCTGGGAGTTCCTGCCTACGTGCATCTACTCTGCATGTGTGCATGCTAGATCCCTGCTGTCTGCATACCCCAACACGAATACTATGAGTTTCCATCATAGGCTGCATCCACACTACAGAAATAATCCCATTTGACACCAGATTAACTGCCATGGCTCAATGCTGTAGAATTCTGGGATTTGTAGTTCTGTGACACATTTAGCTTTCTCTACAAACATTCTGGAAACTATACTTCTCAGAATTCCATAACGTTGAGCAGTGGTGTTCCTCCACTGAGTGTCACCTGGTGTGGGGGAAGGGTCTACAGGTGGTGGAGCCAAAGGGCATGCCTCTTCCTTCCCTTCCACATGTCATTTTACTCATGAGTACTCTCCCTCCCTGCCATGTGCCAGTTTACTCCAGAGTAAAATGGCCTGTGGGAGGGAGAGATGGTACCCAGAGCACCCTCCCTCCCTGCTGTGCAGCAGTTTACTTCAGAGTAAAATGGCACATGGGAGTGAGGGAAGAAAGGGGTGTACTCGGACAGGGGTCACCCCTCCTTTGGGGTGTCACCAAGCACTGTCTTAACCCCCCGTGCCCCCAGTGGCACCACTGTGTGGAGCCATGGCAGTTAAAATGGTATCATGGGGCCTTTGCAGACTGCCAGAAATAGTGCAAATTGAGTCCACTTTAAATAGAGGCACTGCCCTGGCTCAGTGCTAGGGAATCATGGGAACTGTAATTTATTGTGGCACCAGAGCTCTCTGACAGAGAAGGCTCAATGTCTTAGAGAAAAAAACAATTCCCATGATTCCCTAGCACTGAGCCAGGGCAGTGCCTCAATTTAAAGTGGACTCAATTTGCACTATTTCTGGCAGTCTGCAAAGGCCCATGGTGGATTATTTCTGTAGTGTGGATGCAGCCTTAGCTAAGCAGATCTGATTGGTTGTTTTTTTCATTCGAGTAAAGCCCCTATGTAAACCTGCCCTTTCAAGAGAGGCAATATTTCTCCCCTGATGACTCAGCCTTGGTCATCACTTTTGCCTTTTTTTGAGATCCCTGCCTCTGAACAACCACAAAAGCACCTTTTTCTAACTTCCTCAGTACTGCCTGTCCTGAAGTTGGCATCATTTTCTCCTATCAACAATTCAAAAATAAAATAGTACAAACATTTGGTGAATTTTCAAAGCCATCAACAAAGCAGCAAACACAATTTCTCTCCTATACAGGCCAGAGGCTTTGATTTACTCTGATTCGCTTAACATAGTATCCTCAGGCTTCATAACTAAGCGAGGCCTCTGAAAAAGGTAAAGCAAAATTCTTTATACCTAGAGGTTTCAGTAATAACCATGGAGAGATATTGTAACAGAATTTTGCAGCATATTAAACCTTTGCACAGTTATGCTTCCTGCCCCTTTCAGACAACCAGGATGATTCCAAGATATTTAGCTATGAGACATAAGGAGGCAATGGAAATGTTTTCTTTGACAATACTAAGAAACAACTACGTATTCATATTTTATCTACTAAGGAGATTCAAGGGGAACATTTTGAAGCATTGTGTTAGCTGGCATGTGAATGCATGACATTATGGTTTCTTCGGGTCTCAACCAACTCGTCTAGATGGAGAGAGGTTAAAGCTCAGGTTAAATAAAGATACACTTGACTTCCGTGTACATGAACCCACAACAGCATGTGAAAATCAGTTCTCACTTTAAATAAGACAGGATATTGTAAAACTTCAACCTGGTCTAGGTAAAGGTAAAGGTGTTCCCCATTGACAAGGTTCTCAAGTTGTGTCCAACCATGGTGGTGGTGGCGCTCATCTTTGTTACTAAGCCAAAGAGCCAGCATTGTCAGAGACTACTCTGTGATCCTGTGGCCAGCATGATTGTACATAACGCTGTTGCCTTCCCACCAAAGTTTTATCTATTTATCTACTTGCATTTGCATGCTTTTGAACTGCTATGTTGGCAGAAGCTGGGACTAGTGACAGGAGCTCTCCCCATCATAACAGCACCTGGGCCTCAAACTTCCAACCTGCTAATCTTGCAATCAACAGAGTCAGCGTCTTAACCACTTGAGCCACTGCATCCTTACCTTCCCCCCACCCTCGGTCTACCTTCAACTAAAAGTACAATACACCCTCTTTGCTTTTGAATCATGTGGAATATAGTTAAGCCATTCTTTATTCTTTCTTAGATTTTCAAAAGTAAAAGTTGCCAGGACACCATGTTCCTTCACATCACACAGAACTTCTCACACAAAAGATTAAGTCTTGCTCAGTGTTGTCTGGAAACTTGGCTAGACACAACAGTCATCACATGAGGAGTAGCTATGTTGAAGCCAGTGTTTGATTGTTGAAAATCCTGGAGCCCTCCAGGCAGAGAAAGTTGGAGAGAACCACTGACCTAATGGCTGCCTTTCTTCATCCACTGATTATCTGATTCCAGCTCAACAGGTACAGTGTCAGGCATAATGAAAAACATTCCTTCTAAAACAACTCTAGTGGAAAGGAACTCATTTCAACAGCAGCAAAATATTCTAGTCTTTAGCTTAATATAAGTCCTTTATTTCCATGGTCATCTATCCTTCAGTCCCTCTAACTGTCCTGATAGGTATCATGTTCCTGGTCTCAGAACCTCCAGCTTCCTCCCTCCTATCTTGTAGAAAGAGAGTGAAGAGACTTTAAACTCAAAATAATCTTAGAATTTCAAGGGATGTTGAAAAACAAGTTGTTTGGGATATGTTCAGGGTAAAACTATTAATCTATTTTAATATTTAATATTTCCCAGCATGCCCTGCCCTGCCCTGCCCTGCCCCCTGATGGATTCTAGGTCATAGCTGACAGTAGAATTTGTTTGACAGTAAAGCAGACTGCATCCGAAGGTGTTGGATTCATCTTCATTAGAAGAGTCCACCCACCTCCATTAGATATTTTTAAGCAAAGCCAGCAACCTATCAGGGCACCATAGTTGAGCATGTGCTGAACTAGAAGACCATTGGAGGTCACTCCATTCTATAATGTGCCTGCCAGCCACATAGCCAAACTTATGCCCTTCAATTTGCTCAGAGAAAATGGCTTTCATACAGGCTCAGCATATGCTGAGGTCCAAGGAGTGGCTTACTTCTTCCAGCTCAAGTCTGTCAGGCTGAGAACTCACCAGAAAATCACTTAATGCTCTGCATCTCACAGAACTTTTCATCTGTGCTAGCTGGTTGGACAAGAAGGCATAACAGTAGGCTGTCAATGGGAATGGGCTACAAAAGAATTCAGGACCACAGCCAGTATTACAGGTAACAATTAAGGGTTTGCTGTTTTATTCAGTACCATGGACAGCAATTTTGCAGCTACAACAGTAGTTTTCAAACTTTGGTCCTCCAGCTGTTTTACACACAGGTTCCAGAACCCCCTGACCATTGACTAAGCAGACTGGGATTTCTGGGAGTTGAAATCCCAAATGCCTAGTGGTCTAAAGTTTGAGACCCACTAAGCTAAAAAGGTAGACAAACTAGTACAGCACTAACTAAAAGCTAGTCAATTTTGATAAATGGGTGGGGCTGATAAACAGGGTGGGTCTGCCTCTAATACTGGTGGGAATGTCTATCCAATGTGCATGACTAGCCACCACTGATAACCTTATCTTCCTTTTAATTCCTTTTAAGATTATGAAAGTTACTAGCCATCAGCAAATTCCATTGTTTAATGATGTACTTTATGAAAATGTTCTACCTTTTCTGTCCAAAGTTTCCCATCATTCAGCCTCACTAGGTTACCTCAGCTGATGAAAGTCATCTTAAGAATCTAATTCAAACTTCTTTCTCCAAAATTTTCAACATGGGCCAATCACATGATAAATGTAAAGATATTCCCCGTTGACAAGATTGTCAAGTCATGTCCAACTGTAGGAGGCAGTGCTCATCTCCATTACTAAGCCAAAGAGCCAGTGTTGTCAGAGTGGCCGGCAGAAGGTAAAATACAGCCAGGTTAATAGTAAGAGCAATTCTGTACTATAGACAAGAAGATCCAATATAAGATTAAACACCTGTTTAACATCATTTTTTTGTAATAGCTTTTGAAGCAAATATAGGATGAACTTTTGAGCAACATATGGATGAAATATACATCACAATGTTGGCATTGTTTTAAAACCTAGGTCTTCATCACTCTACAAGAC
The DNA here is from genome assembly GCA_026167975.1 of Phrynosoma blainvillii. Classification (NCBI taxonomy): domain Eukaryota; kingdom Metazoa; phylum Chordata; class Lepidosauria; order Squamata; family Phrynosomatidae; genus Phrynosoma; species Phrynosoma blainvillii. The sequence continues at coordinate 141,902,107 of JANUYF010000003.1, forward strand.
CTCCTTGGAAAATAAGTATTTGCTTTTAGAGAATGGATTAGAATGAGGCAAATAAAATATGATATAAGGAGATCCAAATTATTACTTAAACTGAATACATGAATCCAAGTTATTGTCAGTTGTGATATTCTGCTTGGCTTTTGTTAAATTTCACTTTTTGCTTTCATAACACTCCTTTGCCATTTTTTAAATGTTGCTCTGCTATTTAAATGGGGAGATCACACTCAAATGTGGTTCATGTGACTTGGGGTGCATCTAACTGTAGAAGTAATGCAGTTTGACAACACTTTGACTGACAAGGCTCCATCCTTCAGAATCTTGGGATTTGTACTTTTGTGCAGTACCAGTAAAGGCTAATGACCTTGTCAAACTTCAAATCCTGGGATTCCATAGGATGGAATTATAGCACTTAAAGTTGTGTCAAACTGCATTATTTCTACAGTGTAGATGCACCCTTAGAGAACTTACATGAAAGCATGCCTATTTTTAATCACTAAAAAGTTGGATGGTGTGTGATTTGTAACACTCCCCTTAACATTAAACATCCTCAGAAATCAAATCTGACCAACCAAAGAAAACTCTACCAGTATGGTTCAGAATCTGTAAAGATTAGACTAGTACTGTGGAATGGATCTGTAACAAAAAAACCACCCTCAACAAAGGCAAAATACTTAGAAGACACCATTGTTTCACCACATAGTCTGGTTCCTGTGCCAGATAAGAGGTTTGGAGTTTTGGGAGGGTTTTTCTCTTTTCTTCAGATGGTCTATTTGTGTCCCTTGCTAACCTTGTACTACATATGATTACTTTAGACTCTGGCAAGACCTGCATAGTTCAGCAGAATTTCTTAAAGATTTGACAAGCTGGTCAGAAAGGGAATGACCCCAATTTTTGTTTCAATTGTGGACTGTGTTGGAAAATCTGACCCACATTACAAAGGGTGGAGGGTAATACAACTAGGTGAACTTTCCTAACTGTAGCTTATCTAGTTCCAGTAGTTTTTTCTTTCTCTACAGCAGGATCAATGGCATTTACTTTAATATGAGGTATTATATATTAGACATTGGGCTTATTTAGCATTTCACAAGGAGGTTGGTTTTTCAGATCCTTTGGAATGGGTATAAAGGCATCTTATTGTTTTGTACTCTTACACTAGGGGTAGGCAATTGTGGGAGGCCACCCCCACCCCACAGCAAACCCAAGTATCTCCATTTTCCTCTGCAATCCCTTTCAAATGGTGAAAGGAAGTGGCATGGAATCACTTCCTCTCACCATTTTGAGGGGGATTGCAGAGGAAAATTGATGGATTTGGAGTATGGGAATCTGAGGTGCTTGGAGGAGTGGATTTTATTTCACGTGTTTTCATACATATGGGATTTCTGTGTAGTTTGGTGGCAAAAAACCTGCCCAAAAATCACACTGAAAATGTTAATTATAAAGGGGGGGCTGGGGGTTGAGGATACTTGTAGAGGCTTCAGAAACCACAAAGGTGGAGTCCAAGGACCCATGGTGGATTCCAAAGGCCCACTTGGCCCACAGGGCACAGTTTGCCCACCTCTGTCTTCCAGCAACATCCAGAGATCCAGTTCAGATCCATTCAAGAGCTCACATTTATACAGTAGGCCCTTGGTATCTGCTGGGGTTTGGTTCCAGGACCCTTCCCCTGCCCACCCCGCCCCCCATGGATAACAAAAAATGTGGATGCTGAAGTCGCATTAAATACAATGGATAGTAAAATAGTGCCCCTAATAAAATGGGGGGAAATCAAGGCTTACTTTTTGGAATTGATATATTTTTGAAATATTTCAAGCCATGGATACTTGAATCCATGGATTAAAAAATCCATGGATATGGAGGGCTGATCGTATAGTCAATGGGGATGGGTGGGTGGTATATTTACAAATATATTTGTGGAAGGTTTGTACATTTCAACATCAGTTAATATCTGCCCTGCTCATCCTCTCAACTGAGAGGGTGGAGATTGCCCTCTTCTTTTCTGTTTGGGTTTGGCGATAATGTAAGAATCCCCTCCTTGTCTTGGAGGTCAATGGATAAGGTCTGCAGAACAGGAAGGCATCATGATCAGATCATCAGTGATCAGAGATAACAGTAGGACTCTATCCCTGTTCCACTAATATTCCACCCATGGCTCCACTCATGCTCTTAACTGGCAATATGAGCAGAAAAGAATCTGGCTGTTATCTCTGAATCAAAGTTGAATAGGAGCTATTGATAACCATGCCCACATTTATTGACATAGCCCAGTGATGACAAACCTTTTAGGCACTGAATGCCCAAACTAAATGGCCTTCTGGCACCAGGTATTACCCTGTGTCAGAGGAGGGACTTCCGCTATATGGAGGGCAGGACTTCTATGGTGGGACTTCTTCCCCCCCCCCCCCGGGCCTTCAGCTACCTCTCCTCTTCCCCGTGCACCTTTTCCTCCTCTTGCCTGCTCTGTGTGCCAGAGGAAATGGCTTCGTGTGCCATCTCTGGCATGCATACCAACAGGCATAGACTATTCAGCTCAGTGAGTTAAAGGAAAGATGCTATACATGGAAACTTGGGGGGGGGGGTGGAATTCCAGACAAGACTCCCATTATCTTTGGTAGCAGGGTGGTAGAGTTAGCCCTCTGTCCAAATATGGACCCATTCACATTCTTGAAGATTATCCCATATAAGTGAACAGAAATCATGTTAGCAGAAAGAGGGAGAGTTACCTGGTGAAGACAAAATCTCCCCTGAACCCAAGTGGTCCACTTTCCACAATCCTTTCATTACCAGAAATGAAGGTCTTTCTTCCATTTTTCTCCTCATGATAACAACAAACATTTTGCAGATCTATGTAATGCTTCCAGATCTCTTCAAGTCTGACTGTGTCATCCTACTGAACTGCTTCTCCACTGCCAGTAGAAAATAACAGGCTATGGAAGATAACAATCTGTGTTTGGAGAATTTATGGCATTTCACTTGAGTGAGAAACACAAAGCTTGTTGCAAAATGCCACATTCTTCTAGGGATAGCTGTAAGGAAATGACTCTCTTGATGCATAGTTAAGAGGTATTGAACTGGTTCACAGGTCATAACATAGCAGAGTTCCTGGGGGACACCAGCTTACTTGAATGCACACTGTCCATTGATCCCACTGCAAACAAGAATGGCTAAATAAAGCAAATATCTGTATTTCTCATCTCAGCCTTCCAGAAACTTATACTCTTACATTTCTCTGATTCAGCAAGCCAGAGAAAGAACCCATGGCTTAGAAAGTAGTTTCAGACATCATATTTAACAATAATAAAACATAGATCCATTTATTTTTTAGCTGCTTCTGTTGATATCAGGAATAATCAGCCAGTGTGTGCTGGCATTCTGGTTCTTCCACAACATGTGGATGTCTGAAGACACAGCATCCTTCCTCTGGCTGCCACGATTGCTCTGCAGAGGGATGGGATATAAATAAATATTATTATTATTATTATTATTATTATTATTATTATTATTATTATTATCATTATTCAATCAGTGACATGGGCAGGTGTAACTGAAAAGTATTTAATTTTTGGTAATTGTGGAAGGAGTAACTCACTGCTTCTCATGCACAATGAACAAATTCCACAGGACTCACCTTGCTCCTGTGGAGATTCCCCCTCCATGGCCATTCAGTGGCTGAAGGAGAATGGGGGCATGGGAGAAGCATCTGGCTATGTCTCGATCCCTAGATGCAGAATGACAAAGGCATCCTCCCATACCACCTAGAGGTCCTCTGGAGGTTGTAGAGAATGATGTTATTGACCTAGAATGACTTATATCTAGTTATAGGCATATATATGTTTTTCCAATGTCCACCACTCTCCACTAACCACTAAATGGTCATGGAGAGGGAGGAATTTCCACAGGAGAAAGGTGAGTCCTTCAAGAGGGGAAAGGGAGACATATCACAGTTCCACCAGGTAGAACTTTACGATACATCTCCTGATGCAGGATCTCAGACTTTCTTGGCATGTTTGAGGTTTTTGAAAACACAGTGGCTATACTGTAGATTTCTAACATTTCCAGTCAAGTAAATATCCAATCTCCAGAGGACTCAGCTTGATCGTTCTTAACATCAGTCCAAGCTATCTAAAATGTGACTCCAAATGAGGTAACTTTTTTTTTTCTTAGAGATGTATAGATAGCCCATCCATCTCCTTCTAGATGCATTAAAGTATGTTCTATGAGTGTTAATTTCCTTTAATACGCTCTCTTGCAAAGTTTAGCTTCATTATGTGCAATGCAGCAGTCATCATACATTAGCCTCATATTGTGTTAGGCAGCAAAAATGATTACTGATATAATTAGAAGCCACTGAATTGCAAGCAAGGGAGGAGGAGGAGTTAATAATTAAGATGACCCAGCAATTTTACAGCAGATGTTGACTGAATTAGTCATGTGTTGAGCATTTCTTCTGTATATAAGATTTTCTCCTGCCTCCTCTGAAATGAGGTCAAGCTCATTCTCTCCTTCTGCTGACCTTATCTGCTTTTATAAGGAGGGGCAGCCAATTTGTTAGTCCTCCAGCTGTAGTTGGACTTACACCTGCCATCTTCCCACTTCTGGTAAGGGATTACAGCTGTTGCCATCCATCAACATCTGGAGGGTCACAACTGACCCATCCCTGTGTTGCTCCTTTGGATCCAAAATGTTTGCTATACAACTGGATAGACTTCAATCACCCCAAAGTTCTGTAATGCACTCTACATGGGGCTACCCTTGTGCCTGGTTCGGAAACTGCAGTTGGTTCAAAATATGGCAGCCAGGCTTCTATCGGGAACATCTAGGAGGGATCACATCACTCCAGTTTTGAGGTCCCGCCACTGGCTGCCTGTTGGTTTCCGGGCCCAGTACAAGGTGTTGGTTATTACCTTTAAAGCCCTAAATGGCTTGGGTCCAAGCTATATCAGGGACCGCCTTCTCCTATATAATCCTCCCCGCGCTCTCCGGTCCTCCGGGAGGAACTTGCTGCAGCCTCAAAAATCTAGGCTTGCGGGGACCTCCCAGAGGGCCTTTTCGGTTGTTGCTCCCAGGCTCTGGAATGGCCTGCTGGATGAGATCCGTCAATTAACATCTCTTGACAGCTTTAAAAGGGCTGTCAAGATGGATCTCTTCCGGCAGGCCTTTCCAGACTAAAATACCCGGCCTCGAGACCTTGAGACCTTGAAACTTTGTGGTCTCTTTTAATGAACATTCTATAACTCCCCTTAGCAGGGGTTGTTGGTTTGTATCTATAATTTTATACTATCATTGTTTAATATAATTGGTTTTAATTGAATCTGATTTAATACTTTTTAAGGGGGGAGGAGGGAATTATATTGTTTTATATTGTATGTATTTTATTCTTGTTCACCACCCGGATTGGTTCGCCATAGGGCGGTATACAAATAAAAATTATTATTATTATTATTATTATTATTATTATTATTAAAGTTAGACAAATATTAAGCCTTATTTGTAAAGCATCACCAAATTCCACCTCTCATTCATTTCAGTTGGCATTGTTTCTTTTTCTTTTACTTACAAGGATGTTTTTGGGAAAGATGTGGAAAATGATTGCTGAAATCTCAAATGTCAAAAGAGATAGTTGAAAAATATTTCAGTCTGAAAAATTAGGGAGACCTCAGGGCCCTGCATAGCAAAACAGGGGGGTTATCCAGAAAGAGGGGGGAAGTCCCTGGAAGTATCTAGACTTTCAAATTCTTTTTGTTTTGATTTTACCTTCATATTCATGATTTTGCATCCAAACACTTTTATTGCTAGCATTCGTTTTACCTCATTTGATCTCTTTTGAATGTCAGTCCTGGAAACAATCACTCTGTTTCTTGGTGGTGGTAATCTTAGCTAAATAGAAAGCCAAGGAGAGGTACATCTCATTTTAGGAAATACTAGGTTCATTTAAACTGGCCTGAGGAATGGAAATGAAAAGTCCTTGACAATGAGTTCCCTGGGAATACTTGGAGATGGGGAAAACATTGTGTAGATCTCCAAAATAAAATCAGTTTACATAGGAACAAAACCCAGGACTTTCAGAGACTTTTTGCTTGTCTAGAGTGGCTAGGAGTAAGTTACACTAAATAAGAGAATTTATGTAGATTTTTTCAGCTGCATTATTTATAATTTATACAGGCTGAAGAATTCAACTGTTCTTGGCACATAATTTGGACTGATTGGGTGCCAGAGATTTTCTTGGCTTGAAGCACACAGAAACAGAAGAAAATGAACACATTCAATAAAATCTGATGTGAAGTAGAGACAGGGTCTCAGGATGAAAAATGGGTTTTATTCCAAAAACTACCCCAATGCATTTTGGACAAGAAATATTATTATGGTCTTATTCAGGAAAGCTATTTAAAAATTAACCTGTTAAGATTTTTAAGCCACGCATCTCCAAATTGTCATTGGGAAGATTCACAAAAGTGTTTTTGTTGATTCTTTACTAATATTTTCAGAATTATATATAAGTTTTCCAATATAATAAAGTAGCCTTTGCTCATTTTGTTGTTAATTACTCTCAAGCTGGCTTTAATTCATGTAGAGTCATGGAGACACCTCCAAGACACCCTGTTATTAACAACCTTGTGAGTTTTTGCAAATTCAGGGTCATGGATTCCTTGGCCCTTGTAATGTGGTTTTACATCATCAATAGCACATTACTTTTTTGAAGCAATTGTAGTATTTATACTTGAAAATAGAAAAATGCCCCCACATTATCAAAATTCCTTCTATATGAATCCCCGTAAAACAATATTTTAGAGTAGCAAATAAATTATGCCCATCTTTATTTTACAAAAACAATGTTATTACACCCTCATTTTATCCAAGAGTAATGTGTTACAGGTAATGCACTTATTTGTGGTGTCTTATTTCCAAGCCTTGGAATCATGTAGCCTGTGATGAATCCAACTCCCCACATTCCTTATTGGAATTGTATCTAAACAAACAATATGGCAAGGTTGTTTGGGGCCCACTAAATTTCATTTACTGAAAACAAATCACTAGAACAGATGATATTCCAATTGAACTGCTGCAATTTACATTGACAGAGACAACTCTAGTGCTAACCAACATATATCAACAGATATGGGAGGAAAATGCTGGCCAACAGATTGGAAGTGGTCAATATACATCCCCATCTGCAAAAAAAGGAGGGGGGGGAAGACTGCAGCAACTATAGGACCATAGCACTGATCTCCCATGCAAGCAAAATTATGCTCAAAATTCTGCAACATAGGGCCGATGAAGACTGGCCAAAAGGGCTGGCATGGGTGTGGAGTTGGGGCGGGCCGACCACACGCCGGCATCCCTGACACCACCGTCACTCCATGTGCCTGACTGCACAGCGCGCAGCATCAGGGTGCCCCATTGGTACAGCATGCAGACACGCTGTGCCAAAGGGGCACAAAAGAGCCACGGTGGCAGCACTAAGGGTGGCTTTTTGTCACTCCAAAAAGGAGTGGCATTTGCCAGCTCTTTTTGGAGTGGCAAAAAGGTGGATCGGGACCATGGTGTGTGATTGCCATGCCCCCAATCCAGTGCTCTGATGCCTCTGCATCAGCCCATAGACTCCAATCATACATGGAGAGAAAAATCCCAGAGATCCAAGCAGGGTTCAGGAAAGGAAGAGACATGAGGCATATTGCAAACATATAATGGCTAATGGAGCATACCAGGGAATTCCAAAAGAAAATCAGCTATATTGACTAGAGCAAAGCCTTTGACTGCAAAGATCAGGAAAGGCTATGGAATGCCCTTAAAGACCTAGGAGTGCCAGCACATCTGATAGTCCTGATGAGGAATCTATACTCTGGACAAGAGACTACTGTCAGAATAGAACAGGGAGAAAAAGAATGGTTCCCAATTGCCAAAGGGGTCAGACAATGGGGAAGACAGCCATGAAAGAACTAGAAAAGATTCTAAAATGCAAAGGTATACAACTGAGCACAAAATTTAGACTTATACAAGCCATTGTATTCCCTATTACCATGTATGTGTGAGAGCTGGACAGTTAAGAAATATGATAGGAAGAAAATCAATTTATTTGAGATGTGGTGCTAGAGAAGAGAGCTGAGGATCCATGGACAGCCAAAAGGACAAACTAATGGATCCTAGAGCAGATCAAACCGAAAACCTTCCTGGAAGCCAAGATGACCAAACTGAGGCTGTCGTACTTCGGACACATCATAAGGAAGGAAGGACTCATTGGAAAAGACAATAATGCTGGGAAAGGTGGAGGGAAGTAGGAAGAGAGGGAGGCCACATGCCAGATGGATGGACTCTATTAAGGAGGTCACACATATGGGTTTGCAGGAATTAAGTCAAGCAGTGGAGGACAGAGGGTCTTGGAGATATCTCATCCATAGGGTAGCCATGGGTCGATATCGACTCAAGGGCAGTTAACAACAACAAAACTTCATTTGTATACATATATAGGTTTTCTTAGCCATATAGGAATCATCTTCTTGAAGTGTTCACTTTCTGCTCCTCCTTGGCTATTAATTTTTCACTTTGGATTTCCTTCTCTCGGAACTTAGTATCCCCATAGGAATATATTTGTTACATTTTTTTCCTTTGTCTTTTTGTGGCTAGCAAGGAAGTAAATTTGGCTTCATTTAGGTTCTAGAAACCCAAGTATTTTACCTTTTTAGATGCTTAGGTGAATTATTTTTAAGATTCTGACTAGATTATCTTCTCATTTTATCTCAAAACTATTGTTTTTGAACTTCTTTCTACTTGGTTCTTTAATAAATACACTGAATTGGAAACTGGAATTGATCTAGTTCCCTCACATTTCTGGAAGCTGACCTGACTGAAGCATTTGATGGCTTGGAAAACATGGTTACCTGGCTTTAAAGCCTTTAAATGAAGCTTTGGTACAAGAGTCAACCCATCCTCATATATAAAGTCATAAGCCTAAATTTTCCATAGATTTGACTAGGAATGATGTAACTAATATTCAAAATTGTTCTCACTAATACATACTTAAATCTTTCACTGGTGAACATGGTTGAATTTCCAAAACTTATGATAGCAAATTCCACAGTCTATCTTTGTGCTGTGTGAGGAAGTAGTTCTCTTTGTCTTTCTTGGAACTTCTATCATTTAGCTTCAGTTGGTGAAAATGGGTGTAGTATTTTTCCCTAGTATCTTGGGAGGAAAACATCTCCTTATCCTCACTCGAAGGAAACTGCCATGTGTGTGCACATCACCAAATGAACATAACCCTTCTCCTTCAGTTAGTTGGCTCTCCTGCTTCATCCCATCCAAGCTTTCCCTCATGATGTCACAATTGGCTGCTTTGGATATGAATTGTGAGCTCAGTCCTCTCGCAGTTACCCTAACCGTTTGATTCTAGCCCTGACAACAAAAGTAGTTGTTGTGGCATTTCTGTCTTGCAGCTGTAACATGATATATTGAGCTCCCACTAAGGCTGTTTCCAAATAGAGATATCACCAAACAATACAGTTGCCAGCAGTTAAAGGCAAATAATTGCCAAGAGGCATAGAAAGAAATCAACAATCTTGGGATGGTGATTTCGGGTTTTCTGCTTCTTTTTATTTTGTTCTCATAAAATAAGATTTGTCATTGCTATTCCAGTAATATAGGATAGAAACAAAGCAGTTTATGATCCATCAGATTTGCTTGAAGATTAGTCAGCATCAGCAGATTCCTTTTGCACCATCTGCCGCAGTTAGTAAATAAAAATAACAAGTGAATTATACAATATGATTCACCTTTGCTCAGACTGAACTCTGTACATTCCTTGCCATTTTGTGACACCCATGAAATCACTCAACCTATATTAATCTAGAGGTACACCAACATTCTCTATGAACTGAAATCTGAGTAACCAAGTCATTAAGAACAGCATAAGAGTACTTCTGAGTCAGATGAAAAAATCAGTCTAGTCCAGTGGTAGGAAAAGTAGGGCCCTCCAGATGTTGTTGAACAGCAATTCACATCAGCTCTAGCCAGCATGGCCAGTGACGAGAGATTGCAGAGACCACAGTCAAAACATTTTCTTTTGGTAAAGGCTGTAAATGCGATATGTGGCATTTAGATCCATGTTCTTGGCCTAATTTAGATAAATGACCACGATCTGTGCACACCTAGAAAAATATTTGTATCCATTTGCACAAAGGACAGAGGGACACATAATGGGAGACCTAGGCACTACTCACCACTTTTAGAAGAAGAAGAAGAAGAAGAAGAAGAAGAAGAATGAAATTATCACAGCTGCTGAGATGCAGTCACTAGTTAATGATAGCAAGAAAATGTGAGGCAGAGAGCAGGAAATGTGTGCATTTACCATTTGTTGTTGTTGTTAACTACCATCAAGTCAAGCCGCCCTATGGATGAGACATCTCCAAGACCCTCTGCCCTCCACTGCTCTACTTAATTCCTGCAAACTCATACCCATGACCTCCTTAATAGAGTACATCCATCTAGCATGTGGCCTTCCTCTCTTCCTACTTCTGTCCACCTTCCCCAGCATTATTGTTTTTTTCCAAAGAGTTCTCTCTTCTCATGATGTGTCCAACGTATAACTGCCTCAGGAGTTTATCATACAGGGGAAATCCCATGCAGAAACGGGGCTTTAAATTAAACAAAACCCACAAAAGCAGGTGTTTTTTCAGATGACGTCGCTGTTAAAAGGAGGTTAATCTGAAAGGAAATTAGACAAAAACTGCTTCTTTTTACTTTCAGAAGATCCTGAAAGTAAAAAGAAGCAGGTTTTGTCTAATTTCCATTCAGATTAACCTCCTTTTAACAACGCTGGAGTTTATCACATGCAGAAATCCCCTTGATAAATTGCTTCCGCTTTTGCGGGTTTTTTTTTTTTCTCTTTAAAGTACCATTTCTGCATGGGGCTCCCCATATGATAAACTCCTTAGTTTGGTCATCTTGGCTTCCTGGGAGGTTTCTGATTTAATCTGCTCTAGGTCCCACTTATTTGATTCTAACCCTCCCCATTCTTAGTCTTTTTCTGATTTCCTGACTGCAGTCCCTATTTCTATCAATGTTTGATCCCAGGTATGGGAATTCTTTTACTATTTCTATTTCTTTGTTGTCTAGGTTGAACTTGTGAAGGTCCTCAGTTGTCACTATTTTGGTTTTCTTTATGTTCCACATTAAGCCTGCCTTTGCATTTTCTTCTTTGATCTTCCTTAGTAGGTGTTCCAGGTCTGTGAAGTTTTCTGCTAATACTATAGTGTCATCTGCATATCTTAGATTGTTGATATTCCTTCCCCCTATTTTCACTCCTCCTTCTTCTGTGTCCAAGCCTGTTTTTCTTATAATATGTTCTGCATACAAGTTGAACAGATAGGGTGATAGGATTCCACCTTGTCTGACCCCTTTGCCAATTGGGAACCATTCTGTTTCTCCATGTTCTGTTCTAAAAGTAGCATCTTGCCCTGAGTACAGATTCCTTATCAGGACTATCAGATGTGTTGGTACTCTCATGTCTTTAAAGGCATTCCATAGCCTTTCATGATGGACCTCCATACATTAGCATGCATGGGCAGATGCCTGATAAATATATTTGACTGTAATACTGGGGCTGGCCCTATTATTAGACAAAGCGTTGCACTCCATTCAGGCAGCAGATGCTGGTGGTGGTAGTAAGGCACTGAAGGAAAGAAAGTTGTGTACCATGAAGTCTGCCCTGCACCCACTAGTAAAGCCTACTCCCTAAAGATGTCATTGGACGTTATCACACATGGGCCACAAAGCGATAATAAAGTGGAAATGAGAAATCCCGAAAATAAACCGAAAATAAACCTTGATTCCGCAAATGAATTTCACACGTAATTACCTTAATTGCGAAATTACAGTAAACTCATGCTAACCGTATTTAACGTTCACACACAAGTGAGAAAAGCCTGCAAATGTACTAGAAATGATCTTCTAGCACATGCGCAGATATAGCTATGCTCGCCGCGGTTGGTGGATGTTGTTTTTGTCACTTCCACATATAGTTTAATTTCCTTTCCCTCCCCCCCAAGACCATCCCACACCGACACTAGCACCCATCCCCAATTGTGTTCCTTCACAAACCCCACATCAACCACGGCCCGATATCTCTAGTAAAAGACAGATATATTTAGAAAGACATAGCAGAGAGGCTCATGTCTGGCCGGCAGGTTTGTCGCCCAAGCAAAAACAGAAGTAAACATAATAAGGAGACGCTGCCTCGATGACCCATGGGAAACCCCGTGGAACCATGGGGAAATGTGGGGAAATGCTTCCAAATGCGCATTTGCTTTTCACATTACGGTAAATGCAAAATTACTGTAATTTCGCAAATGCATTTCCTCAAAACAACCGAATTTCAAAAGATCTCAGATAACACCAGTTTCTGTCCACTTTCTGTCCAGTTTCTGTGTGATGTCGTTTGAAAACATGAGGCACAAATCCAGTTTTTGTTTGGGATTTGTGTGGATTAATCAGCAGATTTGCCCCATGTGATAACGTCCATTGAGAACACTGTCCTATCACCAACAGAGAAGAAAAACTCTATTGCTAATTTAAATAGCTTATGCATATGCATTACTCTTGGGAGGATTGCTTGCTAAGAGATTCAGGGAAATGAAGTCTAAAAAGTAATATTTCTAAGATCTGAGCCTGATGGCCCTGACATTTCCCTAATCAGTACCGATCCTATGATTGAGACAAAGGCCAACTGCTAGTCCATTCTAGAGTAGAAACAATGACTCAATTGCTGAATGTTAAATCAACATTTACATAAACCCCATTGACTCAGTGGTTGTACTCTTGTTGGGACTGGTAATTAAATCTAGTCCCTGATTTACATTTAATGATTTTAATGGAACCAAGCATTGGTTGTGCTATTAACATCTAGAAGACCCACATCTCAAACTATTATCATTTTGCTTCAATATGAGGCTGTGATTTTCTAAAACCAGAAATCTTTATCCCAGAAATGGGGAGTGGACAGGGATTTAGCATTCTTTCCATTTTTCCTACATGCAACCTATGTGTTGTACGCCACTGAAGATTTAAGCTGCAACCTGACAAATAATGGATAGGAAAGGCTTGAAAATTCATCACCTGCCTAAAAATAAATGATAAGGTGTTTTCTATATTTGGACCATCTTTGCTTGGTTAAAAATGAAAACTCCAAATAAATGTCTCACATTATTTTTGCTAGTACAGAACCATCAGGGTGTACAGGGAATTCAGTGGAGAGTTGTGAATTAAAGGAAGAATCAAGACCTTGCCCTGAGGAGCTTACATTCAAAATTGCAGGGAAGAGAGCAGAGAAGGGGAAGGGTAAAAGGTATAACTATAACCACATGCAGTTGCCTGCACTTAGCTTTGTGAGGGAAAGGAATAATGGGTTAAGGCAAACACTTTATAGACAATATTGGTGTTCAATGTGAAGACTGATTAAAATACCTTACATCAAGTGGTCTGTTCTAATGCTAAGAGCTACAACAGTAAGGCTGAAGATAGATGAGAGTTCTGTTTCATTCATTTCTTGATAATGAACTTTCCAAATTATCCAATTTCTTCATACATTAGAAGAAAAGAACTTGAGATTTTATATTGTTAAAAGGTAAGAGAAAACAGAGTCAACAGATTCACCCATCCATGCAGAATTCTTTGAATGCCTGGTTTCTAGTGTGTGTGTGTGTGTGTGTGTGTTTAATTTGCATCCCACTTTTCTCCCAATATGGATCCAAAGACATCTTACAGTTAAAGCAAAATATAGCTGAAATAATTTGCATCCAACTCCCACACTTAAGGCATGGGATGTATAGTTTGCCTTCGTCCACAGGGAGACAAGATTGAAATGATGCCTCGGCTATTATGCCAAGGCAGAAAGATGTTGGGGGTGTGGTCAGAGCCAACTTATGGTCTGCCACCCCTGGCTTTTTCACTTTAATTCTACAATTGAGTAGAGTGGACATCAGTTCTTAGGCTGGGCTAAGTGTTTTGTCCTTACATCTCTTTTTGCTTTGGAACAGGGCAATGACTCTTGACTTGCTTGCTGTCTTTTTAGCCTTCACTTACATTTCTCCTTATGTTTTTCAGTTGGGTGGGGTTTTTGTTTTTGTATTGCCAGGGCCAGGGCTTCCTTGATCTTAAGGCCAGGCTTTCATTTGCCTGTGTCTTTTGCACTTTAGCCAATTTTTTTTTTTTTGGGGGGGGGGGTTAGTGGTGGGGCTTTTGCATGCCTCCTCCCTTCCTTTTTTTCCCTACTCACCCGTATTCCTTGTGATTGGGTGGGCTACAAATAAATAATTTATTATTATTATTATTATTATTATTACATCACTGACACACAAGAAGCAAAAGGACATGCATACATCCCTAGCCAAGGCAACACTTACCATTATCTGTAGAGAAAAGTCACTCCATGGCCCACAACACAGCACCTACTATCCATTTATTGACTCACTTGCTCACTTTATTTAAATCTCTTCACCTTACTGGTCTTTAGACAGTTTACAATTCAAAACAAATGCAATATATATTTAAAGCATAGACAAATGTAAATGAAGAAGTAATAAGCTTGCACATGTAAACCAGACAATTCAAGAAAGACTTGAAAAGTTCTGAAGAAACTGAGACACAATGTGCCTTTACTGCTGCATGCCTAATCTAGGTAGATGTACTTTCCATTAGCAGTCTGGCCTTTACAATGTGAAGGAATGATGCAATAAGGATGTAGACCACAAGACAATAGTTCAAGACAGAAATTTTCATAAACAGTTGACTCCACAGATGTCCTACACTGGAAGGCAAACCAGACAAGAAGAAGATATGTCTGTGCTCTTGTCAAATGTTGAATGCTCCCAACATAGAAACACAGCTTAGGGAAGGCTGTAAGTCAGCCTTGTAGCATAAGCATCTATATGTAGCTATTGATCTGTTGCCTCCATAATCATAGCTGTCACAAAATGTCTTGCTGTCTGAGGCAAAGGAAAAGATGGCAGCCCATCCCTCATTGTGCAAACTGGACTGGCAGTTGTATCTTACATCTTCACTGCCAGCAGTATAGTGCTCTCTCTTCTCTCTGAGGAGAGCCCTTTTATTTGGAGGATGCAGGACAGGGCATGTTACTCACACCACTGTGATCCTGAAAAAGGGAAATACCCAGCAGACTCAGGAAAAACAGCTGGAAGGCTGCTTCTTTTGTCCCACAACATCTCCTACCTGAAGTAACTGCCTCACTCCACCTAATGGTGGAGCCAGTTCAAACACTACTACTCATTCATTAGGTAAACACTAGGGGGAAAGACAATGTCACAACAGATCTCTCTCTGAAGAAGAAAAGTGCAGCAGAAAGAAATGCAATAAGAGTGCATGTGTATGTGTCTGCCTCCGCATCTACACTGCAGAAATAATGCTTTAACTGCCATGGCTCAGTACTACAGAATTCTGGGATTTGTAGTTTTGTGAGATATTTAGCTTTCTCTGTCAGAGAGCTCTGGTCCCACAACAATATGGAAATCCCAGGATTTCATAGGATGGAGCCATGACTGCATTAATTCTGCTGTGTGCCAGCAGTCTGTATCTGTGTTTTCCCTCCCCAAAAATGTAATTAATAGATTCCATAGAAGACATCAAATCGCCAGAAGGAATCTTTGGAGAGATATTATACTAAATTGAATTTGATGCCCAGAGTGCTAAATAGAACTCTAAAGCACCTGAGAGAGATAAATGGGAACCAATAGAAACTGGCATTTGTGCTGCCACTTTCCTGTTGAGCTATGAGTGGGCTAATCACCAAGGAACAGAATTTAGCTTATTGATTTTTTTCCTAATATGGTTGGTACCCAAACATTTAGAAGAAAATTCACTCAAACTCTCTGCACTCTTCTGCTTCATAACAGCTTTTTGCTTAACCCCTTCAATCAGTTCTATTTGCTAACCAGAGCAAAACCCTACATACAACTAACTACATTTGCTCACTTCCATTCCTTTTTTTCTTTTACTTCCCTGACTCTTTCTGTCATTTCCCTACATTGCAAAATGATGATTGCAATCTATAGGAGGGAGCTGTCTTTTTTTGGCCTACATCACTATAAGTGCCTTGAACATTGAGGGTCCTAAAGAAGTTAATAGTAAAGCATGTAATCTGAATAGGAACCAGATGGCCATCAAAATGACAACAGAAAAAACAACAGATCTTGTCATATAAAGCATATAAAACCTATTACAGTTACTCTGCAGAAAAGAAAAGAAAATGAGAGCAGATGTAGAGGCAGCAACCACAAACATAAATTAGGGAGCCATTGACTCAAACCCAGATAATGAAAACATTTGTCATGGTTGGCTGGAAATGCTGGAAGTCCAGAAAGGTAACCTTTTCATAGTCTAGTCACATCTTACTTCAACTGATCAACCAGCACTCTTGTAATCTCAACTGATCTCACCAATATGTGGTAGAGGCAGGAGTAACTGGAGATCTTTTGCTGTTTTGTGCAAAGAACAAGATGTTGAGTCCCTCCATTCCATGATCAGAAGCTAAATGCACTGGCAATTTCAGACCCAACAAAGGGCTAGGGTTCTCCACCACACATGAGGGCAGCATGCTGGTTTAGATGGTGTTGTTATAAGTTATGCTCAATAAATATGAATATTAGACTTTGATGTATAAGGAAGGAAAGCTGCCTGTTGCCAGAGTCTGCACAAATTGTTAAGAAAGCATTCTGGATAGGTAGGGCTGCCAACGTAGATCCTTGTCCAACTTGGAAAAAAGTCAAGTCTTATTCTAAAAGTATGAACTGAAAACTTTCCCCAACTCCCTCCTTCTACTGACAAAGCAATTAAAGTAATCAGTGAACTGTCTTGTCTACCTCCACTGAATGTAACTGCCAAATTGGCTCCAACTGGTACACCACCACTAACCATTGTGAGGCATTGTGCAGCTTACAAAGAGATTGAGCACCCCATCTAGATTTGAAAGAGGATAAATTTCTCTACCTAACTGGCTTTTGTCTTGTGTACACAGCCCATTATTCTCTATTGACCAGACCATTTAAGAGTATTTATCAGTCTCTGAAGGGCACATTCACCTCCGCCCTTTGCATGCACATGTTTTTGTTCTTTTTAATTTTCCATATAATAACACTGAGGTCATTTATACCTCCCTCTGAAGTGTTCCTTTAATTTTTAGGAGACAGCTCCCTAGTCAGGAAAGGATTAAATACAGACATACACACACACACAAAGAGAATCTCTCTCTTAGACTCATTTTCTTAACTCTCTCAGACTTGCTTCTGCTGCTCCAATTTCCAATCATGTTCTTCACATCAGAGGGTGAGACAGTCTATGTGTGTGTTTTAGTCTGTAGTTCCTTAAGTTTAGCTACACCAATCTAACTCCTTAAGATTGGTCAGGAGCAGAGTTCTAGCTTCCATGCTGATTTCCATCCTTTTCTTTTGAAAAACAGTTTGTATTGCATATAAACTGTTCTGTTGGTTTCTGCTATCTTTTTCTGACTTTTTAATAAATATTTTTGCTGCAAAATCAGCTTGTCCTCCTATGCCATTCTCACTTGGAGTCACTCTGCTTAAATGTCCATTTTTAAAACCTTCAACCTGTAAGGTCCTGCAGAGAGTTGGTGCTTAGAGGAGCTTTTCCTCCAACACCAGTAAAGCCAGTGCACTGCTCTTAGCAGAATAACATGAGCTGGGGTAGCATACAGCTCTTTCCTTCAAAAGAAGGGACTGGCCACAGGGCTCAGGTGGAACAGCACCAGAACAGCTACTGCTCCTCTCAGCAGTTACCTCATGAGGTGATGTCTTCATTTTAACTAATGGTAGGGCCATCCCTGACCATGGGAATAAAAATAGAATCTTCTCTTACTGAGCTGTAACAAAGATTACGAAGACCATAATTAAAACACTTGAAATATACTACATGTCACTGCTGTTTTTCTTGTGGTGATGATGGTGATGAGGATGAGGATGATTTGATTTGTTCATAAAGCACTCTGATCAAAGTCATTTTAGTGCAATACTATTATTAAGTACATTTTTATCTTGTATTTATTCCAGCATACAATTTAAGGTGACACTGATAACGTCATCAGGTAGTCTCCCGTCTATACACTTACCAGATGTAGAACTACTTTGCTTTAGCAAGATAGCGGCATCATATGCCCTCAGACTATGCCATGAGAGAGCAGTCAGCTCAGTCACTCTCCAGTGGTTTCTTTAGATATATTAGAACTAGCAGGCAATCTGAGACAACTGCTAACATTTATTTGATTTGAAATGCTTCACCCAAACCCCACTGGGGATCTGACCTGGAGAACTTGCAATGACAGCATATGGGGATTAGTTTAGGCAAGGTGTAGGACAGAATCACCACTCTGGGAACAGTACTTGATACATGTCAACTTTGCATTCTGCATATTTTGATGCTACTAAAATGTGTGTCAAAGGAAATTTCTCAAACCCAACACTAAAGCTATTACCTAAGCAAATATGTATGCTTACTTCCCCAAAACATAAAGCAGCAAAATCTACCAGAAGATACTAGAAACTGAAAGAAATAGAAAAAGATTCAGCCACAAGAAACACTAACAAGAACACTAACACTAAGCTCAACCTAGATATACAAGTGTCCATATTGTAAAATTGTTTCTGAACAGCTCCGTTTGGGATTATTTGTTCCTGTTAATTGTAATTGCCACTAACTTCAACATATGTCAGCCATATTAATGCTGGACCTCAAGACACTGTGTCATCAACAGCCATGCTCAAGCCCTACAAATACAGGACTATGGCATCTTTGACTGAGCCTATTTACCTACAATGAGGTCTTCTTTTACTAATTTTGGATGGCAGGTGGTGGCAATCATGTGACTGAATTCTGAGAGAATTCAGAGAGAGATTTTCTGTATATAAAAAAGTACATCAGAGAGAAAGCAGAAATCCTTTGTAAGGGGAGATATTCAACATGCCATTGTTGTTGCTGTTAACTGCCTCAAGTCAATCCTAATTCATGGTCACCCTACAGATGAGACAGGTTGTTATCTGGGTCATCTAGGAGGGATCACATCACTCCGGTCCTGAGATCCCTCCACTGGCTGCCTATTGGTTTCCGGGCCCAGTACAAGGTGTTGGTTATTACCTTTAAAGCCCTAAATGGCTTGGGCCCAAATTATCTCAGAGACCGCCTCCTCCCATATAATCCTCCCCACGCCCTCCGCTCCTCTGGGAGGAATCTGCTGCAGCCCCCAAAAGCTAGGCTTGCAGCGACCTCCCAGAGGGCTTTTTCTGTCGTCGCTCCCAGACTCTGGAATGGCCTGCCAGATGAGATCCATCAATTAACATCATTGCACAGCTTTAAAAAGGCTGTTAAGACGGATCTCTTCTGGCAGGCCTTCCCAGACTAGATAGCCAGCCTTGGGACCCTTTTATCCTGGTTCTCTTCAGCCAGATTTATTACATTCCCCTTTTAATCTGACCATCAGGGGATTGTTGTGGTGTTGTTTTAAAATTGAATTTTAGTTTTATTGTATAATTACCACTTAATCGCAGTTGTTTTAATTTGTATTTGATTTAATTAATTTTTAAGGGGGGAGGAGGGATTGATATTGTTTTACTTGATGTATTTTATTATTGTTGTTCACCGCCTAGATTGGCTTGCCACTAGGGCGGTATATAAATAAACTATATTATTATTATTATTATTATTATTATTATTATTATTATTATTATTATTATATCCAAGCCCTGCTATCCTCCACTGCTCTATTTAAGCTTGGTAGATCCCCATTTGTGACCTCCCCAATTGAGTCTAGCCATCTAATCTGAGGTCTTCCTCTCTTTCTACTTCCATCAACCTTTCCTAGCATTATTGTCTTTTCATGTGAGTCATGCCTTCTCATGATGTGGCCAAAGTACAACAGCCCCAGTTTTGTCATTTTGGCTTCCAGGGAGAGATCTGGTTTGACCTGTTCAAAGACTGATTGTTTGTCTTTGGGGCTGACCATGGTACCCTCAGCACTCTTCTCCAGTACCACGTCTCAAATCAGTTGATTTTTTTTAATCCACATTTTTAAATGTCCAGCTCTCACACCTATACATGGTGATGAGAATACCATGGCTTTGGTGCACAGTTGTATGTTTTTGCTGTTTCGGATCTTTTCTAATTATTTCATCACTCCCCGTCTCATTCCTAGCCATCTTCTTATATCTTGGCTACAGTTGTCTTCTGATCAATGTTTGATCTTAGATATAGGAACTCTTTAACTATTTTGATTTCTTCATTGCCTAGGTTGAATTTATGTATTTCTTCTGTGGTTATTATTGTTTTCTTTATGTTCAGCATTAAGCCTGTCTTTGCACTTTCCTCTTTGACTTTCCTTAGTAATTGTTCCAGATATTAGATGTTTACCACCAGTACAGCAGATGGCAAGCCCACAGATGGAGCAGGCACACCGTAGTATGGTGTCATTCACGTATCTAAGATGTTGATGTTCCTTACTCCTATCTTCACTCCTCCTTCTTCTAAATCTAGTCCTGTTTTTCTTTTATTTTCTGCATACAAGCTGAACAAATAGGATGATAGAATGCAGCCTTGTCTGACCCCCTTGCCGACTCAGAACCAATCTGTTTCTCCATATTCTGTTCTAGCAGTAGCCTCTTGTCCTAGGTACAGATTTCTCATCAGCACAATCAAATGTAGTGGCACTTTCCATGACCTCTATAGCCCTCCATAATTTTTATTTATTTATTTATACAGTTGAATGCTTTGCTGTAGCGTATAAAGCACATGCTGATATTTTTTTTCTGGAATTCCTTTGTACAATCCATTAACCATCATACGTCTGTAATGCAGTCCCTAGTGCCTCTTCCTTTCCTGACCCTCCATTGAATCTCAGGGATTTCTCTTTCCACGTATGATTGGAATCTGTGCTAAAAACTTTTCAGCATAATTTTGCTTGTGTGGGAGATTAATGCTATGGTCCTATGGTTGCTGCAGTCTTTTGCATCTCCTTTTTTTTTTTTTTTTTTTGGTGGACTGGGATACATATTGATTGTTTCCAGTCTGTTGGCCACCATTTTGTTTTCCATATTTATTCATATATTAGTTAGCACTAGAGAAATATACACACAGTAAAAGAGAAAGAATGGAAGAAACAAAAAAAGTTATATAAAAATATAAACTGAAATCCATACTCACTCTATTACTCATGCGTTTCAACAATACTTCAAAATAAAAACTGGAATCTTGAGTATAAGACTGTTGAATACCATTTTTTTAAAAAATCATCCACCAGCAAGAACAATTTGCTTACTTTCATACAGAAATATTTCATAGAAACAAACATTAATACTTGCTCTGGTCAATTTTTGCTGTTCTCCCAAAGAGTGGGATTCTCTTCCTGTCCAGTTTGTCTTCTTTATGCCCTTCTTAATCCATTGGCTTTCATGTTATCTTTCCATTTCTCAAAGTATACTCTCTGAAAGTTACAGATAAGGAAATAAATCCTGACACAATAATGAAAAGAAACGTATTTCACATTTGTTACACATTCAAAACACCAAACACATTCTTCTTTGTTATATGAAATCCAAAAGCAACCCTCAAATATATTTATTTCTAAACAACCATAATCTACTCATGTACTACAAATAAGCATTTATTTTTTAAAAAAAAACCTGCTGTTAAAATAGTCACACATGCATATATGCAAGCATGATTTCTTAACCAGATCTATAGCTTTTTAAAATTTTCATTTGGACATATTACACTATGTTTGGAATAATTAATAATGAATTGTAATTCTTAACCTACAAAAAAACACCTTAAAACATAATTTAGTAATAGTCAATGTATCAATTTCTTAGGGGAAAAGATGTATGTGTTCCAAGCTGAGCATATCTGTAACTGAAAAATGTTATTCTCTAGTTCTTGCCAAAATAAATATGCTAAAATTTGATTATATTACATAGAAATCTATTCCTGATTTTTATGATTCAAGTTCTTCTTGCTTAGGATACATTTGAATTTCCTCCCATTCCCCCTCCCAGTTGCTTAGTCTCCCTTTTAAACTCTCATCTCACCTACTTGAAAGTATTCCTCTTCCCCACATTGTCAGCAAGATCCATGTCAGCACAGTGCTCCATCTCCTGTGTCCTAGTTCTTCCATCCTTTTTTCCCCCTTATCTTCTATGTGTCATAGACACCTCTTTTCCTCTGAGACCTTCTTGGTACATGCTGCCATTTTTCTTTCCTTCTTTTTCTGCATATCTCTTTGTCTCTTTCATGTGCATTCCCCCCCCCCCCCCCCATATCCACTCTCTCTTCTGTCCTCTCACCTCTCACCTTTTCCACCCTTTTCACACATGGTGTATCTTGAGGCAGAGCTCCACACATCCTCTTCTTGCTCCTCCTTCCCCTTCTTTGCTGATCATCACATTTGCCACTTGCTTCTGCCATCACTATGGAGTGAAAACTCCAGTAAGCACAGCATGGAAGGCAGCAAAACAAAAGACAGGAAACAACATAGTGAGTGGTGTATCACTCTCAGGGAAATGTCTTCAAAATTATATTAATTTTTGTTTGGAAAAGGGGTATTTTATTTTCTGGGTGAGGGTAATATAAAAATTGCAATTGACATAATTAATGTTAACACATGGTTTCTAATTTCTGGGCATGCATTGCAAAAGTGAATAGCTCAGTCGTAAGAATCTATAGGACAGAGCACATAAAATTATTACCAACTCTATAAGGGAAGAATGACATAGTGATGTAACAGAATTCGAATCATGGCCAGTACAGTCACCTCATAACACTCAACTTTGCCCAGGAACAAGATGTAATTCTGATACAGCTGCACAAGAAGGAACAGCCAGCTAGTTGTAAACATGGTGCTGTATCAAGTTGTATGAAATTCTTTGTACTCCCAACGCATCAAATAAAAGTTAATGTGCTTGCATTATGGCTCTTCACAGATCTGTCTCAGGACATCAGAACAATGACAATGACACACAGGACCATCAAAAATAGTACAAGGTCCTTTTTAGTACTGCTACAAGTGGTTGTGGAGAGCGATGATATATAGCCAAAACACAACAAAGAAATTGCAGCTACTAGGCTGCCCCAGAAAAGGCCACTCTGCAGAGTTTTAAGGAGAGGAGAGGGAAAATGAGGGCTACAAATGTAATATATCAGAAAAATTGTTGTCAGAATGGAAGTTTAGCCAGCACACAGAGGCTTTGGTAAATATCCTCATGCTTATGCCTATGATAAAGATACTCTGAGCTTATTCACTGAAATACTCAATATATCAACAAGTCTAACTAAGAATAATGTTGTGGTAACTGCAAAGAAATGGCAGCATAAAGGTCTTGTATAGGAATGTTTGAGCCACATATGAGAAATCAGCACAGATTGAGCATTTCACAGCATTACAGCCATCTTGACAAGAATTAAATTCAACATAACTTTAATTTAGAAAGCCGTCCTGTTGCCCAGATCCCTCTGAATCACTAGTTTGCCCTTGAAAACACTTGTCTTCCAAACAGGACATCACAGCTGCTATATGAATGATTCTCATCTCTCCAACCAAATTTGCTTTTTGTCCCCACAATTGTCAGGCCTTGTTACTCTTTGGCTACCCAGCTGTCTTGTTGTTATGTTTCTAGATCTCTATCTGCCCTTTGCAAGTCTTCTGAGACTGCTCATAAATTAAGATCACTCACTCCAAACATCACATTGCAATATACTTTCAAATATTACTCCAACCTCCTCCACCACCACCCCCAGTGTGAGGTGATCAAGTATTTACATCATGAGAGGGAGAAAGTCACCTCCTATGTGTACAAGGTGATGGAGAAAGCAATAAATAGGGCAAGAGTAACACTCTTTCTCATCCTTTCTATCTTGCTGCATGTTTGTTTCAGTGAGTTTCATAACACTTCAATAGGAGGATAGTAGATAGAAAGAATAATCAAAAAAATTTAAAAGTCAAACAATTAGTTTATTGAGTGTTGGGGGACTTTGATGAGAAGAACGATGGACTGAGGAGAATCTTCACAGTTCAGGACTTATTCTGAAGAAAATTCACATATGCTTTGAGGGGGTTGTTTTGGGGGGGTCTGCACAAAAGACAGCATTTTCTGCTTAGAATATATACTTGTAGTACAGAAAATATTATTTCTGTACAGAAAATGCTGTTTCCTGTATAAAAATCAAAATTCAAATTTTGCACAGATTTCATCTCCAATACAGCATTTTCTGCACAAAAATATTTCTCTGCAATGTTTAATACTATTACTACTATGATTTAGTACAAAAAATGTTTTCTGCACAAAAAAATAATTGTTTTCTGCACGCACACACAAAAATGCATACATTTTGCACAGAACCAGTTCTGAACTGCTAATAGCTTTACCCATTTCCTTACTACTTTGCAATGGAACAAAATTAACAAAGAATTAAATCCCTGACATTCTTTTTCTTCACAACTTAATATTGAGCTGAGATTGTGTGACATGCGCACAGTTTCCCAGTAGTTTTCCAAGGCTAAGCAAGGAATCAAACCCTGGTCTCCTGTCATAGTCCAGTGCTTCAGCCACTACACCATGCTGGTCTCAGCTATGATGATTAGTGAGACACTATTAGAGAAGAGGCTGAAAAGTCAAGTTCCTTTTTAAGGCCTTTTTCTACATTTTCCCCAGCTCTGTGATATCCTTTTAGAGATTGGGGGGGACACAATAGCTTTACACTGAGTTTTAAGTAATAATGATAAAGTGGTGGTGGTGGAGGAGGAGGAGGAGTGGTGTGTGATGAAAACTTAGCAGAACAGTGTGGGAAGAGAATAACTTACCTGGTTGGATTACATACAAATAAGCTGTCTCCCCTGCTGATGCTGAAGCAATCTTATTCCACCCTGATTAATTGGATCTCCACCAGAAAAGATAGTTCTGGGCATCTAAAGCCTCCACAAACTCTAGCTACATGCAATCAAGACATTAAGTATGTTGAAGATGTTATTCACACTGACTTTCAGTTGTTTACAGAGGAATGGCTGTGCATTCTGCCTACTGGTGTTCTCTACCACATGACAGCAAGCATTTGTTTTTAAAAAAGCCAGTCTTGCAGAATCATCATTCCTACTTAATGCATGTTTTGAAGTGTGATTGTGAGCTCTGGTTCATCCTCTCTAATAGTTACCCTCTGATCCCCCTCCTACACTTTTCTTCTTGTTTGCTATTTAAAAAGAAGGAAAAGATTGTATCACAGAAACATCATGTTCAGCAAATGGGCTTACAATAGACACTTGCACAAACCCCTTCATTTTCCTTCAACCTGAAATGAAATTGCTCCCAAACAATTTCCTCAAAAAATCTCTTCTGTGAATTTTGATGCTGGATATTCTCCATGGCAATGTAAGAACAGGCTCGCAACAATCTGCTGCAAACTAAGTTCAAGGACAGCCTGTGATTTTTTAGAATAATAGAATCATGGAGTTGGAAGAGATTACAAGGGCCATCCAATTTAATCCCCTGCCATGCAGAAAGACACAATCAAACACCCCTGACAGATGGCCATCCAGACTCTGTTTAAAACCTCCAAAGAAGGACACTCCACCAGACTCCAAGGGAGTATGTTCCACTATCAAACAGTTCTTACTGTCAGGAAGTTCTTCCTAATGTTGGAATGGAAACTCTTTTCCCATAGTTTGAATCAATTGATCCATGTCCTAGTCTCTGGAGCTGCAGAAAATAAGCTTGCTCCATCCTTAATGTGACACCCCTTCAAATATTTAAATCATATCACCTCTTAACCTTCTCTTCTCCAGGCTAAACATACCCAGCACCATAAGTCCTCACAGGGCATGGTTTCCAGACATTTCACCATTTTGGTTGCCTTCCTGTGGACCCACTCCAGCATGGCAATATCTTTTCTGAATTGTGGTGCCCAGAATTGGACACAGTATTTCAGGTGAGTCCTAACCAAAGCAGAATACAGTGGTACTGTTACTTCCCTCGACCTAAACACTATACCTCTGTTGATGCAGCCTAGAACCATATTGACTTTTTAAGCTCCTGCATCATATTGTTGTCTCATGTTCAACTTGTGGTCCACTAGGATTCCTAGATCCCTTTCACATGTACTGTTGTCAAGCCAAGTGTCACTCATCCTATATCTATTCATTTCATTTTTTCCCCTCCCTAACTGCAGTACCTTACATTTCTTCCTGTTGAAATTGATTTTGTTAGTTTTGGCCCAGCTTTCTAATCTATTACAGTCAGTTTGAATGTTGATCATCTCCTAACTAACAGCAGTGTTAGCTACTCCTCCTAATTTGGTATCATCTGTAAATTTCATAATTCCTTCATCCAAGTCATTGATAAAGATGTTGATTAGTACTGGCCCAGGACAAAATCTTGTGGCACCCTACTGGTCACTTCTCTCCAGGATGAAGAGCAGCCATTGCTGAGTACCCTTTTGGTTTAGCTGGTCAACCAATGCCAAATCCACCTAACAGTAGCCTTGTCTGACCCATATCTTTTTAAAAAAATTATTGAAGCTACACATGTAAAAACATATTAAAAACATACAACATGTAACAAATATAACAAATATAACAAATAACAAAAAAATTGTACACCATAAAAACACTACAGATGTATTATCTACCAACTACTTTTGAAAATAACTGTTTCCTATTGTGTGAAACTTCCCAGACACAGTATAGCTTTCTACCTTTCTCGTAGCTCTTCATATCCTCTAAATTTTCTTTTAAATTTAACAATGTGCCTCTCTAAGCGTCTATACCACCAAAAGAAACAAAACATATACTTTACAGATTTCTATACTTCTCGCAAAAACCTTTTCTTTTGTATATATCCCATTCTTCCTATGTTTTCATTTTTCTTTCCTAAATCAATTAGTTATAGCCAGGTTTATTAATTGTTAATTGTTAAATATTGATTATTGGATATTTTCTCCTAACCTGTTATTTCTTATTTTTTATTTTACCACCATCCTTTTATTATTGTCTTTATAAATTTACAATCTGTTCTGTTTTAGCATACCATATGTTCCATATAGTTCATGACCAGTTTCCAATCTTCTTCCATTTTTCCTATTGATCTTCCTTTTAAATTCGCTGACAGTATGCCCATATCCATCGCTTCCCTCAGATTTAGTATCCAGTCTTCAATTTTCGGTGTCGTGCTCTTTTTCCAGTGTTTGGTGAACAAAATCCTTGCAATGGTTACCAAGTATAGTATTATACACGTATGTCCTCTTTCTTTTAGCTCATATGTCACGTTAAGGAGGAAAAGTTGTGGCATAAAAAGTATATTTATTTTTAATATTTCCATTATTTTATTGTGAATCATTTTTCAATAAGCTTTTGCACTTTTGCATCTCCACCACATATGAAAGAATGTTCTCTGAATGTCTTGACATTTCCAACATCTAGTTTTTCCAGTTTTATAAATGGTGTTGATTTTATCCAGTGAGAGATACCACCTATATTGCATCTTAATGAAATTTTCTTTATAATTTTGGCATAAGGTAAACTTGTTTGTTTTCTTCCAGGTTGTTTCCCAGTGGTCCCATTGAATGTTCTCCCCAAAGTATTGAGCCCATCTTATCATGGCATGCTTGACTGTTTCTGGTTCTATATCTCTCTCTTTTAAATTTTTATAAAATTTTGATATTTGGCCTCTGTCAGTCTCCCAGAACACTTTATCTGAGTCATTTTTTTCCTCCGTCATTCCCAGAGTTCTCATATCAAATTTAAATCTTTCTGTAATCTGCATATATAGGAACCATTTATTGTTTATCTTTTCTGTCTCTAATTGTTCTCTCATTTTCAATTTGAAGATTTTCCCCCATCTTTCACCAATAGGTCATGATATCTAATCCACAGCTCCTTTTCCCTGCTCCTGAGAGACCTCCTGAGAAGAAACCCACATTGGTAAACTTCTGTAAAACTTTTCTTTTACCTTTAGTCATTCTTTCAGTAACGCTCTCCTAATAATGCAGTGATTAAAATCTTTATTGTCCTTTAGCTTACTGTACCACATGAAACCATGCCATCCGAACCTGATGTTTTCTCTCTCTCTCTACATTTAACAATCTTTCATCTCTAAGATTTACCCATTCATTTATCCAGTCTAAAGCACAAGCTTGATAATATAATCTGAAATTTGGTAAGGCCAACCATCTCTTTCTTTTTCGTCTGTTAGGATTTTCCATTTAATTCTTGTCTTTTTGCCTTCCCATAAAAATTTGGTCATCTCCTTCTGCCACATATTAAAACATCTAGCATCAGAAATAATCAGTAAATTTTAAAATAACAACATCAGTCTTGGTAAAATACTCATTTTTATAACTGATTTCCTATCCAAAAAATATATGTGATATTTTGTCCACTTTATCAGGTCTTCCCTTATACCATTCCATACCTTCTCGTAGTTGTTCTTGAATAGGTCTAGGTTCCTTTTAGTCAGGTAGATACCAAGGTATCTTACTTTTTTCTCTATTTTAAAATTAGATAATCTTTTTAGTTCTTCTTCTCTTTTTGCCATATTCTTTGTTATTATCGATGTTTTATCCTGATTGATCTGAAGTCCTGATACCGTATTATAGTCTTTAAATGTCTTAATTAATCTCTCTATACTTTGAATGGGGTCTTCAAGAAAACAGACCAGATTATCTGTGTAGGCCTTAATTTTGTACTCATATCCTTTTAATTCTATTCCTCTTATTTCTGTATCATCTCTTATATTGTTATTCAAAATCTCCAATAATATTATGAACAATAGTGACAACGGGGAACACCTCTGTCTTGTACCCTTCCTTATTGTTATGTAATCTGTCCCCCCCCCCCCCCCATTTATTACAAGTTGTGCTCTTTGGTCTCTGTATATTTCTTGAATCCATTTTTCAATTTTTCCCCTGTATTCATTCTCCTAATAACTTATCTCATAAATGCCCAATTCACCCTATCAAAGGCCTTCTCAGCATCAAAGAACAGCATGGCTAATTTTTTCTCGTTGTGTGTTTCATAGTACTCTAAGATGCTTAACACTGTCCTGATGTTATTCTTTATGTATCTTTTGGATATAAACCCATTAAAATCTCCTTCAACCTGTTTGCTATAATAGACGCGAACAGCTTGTAGTCTACATTTGTAAGTGAAATTGGCCTGTAATTTCCTATTTCTCATTTATCCTTGTTTTCTTTAGGTATCAGGAAAATATATGCCTCTTTCCATGAGTCTGGTGTCCCTTCCTTCCAAATATCATTTAAGGTATCGCTCAGAGGTATTAATAACACTTCTTCCATTTTCTTATAATATATCATAGATAATCCATCCAGACCAGGTGCTTTACTTAATTTCATTTTTTTGATTGATTCTGATATTTCTTTTATTGAATTTTTTTTTATTTAATATCTTTTTTGTTCTTTATTCAGTGGGATAGTTCTTTACTTTTCTAAGTATGAGTGCCCTTCGGTCAACCAGGAAAAACCTACTCCAACAACCGAAATCCAAATCTAAACAGACCTCACAGAGGGCATTCTCTATCATTGCCCCTAAACTATGGAATGGCCTGCCGGACGAGATCCATCTCATCACAACACTCATTGCTTTTAAGAAATCAGTTAAGACGGATCTCTTCCGGCAGGCCTTCCCAGATTGATCCTCTTAGAGGAATGAACACCGAATCTCCTCCCTATGCTCTCTGTTGTCCTGCCACCATTATTTTATAACTTTGTTTTCATTTTATTGATTTCTTGTTTTAAATCTTTTAAGTTTAATTCTGTCTTAAGGGGTGGGAGGGATGGGGGGAGGGATTGGGATATCAGAATGTATTTTAACTATTGTATTTTAATTGCTGTGAGCCGCCCCGATTGCTATGCAGAGGGGCGGGATAGAAATAAAATTTATTATTATTATATTATTATGTCTTCAGTGTCTTTTTCTGATTCTAGTTTACTATTATATAAATTCTCATAAAAAAATTAAATGCTTTCTTAATATTTTTTGGTCTGTTATTGTTTTACCATCATGCCTAATTTCTGTTATGATCTTTCTTTCTTTCTCCTTCCTCAGTTTGTTGGCTAGTACTCTCCCAGCTTTGTTCCCCAATTTATTTATTTATTTTTTGTTTCACCATTCTTATTTTTCCCCATGTCTTTTATTGTGAGCAATCTTAGTTTTTGTTGAAGCATTTTAACTTTTACTTGTAAGTATTTTCTCCTTTCCTTTTCCACTCCTCTTCTGTGTTTTTCAGTACTTCTATTAATTTTTTTCTTCCTTTTTTTCTTTACTCCTAAGCTCCCTTTGAGTTTTTATTAGTATACCTCTGATGAATGCCTTACTGTCATCCCATATTACTTTATTCTTTATGTCTTCTGTTTTATTTTCTTTAAAGTATAATTTCAATGCTACTTTCACTTTACTCATGATGATCTCTTCATTCAATATATCATTGTTCATTCTCCACATATAGTAATTGTTTTTGTTTCTTAGTTTCAATTCTATCGGGTTGTGGTCAGAGGTAATCCTCTGCAAAATGTCCATAGTTTGAATCTGTGGTAGCAAAGATTTTGTTGCTATGAACATATTTATCCTGGAGAAGGAGTCATGAGCTCCTGAATAAAATGTGAAGCCTTTTGTGTAATAGTTTTTGGTCCTCCAAACATCCTCCATCCCATCTTTAGATTGTCTTATTTCTCTTAGAGTTTCCTCTCTTTCTTTCCTCTCTTTATTTAACTTTTGTTCCATTTGTTTAGCTTTATCTTCTGTGTCTATTTTGTATTATCTTTGCTTGTAGTTAAAGGACAGACTCTCAAAAGTCCTGAGAGATGTGCTCTATACGACAAGGACAAGAACAAGACATTTAATAATAAGAAAAAGTTATGACACCACTCTCTGGATAGAAGGCAATGAGATCAGGATATTTAAGGACATTCCTCCACAAATCATGATAAATCAACAAAAATACAAAAATTTAACTCATATCTTGAAAACCTTAAGAATGGAATTTAAGTGAGATACTATTGAGGGTCTAACCCACATTTTACTAGCTTGTTTGTAAGAATATTTTGGGGGACCTTGTGAAAGGGCTTACTGAAATCAGGATATGCTACACCTACAGCATTCCTTTCATCTACCAAGCTGGTAATTTTATCAGAAAAAGAGATCAGATTAGACTGGCACGATTTGTTTTTGAGAAACCCATGTTGACTTTTTGTGATTATGGAATTCTTTTCTAAATGCTCACAGACTCTCTGTTTAATTATCTGCTCTATAATCTTTCCTGGAATTGAGGTCAGGCTAACTGGGCAATAATTGTTGGGATCCTCTTTTTTTTCCCTTTTTGATGATAGGGGCAACATTTGACCTTCCCCAGTCTTTTGGCACATCTTCTGTTCTCCAGGAGTTCTCAAAGATTATTTGCCAGTGGCTCTGAGCATACATCTGC
Organism: Phrynosoma blainvillii; assembly: GCA_026167975.1. Taxonomy (NCBI): domain Eukaryota; kingdom Metazoa; phylum Chordata; class Lepidosauria; order Squamata; family Phrynosomatidae; genus Phrynosoma; species Phrynosoma blainvillii. The sequence goes on from JANUYF010000003.1 coordinate 141,933,588, forward strand.
CAGTCCTTTCAATAAAGTTGGATGTAGTTCATCTGGCCTTGGAGACTTAATTCATTTAGATTAATCATACTACCTCTACTTATTCTGTGCAGCATTTCCTCTATTGCATCCTCTGCTCTATTTTCCTCAGGCTGGGCAATCTTTTCCTTGTGTAAAAAGACTGAGGCAAAGAAGGTGTTGAACAGATGTTCAACAACATCTGCGCAGTGTAGCCAGTAGCCAGGGATTATGGGAGCTGGAGTCCAACAGAGTTCAAGACCATGATTTATTGTAAAATTTATATTGCTGGCTTGGGTTGTATCTGTCCTTAAATATTTTAATTTTATTCCTAGGTTTTTGTGTAACCTTTACAAAGTGGTGTATATAGGAAACGAGCAGAAAAGAAAAGAATTGGGGGGACTACAGTCACAAAATCTAATAAAACATAATCATTTAAAACACCATTTCAAAATATTTCACAGAGCAGCAGTATGTTCAGTATTAATTTAAACAATTCAAATGCTTAAATCATTTGAATCAGTGCCATTATAGATTAATAAAAAAATGTAAAAATAATTATTTTGTAACCCCACAGTAAAGAACCAGCTGAACTGTCATTTGTGTGAAGTATTCTAGAAGAGCAGAGAAAGTCAGCGAGCATTCAAATGAATGATTATGTAACCAAGCCTGCTTTTCTGCTCCTAATTTTAGTATTCATAGCAGCATATAATTACGTACCTGGAGTTACAGTCCTCTTTAAAGAAAAATAAACCAACACTAACAACTTAACCATTGCAGTTGAGGATAAAACCAGGAGACTATATTGGCTCTCATTAAGTCATCTCCTGAATTTTTTTATTTAAAAAAGGTAAAACAGAAATGAACAGTCAACTGGAATACCATAAAGGGTGGAAGGAATATTTCTTATTATTTCTTCCCAGGTCAGTAAAGAGTTTCCCGGCAGTTGAGAAACCCCATGAGGAAGAATAATAGGCAATTGAAATGTTATGCTATTTTCTCCTGGCATTCAACATCCTGAAGTTTTGGGGGAGAAATTATTCTACAGAAAATAATTGGGTTATTGTATAAAATGAGTTGCACAAAACAAAACAAAACAAGTTTTTCTTCCCAACATAATTCCTCCACAAGACTTTGGGATGCTTGAATAAGTGGAAAATACAATGGAGGAATACTCATAGTGGGGAGGATTCTAATGTAATACTGTAATCTTCACAATATTATTGTTGAGGGTTTCATCCCTCATCACCACTACCACATCTATGACTCAATTCTTTTGAACATTGTGAGAGGCCACACAGCAGCAGTCCCCACACTACTGCTTGCTCAAAGTCATCCACACTGCATCCACACTGCTGAAATAATTTGGTTTGACACCACTTTAATTACCATGGCTCAATCAATGCTATGGAATTCTGTGAATTTAGGTGCCACAACATACTACAATTCCCAGTTCCCAAATTCCATAGTGTTAAGCCATGGCAACTACAGTGGTGTCAAACTAGATTGTTTCTGCAGATACTGCCAAGGAAAGATCCCCACCCAACCTGACACAGCATTTGGGAATTGGGCCCTCTCCTACACAGCTCCATCTGACTCTGAAAGAAATAGACCATGTCTGGGATCATTGTCAAAACTGCACTGACTCTTACTTTCTAGCACAGTGGTTAATAGGGCTGGACTATTACCCCACCTCATCCCTTTTCTCTGAAAATGTTATCCAAAAGAATAAGAATAAAAAATTAGGCAAATGTAACTAAGAATCAGTTTGTTATTGCCATTTCAACTACTTCAAAAGAAAGCAGAAACACAAACATGGGTGAGGTGGGGTGCTCATTTTGACTCTTCCCCTCAAAACAAACAATCCTTACAACTTCAGATTATTTTTTTAGAAATATAAAAAGTGCTTTCCTACAATCATGATGGTCCTAAGAATGTCACCCTGATTTTTTACTCCATTATGCAGAAGTGTCTCCTGGTTTATCATTTAATTATTATCTTCATAAATAGCCTGTAAGCACCCTGCTGTTTATTTTATTGGAAGAAAATTTTTTAGGGCTCATTCCTACTATATGTGCCACATCAGGCAGAACAAAATGTCTGCAAACATCTATCAATATAAATAAATTTGTTCTTGCCTTGTAAATAATGAGTTACTAGTATACATAATTTTAAGACAACATACAAAGCTTGTTTATATGCTCAGGATAAGGACCAGAGAATAGATTTCTCTTCTAAGATCTGCCTCCAGAATATCAGTTTAAATTCATCAGGTCATATCTCTGTCTGTGGGATGCTTTTTTGATCCATCTTTTTCCTTAATGAAGAAATCCATGATTTCCAAAGTTTTTGGGTTGGACAAGTCCCAATGTGGGGTTTGCAATTTGTCATTTCATCAACATGGCTACCCTTGCAGGGACAGAAAATCTGAAATTTGAAATTAATCTGTTCTCCCTATTCACGAGAACTTCCCTGCCTGGTCACCTGATAAGGACAGAGAATATTTTATTTGCAACGGATGATCTGGAAAGTGCTCGTTTCCTTCCCTGAATACTTCAGTCCAAAATGGAATTTAGCTAAGGCTTCCTGAATGAGATGCAAAATATGTTCTTACATATCTGCAATCATGGATTGAATAGCTCTCAGTAAAGTCAGAGGAGTTTGTATCCATTTCATATATGCATCACTTGATTTCTCAACAATTGGTTACAATAGATGACTGCCAGTTAAAGGTGTAAGCCATCTCCCTCAAAGTTAATGCAATCCAACATTAAAATGCATACTTGTGATAGAAAATTTGCATAAACCAGATTTTGGTCTGAATTTTAAAGGTGATATCCAATGTATTAAGCATGTTTTTTGAGGTAAGGTTCAGCACCATAGATAGCTCCTTTGAAGATCAGATCACTGTCCACAGATGTGGAAGCCACCAGCTGGCCCTGCACTCAACTCCTCACCTGATGTCACAGTCATTGCGATTATCATGCAGGGTCAAATCAACCCTCTCAGTAGGCCTGAAACTGCAGATGTATTCTAATCTTCTTTGGCAATGTTTGTCACAACTGATTTTGACACTGCATAATATTTTTGTGTAGGTGGTTTGCCTCAGGCTTTGTTTGCCTGCCAGCACTTTGCAAAACCACTTGAGATTGCCATTGGTATTCACAACACTACTACAATGATGTATGGTAGAGAAGATAAGTTTATTGCATGCACTTTCCTCTTTGTCTTTACCTATAAAGTCAGTGTTTCATTTTGTTGCTTCTGTGACTTTTTTTAAAAGAACAAATTGTTGTGTTTATATAGATTTCCATGTGCCTAATCCAGTCTTCCATGTAGTCAATTGAATTAGTCTCACTAGATTTAGGGGCTGCTAAATCGGTGCCCTGCCTCCTGATCTCATGTGAGCTCTTCTTATTAAACACCAAGTATATCTTCTTTATGGGTACTTAACTTCTTTTTTATGCATTTTTTCCTAATCTCTTAAATTGGCCATCTATTATGCCTGCTGATGCTGGTTTAATGCTTAATTGTGCCTAAATCTTATTTCATTTTGTTGACTCTTGAGAGCAGGGGAGTGGATGCCCTGGTGAGCTGTTTTGACTTGAACAAAGTTGTAAAGTAAATTCAACATACTCTTAGACTTTTTAAACCAAATTTATAAAGAATTGATAAGTCTTGTGACTTATAGCTCATAATCATGTTAATTAAATGGAGTCTCCACATTCAGAAGCACTACACCTCTAAAACTCAAGCGCTAGGGACAAACAGGAAGAGGCTATTGCCTTCATGTCTTCTCTGTAAGCTTTCCAAGCATCATTAGGCTGGCTACTCTTGGTAACAAAATGCTGGACAAGTCAGACTTTGGGTCTGATCCAGAAAAGCAGGCCTTCTGGTCACAGTTTTACAAATAGGTGGAACTGAAATTCAGTACTACATTAACATTTCCACACATAGTCCCCTTAGATACTCTCACATATGCTGAAGTTGCCACTAGCAATTCATTAATTTATTTTAATGAATAAAACTAACTAGATAAGCATCACATTTCCTGAAAAATCAGTGAAGTCAAGAGTTTAGATGTCATGATCACAGCATCACATTCCCCATGATCCAGACATGAAAGGGGGTGTTCAGTAAAGGAGAGAATCTTAAGCAGAGGGAACTCTCCATGGCATGAACCATAAAAGACACACATCCATACATACATAATGGGGATTTAGAACCACCACCACCCAGGTTCAATCCACATTATATTTAGTTAAAGTAGGGGTGAGAAAAGTGCAGCCTTTCACATGTTGATGAACTGCAGCTCCCATCAGGACTAGCCAGAAGAGGCAATGATAAGGAATACTGGGAGCTGCAGTCCAGCATCAGCTGGGGAGTCACACATTTCCTCTCATTTAAAGGATCTCAAGTTGTAGGGCTGGAGCAAGAACTATGGCTGAGACTGAATTGTTTTGCAGTTAATAGCAGTGGAGGCTGAAACATTTTTTTAAATGTTGTATGTTAACGTCAATGTTGCCCATTAATTTTTGAGTAATGCATTAGTTACATGTATTAGTTGCTTGCCTTAAAAGTACAAAAACAACCAAACTAATACAATGACTTTTATAAAAGCAACACTGTAGGTTTAACAAGTAAATATTAGTCATGATACTCCACAAACAAACCTATTAATGTAGATAAAAGGAAATTGTTCAGATAAAGAAACAATGTGTTACAGGTCATGTCATCACTTGAGATGTATCTCTTCCTAGGTCTGTACAGGAAACAATAAAGTGTTATATGTAGGGTTTCCAGGTCAGATCTATCTCAGGCCCTGAGAATTCAAGGCCAAAACCTGAAGGATGCTTCCTTATGACGTCAATATATGCTGATATTATAACAGTAGCATTACATGGGGCAACCCCTGGTGACATTAAGCAGGATACCTTAAGCATCAACCGCCACTGCACAAGATAAGCCAATTAAATGAAAAATGTGTATGTGTGTGCCTTCAAGTCACCTGTGACTTATGGTGACTCCATAAATTTTGTAGGGTTTTCTTAGGCATAGAATAATCAGGTGGTTTTGCCAGTTCCTTCCTCTGTAATATAGGCTACATAACCTGGTATTCATTGGTGGTCTCCTATCCAAGTACTAACCAAGACATAGGGCCTTTGCAGACTACTAGAAATAATGCAAATTGAGGTCACTTTAATTGTCCTGGCTCAGTGCTAGGGTATCATGGGAATTGTATTTTTTTTCTGAGACATTGAGCCTTCTCTGTCAGAGAGGTCTGGTGCCACAATAAACTACAGTTCCCATGATTCCTTAGCACTGAGCCAGAACAGTGAAAGTGGACTCAGTTTGCACTATTTCTGGCAGTCTGCAAAGGCCCATAGCCTCCAGGATCAGTTAGGGTCTAGTGCCTTTATTATGCTCTAATAATGAAGCCTCAAAGTCATAACAAAGTAATGAGAATATAACAGAACCTCAATAAAAAATAACATAACAAGTGAGAACATAGATACTTTACAGGCACAATGAGCAATGTTTTCTGGTTACTTTTCAAAAAAAATTTAAAGACATTAAGGGACATCTTAGAGACATTTCAACTTTTTTCTTTCAAGTTTTGTACCATTATCTTATCATTTCTAAAGTCCCTCCCTACTACTACACTCCCTGCAGGTAGCAGGAATTAATAGAAAAGTAATGAACAATAGAATGAGTTCAGCTGACAATATATTATTTTTAAAGAATATAATAAACTGTGGAAGTAAATGACTTAAAACTTTCCAGCTCTGCACTGCTGACAAAGTAAAGATGCTCTGTGCATTATAGCTCTCCAGCTGACCTAAATATATCATTATTTTACCTCAAATGCTATCCCCCTACTTGTTTAACGTGTTCAAACCATCATACAAAGAGCAGGCTTAGAGTTAGAAGAAGGGGAGTGAAGATAGAAGGCAGGAACATCAACAGTTTAAGATAGGCGGATGACACCATACTACTAGCAGAAAACATCATGGACTTGGATCAAGTACTGAAGAAAGTCAAGGAAGAAAGTGCAAAGGCAGGCTTGCTGCTGAACATAAAGAAAACAAAAATAATTATGATGGAGGAACTACATAAATTCAACCTAGACAATGGGGAAATCAAAGTAGTTAAAGATTTACTGTACCTTGGATCAAACATTGATCAGAACAGAGACTGCAGTCAAGAAGAAGAGGACTAGGAATGAGAAGGGCTGCGATGGAAGAACTAGACAAGATCTTAAAAAGTAAAGATATTCAATTGAGCACTAAAGTTAAAATCATTGAAGCCATGGTATTCCTCATCACTATGTATGGATATGAGAGCTGGACGGGGGGAAAGCATATAAAAAAATCAACTCATTTGAGATATGGTACTGTGGAAGAGTGATGAGGATATGATGGATAGCCGAAAAGACAAACATACGGGTCCTTGAACAGATCAAGTCTAAAATACCCCTACAAGCCAAGATGGTCGAATTGAGGCTGTCATACTTTAAACATTCTTGTACAATCAGGCTTTCTCAAACTGACAAGATTTGTATAAAGTTTTAAATTTTAATGTGCAATTTTAAGCATTTTAATTGTTTAATTTTTTTTAATTTTGTATTTGCATGTTAATGCTTTTTATTGTTTTTAACTTGCACTGTTTTTTAAAAAATTGTTATCTACCGTGAGTCCCTATATTGAGAAAAATGTGGTATATAAATAAATATAATAACTAAACAAATACATAATGCTAGGAAAGGTTGAGGGTAGTAAAAAGAGAGGAAGACCACACACCAGATGGCTAGACTCAATTAGAGAGGTCACAGGCATGAATCTACAAGACTTAAGCAGAGCAGTGGAAGGCAGGAGGTCTTGGAGATGTCTCATCTACAAGGTCACCATGAGTTGAGGTCAAGTAGAGGGCAATTAACAACACAATAAGCAAAGTTTTCCATACATTAACAAGCTTCTTTACATTGTTTATTTTTCAAATACCTATCATGCTTTCCCTTCAGGTGTTGCATTTGCTTTGATGTGGCTTCAAGCCAGCCCCAACTCATGACCGCCTTCTCACAAGGTGGTTTTTTGATTTGTTGGTTTGTTTTTGCCATGATTTAATCAGAAGAGGTTTGCCATTTGCTTTTCTTTAAGGTTAGGAGAGTGTGATTCATCAAAGGTTCTCCAACAGGTTTCCATGGCTGAGGGGAGATTCATATTTTGGTGCTCCCAGAATCCTAGTCAGCACTGTATCACTATTGGTCCTGCATTATATTTGTTTAATTGACTTTTTATTTTAAAAATGTGGATTTTGAACAAATCAAAAGAGAGGCATTTCTTGCTTCACCTGACTAGTCACTAGGCTGGTTTTATCAGGCTTATCTTATTTGTATCTATAAAAAGGTCTGAGCTGAATAGAGGCCATGGGTCCTGTATGTATTTTTGCAGTCCTTGAAGCCTCCCACAAGTCCCCCAAAGCCCCTCCCCATTTTAAATGCTTTTTTTTTAAAAAATGCACAATTTTCAGGAACCCTTTACTTAAATCCCAACAGAAAAAAAAGCAAACTTGTGAAAACCCACCAAACACCCACATCTCATCCACATACTGTTCCCAAATGCATCACTTCCAGCCATCATTTGGAGAGGAAAACCAAAGAAATTTGGCTTGTGATGGAGGTGCAGACTACAAGGGGAGGAAATGGTCCTCTGCTGCCAAAGTAGTTGCCCACTCCTTCTATAAAGGAAGGGGAAAGTATACCTGCCCATAATGTCAGACAGATTTACATCTAGTGGCAACCCAATCCTCAAGTGAATAAGTGACCAGTTGCTCTGACAGTCACCTGACCCAGTGTCAGAAGGAAAGGTGTGGTGGCAAACTAGCAATCAGAAGTATGTATATTTGCCCTGACTCTAATCAAGTCCTCATGTTGTTTTTGTGTGCCTTCAAATCATTTTTGACTTGTGATGATCCTAAGGTGAACCCTTCATGGGACTTTCTTGGCAAAAAAAAGTTTGCCATTGCTTTCCTCAGACAATGAGACTTGTCCAAGTGCGTGTAACTTGCCCTAGGTCAACCAACAGGTTTCCATGACTGCGTAAGGAACTCAGCCCTGGTCTCCAGAGTCCTAGTCCACCATCCAAACCAATGCACCACAAGGGTTATAATTTGGGGTGACAAAAATATCTGTAAAATATTTTAATTTTACAACTCAACCCCTTCATCTACTTATGCCCTGTGTTAGGAAGGATCTAATTAGGACAATTTATAATTAGCTCAAATATGCAAGAGTGGGGTCCCAACAAAGCCCCACGGGACCAGGGACCGTTATGTATACCAGAGGACTAAGGAATCCCACAATGGATGACACTGAGGCAAGCTTCTCCAATTAAAGTCTAAATATTTATTAAAAGGGGGAAACTGCACACACACAAATATAGCATGCACACACACTGCACACTTAGGAATAAAGGAATGAAAGCAGGAATAGCTTGAGCTGGGCCAGACTGAAGGAGTTACTCACTTCCGAAGGCTTCTCCGGGATCCACTGTGGATGTTGATGATGATGCACGGCCACCAGCATGGGGGAGAGGATGGCCGAGGGAGCTATGATCAGGGTACAGACTGACGTGGAGTCAGCATGCACTCCAAAGATAGCATGTAGAGCCTGAAAATCTCAGGATTTAAATAGGAAATTTCTACCTTCTAGCTATTGACTGAATAGCTTGGCTGAAGGCTGAACAAAGGCATTGATAGCCTTAGCTTTGTTAAACCTAGGTGTGAGAACAGTCTAGACAATGCATTTGGTTTCGAGACTATCAAGGAGGGAGGCTAGAGAAATGGGTGCAGTCAAATCTGATCACTGCCCCATTAAGAATGAGACTCACGACAAATATGTGTCTTTTCCAGTATAAAGGTTTTTCCCTTTGGCAACTCCCAAACCTGTATGGTGGGGAATTTTCCAGCTGTTCTGGGCAGATTTCTCAGTGCCTACATGACCTGCCATCTAGGGGATTATGGCTGACATCCCTCGGAAGTCAGTCTGGGGTCATAGAGGGAACTCCACGTGTCCAAAATTTTATGAAAAATCACATATGCTAACACCTAGTACATTACAACATAATCTATTGTAGAAGTCTGGTTGAGTTCAAATGTTAGATCATTCTGCTATGCCAGGAGTGGAGATCATGCAGTTCTCCAGTTGTGCCAAATTGCAACTACCAGTATTCCTTACCATTGGCTGTGCTGGTTAGAGCTTTTGAAAGTTGCAATTCAACAAAACCTGGGGGGCTGGCTGATTCCCACACCTCTCCCTCTGTTTACACATTCAGTTTTTTATGAATTCAATACACTTCTATTCAAGCTGCCTCAGATTACCACTTGATTACCAAGGAACCATTCAAATAGACGTCCTGCAGTGTGTGTTGTTCTTAAAGGCCAAGCAGTCCAAATAGCTCCCCTGTGTTAAGCTATGTATTAAATCAAAGAAGCCAAGGTCAACTTGAGCCAGATAGAACTGAACATCTCTACAGATACTTAGAAAGAATGAGAACTTTGATAATCCCCTAGATGACTATATTGCCAAGTCCTATCAAAACTGCAATGAAGCTAAGCATTCTTTTTCTTTTTGTTGTTATATGATCATTTCTACTGTCTTTCCTTTTCTTTCAATGACATGTAAACAGGAAACACAAGCAGTGTTGAAGATTAAGTAATTAGGCAGCATTAGAGGCATTTGAAGCACAGGGTCACCTAGAAAAAAGGACAAGAGAATGAGAGAAGCTGTGGGCTGCCTGTCTACTGGAGAGTTATAAAATATTCTCCTTACTCACAGCTTGGAAGCTGTAGGAGAGAAAGCCTCACACAGACCGTGTGTTCCTTATTCACTCTGGAAAGCTGCAGCATCCATGGGTGAGTAAAACTCAGCTAAATATAGACAAATGACTTGGTATTTTATATACACAAGATCTTTCTTCCTCCTACTGTAGAAACTGCAAAAGGAATTTGTTTGTGTTTAGGTGCATATGTTTATACTTTAAAGAACACCCATTTGTGTTATATATATATATATATACCCAGAAGTTACAGATAGAAAGACTAGCATAGATAAACTGTTAGCCAATTAATCATGAATCTTTTAAAAGTGCAAAAATTGATATTGTCAAATCTACCACACAGGCATCTTTTTGAGAAATTGTATTAAAGATATTTGTCATTTTTAAAAATCAAACAGAATTTATCAGTTGCTGTTGGAAGGAAAAGCCATTTGTAGCAATTTTTTCTTTTCTGTTTACAGTGGCACACAATAATTAAAATGATTCTCAACAAGTATGTCATGAACTTTCAGCCCCACTAGTTAATCAACTAAACCTGCAATTGATTAATCTACTGATTAAAAAACATGTTCCATTTAACCTTGGGTTAAATGTCACCTCCAAGAGCAGACTAACTGGCAGAACCCATAATATTGAAGAGATTGTCAATGTCTGCTATAGAACGCATATGCTATGGATGCTGCATGTAGCATGTGTTGGAAACATCAGCTCTCTGAATCTATTACAGAGAGTGAGGGATCAGTCATGGAGTTAACTCAGAGTCATGAAGTTAAGTATTGCAAGATATTTTAATATGGTGCATCATAGCATATCAGATTTGGTAAAATTAGTATTTTTAAACTACCCCTAGAAACAAGGGAGAACTTCAGGATATAAGGACTGAACACATCCATACCCTTTGCCATAACTTTGAAGTTAATACTTAGACAAAGTGGTAATTCCCTGCTAATCCTTTGTAATTCTCTGGTTATAATTGACTGCTCTGATGTGTGAATGTGTTGCTGAAAAAATTGTGGAAATGGAAATAGTTAACTAATTTTTAAGCCTCTCTAGTCAGTTGTGTCTAGAGATTTCAGGTGTTCCTTATTATAAGGCTACCCCCTATTTGAGATCTAGAAAGCTTGTCCCTTATTGGATGGGGAGTGTCCCTTATTGTAAGAGATAAAGTATGTCCCCTGTTCGATGGTTGGAAGCTTTTCCTTTCGTATAGACTGAACAAGATGCCAGGGGGAAAAATCCCAAATTTTGGGTTGTGGCCCTCCATAAAGACATATATGTGTACAACATGGAATTTATGAATGTGGATAATATGTTAACTTTACATAAAAATAGATGGCTAAGCTAACTGAGATTGATGCTTTCATGTTGTATTTTAATAAAACACAGATTTGTTAATAGTTTTTTCTTCATTGTTAACTCTGCATGTCATGAATTTTGACTGTCCTTTATTATTATTTTGACAACCTGACAACACTAATTGTGTTTTGCGATTGAAAAAAATCATGCTAGGATTCAGAACCTACTTGAATGCTTTCTTTTCAAACTGTGTTGCAAAGCATCTACGCAGAGATGCAATCCAATATATACTTTTGGAGGAATAAGTCCCACTGAGTTCACTGAGTAGAACTTATTTCCAAACAAACATGCACAGAATTGTGCTGCATATGAAACAGAGAGACAGACATGTCCATAACCACATACCCACACAAGCACACTTTCAAGAGAAACCATATAGGACCCTAAATTTTGGAATACTTGGAATGCTAGTCACAATAAACTCATCTGTCATCTCCCACCAGTACAAAATGCTGCTGGTCATTTGAACTTGATTGCAAAATAACAGGCTGCATTTCAATCACCTTGAAAAACAGCAATATGTATTGTATTTTATGGATTACTTTATGGGCTGTGGGATGGCCTGAAATTCCAATTTAGTGCAGACCTGTCAACTTGCATCATTTCATGCCAGCTGTGTTTCCAGAAGCACTGTGCAGACAATTCAGGGGCAGAGATTAAGTGCCTCTGTGCACATTTTAAGCATAGCACAAACAGACCACCAAGCAAAGCATCTCCCACGCGGCTAAGGAAAAGCATCCTGCTCTATCACTTGCTGCATGTAAATGATCCATCCATTCTGTATGCACTCCATCTTCATTGGACTCACAAGCACATAGCCAAAGGTGAATGTAGTCATTGCTCTGAGAGTTTTATCGTATGTTTTTGTCTGAACTGCACTAGCAGTATTGAAGTAGAGGCTATTCACATTTTTTATGACTAAACATATTCCTTGTTTTGTGCTATTGTTTCTGATTTTAATTGTAATTCAGAATTAAGTATGTTACTTCTATAAAGCATATTTATTTAAAACATTTAGATCCCACCTTTATATTAAACATACAATAATCAGTTTTTTAAAAAAAGAAATTGAAATGAGGAAAATACAAAATTCCAACCACAAGCAAAATCTGATCAAATGACATTGTAAAAAATGGTATTCTCCTTCATCTCCAATTGCCTGATCAAATACAATTGATTGTTACTGCCACTAGAAAATGAGAAAAAGGCTGGGCAAATGAACATCTCCAATCTTAGAATCACCAAAGTGTAGGTCCTCTCCATGGCTGGGGTAGGTGAAAAAAGACTTCTGATGAACATTTCACCACACAGGAAGGTTCTTGTGGTATCTCTATTCACAATTCTGCTGTGACTGAGCCATCTTATAGACCCATGGCCTAGTGAGGATTGCTTGGTTCTGATGTAAAAGAGGGCCTTCTCTCCAGTGTCTCCTATCATGGGGGATGGTCTGCCTCTTGAGCTGGGGGAAGAGTACTTCCAATATTTAGTGTTTCTATTATTGATTGGGGATTAATCTATTTACACTGGCATTTTCCTCATTGTTAACTCTATCAGTTTATCTTGGTTAATTGGGTCTATAGATTTATACCATTTTATCATTTTTATCTCTTTAAACACTAATTTAAACATTATTTTATTGTGAGCCACTGTGGGATTTAAAGGGGGGGAAGCAATATATAAATACTGTAAATAAGTATATATACATATATCTGTTCACAAAATCTTCTTGTTCTTGGGGTGTGTGGGTGAGTAGTTAGAACTGCATTTGGAACTACAACTTCTGCACATGATGCAACACTTCTGCCTATGCTCCCCATCCCTTAGCCTAGACAGGAAACCATGGCAGAAATACAATGGAGATTGCATATTACAACCTTGGTTTTTGAAGTTTCCAGTGGGGAGTTTTGGATGTAAACATTTTACCTGCAAATTCAAAATCTTAGCATTTGTCAACTCATCTCTTTCAGCAGGATTCCTCCAAACCTTTTTGCACATTTTCAGAACTTTAAGGAGTTGATATAAGACCAGGAAGGGAGAGGAAATCCACTCCAGTTGTACTGGACTACATCTGGATCCCAATGATCATGTTTAGCATTAGGAGAGCAAAAACAAACTCCACTTTACCCCTGAAACTATAGTGGTCCAGGAAATTTTAAATGCACATGAACAGAGTTTTGTTTCATTCTGTTTTAAATTTGGGTTGCCAAATTGTCTCCCCAGCCCAACATATTAGGAATGTAGAATCAGTTGCAAAGCATATAATAACAGGAAGAGGAGAAGAGGAATGTTAAGACATTTTAACTAATATCATACACATGGCTATATAGAGCCAGAAAGGACATAAGGCTATCAAATCCAAGGGCAAAAATTGCAGCCATGCATTACTGATGCTATCTTGTTTTGTATGACTTGTTATTCATAACTTTTGCTGGATTTGCTATCCATGGGGAAGGGCAAGGAAATACACAAAGCATTGGACCTAGCCACTAGAACTATCTTCAACCATGCTTTTCTGTTGAACTGTATTTCCATTAAAATCAGTGGGCTACTTAAGTCATGACCTAAAATGTTTATTGATTCCATAGGAACTCAGTGTAGTCAGTTCCTAATAGACTCAACCCACTGACTTTTCATTCATGTCTTTACAATCATAATGGCTAGAAACACGATTTTAAAATAAAATAAAAAAAACTAATGCTGAAATTCTATTGATGGCATATATAGGCACAAGTCCACTTACTGCTGCTTAGAGAGAGAGAGAGAGAGATTGGCAGTCTCTTCCACTCTCTGCATTGGCCAAAGTCCCCCTCCCCGCCATATACCACTGAAACAATGTAGCCCCAACCTCAACAACCAACCTGTGACTGGTGGAGGGGGGAGCTTGAAAAAGCAACCCCCAGAAGTTTTCAGTGGATGAAGAGAGCATTCTGTGTCCGATTGTGGGGGCATAGCCAGATTTTTGCGTGATTCTTCCTCCCCTTGCTTTCCATGAGTCATGGAATGGCCATAGGGGGTGCAGCAGTTCAGTGGTTGGTTTAAAAATTTGTAGGAACTGAATTCTGCACCCAATAGGCCAAGGGAATGTGTGGCTCACAGCCAGTTATTATTGAACTGTAATAGGTTTCAACCCTAACCAGCATAGCAATGATGGGAACTGGTGTCAAGAAGCATCCAGAGGGCTGTAAGTTGCCCAGCCTTCCATGCAGAGTTAGGACACTCAGCCCTCAAGTAGTAATTTATCAATTAAGTTGTTAATGTTGATTCATTATTTGTTTGCCCTAATTTTAAGTAGTAGCAGCAGCAAACCCAGTTGGGCCTCTGACTTTTATTATATCCTAGTGGGCTCCTCTAAAAAAATAACTTCCTCAGAAAAATGAAGGCTTAATTAGCTGAGAACTATTGTAAAGTTCATTCCTTGGACATGCAGCTGGTGGTTACCTCCAGTTAGTTATTGATTTCTGTTCTGAGAGAAATGAAAGGGATGAGATTTTCATACAAACTAGTCCTAATTTCAGTTAACAGTTCAATATTTGCAAGCTGAATAATTGCTTAGATTTACTCCCTTCTACAAGGGTTGCTGTAAAGGCATGATTTGCTATAGAAATATATGTATATTTTAGCCTCATTATACAAGCTGAAAGGACACTATCAGTTTTATTCTCTGTTCATCTGCCTACACCTGGTTTTCTATTTCCAGTGTACCTGAAGCTCTTTCAAAGTGTCATAGGCTATCTGTTCTCATTTTATTTTGACAATTCAGTCAGAGGTTTGGTAAAATATACACTCAGATCAACATCCCCAGTTGGTGATGCCAGGATGACCTTTACACAGTTGTTGTCACTATGAGTTTTGGGGCACTTATCAAAATGATACTCTTTAGTTCCAAGACTAACTTCAGAGCTGCTCTTCAGTTATGTTTCAAGCCAGGTTCCACTATCCTCATACCCACCGTTCATTCATTCACTTGCCTCCAAGGTGAAAGCCAGAGGACACAGCCTCCATTTGTTAGTCTGGAAGCATTCCTGTTGAACTGTGCAATCTTTGTATGCATATGTGCCTTCATTTTAGCCAAATACACTTCACTTTTTCCATAGGAATGGTTCTCCAAAGTAACCTGCCCTCAATAACATTTGGAAGCTCTCACCATGGAACACTAGATCCTTCATCTTGAGAATCTATACTATAATGGTACAAAACCAAGCAACTTATCATCTGAGGAATAGAAGCCCATAGATGTTTGGTGGCAATGTGAAATTGATTAACTTCTCTTAAGGTGATCTGAACATCTTGGAGGGTTTGGCTAGGCCAGGACCATTTTGTTACATGATACAGAGAGAAAGATGGTGCTTCTTCTCTTACTTCAGCACTGGTGGTGAGATCACACATGACAAGGCACCCTTGTTTTGAGGGCACAGATGGGTATAAGTGGGGATGGGCAAAATGAGGGAAATGCTTCCCAATTAACAATTCTGCCCTTCAGATTATTTTTCCGCTTCAGTCCTCAAATTTCTAGTATTGCAGTAACTTCAAACTTGAGTTGTGTGTTTAGAAATACACTTTAGTCATCCAAACTAGGAGAGGCCAACAAAGCTACCAAGGGAATGTGAACACAGCAAATATAAGAGTTCTGGGTGTGAACAATATCTCACTCTATGTAATGCTATCAGTTTGAAGACTGAAATAAATTTTCATTTGTTGAGGCAGAATTCTTATTTGCCCTGTTTTGCCATCTTCTCCTGAGGCTAAGCCATTTGGCATACATAGGTCTACACCCTTGCCCAACATCTGCTGCCTGGAGAAATTGCCTCACCTTACCTAATGGTATATCCAGCCCTGGAGTGCAAATAGATATAGGCTTGTCTCCTCAGCAGAGAATCTGAAGTGGAATCTAGACATTTTTCTGAAGAGAAATACTATTTTGCTGTTGGAAACTCCACTCTACCATCATTATTTAAAAGATATAAATTCAACATCTGGAATAGAAGTTTATAATTTTACATCCATACTTTTGAAAGTCTTTACCTGTTGCCAAATCTTCCTTCAGTTAACCTTCCCTACCTTATTCTCTCCTGTATCTCTGTTTTTGTACCATAACATAAAATTTTCCATCTGTTCTACATCTTAGAAGGACTTTGAAAGTCACTGTGCATATGGTGTTAGTCCACTGATCAAATCACTAGGGGAATAACAAAACACCTGGCTATACTTTCCTTTTAAGTAAAAGTATATAAATGTAATGACTAATCTAGGCTCCTGTTCATTCTGTCTCTTGCCATTTGTAAAATATCATCATTTGAGTAAAGATGACAATTGCCTTGCCTTTTCCTTAAAAAAAAAATAGATGGAGAGAGAACCCAGGTAAGTGTCTGAATGGAGTTCTGATTTCAGAAGGATAATAACTTATGCATAGTCTGAATTTGCATGAAAATATTTCTTCATTTTTTTAAATATTTGCTTTCTGAACAGAGTCCCTAAATCTACACCTGGAATGTCTCAGATTTGGTGGAGAAGATGTCAAAGAAACTCAGATAGTTGAAAGCCTAAATGGAGTTCTTCAAGCTCTGACTGAAGATAGTTAAGTATTACTGTAACATAGCAGAGATTGATCCAGCCTCTACTAAATAGCTTTAAAAAGGCGGTAAAGACGGATCTCTTTCGGCAGGCCTTTCCTGATTAGATCCCGGCCTCAGGAGCTGTGCCTCTTGTCTTCTCTTAGTCTCTGGCTTGCCTGCTGCTTGGTTTAATATATTTTGTGTCATTTCTAAGATTTTTGTAGATTTTATGGATGTTTAGCTTAATACTTTTTTTAACAGGGAGGGTGGGGTCTGGGGGTTTTAATTTGTAATTTGATGTAATTTTAACTGTTGTAAGCCACCCTGATTGTTTTTAACAGAGGGGCAGGGTATATTATTATTATTATTATTATTATTATTATTATTATTATTATTATTATTATTGTAGTCCTTTTCACATTTTCAGGAATTTTCTACAGTAATATTTAATCAACAGTTAATTCTAAAATAAGGTTTTTATTTTTACTATTACACATTTGGGTCTTTCTGTAAAGGCACTAGCAAAAAGAAAATCTTGTTTGCCATGGGGAATACTTTTACCTTTATACCACAGTTAAGATTTATTGGGCTTAGATTGGTAGATTAAGATTGACAACTGGGTTGACAAGCTGATTTAGTGTAGTTAAATACAAAAGGTTAAAGAAATGTAATAACTGAGTATTCTAGTTTGTTTTTTAAGAAAGGAGTCACAGATACAAACAGGAAGTCTACTAGACTGGATTAGATGAGATCCTAAGTAGATATTTCAATTTACAAAATGATTGCCATTAACACATGGCTAGCTCTTCCCTAATGAATGAGCAAAAGTGGGTGTATTGGTTGGAGTGTTGGAACTGTGAAAGGACTCAGCCTTGGAAACTCACTGGATACCCTGGGCAAATCACACAGTCTCAGCCTAGGAAAGAAGGCACTGGCAAACCTCCTCAGAATAACTCTTGCCAAGAAAAACCCATGATAAGGTCACCATATGCTGAAATTGATCTAAAGACATATTAACAACAACAAAGTTCTATACATTCTTGGTAAAACATGGTACAATTTATTCTGTGTCCTGTCATGACCAGCAGTTGGAAGTAATTAGTTGCAAAGAGCTAATAAAAACCCGCTAACCCACTCACCCCCCAAAAAACTTTGACCATATTACATTATGGTTGTAACTTGATGTGAGATAGTTTCACTACTTTTATAATGTCACTATGAAATTTTATTTATTTTTATAACTTTGGAAATGTGGTCTTACTACGTTTTGGAGGAAGAATATCCCATACTTCAAGATCTGGTTTAAGCTGTCCCCTTTTTCAATAAAACACATTAAAAAGTAACTGATTTGCTTATTCAAAAGAATGATAAAGATCTTTTTTAAAAAAAATCCAACTATAACAGTAAATAATAACTTTTGATCTCCTGAAGATTAGTTTAGCATCATTTAGATGTGCTTGGACTGTGTGGAAATAGTTTCTTGATTTTGTAATTCCATTCACAGTCTGCAAAACCTATTATCCTTCTTTTAAAAAAATGTTTTTTTCTGATACAAGAAGGATAGTCAAAGTATGTGCCATGGGAACATGTGACCCTGCAAGCCTTTTGCTATGATCCTCTTGTGCACCCCTGAATTAGTTTGTGCTGAAATATAGTAGCAAAATACTATGTGCACTATAGTTAATATGAAAAGGAACTAAATTCACCATCGTCATCAGGATAGTCAATGTCATAGTCATAGTTTAGTTCCTTTAATTCAATAGCAATAGTCAGTATCATAGGCACTATATAAATGCAAGCACATGTAAGGTTCATTTGTATGTGTATGTATTTAATAATAATCAAGTATGAGTTGGAGACTTAATTAATAATATGTGGGAGATTTTAAAATTATTTTTAATTAATTCCAGATACTTTTTATCTACCTCAGCTATATGTAACTTATTTTTCTGTATTTTAGCTTTAAAAACATAAAAAATAAAAATAGCAAAACTTCAGACCCACGAACACTTGCCCAACCTCAAAAGTTGCCCCAGTCACACAGTAGTTGTCCATTCCTCTATATTTTCACACTTTTACTTCCAACATGTCTGTATATTTTCATTTAACCTGTAACCTTGCAGGTGTGTTCTAATTCTGATATTCTTTCCCTACATTCTTGAATCTTCCTATCTCTTTTCTTCCTCAATTGGACAGCTTCTGATAGAAATGGCCTTGGGGTGGGACAGAGAGGATTTTATCTGTCACCCAAACATTGATATTCAGTCCCTTGCTTGTAAGTAGAAGAGGTGTTTCATGTGTGCCTTAGGCATTAGAGAGTCAGAATAGATTATACTGGGCTAGACAGACCTGATATAAAACACTACGTGTTGCCCTATCTTGCCCACTAACCAAGATGACAAGTGGTAGGTGAAAATATGAGCCAAACACTATTTATGGATGATATATGCATTGATGGTGGAGTTGTATCAATTAGAGTTGAATCATGGTGTTATAATCCTACTGTATCTGCAGTGCTATGACAATGTCTGCCATTCTTCTGCTTGTCTAAAACCTGGTTCTTTTGTTGTTCAAGCTGAGCCCATGCCACTCTGCCATGCATGTTGTAAAGCTGGGATTCTTACCTATCAACTCTCATCTTCTTGCCTGCAATTGCTCTTATCACAGGCTGTTCCTCTTGTCAGTAAAGCAGATAATGGTGAGGTGGAAGGGCCATTATGACCTCATCCTGATGCTACCTTTCTGAAGCAGAAGCCATAATAAACCTGTGTTGCTGCTTCTTGCTTGAAGATAGACCAGACTTTGTGTTTCAGACTGGTGCAACCTGTCTCAAGTGGGAGGACAGAGGAGAGCTAAGAGAAACAGAGAGATTCTATCACTCCCATGCCTATGTATTGCCAGTGAGAAATGTGCCCTTTGCACCCTAGTCCACACAGGGTTTCTTTGCCATCTCATTCCACAATCATCCTACAGGCAATAAGTAAGCTGGCAGAAACTGCCCTCTGCAAGAGGTAAGCAATAGTATTTCTCTGTGCTATGTCCTCTTGCTGCCTGCTGCCAGCCAGCCATTTTCTCAAGGATTGGGAGCCACTAAACAGCAGTTTGCTTAAAAAAATATGAAAGCTTCAGAAATCTACTTTGAGAAAATATTAGTTCATCCCATAGAAAGCAATGGTAGACCAATAGTAAACTAAAAATGGGAACATTCTCTCCTGTATACTCCTATAGTACTGATGGCGGAACCTGGGAACCACATAAATCCTAGTTTTGTACCCCTCAATCCCCCATGACCCCAAAGCTTTGGGCTGAAAAAATGGACAAAAGCCACACAAAGTACACCCAAACCTTACCAAAACATGGCAATTTGGCTTCCCTTGCCATGACAAACAACAAAAATTGGCCATAATAAAGCCAGTTCCTGCATGTCACTTCCAACTACACAAGGAACACCCATACAGCTTGTGGGGGGGTTCATGGAGAAAAATGCCCCCCACAGTCTCCATAGTTGGCTAGCCTGCTGTAAAGCATTCACACCAGTAGTTCCTATTAACTGGACACATTGTTTGAAATTCACTCCAATAAAGTCTAGAAGCAGCAGCATGGTGGAGAGAGTGGAAGGAGTATTTTAGATTTCTTTTAGATTCTCCCAGGATAGACTACGCTCTCACCTTTTGCCATAATACTCAGGCAAGGGAATGGTTCCCTTTTCGATGAGAGTTAAGGTACATTAACCAATAGACAAGTTGACCTTCGGGGGGGGGGGAGGATTATTTTGCTAAAATTTCTAGACATACATGAATATATACATTAACTATTTGCTGCCTTTTCATGATACTCAATATCTGTTGCCTGAGAAAGCTACCTCACTGTCCCTGATAAAAGGTCTGGTCATTTGTCAGCCTCAGGTTAAAGCCATAACCATGAAAGCTACAAAAGCTAAGAATTTTACATATGAATTAATATAGGAATAACTCACCTTTATTTTCCATTCCCTGGAAAACACAATAATGCCACAAATCTTAGCAAATACAATAGTTAATAAGAAGGCTTTGCTTAGGCAGATCAATTATAATTATGTTAACTGAAGCTCAGTTTGTGTTTCATTGCAGTGGCAGAAGGCTATTTTGAATGCTAGCATTTGCTAAACAGCTATAACCTGCTCTTCAGAAGAGGAGGTGTTTTGTGTGGTTGCCATAATGACACAACTTGGGTTTGAAGGTGATGCTGAGTGACCTGAACAGCATTTGACAACTTTTGTGTAAGAAAGTTTCACAGCAGGCCTAACTTTAAGTACCATTTTAAAAAATAGCAGGCATATAGTCCCCCTTGTAGTGGGGTTGAAACAGGGAAACAATTATTCTTTCAAATGTCTAAAAAGGCATAAATGTTACCCTGCACCCATGTAGTGGCCTCAAATTGCCTCATGTCAAGCACGAGGAGATGGTGCCATTAGTTTGTGCCCATGTTTGTAATTTAGGGCTATGTAGTGAAGTAAGGCCTCTTCAGTCACCACTCAAAAACCATCTTAGACCCCAAGAGATACCTTTCCATCCTTACCAGCAAAAAGAAGGGAGAGTAGGTTGGAAGTCAGTAGGGACATTAATTTGCTTCTCAAAGAAAGCAACAAATAATTTTAGCATTTTCTCTCTACTGTGAAAAATTCTTCAAAAACCATACCATTTTCGAAATCCACTTGCAATCTGGGGCTTATTCTGCACAGAATTTGCACATGGTTGATGTGCAATTTGTGACTGTTCTTTGCAAAATTCACACTTTTTGCACAGAAAACAGTCCTTTCTGAGCAGGAGTCTGCTTTTTTTGGCAATTTCTGCATATACATATTTTGCATACCAAGAGCTGTTTCCTGCACATAAAAGGTTGTTTTCTATACAAAAGTACAAGTGAATTTTGCACACAATGAGTCCTGAACTGCAAGGTTTCTGTTCAGTCCAGAATTCCTCTTGTTAGAGGTTCTTGACATACATGCAAAAACATGTTTTTGACTATTTTTTGAATATTTTCAAATATCCTTTCCATCCTTATAAATCCAGCACAGTGGTTTCCAGCAATCATCACAGATACAATATGATGACATTATGAATCCCATGCTGGTTCCAGAGATTTGTGGAAATGCCCAGTGTGATTCATCTTGCATTGAAGATAAATGTAATGCATGAGAAGGGAAAGGGGGAGAGCAAAGAGAGAAGTCTTTTTGTTCCATAGACACACACATTCCTCTGCTTGCATGCACTTTGGCCTTACTCTAGCTGAGTAAGTTTGCACCTGATAAAAGCTGTTTATTGCTTATCCAACTGAAACTGATTGAAAGAAGCAGATGGTGCAGAAGGGTAGACATTTCTAAAAAGAAAAGGAGAATATTTTTAGAAAGAAAGAAAGAAAGAAAGAAAGAAAGAAAGAAAGAAAGAAAGAAAAGGGAAAGAAGACAAGCAGATTCTTCCTAGAGTTTCAAAGGCAACTTCTCCATGTTCAGATTACCATGCTCTGGGGTTTCAGTAACTGAATTTCAATTAAACTTGACAAGGCAACATAAACTCAGTCCTAATGGGACATACTGAGATTCCTAACAGTGAATACACATACTCTTGAGTTGTCTCTATTTACCAAAGATGAAGCCTTCTCCTTTGCTTTTTAGTGGATTACCTCTATTTCCTAATATCTTCCCCTCGTAAATCTCTCTCCCATTTTTTTTCTCTCTCTCTCTCATTCTCTCCAATTTATTTTTAAGCAATTTCAGATATGCCTTCTAAATATTTTATTAGCTGTCTCTCCCTACTATCAATGATGATGGAAAGAACAGATATAATAATAGAATCATAGAGTTAGAAGAGACCCCAAGGGCCATCCAGTCTAACCCCCTGCCATGCAGGAACATGGAATCAAAGCACCCCTGACAGATGGCCGTCCACCTCTGTTTAAAGATTTGGGAACCCTTCTAAGGTTGTCCTCCAGCCTTTATAATATTAAGTTTACTGCTGCCAGTTTGCTACCTGGCATGTTGTTTTATTGTTATTATAGTATTGTTTTAATTGATCTTCAGTTTAATTTGATTTTAAGGGGGGTATCTGTTATTATGTATGTAATTTTTAGCTCTGTATTTTTAGTGTGTTAACCGCCTAGATTGGTTCGCCACCAGGCGGTATATAAATTATTATTATTATTATTATTATTATTATTATTAAAAATCTCCAAAGGAGGAGACTCCCCACTCTCTGAGGAAGCAAGTTCCAATGTCAAACAGCTCTTACTGTAAGGAAGTTCTTCCTAATGCTGAGTTGGAATCTCTTTTTCTGTTGTTTGAATCCATTGCTCCAGGTCCTATTCTTTGGAGCAGCAGAAAACAATATCTAATTTGTGTGCCTGATAATACATACAAATGGAGACATGTCATGCACCACTTGCCACTCCACTTGTTACAATGTTTGAGGCTCATTTGGAATGATTGATGACTTCTCACAGGACAATTACAGAGTTTGTCATGGGGCATTTGAGTATAGAATATGCACAAGTCTTTGGGAGAGGTGACTACCAAATGTAATTTTAATTTTGATTTTCTAATGTAATTCCAAATATAATTTTAATTTTCTAACATAATTCCAAATATAATTTTATTTGTTAATTAAATTAATGTAATTTAAATTTTCTGGAATGTAATTTTAGCACATGTTCACTGAAAGTTTTAAAGAGAACCTGAGCCCATACAACTGTATGCACATAGGGTTTTCTCACCACCATACAGAATCCAGCTTCTTCAGAGTTCAGAGTTGATAGAATCATAGCCCTGAAAGTACAAGAATGACCTCATTCAGCCCACTACCATGCAAGTATATACAACTAAAGCATGGAGATGTCCATCCAACCTTGTTTAAAGATCTCCAATGGAAAGCCCACCACCTTTGGGATGTTGAACAGGTTTTATTATCAGGACATTCCTTCTAATGTTTAGAAATAATCTTTTGGATGTTTTTTTCTTTCTTATAAAGTTGTGTGAAAAGAGCTCAGGACATGCACAGTTGTACATGGGAAACCTTTAGGTGCAATTCCTGACATCACTGTACTGGGTAAGACTCCTCTGAAACCACAGAAGGCCACTGTCACTTGAGCATCAACAATACTGCTCCAGATGGACCAGTGGTTTGACACATGATAAAACAGCTTCATTCCTTTAAAGTACAAAAAAGCACAATACTCAGTTCAGAATATTCAAACAAAAATCCATCAGTGATAGCTTTATTGGCCAACCAAAATGCACAATATACTTGTTGCAAGCTTTTGAAGCTCCATGGGCTTCTTCATCAAGCAAGATGTTACAAACCAAACAGGAGAAAAACAATTGGAGATGTTAGTCAGATGCCTACATGTTGTTTCAGTCTTTAGTTAAGATGGTGTATGGCTCCTCTTCCTCCTCCTCCTGGCCATGTGGCTGTAGGGAGATTTTCAAAGTCCAGGAAATTTAAAATCCATTTGCATTTCAACAGGGACTCCTCTTTTGCAATCCAATATGTCTCCAGTCCAGTGAGGTCACAGGCCTCTTTGTGGCAGAGAACAATGGATTCCTCAAGAAGTCTCCATGTTTTTCTCTCAGAAATATTTCAGTGGATGTCAAGGTAAAACATGCAAATTCAGTCCAAATTTAAAAAGAAGAAAAATTGTTTTACCTTGGTTGAAGTTCCCAATCCACAGGCTATTCTTCCTGGTTCCCCTGTTGCAGCTACAACACAGTATCTCACAATACAAAAAATATTCAGTGGTAGCTGTGTTGGCCATTTAGCAAATTCAAACAAAAATCCATCAGTGATACCTTTATTGGAAAATTATAAAGGTATCACTGATGGATTTTTGTTTGAATTTGCTTAATGGCCAATGCAGCTACCCCCGAATGTTTTCAGTTCAAAAGAGACATTGTGCCCAAAACCGCAGGGTTGGAGGAATGGGTTAAATTCCTCACCTTATTCATAAGCACACACACACAAACATACCACCTGATGCAATTTACATTTCTAAGAAATTGTATACTAGACACAAAGATGCAATAAACAATACCTATAGTTTGGCCCTAACTTTGCCCCCAAATCACACATGCTGTTACTTCCTATGCTGAAGACATGCAGCACTGCCATATAAACAGTGCTTGCATGGGAAATCCTCTGGGGGTGCATCTACGCCATAGAAATAATGCAATTTGACACCCTTTTAAGTGCTGTAGCTCCATCCTTTGGACTCCTGGGGTTTGCAGTTTAACAAAGTCTTTAGTTTTCACTGCCAAAGAGTGCTGGTGCCTCACAAAACTGCAAATCCCAAGATTCTGTAGAATGGAGCCATGACAGTTAAAGTGGTGTCAAACTGTATTATTTCTACAGTGTAGATGTGCTTTGGGGGCCCCCATGCATCCCAAGTTTCTAAGATGTGTTACTTTTATGGACTATAGTGCCCATAATTTGCTTAGTGAGGGATTCTGGACATATTAGTCCAAAAAAGTAACATTTCCTAGCTCTGTGTATCCCACCTTGCTTTTCATGATGGAAAAATGGTGAGATGCAAGTGCACCATGTATATAATAACATGCACAAATGGTTCAGGGTCAGACATCTGTCGGTGTTGCAAGACAGGTCTTGGAGGAAATTCTGGGGCTTAGTTTTAAATCTGTGGGGACAAGAAATGTTAGGATACAGTCATATTTGTACAACATTCTTGCCAAGATGTACATCTGTATGCTCAAAAATGGAACCATTCTTGTAGGAAGCTTGCTGAATTCCATTATCTACCAGCCTCAAGTTTGCTTAAGTTTCCTGATTGAACCATTGAAATAATGAATACTCACCAGAAACCATTCCCTCTCCTCCAGCATGTGGCCTTGCAGTTGGCAAACAATGCGTTACAAACAGGAGATGACAGTGATAGAAAATGTCATAGTTGTAGAAATGTCTTTTGTGAGTGCATGCTTTTCTGAGTCATTACCACCTTTGGCTAACTCAGGTATTGAGTAATGTGCCCCCTAGGTCCAAGTGGATACCCTTTGTTTGAAGAAGACACTTTCTTTTAGAAAAATGCTCATGTCATGATTAAGCCTGAAGTGCTTTTTTAAAAAATCCAAATTCAAAGCAATCCATTCTGGGATGGGGTCTACTGAAGTAAAAACTTCAGTACCTGTCTCCTTCTGGAGGCCCCTTGATAAAAAAAAAATTACTGCCTAAACCAGCTGATATCCCTCTTCCAACCCCTAGAATCCAGGATTTTGTCCAGAGAATCTCATTAGCTTATTTCTCTTTTTCAAACTCTTGGCCCTGGCTTCAGAGCACCTTCGTTAGTTTGCCCCCCTTTCCTTGCACTATTCCAGCCAGAAGAGCTCCCTATCTCCTCACAAACCCAGTGGGACTAAAGAGAGGTAATCCTTCCATCAGTTAAAGTTATCTTTTGAGAAATACTTTCCCTGCGCATTGCAGCTTCCCAAAACCGCCCTCATTTCTCTGATATGGTTGCCATTTCCCAGTTTTCCCTGGGAAAATCCCAGTTTTTCAGGCTCTTGGAATGTCCCATCCATTTTTAAGATCATGTCCCAGCCAGCCAAACCCCAAGGAGATCCAGAAGATCCAGCACCAAGGAGATCCAGGTCTGTTTCTTCTTTTTTTTCCCCTCAGCCCTGGCTAGGCTCCAAACACTCACAACCTTGCAAGTTTGCTATTCTGTGTGTACTTTGCCAATTGTGAAGCTCTCTCATAATATTTGCTATTCCCCAATGCAGCTACTAGGTATATCTTGACTGCTATATATTCAATACAATTCCTCTTTTTGAGAGTTCTGTGTGAATGTAGGTTTTTGAGCCCAAATTTTTGATACACTTTTTGCCAGAGGTACAAGATCCCTGATAGGCATGTGTACTCACAACATGTATGAATCTATTCATACCTTCCAAGGGCATGCATGGTACCACTCAGAGGTCTTTTTCTTCATTATCTAATAATACTTCATATATGTTTCTTGAGAAAAAGACATGGGTACAAATAAGAAGGGTAGTAGTAAATATGTGCATTTGCTATAATGATATCCTGTTTGATTTTTAAAATTTCCCCTAATTTTGTAGTCTTATAACATGAGATCAGTTCTGCTGAAAGAATAAGAAAATGAATTACAATGGGCCTTTGATATTTGCTAGGGTGTGTATTCAAGCTGTGGGTGGTTGAATCCATGGATACTGAATTTGAATACTGAATTTGTGGAGAGCCAACTGTAGACTGAGGGAAATTGGTGAACCTTATAGCTAAGTGAAGGACTTGAACCTGAGATGTCTCCAGATGTAATCAGCCACTTTAAACACCACATCATACTGTCCTCAAAAGCCATTAATGAAACCTACAAAACAGTTAAGGGCAAAAAACCAAGTCCAATAGTACTATCAAGCAATTTTTCTATTCTGATTTATTGTATTGGCTATGCAAAAAATCAAAAGAATTATTTTACAATCAGAGTGAGGGAGCTACTGCCTGTGTTGAAGTGACCATGATGGCAATGCTAAGTGGCTAGGACTAGAGAAGAATCCTTTAACAGAGAGGTTCTTTGAAGAGTCAGCCAGGTTTGGTTGGTTAGTTTGTTGTTGCCATAAATCAATAACAACACTGGTAGGGTCAACAATTGGTAACCATTTCTCTTGGTTGTAATCTGGTAGCACTACTTTCATATCTTTGAGAATCCCCTTTCTCCTGCTTTCTAACCTGATTGTATTCTTTATCATTGCAGAGCATAGAACCTGTAGTCTCCTAAATGAAAGCAATATTTTGCCAACATTCGCCAGGCTTCTTCAAAGTGACCCACTTTGTGCAGTAAAGGCAGCCCAGGTGCTGGCAGAGATAACTAAAAATGGTAGGTAACATGGCATTTAAGGAACAGAATGAATTGGTCAGGGTTCCTGGACACCTACAACACTCCCTCTAACTGCCCCAGTTTAGTAAGGACCAACCCAGATTAATCCTATGCTGTCCCACTTTCTCAGATGGCTTTAAAATGTCCCAGTTTCTCTTTTCTCAATCCACTCCCCCCCTTTTTTTTCTTCAGCTTACTTCAGTAGCTGCAAAATGAGTTCAATGTATAAAAGTAGTTTGCACAGAGTTTAGCAGGAGAGAGAAGAGAATAAGGGTCAAAGTGTCATGTTTGGCAGTTGGAAACTTGAAAAACCAGGATAGCATTCTAGTGAAAATTAACTATTGCATTATTCTGGATTCTAAGATACACAAAACTACCCCACAATAGTTAGAATCAACATTGAGTTTTCCCAAGTTAAACAACACTTTAAAAGTCCTTTGTCCAGCCCCCTCCCCAGCCAGCACCATCTGCCCACTTCAAAGGTGTGCTTTGAAGTTTGCCCCTTCTCAATTGCTATCTTCCCACCATCTTCCAGGAAAGGAATGCACCATCATAAACAGTCATAAATAGCCCAGTTTTCCTGCTGCAGACATCTGTCCCAATCTACAATTTCCTTTGATTTTCACCCATCGCCAACTGAATCCATTTATAATCCCTCTTGATCTCCCCTCTTCATACACATCACTTTGGTGGCAGATTCATATGGATACATAGGAACATGACACAGAGTACATGAATTGAAAAGAATAAATCATCAGGAACAGATGATATTCCAATGGAGCTACTTCAGATCACACTAACAGAATCAATTCCAGTGTTAACCAAAATATATCAACAAATACGGAAAGGGAACAGTGGCCAACACAATGGAAATCATCCATATACGTCCCCATTCACGCAAAAAAGAAGACACAAAAGACTGTAGCAATTACAGAACCATAACATTAATTTCCCAAGCAAGCAAATTTATGCTCAAAATTCTGCAACATAGACTTCAACCATACATGGAGAGAGAAAGCCCAGAGATTCTAGCAGGGTTCAGGAAAGGAAGAGGCACTAGGGACCACATTGCAAACATATGATGACTAATGGAATGCACCAGGGAATTCCAAAAGAACATCAGCATGTGCTTTATAGACTATAGCAAAGCCTTTGCTTAGGCTATGGAATGCCCTTAAAGACATGGGAGTGCCAACACATCTGATAGTCCTGATGAGGAATCTGTATTCAGACAAGAGGCTATTGTTAGAACAGAATGTGGAGAAACAGTATGGTTCCCAGTTGGAAAAGGGGTCTGGCAAGGCTGCATTTTATCACTCTATCTGTTCAACTTGTATGCAGAAAATATCATATGTAGAGCAGGTTTAAACATAGAAGAAAGAGGAGTGACGTTAGGAGGAAGGAACATCAAAAATCTAAGATATGCAGATGACACCATTATACTAGTAGAGAGCATCACAGACTTGGAACAATCACTAAAGAAAGTCAAAGAAGAAAGTGCAAAGGCAGGTCTAATGTTAAACATACAGTAAACAGAAATAATGACCATGGAGGACTTACATAAACTCAACCTAGATAATGAGGAAATGAAAATAATTAAAGATTGTCCATGCCTTTGATCAAATAGTGATCAGAACAGAGACTGAAGTCAAGAAATCAGATGAAGATTAGGAATGGGAAGGGCAGCTATAAAAGAACTAGACAGAATGCTAAAGTGTAAAGATATACAGCTAAACACTAAAGTTAGAATCATCCAAGCCATTGTATTCCCCATTACCATGCACAGATGTAAGAGTTGGACAGTGAAGAAAGCAGATAGGAAGAAACTTAATTCATTTGAGATGTGGTGCTGGAGAAGAGTGTTGAGGATACTGTGGGTGGCCAAAAAGACAAACAATTGGGTCCTAGAACAAATCAAGCCTGAAATCTCTCTGGAAGCCAAGATGATTAAACTGAGGCTGTCATATTTCGGCCACATAATGACAAGGCACAGCTCATTAAAAAAGATAATGGAGAAGGTAGAGGATAGCAGAAAGAGAGGTGGACCACATGTCAGATGGATAGAGTCAATCAGGGAAACCATGGGCCTGAGCCTACAGAACCTGAGACAGAGGATAGGGGGGCTAGGAGATGTCTCGATCACAGGGTTGCCATGAGTTAAGGTTGACTCGAAGGCAGCTAACAATGACACCATCAATTACATTGTTTCTCTGTGTAAAATAATAGTTTTGTGTGTTCTTCTTCATTAATAACTTTTTCCCCTTGTTGCCTGGCTTTTGGTTCAGCCATGGGTGTCCCAGTTTTCATCTTTAATATATTGGAGGATATACTATGATCTAGAACACAGTAAGAAAAGAGGAAGGCCACAGTCCAGATGGTTAGATTCAATCAAGGAAGCCACAGCTCTGAGTCTGCAAAACTTGAAATGGGCCATTGAGGATAGGATATATTGGAGATGTCTCATTTACAGGGTTGCCATAGTTTGAGATCAGCTTGAAGGCAGTTAACAACAGCAACAGTGCTATGATGTAGCAATCTGTTCATTAGCATTGAAACTCCTAAGCCTGGAGATGTTTCTAGACCTGCTTGTACTTCCTCAAAGATGACAGAGATTGTCATTAAAGTAAATCAGACTATTCCTCTGCTTTTGTATATCCTCTTAATAATAATAATAATAATAATAATAATAATAATAATAATAATAATCTTTTCTTTATAATCCACCCCTCTGCTTGGCAATCGGGGTGGCGTACAACAAATTAAAAAACACAGCAATTAAAACATTCCATCAACCCACACCCTAACCCTCCCACCCCTTAAAACTGGATTAAACTACCGTAGAATTAAAATCGAGTTCACACATAAAACAGAATAAAATCAGTTTGCTATGTAGATGGACCTCACCAGGTGTCATATCTTGTAACAGTTCAGCTTTAAAAAATAATAATACTTCTATAGCTATAGGGGGGAAGTTCCTTCCATAGTGTCTAGATGTGTCCTTTTCCCTCATCCAATTCATAGTACTTGGGATAAGAAGCAGTCCAGAGGATTCAGTTTGGATGTGAGATGAACATAAATCAGTGGGAGCCTTTAGCCTTTAAGCATGTTAACAGTTACTGACAATACAATATTGTGAACCTTTCCTCCCTCCCACAACCCCAAAAATGGCTGTACACTACTGTCAATGGGTATACAAAGGGGCTTATCCAGATTTGCACTGAGCCAGAAAGATTAATTTAAAGATGTCCAAGAAATCCCTGCATAGTTAATCCATTTTTCCCAGATGAATTAAATATCGGATTTTGTGGGACATTAATCATTTATTTAATATACATTAATGAGCAGAACATGCATTTCACAACTCTAATAGAACACAAAAATCTGACCTGCTTTTCCTCCTAAAACATTATAAACTGAAGTGTTAGCAGATTTGCTTTCATCGTATCCCAAAATTGCCATCTCAATGAATCTAAATTTAGAACACCTGCCCTAGTTTAAATAACTCCACTTTCGTTATATTCAAAACTAAGAGCTGATTTCTTTGAACATTACAATGCCAGCCTGCATATCAGAAGGATGTGAACAGATCCTCTCTTCTTTTCATGCAGAGGAAATGAAAGTCCCCTGTATAGATGCTGGTTTGGTGCCAATCCTGATACCACTCCTCGACAGCAGAGACCAAGAGATGTTGCTTCATGTGGGCAGGGCCATTGGCCACATTTGCTATGATAATAGTAAGTAGTCATGATACAGTGTTAAGAACATGTATTCGTAGAAAGGATGAACATTTGCTGGAGCACTTTTAAACTTTGTCATGGACCATAAACAGTCATTCTCCTTTTTGCAAAGGAGAAATGTATGAGTAAATATTTGAATCTGCTTGAAGCTGTTTTATCTGTTCTATTTTACTTGATTTATGGTAACATGTGAAACTGAAACAGTACCATAACAGCACCATTCACCCAGCCATAACTCCCATGTTACTATGTTTAATGGATTCCTAAGGTCTTCAGTACAGATCTCAGTCCAGCCAACATTCCTGCCTCTTGAATGGTACCTGATAAGTTAGTTTTAAAAGAAAGTAGTTGCTGTTATAGTTCCATGTCCAACTAATGGGCATTAGTTACCATTATTGTTACTATTAATTAACATCATTGTGTTTCTCAAAAGTAACTTGCAATTAACTTTAAAATTCACTATTGTGTTTTTCAAAAGTAGCTAAATAGTTACTTTGAAGGCTCACATAGACTGACAAAATGTGTTATGTCTGTGGTAGTTTTCACTGATGTACTGACTGCTTTTATTTCTGAGATTCAAAAGATATTTTTCTCACCCCAGGATATTTCCTGGTAATTTTCATCGATTATCACAACTTTTGTTACTCCTTACCAAAATGTGACACTTTTGTCTTGGCTGTCTGGGCACATTTAAATAAGTGCAAGTGTGTATTGTTGCTATTCATTTTGCTTTGCTATGGGACATTGTCTTCTGGTAATGCCTTCAGTGAGATGGGTGTTGTGGGTCTCCCTTCTCCCATTCCTGCACCCTTTTGTATAGTATCTTTTCATCATTTCACCACCCATCTCTCCTCCTGACAAAGGCTATGAATATTTGTGTACACACACAAGCATTAAAGAACAATGATCTTGCATTAATGTAAATAGTGCTGGCCTAATATCAATGTATTGCTATAATGCTAAAGAAAACAAATAGTTTTTAGCAATTAGATCAAAAATAGAACCAGGACATATTTGGCTCAGAATGTAGCCTCCTCTTAATGGGGGAAGAGTGGGAAGAGTCCCGTGGGGAGGGCAAGGACACCTGGAAGAAGGTCTGTATTCCCTACACCCCTTACAAAAAAAATTGGGGGACCCTGTGGAGCTGTGCAGACAGGAGGTCACAATATACATCACTGTATCACAACCATCCAAAAAAGCTATAAAAAACAAACAAAACTTAACAAAAGGGAATGAATGGATACAGAAGTAAGAACAACACTCCAAAGCTGCCAGATGCAATATTTCACAACGCTTTGTGTGGTGTTTGGTCGATCTGGACAAGCCCACATTTAAAATACATCTGAATGTTACAAGTTGTTGGCTTGTGGTATAAAACACACAAAATGCTGCAGCCAGACTGTTGACAAGGGCTGAGTACAAGGATCACATGATACCACCATCACTCCTGTTGAAACAGCTACATTGGCTACCAGTCCATTTCCAGGCTGAAGTCAAGATGCTGGTTTTGACATTTAAAGCTCTACATGGCTTGGGTTCAGACTATTTGAAAGACTGTACCTATATCAGAACCAGTATGGTGTAATGGTTTGAGCATTGGACAATGACTCTGGAGAGCAAAGTTCGAATCCCCACTCAGTCATACAAACCCACTGAATGACCTTGGGTAAGTCACATTCTCTCAGCCTCAGACAATGGCAAACCCTCTCTGAAGAAACTTGCTCAGAAAACCCCATGATAGAGTCGCCATAAGTTGAAAAACTTAAGTCGGACCTTAGGGTCACCATAAGTTGGACCCTAGGGTCACCATAAATCGGAAACTACTTGAAGGCTTACAACAACAACAAAAATATGTAAGCCAGCATGTGCCTTAAGACCTGCAGGGGAGCATTTTATATCTATTCCTCCACCTTTGCAAGTGTTGTTAGTGAGGATTTGGAGACAGCCTTCTCCGTGACTGCTCCCAAGCTGTGGAATTTCCTTCCTCAGGAGGCCCTGTTGGGTCCTTCCCTCCTGCCTTTCTTCTGGCAGGTGAAGATGCATTTATTTAATGAGGCATTTGGTGCCAGCAGACAAAACTTTTCATGGGGAGGGGGGAAAGTGGTTTTTATTTCATCCTGTTTTAAATACATTTCAATGCTATTTTAACTTTTTTTAAAACTTGTGTTTTTAAATTATGTTTTAACTTTCATATGAAGTTGTATTTTCTATTTGTATTGTATTTTAAGGTGTTGTGCGTCCCCTTGGGTCCCACACAAGAAGAAGGGCAGAATATTAATTAATTAGTTAGTTAATTTAATTCTCTACCACTGAGTGAGGCCACAAACCTGTGATTGTAAAAGTAACTGAAAAGTTGGTTTCTCCACAAAAAGAATGAAATTGTCTCTCATCAGTCTTCATTACTGAGGAAAGGAACTTATTTCAACTAACTGATTGTTTCTATGAGACACAGAAGAAGAATAGTTTGGTACTGTACAAGGAGCAGCTTTAGCCACAAGGGAAAACAGTTTAGTGGGCCAGGAAGGATTATGGGGTTTAAAAAGATGAATTTGCAAATTTAATTTTTAGCTGTTAAGGGAAACAAACCTAGACTGGGGACCAGTGTGTGTGTGTGTGTGTCTGCCTTCAAGTCACCTGTCAACTTATGATGGCTCCATTTATTTCATAGGGTTTTCTTAGGCAAGGAATACTCAAAGAGCTGGTTTTGCCAGTTCCTTCCTCTGAAATATAGGCTACAGCACCTGGTATTTGTTGGCAGTCTCTCATCCAAGTGCTAACCAGGTCTGACCCTGCTCAGGGACATCACTAGGGAGTATGGGGGTGCCACAAATGCAGGTGGCACCAGGTGACACACTCAAGGGGAGTGACACCGCTGCTCCCCAAACATCTGCCTTTTAGCAGGAACAAGCTATGATGTTCATCTGCATCTCTTTAAAATGCTGAAGAGATAGTGTGACTGGGGCAAGGCTCAGTGGAAGGGAAAAGGAGGGGCCTCAGAGTTTTTTTTATAAAAATAAAAAAGATTTTAAAAATAAAAGATTATAAAAAAGATTTTAAAAATAAAAGATTAAAAATTAGAAATATTCTTTTAAAATTTTCTTTAAAAATCATATCTTCCCAAATTTTCACTTTAACCACATGAAGCTATGTGCATGTAAATACATTTAGACTGTGCATATGATATGGTAATTTAAAGTATAATTTTAATTTTACTAGTTGTTCATGTCACAGCTATTGCCATTACATTCAGTGATATATGGGAATTACAATTTATGAGTAACATTAGTACAAAAGACATTACTAAGGATTTTGCATGATATGGTATGACAGGAGGTCAATGGGCAGGTGACACCATGAGTTACCACACCAGGTGACACCAATCTGAGTGACACCACTGGCCCTGGTTAGTCAGAATTAGCAACTTAACCACTAAGCTACCATATCCCTGCATGGGATTTGTTTCCCAAATTTGTTCCCCAAATTATAATAGAAATTATACTAAAATACCAAATTCTAATCAAAATTATACTTGTGCTCCTCAATACTTATGATCCTCATAAAATGAAAGAGAGCTGTAGGGACTATAACCTAACGTATTTCCTATGGTAAGAGAATATGTTATCTCTCATGAATAACATGACAAGGAAGAGTGACCTATACTAACAGCTAATCCACGACAAGTTTCAAATATTCACACTCTCAGAGAAACACCAAATATCCCAAAGCAAAGCAACAAGAGACCAGTTTCAAAGCCAGAAATTTGGTAGTGGTTTTGAGGGGAACTTAAAAGTACTGGTGTGGCCATTTAAGAAATGGAGACCGGGGGGGGGGGGGCGGATTGAACACAAGTGGTTTAACATACCATATATACTCGACCATAAGTCAAGAAATTTATACCCCAAAATCCTGGGTTGACTCATATACAGGGCAACACAATAATACTACTTTGAGATCTCCTAAAAGAAGTGCCAGCTCTTCCTTTGTAGTCAGTGAGCCCCAAAATAGCTGTTGGGGCACAGTGAGAAAGGGACTGCTTCCTTGCCTCTCTGTTTGCCTTCTCTTCCTGCCTGCTGCCTGTGTTTGTGTATGAACCTTATCGCATTACACACTTAAAATGGGGATAAATCGCTTTAACTGCTGTGGCAGCCTCCTGTTGCATTCTGGGACTTGTAGTTTAGGAAAGGGCATTTAGAATATTCAGCCAGAGAGCTCTTAAGCCTCACTGAACTACAAACCCCAAAATGCAACAGGAGGCAGTCAGAACATTTAAGAGCCCTGTTTTAAGAGTGTAATGAAATATGTTTGTTTGTGTTGCTTCCAGATGCCTCAGGCTCCCTCCAAAACAGCTGCTGAGGCACAGAGAGAAAGCACTGCTTCTTTGCCTCTCCATTTGCCTTCCCTCCCTCCCTCCCTCCCTGCTGCATGCATATGTGTGCATGTCTGTGTGTCTTGCTTGACTGGGGCTTGCTGCCATTCACCTCAGCCTTCCTTTGTAGCCAGTGACCTTTGAAATAGCTGCGGAGACAGGGTCAGAGAATACCCTCAACTTATCAATGAGGTATATCAAAATCACAATTTTGCCCCTCAAACCTGCCCTCAACTTATATATGAGGTTGACTTATACTCGGATATATACCACACTATCTTTAGAGATGTACATGATTTGGATTATATTAAATTGAATTTTAAATCCATTTTTATACCCCTATTCAGTAGCAGCCTCAGAGGGACAAATGATACTTGGGAGAAAGCAGAAAGGGCAATAGGGAAGAGAGACGTGCTCTCTTAGTATATAAAAAGGTCTCTTCAGAAACTTCCAGCTATGACAGTAAAGTCAACAGAGGCATAGACATGAGCTCCAGTCTCCTTACTCCCCCACAGAAAGCCCTTGTAATGAAATGAAGGCTCTCAACAACTGGGGTTGTTGGGAAATGAGGTTCATCAGAGGGTTTGAAACAGGGGTAGGCAACCTTTCCCCTTTAAGGGCAGAGGGACTTCAGCTCCCAGAAGCCTCAGCCATGTTGACCAATAGTCCCATGTTGGCCAATAGCTCCTGGGATTCTAGGAGCTGAAGTCCCTCGGCCCTTAAAGGGGAAAGGTTGCCTACCCCTAGTTTGAAAGATACAAGAGGCATATCAACTGGGAAAAGAAGATAGCATCGGAGATAACCCAGAAGCTACAGAGCAGCCAAAAGTGGGGAGAAGTGGCAATAGAGGCTCCAGCTTTGCCAGCAGCTATAAATTTTTGTGTAAGTTGCAACAAAAGAAATGTATAACTTTTCAGAGGAGAGACTGTTAATTACCATCTCCACAGTAGGAAGAAAGAACTTGCAAGAAAGGAGCTTCAAGAAAGCAAAAATAAACCGCAAAACCAACTAGCAGTTTTTCTTTACTATTTTTTCTTCCTGCCCTCCAAGTTCTACAGAGATACAGACTGAGGATTAAGTCTGGGTGCTACTATTTTGAAAGCATTTTTCCTCTTTTCTACTTTTACCTGGACTAAATTAGACTTTTGGGGAAATATCTGAGAGATTGAAAGAGTGCTAAAGATCCCAGAAGAAGAAGTGGAATCAATTATCCAATTAACCAATTAAGAATTTATTGCTTAAATGACTCATTGCTTAAATGAATAAACCAACTGTGGAAATACTTAAAACTACTGTGCAAAGCTTAATAAGGACTTATTACTTCTAAAAAATGGAGTGGACTCCAGGAATACTTACAACTATTGCTCATAGCTTATTAAGAACTTATTGCAGAAACTGGGAATACCTAAAACAATGGAAAAGAAAGGCAATGACAATGAAGAAAACAATGGAGAGAAAGGGAAATAAGGGGGGAAGCCTTGGGAGATAGAAATGGACAACAACCATTAGAAAGACAAAGACAAAGGATTAAAGCAAAAGAAACATCTTATCTCCACTTGCCTAAATGTTTAATTGTTAATGGTACATGCCTTGGTTACATCCTGTTTGGACTACTATAATGCACTGTACTTGAGGCTGTCTTTGAAGAGTGTTCGGAAACTTCAGCTGGTCCAAAGAGCTACAGCCAAACTACTAACAGGGGTAAGTTACAGAGATCATACAATGCCCCTGTTGAAACAGCTCCACTGGCTGCCAGTTTGTTTCAGGCACAATTCAAAGTGCTGGTGATGACCTTTAAAGTCCTATATAGCTCAGGTCCAGGATATTTGACAGACCGTATCTCCCTCTATGAGCTGGCCAGAGCTCTGAGATCCTCAAGGGAGGCCCTTCTTTCCATCCCAGCACCATCACATGCACAGTTGGTGGGTACACGAGCAAGGGTTTTTTCCGTAGCTGCCCCTAGACTCTGGAACTCCCTGCCTAGGGAGACCAGAAAGACCCCTTCCTCAATGGCGTTCTGTTGACAGGCAAAAACCTTCCTTTTCAGACAGGCATTCAAAACAGAAAACTTTTAAAGAATGGCCTAGAATGCTATATTGTTTTAATGTATTTTAAACATTTTATCTTCTATTTTATTTTATTTTATTTTATTTTATTTTATTTTATTGTAGTAGTTTAATTCTATTTTAATGTATTCTTTTTGTATATTTTTAATTGTATTGTTTTTAATGTTGTAAGCCACCCTGAGTCCCAGTCCTGGGAGAAGGGCGGGATATAAATAAATATAATAAATAAATAAATAAATAAATAGTTTTTTGTGTGTTTTTCGGGCTGTGTGGCCATGTTCTAGAAGAGTTTCTTTCTGATGTTTTGCCAGCATCTGTGGCTAGCATCTTCAGAGAAAACTGGAATGAAAGGGAATGGGTCTATATATACTGTGAGACCCTGGGTAGGGAGGAATGGTTCCCAGATGAACTGTGTGTTGTTCTGTGTTGAATAGGTATTGTTCTGCTGTTAATGGCATGGCTTCAGGGTATTCAATCAAGGATATTGTCTGCTATTCTTATGTAACCTGTGTATTGTTCTGTGTTGAATAGGTATTGTTCTGTTGTTAATGGCAAGGCTTCCAGGTGAGGAAATGCAATCAAGGATATCATCTGCTATTGTCTGCTGGGAAAGCCCCTGACCCTGGTTGGTTTCCCATTTGCACTTGCTGAGTGCTGATTTTCTTATTTTGTAGGACTGGTAGCCATATCTTGTTTATTTTAAGGATTTCTTCTTTCCTGTTGAAGTTATCCAAATGTTTGTGGATTTCGATGGCTTCCCTGTGCATTCTGACCTGATAGTTGTTGGCATGGTCCAGAATTTCAGTGTTTTCAAACAGCATTTTATGCCCAGAAACAGCATTTATGATGTGTTCTGCTACTGCTGATTTTTCTGGATGGCTCAGTCTGCAGTGTCTCTCATGTTCCTTGACTCATGTTTGTACACTGTGTTTGGTGGTCCCTATGTAGACTTGTCAGCAGCTGCATGGTATGCGGTAAACTCCTGCAGCTGTGAGAGGGTCTCTCCTGTCCAGTTTTCCTGTCTCTTCCATTCCAGTTTTCTCTGAAGATGCTAGCCACAGATGCTGACGAAACATCAGAAAGAAACTCTTCTAGAACATGGCCACACAGCCCGAAAAACACAAAAAAAAAAACTATGGATGCCGGTCATGAAAGCCTACGACTTCACAAATAAATAAATAGTTAATTAACTGCTTAAGGGACTGGTAATTTAAATAACTATTCAATTAATTTCTTTGTGGGCTGAATATGTTTATAGTGTATAGAAGAAAGTAGCAAAAAGGGGGGGAGAAAGAAAGGGAAGTGGCTTTTAAATAATTAAAATTACTATATTTCTCTGATCATATTAACATGCATGAATAGATTAACTTTGTCTTTCAGAATTGAATTTAAAACACACACAAATTGGAACACAAAGAATTAGATACAAAGAAATGACTATAATTAAAAGGAATTATGAAAATATTAGAATGCATGTCTTAAAATAAGGGGAATATGGTTTTATTGTATAAAAACCCTTCTTCAGATTAGACTGTAGAAACTTTTTGACTGTTTCAGTGGATCATATGATTAGCAGAATTGAATTAGAGTAAAGCTTAAACTTGTGGGTGGAGATATAATTACTTGTTACAAGGTAACTGATATTTTGATTTTGACAAATTTATAAAATTATAAAATTTATAGATTGTATGTAAAGATCTATAACCAATTGAATATTTAACAACAGGAAATATTCTTAGGATTTAATATAGAGTGTAATTTTGAGAGAACAAATTATTAAATATTTTATCATTCAATATCTTGTGTTAATTATCATAGGAATTAGCAAAACATGCTAGATTTAATGAGAAACAATAAAAATGGCACCAAGCTCTAGGTCCAAACTCAAGCTCAAACCCCAACAACAACAATGACCTTTAGAAGAGGATCTACAGATACACTAACAAAACAAATAGATGTAAATCTGGTAATTCTTCAAGAACTGAGAGACTTTTAAAAAGAAATTTAAAAAGAAATTAGAGATGAAGTAAGAGGGGAATGAAGGAATTCAGAAAAGAATTAAAACAAGATATACAAAGAGAATCCAGCAATCTGGCAAAGAAAATAGACAAAATATCAAACAAAATGAAAATAAAGACAAAATATCTGGAAAAAGACAGAAAAGAGAAAGAGACGATGTACAGGAATCTCAAAATCTACTAAATCAAGAACTCAGATACAGGAAGAGATGTTTGAAACTAGGGGTATTACCTGAAAAAATAAATGAATAACTATTTTAAAGATTTATCTCTAGCTTAGCAAAATTTATAAACATAACAGAAGAATTGATGGACTCTCATATAGACAAAATCTTCAGACTAAAATAGCAAGAGAAAATAAAATACCAAGAGACATCATGATTGCATTCACAGGAACAGGAATAAAAGACCAGATCATCCAACAAATTTTTCAAGAAGAACTAATAATAGAAGGGAACCACATCCAGGTATTTAAAGATCTGCCATCAGAAATTTTGAGAAATAGAGAAAAGTAAAAATTCTTAACCCACTAGCTGTATAAATGTAGCATTCAATATAAATGGTGGTGGGGTGGAAATAGAAGGTCTATTATTTACATTCAAACATAAATGAACAAGGATGAACTTTTTGGATAAGACAAAAGAATTTTACAAAAAAAATTATCAATGAGAAAAAAATGAAGAAGAGATGGAAAAGAAAGAGAAAGCATCCAGATCTTAGAGCAATGAGGATTTGAAGATAACCAATATAAAGGATAATACAAAATCACCAACAAGATCAAAAGACAATTAAAACAAAGGAAGAATTCAAGAACAAACAGAATTAGAATCAGATTTAGATCACGACACAAAAGAACACTCAGAATAAGAAGAAGAGGAAGAGGAAAAAGAAGGAGAGACAAATAAACAAATGGAAAGAACAACAACATAAAAAATCTGGAATCTCAGGCACAAGCAAGAAAGGAAAAAATGCACTACAAAATAGGATAATGGAATGTAAAAGGTCTGAACAACAAATATTTAAAAAGACAATTTTTTCACATAACAGAAAAAGTGAAATATGATGTACTATGCTTTCAGGAAATAAAAATAAGAAAATGAAATAAAATATATTCAAAATATAAGGCTGGGACAGTTGTTTTATTTGGCATTAGAAAAGAAAAAGAATAGTGTAGCAATTTATGTAAATAAAAAGTACAATGCCAAAGAAATGCATAAAGACAAAAAGGGAAGATATGTGGTGATAGAAATAATGCTTCCAGAAGAACAATTAACAATTAACATGCCATGGGGTGGGGGGAGATGAATTCTTCAAAAAGTTAAAAAGAGACTTAGAGTCACACAAGGAAAAAAAAATATCATAATGGTAGGCAAATTTAAAGGGCTGGTAAAACCACAAAGGGACAGAACCTCTAAAAAGAAAATTTAAAAATCTCAAGGAAAATTACCAAAATCTTTTTTGACATATAGATGTATAGACTCATTTGTATAACAACACAATAGGCTTTACTTTTTATTGTCAACCTCATCAATCATCCTCAAGAATAGACGTGTTCTTTGCTACAAAAATATTACTAAAAGTGTTAGGTTTAAATGGGATATAGAGTCAATGTTGAAATGTTGAAATGTAAAAGATGTGTGTCTGTATTTTTCCATGCTGTGAAAAGTTGTTTTTCTGAGAGCTAGATTCACAGTTTATCAGTCCCAGGTGTGATTTAGCCAAAACAGGAGGCTAACAGGACTCCATTCTATGGGAAAGAAGGTTTGTTTATATTATGGTTTATGTAAACACATTTTTGTTATGGGAAATGTAGTCACATGATTTGTTATTGTAATTAAGGGTTGGACTAGTACACGTCACTTAATATCACCCAATCAGCTTGTAAAGGATACACCCAGAAAGGTGGAGTCTTGTGGGACTGAGGGCTGAGAATCAGAAAGTTACTCACTTGCTTTTTGGCTTTTGAACTGTAATGAACTAATAAAACCATTCTTTTGGTGATGCTACTAACACATCTTGAATCATGTAGCAAATAGATTTTATTCCTGCTTAGCCAGCTTTGGCTAAAGTGGAAATGTTATTATTATTATTATTATTATTATTATTATTATTGCTTTTGTTCTTTTACAATAAAGAAGCTTTGCTGAAAGTTCCAGGTTTGGATGTTTGGTTTTAAAGGACTGTTTTTCAACACTCCTACAACATTATTTTAACAAGTGGTACCAGAGGGATGGTTTCGATCCATCGACCTCTGCTGCAGAACCTGGAGTTAAAAAGCAACTTTTTTTCCTGTCCTGGCCAGCGAGGGCTCCGCGGAAGGCAGCACACGGCTTGATTTATGGAAGTAGCTGTAAAGATGCCAGTGGGGATCCGCAGAAGTCTGATTTATGGCACAAGAGGACTGTAAGTACAAGAAACCCCCCTTATCTGAAAGGGCCATTTGAAAATGGACTGTTTCAAAGCTGTCTCAAAGCTGTAAAGCAAGCAAGGAAAGCAGCAATTAGCCAGAGGCTGTAAAGCTGCAGTTTAAAGAGACAGAGTTCTGGCAGAATGCAGCCGGGGGGAGGCTATCAATTTTAAGACTTGTGCTGGACTCTTTTAAAAATAAGTAAAGATGGAACAAACTAGGTTCCCGAAGCTCACCTCTGAAAATTTTGCATCTTGGAAAATCTATGCGAAATCCCTTTTGGTACGGGAGAATTTGTGGCAGATTGTACAGACTGGTTTGGGAGCTGCTCCTTCTGCAGCAGACCAAGACAGAAATGAACGGGCTAAAACCACCATCTTACTTTTATTATCTGAGGGACAATTGAATCTTGTCCAAGATCTTACTTCAGCAAAAGAAATATGGGACACTTTGGCTGGAATTCATCAGTCCACTTCTGATCTAGCAAAGATGATTTGGGCAGAGATTATTTTCGTGTAAAATGAGAGAGAAAGATTCTGCAGAGGCTCATGTAAGCAAAATGAGAGATTTGTTTGCCCAAGTTCAAGCAAGAGGCATTGTCCTAGATGAAAATCTCAGAATTTACATTCTATTGGGTTCCCTCAACGAATCATATGATAATATCCTGTTAGGATTGCAAGCATTGCCTGGGGCTCAATTGACTATGGAATTGGTCTGTGGGAGAATTTTGCAGGAAGCTGAAAGGAGGAGGTTTGAGGCAGAGCAACGAAAGCAGGGGTCTGCAACTACAAAGCCTCACAATGTCCCAGAGGGAACTCCGAAAGAGATGCAAACTGAAAAAGCTGCAATTTCAAAGGGAAAAATGTGTTATTATTGTAAAAAAATTGGACATTTAAGAAAAGACTGCAGAAAGGTGATTGCAGATACCAGGAGGGGCAGCAACAACAACAGCAGCAGTCACAGCAGCAGCAGCAGCCACGTCCCCCTGGTGGACAAAAGAAGCACAGTGCTAACCAAGGATTTGTTGCTACAATAAAAAGCTGAGATGGTGTGCCTCAAGTTCAGCCATCTAGTGTCTGGCTTTTAGACTCTGGAGCCAGCACCCATATGGCAAACAAAATTGAACTGTTCCAGAGTAGAAAACCAGCTAATGTTTCTTCTGTTGCTTTGGCAGACGGGGAAGGGCCAAGGATTAAAGAAATGGGAACTGTTTGCATTCCAAGTTTTGGTACCAATTTTGATGATGTCTTGTATGTACCTACATTGCAAAATTGTTTAGTTAGTGTGTCAGCTTTGACCTCAGATGGGTACAAAGTGAATTTTGAGGGGGATGAATGTTTAATCTTTAAAGATGGTGAATTTTGTGCTAAAGCCATTAAGAAAGACAAGCTGTACCACATGATAGATAGAGAGTGTTGTGCAGTCGCACAAAATAAGCCTTTGCATGAAAATTGCATTCATTATTTTCAC
This sequence comes from Phrynosoma blainvillii, assembly GCA_026167975.1. Classification (NCBI taxonomy): domain Eukaryota; kingdom Metazoa; phylum Chordata; class Lepidosauria; order Squamata; family Phrynosomatidae; genus Phrynosoma; species Phrynosoma blainvillii. The sequence goes on from JANUYF010000003.1 coordinate 141,977,268, forward strand.
AGAGTGATGGGTCATGCTGGTTTTCCAAATCTTTTGAAATTGAAGCAGGTTTGTCCTGAACTTAAAATGTCACCATGCTCAAACCACTTGAGGTGTTCAGTTTGCAGCAGGATTAAGCTGAAGGCTTATCCTGTGGCAAAAAGAACAAAACTTAGAGCCCAGAGACCTTTTGATTTTCTGCACTGCGATCTTGCTGGGCCAATTAACCCCCCCTCTCAGGGAGGGTGTAAATACTTCATGGTGATTGTGGATCGCTTCACAAGGTTTTCTTATGTGATTCTTTTGAAAGAAAAGGGTGAAGCAGGGGAGAAGTTCAAAGAATGGGTGAACATGATAGAGAGACAGTTTAACTACAAAGTGGAAACTTTGGTCACAGATAGAGGAGGAGAATTCTTGGCTACTCATTTGACCAATTGGCTAAGAAAAATGGGAATTAGACATTTTACTACTAACCCATCTTGCGCGGCTGAAGATGGTCTGGCTGAAAGGAAAATAGCCATTCTGAAGCAAATAAAAGATTGTATGATGCTTGATGCCAAAGCTCCAGAGCATCTTTGGGGGGAGGCTATTCTCACAGCTAATTACCTGACAAACCGCACTTGGAATTCAGCTGTGCAGAATACTCCTTACCACATGCTTTTCAAGAGACCACCCAATTTGAAATATCTTAGAGTGTTTGGGCAGTATGCAAATGTGTACATACCTGCAGCTTTCAGAAAGAAAGGGCAGCCCAAATGGAGACGTTTGATGTTTGTGGGTTACACAGGAAACAGTTACAGGTTTTACCTGGGTGGAAATCAGATTCTTTTTTCCAGGAGCGCAAACTTTGAGAAACATTCTGGGTGGGAAAACATTCATTCAAACAAAGAGGTGTTTTTCAGACTAGGTCAGTTAGAAACACAGACAACACCACCTGCCAGAAATGGAGGGGCAGTGAAGCAAGAGTCAGATTCTTCAGAAAGTGAGGCTAGCACATCAGACAAGTTGTCACACACACGTCCACCTGCACCTAGAATGACAGAAACAAAGAGACACACAGACAGGGAAGCTTCAAGTACAGACACTGAGGATAATGAAGGAAGAACCAGGACCATAGTTTTGAGGAGGACTACTAGAGTTAGGAAACCTCCAGATCGTTTTAAAGTGCAGGAAGCTAAGGCTTGTGTAGTCATGGTAGAGGAGCCTGAAAGTTACAAAGAAGTACAGGAGTGTTGTGATGAAGAGAAGCAGAAATGGGAGTCTGCAATGGAGCAGGAATTCAAGTCTTTGGTAGACAAAAAGGTGTTTGAAATTGTTGACAGGCCTACAAATCACAAGGTGATAGGTTGCAAATGGGTTTACAAAAGGAAGCTGATGCCGGATGGTAGTCAGAGATACAAGGCCAGATTGGTAGCTAAAGGATTTGCACAACAGAGGTTTGAGAATTATGACAAAACTTTTTCTCCAACAGCAAAGCCTGAGAGTTTGAGGTTGGTGTTGGCTGTAGCTGCAGGGAGGGGGCCAGATAGTGCATCATTTTGATTTTGAGACTGCATACTTGAATGCAAGTCTTGATGAAACTGTTTTCATGGAACAACCTTTGGGTTTTCAGCAAAATAGTGACAGTAAGGTGTACAAGTTGAAGAAAGCATTGTATGGTTTGAAGCAGAGTGCCAGAAGCTGGAATCTTTGCATTCATGAAGAGTTGGTGAAGCTAGGCTACAGACGCAGTGTAGCTGATGCATGTGTTTACACAAAAGGAGATGTGATCTTGGTGATTTATGTAGATGACTTGTGTGTAGCAGCAAATTCAAAGTAAGAAATTCAGGCAGTTAGGAAGGAATTGTCACAGAAATTTAGTGTCAAAGATCTTGGAGTTTTGAGGTCTTATCTAGGAATAGATGTTGAATGGTGTGAAGATGGGAGTTGTTTGTTGAGTCAACAGAGAAAAATTCAGAGTTTGATTGAAAAGTGTGGATTGCAGGATGCAAAAACAGTGAAAAGTCCAATGTCTGTTGGTTATGTGAATAGTGAAGGGACTAAGGAGTTTGAAAATTCAGAGATGTATAGGAGCTTTGTGGGGAGTTTGGTGTTTATTGCTAATAACACGAGGCCTGACATTTGTTTTGCCGTGGGCATGCTTGGAAGAAAGGCAAATTGTCCTACAGTGGAAGATTGGACAGCAGTGAAGCATTTGTTGAGATATTTGAAGGGTAGCATAGACAGGAAATTGAAGTTGCAAAACAGTCGAGCTGGTCTTGAATGTTTTGTTGACAGTTCGTTTGCTTCTGAGCTACAGGATAGAAAGTCAGTGACAGGATTGTTGATTAAGTTTGGAGAAAGTGCAATTGTTTGGAGAAGTAGAAAACAGAGATACGTAGCACAAAGTACAGGAGAAGCAGAATTCGGGGCCTTATCTGAGTTAGTTAATGAGATTGAATGAATTAGACAGTTGTTGAAAGATCTGAATGAAAAATGTGCTGATCCAGTGGTGATAAATGAGGATTCTCAGACATGCATTGCTATGGCTGAAGCTGAGAACATGAAGTGCAGAACAAAGTACATTGGTGTGAGGTATCAGAATGTCAGAGAAATGATACAGAAGGGAATTGTGAGTCTGCAATACATTGAGTCAATTCATAATCAAGCAGACATCTTGACAAAGACATTGACCATTGATAGACACGAACAGATGTCACGTCTACTTGGCATGTCTTAAGTTTAGGCCTAGCCATTGAGCTAAGTTAGTTTTACAACAGGGTTAGTTTAGTGTACAACATACACACATCTTACATTTCAGGAGGGGATTGTTAGGTTTAAATGGGATATAGAGTCAATGTTAAAATGTTGAAATGTAAAAGATGTGTGTCTGTATTTTTCCATGCTGTGAAAAGTTGTTTTTCTGAGAGCTAGATTCACAGTTTATCAGTCCCAGGTGTGATTTAGCCAAAACAGGAGGCTAACAGGACTCCATTCTATGGGAAAGAAGGTTTGTTTATATTATGGTTTATGTAAACACATTTTTGTTATGGGAAATGTAGTCACATGATTTGTTATTGTAATTAAGGGTTGGACTAGTACACGTCACGTAATATCACCCAATCAGCTTATAAAGGATACACCCAGAAAGGTGGAGTCTTGTGGGACTGAGGGCTGAGAATCAGAAAGTTACTCACTTGCTTTTTGGCTTTTGAACTGTAATGAACTAATAAAACCATTCTTTTGGTGATGCTACTAACACATCTTGAATCATGAAGCAAATAGATTTTATTCCTGCTTAGCCAGCTTTGGCTAAAGTGGAAATGTTATTATTATTATTATTATTATTATTATTATTATTATTATTATTGCTTTTGTTCTTTTACAATAAAGAAGCTTTGCTGAAAGTTCCAGGTTTGGATGTTTGATTTTAAAGGACTGTTTTTCAACACTCCTACAACATTATTTTAACAAAAAGATATCAGAAAAATGGAAAAAGAACCAAAATTTCCATCAGATCATAACTGAATCGAACTAAAATTAGTCTTAAGGAAAAATAATTTCAAATGGAGATTAAATGAAAATTTATTACAGGATGAAGAATTTGTTGAGAAAATAAAAAAATACAAAACACAGGGAATGCCCATGAATATAATTTGGGATGTGGCTAATACAGTTATAAGAAGCTTACTAATCAAAAGATCTATAGAATTAAGCAGAGAGAAAAAAGAGAAATATCAAAAAACAAAAACAGGATCTGGAGGATAAAGAGGAAGAATTAAGTAGAAACTCAACAAATAAAAAAGCTGCAAAAAGAGATCCAAATATTGAAAAAATCACTACAAGCACAAGTGATGTAAGAAATAACCAAAAAAGTCAAAAAATCAAAACAACACTACTTTGAATATGTAAATAAAACAGGGAAATGGCTAGCCCATAAACTGAAGAAAGAGAGAAAAATCTAATTATGGAATTAAAAGTGAAAAGAGGGGGGGGGGAAACACAAACCAAAAAAAATTATAAAACAATTTTATGAGGGATTTTCAAAATTATTTAAAGAACCAAAATTTACAGACAACTTCAAAAAAAAGATAACAAAATATTTCAACCAGAAAGATATCTCTAAAATAAATGCAGATCAAAAGGAATTCCTAGAATCACCAATATCCAAAATGAAATTTAGTCATGCAATTAGAAATTTAAAGGAAAACAAATCTCCAGGTCTGGATGACTACAGAGCTATCTTTTATAAAACTTTTGAAAAAGAATTATAAGATCCTCTATATGAAATAATGATCAATATACATCTGGATGGAATTCCTAAAACATGGGGAAAAGCAGAAATAATGGTTATACCAAAAGAAAGGAAAGATACAACATATATTATCAACTACAGACCTGTATCACTATCGAACAATAATTATAAGATCTTTACCTCAATTTTGTCATCTAGGTTAAAAAAAAATAACTTAGAGAATGTAATACATGAAGACCAACATGGATTAATCCCTGGCAGACAAATCAGACATAAGAACAATTGTAAATCTAATTGAATATTGATATTTGAGAATTGACCAAAATAAATGATGTTAATATTCATGGATGCACAAAAAGCATTTGACAATGTTAAATGGGATTTTTTGTTAGAAATGCTGAGCCAAATGGGATTTGGACCAAAATGTGAGTGTGTGAAGACGCTAGTCTTCGGGGGAAGGTTCCATGTTGGGCCTTCGGTGGACACCTCTCCAATGGTGGTTGCCAGTGACACTTCCTGGCTGTGGTGTCTCTTGAGAGACTTGGGAGAGGACGGCCTGCTAGGCCAGGTGGTAATCATCCACAGGGGTGATTTTGTTTAGGGCCTGTGTTCCTTGTCACTGACTTCAGGATGCCATGTAGTAAGGCCCAACCAAATGCCACACGGCTTTCTGCTGCACCTTCTGCAGGTCACTTGGCTTCTAAAAGACCTTCGAAGCCTAGCAGCAAAGAGGAGGATTTAGATGCCCAAGTTACTCAACTAGGCAAAACTGTACAGGCTTGCGTGGCGCTGTGCAATCAACTTGCACAAAAGGAACTCCAGGCTACTGCCTCTTCCTCAAGCGTCAACCCTTCGGGTCTTGACAACACTGAAGCGTCTTCTTCCATGGCAGCACCTGAGTCTCAGCTGGCCTCTACTACACCGGGTCCAGCGGTGGCTTCAGCAGTGGAGCTCAGGCACCCCACAGTTGCCAATGTGTGGGAGCTTTTGAAAAGAGTCCCGGGTTTAGTGACGCAAGGTGTGGTTCCCCCTGTGTCTGGGCAGCCCAGTATGGCTGATTTGTATAACCTCTTACAGGGGGTGGTTCCAAGTTGTGCAATGGAGCAGGCTGGTGGTGAGCAAGGAGGCGATTAAGCGGCTGCTGCCTCCACTACTTTGGACACCCAAGCTGTTGAGGGGCCACATTTCAGGGGACCTTCGCAGTCAAGTGGTGAAATGGCTCAAGCTTCAGGTTCAGGTGTGTCTCCTAGCATTACGCAGTCTAATTGGCTTACCTCAGTATGGGCTCCAGGTAGCCAGGTTGGGCAGGGGGCGGCTTTGGAGCAGCCTGACCCTGGGACTTTGAATGCATCTGTCCAGGCGCCTGTTGTTTCACAGGTGCCTGACACGCAGGTGCAGGGTGGTCAGCCCTCTCCCACTGTTAGCACCGCACCGGTTGTGCAAATTGCTGGTGCACAATTGTTACCTGGAGCGGTTGGCAGCGTGGAGCCTACTCCTTACACTGGTATGTCTACACACCTTGGTTCTCACCTTCCTATGGCCACTAAAGAAAGGATTTGGAAGGGTGAATACATTGATTTATTTACTTTAACCTTTAGGGATCCTGAACCAAGGATCATGGTTAAGGATGGCATTGTTTTCAGTTGCCGAAGGAGTTTCAGGTGCTCAAATGCCCTAAGCTCGAGCGCAACTTTGTGAATTGGATCATGGGATTCATTATCTATAGAGTTGTTATTGAAGAAAAAGAGCCCCTTAGATCTCCAGATTTTTCTAAATATCAGGAGATCATGATAAAAGTGTATACCAATTGCTTATATAATTCCAGGGGTGCTGCTTGGCTCCAATATGATGAGCAATTTAGGTTGCGAGCAGCACAGGATCCCTCTATATCTTGGAGGCATGTGCAGTCTGAGCTATGGGCTGATGTCATGGTGGGGGCCTCCCCTTCGAGCAGGTGTGACAACGGCTTTGTCCCAATGGTCACCTTGCCAAGAGGGCTGAATGTGAGTCCTACCACAGGTGATAAAAGACAATTCGGCTTGTGTTGAGACTTTAATGCTGGCAAATGTAAAAGACAACCCTGCAGGTTTGATCACAGGTGTAACACCTGTGAGGATGGCCACCCTGGGAATTTTTGTAGTAAAGGAAAAAGAACAGGGGGAGGTGCTGTCTCTCAGCCGGCATCCCCTGGAGGAAAAGGCCCCATCGCCAATTAATGTGGCCACCATGGAGTCATGGTTAAAAAATTATCCTAATAAGGAGGCTGCTTTGTATCTATTTCAAGGTTTTTCCTTTGGTTTTCATATTCCCTATACAGGTCCTAGGGTTTATCACTTTGCACCTAATGCTCATTCTGTGAGGGATTTGCCAAATGTAGTCAGGGAAAAAATAGCTAAAGAAATTGCAGCAGGGAGAATTTCTGGACCCCATGATCAGTTGCCTATTCCTACTCTACGTTTATCCCCTCTAGGCGTAGTGCCTAAAAAAGCTCCTAGGGAATTTAGGCTAATTCATAATTTATCATACCCCAAAGGGGAATCAGTGAATGATGCAATTGACCCAGGGCTTACCTCAGTTAAGTATACATCGTTTGACGCAGCAGTCACGATGATTAAGAATTTCGGTTCAGGTGCCCTACTGGCTAAATGTGATATTAAGTCTGCCTTCAGACTTCTCCAGGTACATCCAGATGATTTCGACCTGCTGGGTTTTCAGTTATATGGAAAATTTTATTTTGACAAAGCAATGCCAATGGGGTGTTCAATTTCTTGTGCTGCGTTCAAAACATTCAGCACTTTTCTCCATTGGTGTGCTGTTAAGAGAACTGGCAATAAAGCTATTGCTCACTATTTGGATGATTTTTTAATAGCAGGTATCCCTGGTTCCTCGCAATGCTTTAATACTTTAGTACAATTTCAGGAACTCATGCAGGAACTGGGAGTGCCTTTGGCGGAGGAGAAAACAGAGGGTCCACATACTCAGTTAACCTTTTTGGGCATAGAAATAGACACTATTGCTGGAATTTCTCGATTGCCAAATGTAAAATTGGTGGCTATGAAGCATCAGGTTCAGATTATGTTGGAAAAACGAAAGGCTACCCTCCTTGAGTTCCAATCACTTACAGGCCTGTTAAACCTTGCCTGTAGGGTGGTAGTCCCAGGATGAGCATTTTGTGCTAGGCTTTACAAGGCTACTGCAGGAATAGTGGCTCAGCATAATATCATTAGAATCACAAGGGGCATTCGTGAGGATCTTAAGGTTTGGCACTCCTTTCTGGAGCATTATAATGGTGTATCATTCTGGACAGCTGAAATGCTGCTTCGTGCAGATTTCCAGGTGCATTTTGATGCTGCTGGTGACCATGGCTTTGGAGTTTTTTGGAATGGTCAGTGTGCTGCTGAGGAATGGCCTCCTGCATGGGTTGAATCTGGTCTTAATCAGGGACCTTACTTTCCTGGAATTGTTTCCAATTGTTGTGGCTGTGCACTTGTGGGCAAGCCACTTTGCTAACAAGACTGTTCAGTTTTGGTGTGACAACCAGGCAGTCGTGCATTTAGTGAATTCGCAGTCCTCCAAATCTCCTAAAGTTATGAGTTTGGTAAGGGCAATGGTGCTCCAATGCTTAAAGCACAATTTATTGTTTAGAGCTCAACATGTCCCTGGTGTGCTTAACCCTATGACGGATGCCCTTTCTCATTTTCAGCTTTCCAGGTGCCAACATTTGGCTCCCGAGGCTGCTTTACACCCATTGGAGGTACCGGCATTTCTCTGGAACCTTGGAGATTAGAAGTTTGCAGGGCAATGTTAAACTCCATTGCCCCGTCAACACGCAAGTCATATTAAACAGCTCTAAATTCTTTTAGCCAATTCATGTTTGAGATTGAGGAGGAATTAAAATGGCCTATTAATGTGGACTGGGTACTTCATTTTATAGTAGCTCTCAAACAATCAGGACTTTCACCTGTCACTATTAGAGGCAGGTTGGCTGCCCTGGCCTTTTTCTCTAAGGCAAATGGCTGTTTTGACCCAATTGTTGATTTCAGGGTCAAAAGGGTTGTGGAGGAATGGTTCAGAGAGTCTACTGTGTCAAAGGATGTTAGAAGGCCAATAACCGGCCCTGTCCTATCCAAGTTATGGGAGCAATTGAGTCTGGTATGTCAATCACCTGAGGAATTGGCCTTATTCAGGGCGGTATTCGCTACTGCATTTTTTGCTGCCCTGAGGATTAGTGAAATTGTCCCAGGTTCCAAGAATGATAAATTGGGCAGGGCTTTATTGATTTCTGACATCAGTTTAGATGAGCATAGGATCCTGATTCACATTAGGTGGTCTAAGACAGACCAGTTTGCTAAAGGTCAGTCTTTATTCCTGGCCAAGGCACAACAGGGTCAAATCTGACCATTGGCAGCGATGGGAAATTATTTAAGAATCAGGCCTGATATGCCTGGATATTTGTTTCTTCATTTGTCTGGCCTGCCCCTAACACAATTCCAATTCAGGGCAGTGTTAAAAGAAGCAATAAGGAAGGCTGGGTTGCCTGAGGATTCTTTTTCCTCGCACTCCTTTCGTATCGGAGCTGCGACAGTTGCTGCCACTTATGGCTTGAGTGAAACTGACATTTGCAGGATTGGCAGGTGGTGTTCACATGCTTTTAAATCTTAGGCAATCAGGTAGTGGGACTCCCGATTAGTAGTGCTGACTCCTTTTGCTTTGTTTCAGCTGGCTTCATTCCTGGAGATATTTGGTTAGTTGGACATAGCCTGGCAGCTTGGGCAGAGCATTTCCTGCTGAAACACCGTTATGCTAATTCCCTGGGCCTGGCCAACATTGGTCGCATGGTCTGGTTTGGGCAGACGGGCATGATGTGGCCAGTTCTCCTGCCTCATATTAAGGAACTGGCACGGTCGTGTCCTCAACCCCAGGCAGTGGTTATTCACCTGGGGGAGAATGACCTCGTGCGTGTACCTTGTTTGCAGCATGCCAAACAAATTGTGAAAGATTTAGAGGAGTTGCAAGCATTTTTGCCTATGGCAGCAATAATATGGACTAAGTTGGTGCCTAGGCGATCCTGGTCTGGTGCACAAAAGGACTCCACTATCAACAATGTGCAGCAATGGCTAAACTCGCTTTGTTTCCAAGCAACTGATAAAAAAGGGCATGTTTGTGATTCAACATGACATTAAGCTTGACAAGCCTCAGTTGTACAGGGCGGATGGGATACACCTCTCCTCGGAAGGGAAATTATTGTATGTTGTTGCCCTCTCTGATCAGATTTATGAAGCTATCAATGGGGGAGGGGGATGCCTGGCTGGGCTGGCCCCCTCTTGTGGTGGCGAATGACCCCCCAACCCACAGATAAAATTAATTCGGCTAATTAAATTGGGAATTAAAATTTGGCTCTAAACAAATTCACAGGAAATGACATAATCAATTAATGGTTGATGTCATAACTTTCTGTGATGTCATATGATGAAATATGGTGTCATTTCTGGGGGAGGGGTTTGTTTATTTATTTGTTTATCTATTTACTGTTATTACTTGTTGTTTAATTATTGTTTTGCCACGAGCAGTGAAGGACCACCCATGGGTGGGTACACCTTCATTTACACCTGTGGCAAAGTTGATATATATTATAATTTAAACCTTCAATTTAGACCCTGTACAATTTAATAACCGTTGTGGCCTGTTTAAACCCAAAAAAGGAGTCTTGTGTCCTTTGTGCCAGTGCAACAGAATACAAAATAAGATTAACAAACATTATAAGATATTGTTGAAAAGAGACTTAGAAAGAAATGAAATAAAAGATTGCACGATTAAATGGGTGGTGGAATTGGGCCACAACATTGAATTAGAAAAATGAGAATTAACAATAAGGAAAACTAACAAATTTACAGCATCACAAAGCTTAAAAGAAAACTATTACAAGATAGCAATCTCTTATACTAGATAAAATGATTAAATTAAATAACTATAGGTGCTGGAAAAAAAACTTTTAAAAAAGATTCCCTAATACATATGTGGTGGAGCTGTAAGATAATTAATAATTCTGGCTGAAAATACACATGAGGATAAAAGAAAAGCTTAAAATAGAATATGATTTTAATCTGGAATTATACTGGTTGAACATAACTTCAATTTTGGGAAAGGAGAATGAAAGTAAATATTGGAAAATTATTTTATATTTAATAAGTGCAGTGAGGATTATAATAGCAAGAAATTGGGGGGAAAGAACTAACCCTAAAAGTAGAAGATTGGAAAACCAAAATCTATGACATGAAAGGAATAGATAGAATGACAGCAATTTTAAATTTTAAAAAGACATAAATAAATGGGGAAAAGAATGGAAACCAATGATAGAAATCATAGAAAGAGAATAGAGGAACTAAAGGAAAAAATAGCAATGATTTAAAATAAATAGATTAAAGGGGAAAGGGGAAAGGAAACACCAGATATTGGTTAATAATAAGAAAACAAGGGAAGAAGTTTGATTAAAATTTGTGAGTATCATTTTCATGTTAATATCAGGAGTTTATTGATAAAGAGCAACTATTAATAATAGTGATGTTTGAATATGTAAATTGATTTTTTTCTACTAAAAATGATACTCAAGAGAGGAGATGATGAAAAGAAAAAGAAGAAAATCTACCTTTGAAGAGTGGGGAAAGGAAGTCTTCAAGAAAATTAAGCAGAAGAGTAAAAAGAAGAAAAAACAAGAAACAAAAAAGTAAACAAAGGAAAAGAAATGAGCATACAATTTGTATAACAACATTTATAATGTAAGAAAGTAAGATTGTAATTTTAGAAAATAAAAAATTAAAATTACAAAAAGAAAAGGTCTTTTCTTTCAAACAAGAACAGAGATCTGGAAAGAAGGGAAGTGGCATGAATAGTTTTCAGGTTTGGGGCATATGCTGCCCTCAGCCTCGCCTGTGAACCCATCTGCTTCTTTCAAAATGGGTACCTTAAATGGAAGTCATCTCTTTTTTTACACTGAGTTTGAAGTGCTGTTTGTCTGTCCCTTGAAAGGTACTGCTTTATTTATATATCTATCTGGTTGGATGGTTTTTTTTTTAATTGCATCTTCCTACTCCAAAAACCTAGAGAGCAGCTCACAACAACAATAAATAGTCAACAATATGTATTCAGGAATTGTCCACAGTTTGCATTCAGACCACCAAACCTCCCAGTGTGGCCTCATAGTATCCCCAGACTGCTGTGATCCATTAATGTTTGTGCATAGTCTAGTGGTTCACAGTGACAATGAAAAAGTCTTTCTTGGCTCCTAATTGCTTTTTTTTTTTTTCAGATGACCTGCAGGAGCAGCTAGTGAGAGCAGAAGTGATCAACTCCCTAGTTAGGATAATGTCAGACTATCCAGATAATGAACCTCTTGTCCGTGTCAACCTGTTGGCCTTGTCTAATCTTGCAGACCTAGGTGAATATGACAGCATCTTTGATTGCAAGTTGCTTGATGTCACTATTTGTCTAATCTGACAGAGATGTAGCTTTCAGCATCAAACCACCACCCACTCACCAACACTGAATAGTACAAGGTCACAGTAAACAAAAGCTTCTGTGGAACAAGAGAACATTTCCAGTAACTGAAGAAGTGGGATGTCCATATGTTATCACACTATACTCAGTGGGGATTTTTTTTCCTACTGCTATGTGTATTTGCTTTATTTATACAAAGTTTCATATTCTGCCATTCTAGTGATTTCACAACACAACAGAAGTTAAAAGTAATAACACTCAATAAAATTACAAGATATAATACAAACAGATAAAAAGCACATGTTGTCATCTGTCCTCGTCTACATGCACATAAACATATACACAGGTGCTTCAACAATATTTGCTAACCAAAAGGCATGGTCCACTAGTGTATGAGTAAGCAATCATTATCTCTTATTTTTGGTTGTGTTTGCTGTTGCTTATGGGAGGTGCTGGATAAAACATATGGAGGGTGCAAAGTTACCTATGCCTGGATAAGCCAACATGAATATCATCAACCTCTTAGTGAACTCCCAGTGGTAGCAAAGTTGCTGCTGCTGGAACTAGAATGTGGACTGAATGAACATTGTTCTGATTCAAAACTGCAGTACTGTTTTGATCTGGTCCTGAGAAGAATGTAAGCCACTCACCAGCTCTCTGTGAAGAATTTGCCCACCATTTTGCTGATAAAATTGCTTGGATTTACTCTGACTTAGGGGCTATGCAGACAGGCAGCTCTGGGCTGTCCCTGCTAGTCGCGGATCGGGGCTGCAGCAACTGCACACCGTGGCCCCGATCCTCCCTTTCACTGCCCCTAAAAGGAGTGGCAAATGGCTGCTCTAACAGCCGACACCACAGCTCTTCTGCGCCCTTTCAGCTCAGTGTGTCTGCACGCTGAGCCGGGAGGGTGTCTTGATGCCGCACAGCATGAATATGGGTGCACAGCATCAGGACGGCATTGGGCATTGGGCTGGGGTTGGCCGGCATGTGGCTGCCCCACCCCAACTCCAGCCCCAGGCCAGCTCTTTAGGCTGGTCTGCAACGCCCCTTTGACGTCAGAGTTGATACAGTTTCAGTGGACAGTGCAACCTTTTTTTAGATTGTAAACCTGAGGGCAGGGAAATGTAATTAACTATTTGTAAGCCACTCTGATAGCCTTTTGGTTGAAAAGCAGGGTAATAATAATAATAATAATTCCTGCCTGTCCTATACTGATGGATACTTTTCAATTTGTGCAACGTGAGGATGTGGACAGGACCCTTGGAGAGGTGAGAGCCATTACATGTATACTAGACCCTTGCCCTTCCTGGCTAATTAAACAGGCCAGGAGTGGATAAGGAAAGTGATTAATGTCTCTTTACAGTGAGGCAAGGTCCCAACATGCCTGAAGGAGGCTGTGGTAAGACCTCTTTTGAAAAAACCTTCCCTGGATCCTACTGTACTAGATAATTACAGACCAGTCTCCAAACGTCCATTTTTAGGCAAGGTGCTGGAGCGTGTGGTGGCCTCTCAACTCCAGTGGTTCCTGGATGAGACAGATTATCTAGATCCATGTCAGTCTGATTTCATACCTGGCTATGGGACAGAAACCACTTTGGTCACCTTGTTGGATGACCTACACAGAAAACTAGACAGGGGGAGTGTGTCCCTATTGGTTTTACTGGACCTCTCAGCAGGTTTTGATACCATTGACCATGGTATCCTTCTGAGCCACCTCTTGGGGATAGGGCTTGGAGGCATTGTTCTTCAGTGGCTCTGTTCTTTCTTGGAGGGGCATCTCAGAAAGTGGTACTGGGGAATTCCTGTTCGACTCCTTGGCCATTGGCCTGTGGGGTCCCTCAGGGCTCAGTCCTGTCCCCTATGCATTTTAACATCTACATGAAAACACTGGGAGAGGTTGTCCAGAGTATTGGAGTAACATGTCACCTCTACATTGATGATAACCAACTCTATTACTTCTTTCCATCTAATTCCAAGGAAGCCATTTCTGTCCTAAACCAGTGTCTGGCTGTTGTAATGGACTGAATGAGGGCAAACAAATTGAAGCTTAATCCAGACAAAACAGAGGTGCTCCTGGTCAGTTGAAAGACAGATCTGGGAATAGGGGTTCAGCCTGAGTTAGATGGGGTTGCACTCTCTCTGAAAACTCAGGTTCATAGTTTAGGGGTGCTTCTGAGTGCTGAGCTTGGAAGCCCAGGTTTCGGAGGTAACCAGGAGTGCTTTTGCACAACTAAAACTAATGAGTCAACTGCGCCCATTCCTGGAGAGGTCAGATCTAGCCACAGTGGTACATGCCTTGGTTACATCCTGTCTGGAGTACTTAATGTACTTCAAAAAGTGCTCAGAAACTTCAGCTGATCCAAAGAGCTGCAGCCAGGCTGTTAACTGAAGCTGGCTACAGGGAGCTTACAACTCCCTTGTTGCAACAGCTCTATTGACTGCCAGTTCATTTCCAATCAAAATTCAAAGTGCTGGTTTTGACCTATAAAGCCCTATACGGCTTGGATCCAGGCTATTTGAAGGACCATATCTCCCTGTATGAGCCCACCAGAATATTGAAATCATCCAGAGAGGCCCTTCTCTCTGTCCCACCATCCTCTCAGGCATGTTTGGTGGGAACAAAAGAGAGGGCCTTCTCAGTGGCTGCTTCCAAGCTTTGGAACTCCCTTCCTAGGGAGGTCAGGATGGCTCCATCCCTGCTATCCTTCTGGGACAAGTAAAGACATTCTTGTGTTGGCAGACCTTTGCAAATTGATAAGATCTGGGAATGTTGTGCTATTTAAATTTTTAATGTTTGTATTGTAATATTTGATTTTAGGTCATGACTGTTTTAACTTTTAAAATGGTTTTATTGTTTTTTAAAATACATATTTATACATTTTAATGTTGGACTGTTTTTAAATTGTATTGTTTTAAATCTGCTGTTTGTTGCCTTGAGTCCATATACTGGGAGAAAGGTGGGATAAAAGATAATAATAATACTTTTCTTAATGTTTCACATCATTTAGAAAATTGTTCCTCTTTTACAGAGTTGGCTCTATCATTAGTGAGCGGGAGGCAACTATTTCAGGTGGCAGACAGAGGGGCTGAAGCAAACCCATAACTGTTCTTCCTGGGCTTCCTACCTGTTGCTTTTATATAGAAAACACAGCTGTTTATGCCACACAACTGCACTCAGGAAGGGGGACCAGGTTCCACCAGCTCCATTGAACATTTGGCTGCAATGATATTGAATATCCAAGTACACATATGCCATGCTGGGGAAGGGGATTATGCCTTATTCCAGTTCTGTTGCAGGTCGCCATATCATCCCAGTGCTTCTGAGTCAGCCTCTGTGACCATCAAAACTATCAATATAGCCATCTACTATGATTCACTGTGTTCAACCAGGCCTTATACAGACTGGTACAACCTCTCTGCTCTTCAGAGATGAGGTCAGGTGGGCCTTTTCTATTTCCCTGCTACCCTCAGATGTCTCACCACCAGTATTAAATTAAGATGCAAGAGGAGGAATGCTACCTCACTTCAAGAAGCACAATATGTTCTGACAGCCCTGTAGTAGTAGTAGAGCAGCAGTCAACCCTACCTTCCAAGGATTAGACAGACAACACTGAGTAAGGCTTCAAATCTACTACTACCAAAATAAACCAAAGAAAAGAGCAATGAAGCTTCCCTAATTTCATGCCCAAATTCCCCACTTGTCTTCTCATGCCTGTGACCAAAGGTGACATAAAAAGCCTTTCCCCTCTTTAGTCAGGAACAATGGTAGAGGGTTAGGCCATGGTGGGGAAAAATTCAGGCCCCTCAGTGAGCATAGACTGGTTTAAAAATCTACTCAAAAATGTTGGTTTCATGGAATAAGTTTGCAAGCTGTTATTCAGGATTGTACATGCATTGAGAGCTAGTGTGAAGTAGTGATTTGAGCACTGGAGTAGGGCTCTGGAGACCAGAGTTCAATTCCCAGCTCACCCATTATACCCACTGGGTGACTTTGGGCAAGTCACACTCTTCCAGCCTCAGGGGAAGGCAATGGCAAACCTCCTCTGAACAAATCGTGCCAAGAAAACCCCATGAAAGTTTCACTTTAGGATCACCATAAGTTGGAAATGACTTGAAGGTACACAACAACAACAACAAAAGCACTTACAATCAGGTAATTTATACAAATTTTATCTTTGTATGCAGATGCTGCTAAAGAGGCCCTTAGCAAGACCAGAGTTGCAGAACATTTGGTACATCAGCTGCAGGGGGCAAATCATCATGAGAAGGTTGAAATCATCCTTGAAGTTCTTCAGACACTAGCAGAAAATGGTAAGAGTGCTAAGTTGTCTCACTGAGATTGCTGCTGATGGTTTTGTATGTCCTCATTCCATGTGGCTGTCCCAGCTAGCAAAACTGGCTTCCTGAGATGAAAGAAAAAGATAGAAAACCAAGCATTTAAATACATATTTTGAAGGAGACCTTCCTAAAGTCTTAACCTGAAGTTTAAGAGCAACATTCTTCAGTTTGTTACTCAGAAAGCTATAAGTCAGGGGTAGGCAACCTTTCCCCTTTAAGGGCCGAGGGACTTTCCCAGAATCCCAGGAGCTATTGGCCAACATGGGACTATTGGCCAACATGGCTGAGGCTTCTGGGAGCTGAAGTCCCTCGGCCCTTAAAGGGGAAAGGTTGCCTACTCCTGCTATAAGTATATCTTTAAACACAATTTAAGTATAAGTAGAAAAGCTAGCTTCTAGTTGCATCCTTTTGTAAATCTAGTAAGGAGGGGAGAGATAGACAACCAGGTGTGCTCATGCTGCTCTCTCTCTTCACATTGCTAAATAACTGTTTGTTTGATATGTAGAATTATGTTCTGAAGCTTTACTTCCTTCTTCTTCCTGTAAATCAGTCAGTCTTTGTTCTCCTTTGCTAGCAAGAGGTAACTCATGGGATCTTTTCCCCTTATTGGTTACTGATATATCTGCACACAATGGAGCCAGTGTTAGGGGTTTCTGTAACCAAATCTAGGAATTTCTCCTCCTTTGGCCTTAGTCAGTTTTCTGAAAAAGTAAATATACTTTTTTCACCTTGTTACCTAATTACTTTGCTACCAAAGTACAAGCTCCCAGAATAGTTACTCCTATTCAAAGAATCACAAGTTTCTATTTAACTATTTAACCACAAGTTCACCACTAACCTATAAATGTAAATTTTCTTCTTTTTTCCCTGATTAAACCTTGGAACAAGAGCTGAATCTGGCTGGTGTTGTGTTTAAACTAGGAAATCAACCACCTGCAGCTCCTGCATAATACAAATGTTAAAGTAAAATGCTTTTTAGGGGCTGATTCACTACTGTCATTAAAAACATGGTACACAGAAAAGAGCAACAACCAGTGAAGATTTCTCTGTGGCCTCTATGCTATCTGTGTACTTTAATATATGTTTTTGAGAGTTGCTGCATATTTATCATTTACAACTAGGCAAACTGGTGCACTCAACATGTTTTTGGATTACAGTCCCCATATATCCCATGCAACACAGGGAGTAGTGGGAATGGTAAAAGATGTAGTACAAAACATCAGGAAGACGCCATGTTGCTTAGACCTAATGTACACTGTGTGAATACTAGCTAAAAATGTGATATGTGAAGTTGCTGTGACAATTAAATGGGAGGAGAAGGATAAAGAACAAGCACTCATCAGGACTGTCATGTTTCTTTGGATATTTGGCCCACAGAATGTCATTAGTTACCCATATTATATTTTAAAAGCTCCCAAAGCCTTTGTTTTAAATAGATCACAGTAGACATTAGTGCTTGATTAATGCAGCATGATCAACTTCAGTTAACCAAATTAAGATTAATGAAACCACTTAAGGGAAATGTCACAGTTATTCATGTCTGCAATTCAACTCTTTTCCTCCCGGCCATCCACAGTTCCTGTTTGTTCATTCAGAATTAAAAGGTAAAACTATGTCCTAATCTGCACCAACAATCTAGAATTTTTAAAGATATTCAGTATCATAGCTAAGCAATATTTTTCTTTTTTACAAAAAAGGTACTGTTAGAAAATTAATAGTTGTTGCCACAGCTCCCATTCATTCACCTTCAGGCTATATGTATAAGATGTATATGAAACGTAAATAAATTCTGTGTTTAGACTTGGTTCCCATCTCTAAGATATTTCATGATGTACATATATGCAATATGAAATATGTGAAATAAAGATATTTCAAAATCCCAAATACCTCTAGTCTCAAGCATTTTAGATAGGAGAGATACAGTATAGGTTTCCACTGCTTTTGCCTCATCTCTAGATTATTTGGAGGTTGATTTAACAATCCTGGGATCATACGGATAAACTGTATTTTTGCAACCTGGTTATCAGTCAATGGGAGAGATGGCTAGGATTATGTGTGAGAGAGATAATTAGTCCCATCCATGTGGTCCCAAGTATTCATATGCATACTATACCATAGGGAAACATCTCCCACAAGACTGCAGGTAGAAATGAAAAATCATGTTTGTTCAATTGTGTCTTATGCAGTGTAAGACATGTGCAGTGATGCTTCAGTGTTCTAGGGTTTAGGAGGGGAGCTAGCGTCCATCCATCTGGCATGTGGCCTTCCTCTCTTCCTACTTCCCTCCAACTTCCCCAGCATTATTGTCTTTTCCAATGAGTCCTCCCTTCTCATGATGTGTCTGAAGTACGACAGCCTCAGTTTGGCTTCCAGGGAGGTTTCTGACTTGATCTGCTCTAGGATCCATTTGTTTGTCCATTTGGCTGTCCACAGGATTCTCATGCTCTTCTCAACACCACATCTCAAATGCATTGATTTTCTTCCTATCATCTTTCTTAATTTTCCAGCTGTCACATCCATACATGGTAATAGGGAATATGACAGCTTGTATGATTCTAACTTTTGTGCTGAGTTGTATATCTTTGCTTTTTAGAATCTTTTCTAGTTCTTTCATGGCCGCCTCCCCCCCCCCTTCTTAATCTTTTGATTTCCTGACTGCAGTCCCCATTTCTATCAATGTTTGATCCAGGTATGAGAATTCTTTGCTATTTCTATTTCTTCATTGTCTAGATTGAACTTGTGAATGGTGGTCATTATTTTTGTTTTCTTTATGTTCAACAATAGGCCTGCCTTTGCTCTTTCTTCTTTGATCTTCCTTAGTAGAGGTTTCAAGTCTGTGAGGTTTTCTGCTAGTTCTATGGTGTCATCCGCATATCTTAGATTGTTTATATTCCTTCCTCCTATTTTCACCCCTCCTTCTTCTGTGTCCAAGCTTGCTTTCATTATAATGAGGTAAATGTATTCCCCATTGACAAGGTTGTCAAGTCATGTCCAACCATAGGGATTGATGCTCATCTCCGTTACTAAGCCAAAGAGCCAGCGTTGTCAGAGACTACTCTGTGGTCATGTGGCCAGCATGACTGCACAGAATGCTGTTTACCTTCCCACGAAAGTGGTACCTATTTATCTACTTTCATTTGCATGCTTTCAAATTACTAGGTTGGCAGAAGCTGGAACTAGTGATGGGAGCTCACCCCATCATGTAGCACCTGGGCCTGAAACTGCCAACCTGCTGGTCTTGCAATCAACAGAATCATCATCTTACTCACTTGATCCAGTGCATCATTGTCCTTATAATATGTTCTGCATACAAGCTGAACAGATGAGGTGAAAGGATACAACCTTGTCAGACCCCTTTGCCAACTGGGAACCATTCTGTTTCTCTGTGTTCTGTTCTGACAGTAGCCTCTTGTCCTGAGTACAGATTCCTCATCAGGACTATTAGATGTGTTGGCACTCCCATGTCATTAAGGGTATTTCATAGCCTTTCATGATCTATGCAGTCTTAAGACTTTGCTATAGTCTATAAAGCACATGCTGATTTCCTTTTGGAATTCCCTGGTGTGCTCCATTAGCCATCATATGTTTGCAATGTGATCCCTTGTGCCGCTTTCTTTCCTGAACCCTACTTGGACCTATGGGATTTCTCTCTTCATGTATGGTTGGAGTCTATGAACGTTATCACACAGGGGCCAGTTTCGTGGTTAAAGAGATAATAAAGTGGAAATGAAGCATCCCAAAAATAAAGTGAAAATAGCGCTAAATTGCACAAAAGCATTTCTTACGTAATTAGAATAAAAGCGTAATTAAGTAAAAAGCAAAAAAAAAAAAGACGTTTTTAACTTTCATACACAAGTGGAAAAAACCCGTACATGTACTAGAAATGGGTGTTCTTTGTGACCAGACTCCTCCTTTTCCAGGGCGGGTCCTGCATTTCATTCAACCTTCTCTCTTCCCCAGGAGGAAATGTCAAACTGTCCTCCATTTGGGGTCATGTCCTCCTGCATAGTCTTCCTTTGGGGTTAGGACCTCTCAAGAGAGCAGAGGAGGAGGAGGAGGAGGAGGAGGCTGGAAAAGGCAAGACAAGCCTAGGCAAGGCAGAGCCTCCTGCCTGCTCAGCTGCTGTTCCTCTTCCAGCCAAAGCTCCCGGCACGGGGCTTGAAGAAGGAAGGAAGGAATAAAGAGAGAGAGCAGAGGAGGAGGAGGCTGGAAAAGGCAAGGCAAGCCTTCTTTCCCCTCCTTTCCCCTCCAGCCCAAGTGCCAAACTTCTCCTCCGTCCCAAACTTCCCTCTCCTGGGCTGCCTTCCCTTCTCATTCTCCTTCCCTTCTTCTTCTCTTGTTCAGCCGAGAGCCCCCCCTTCCCCTCCTGCCCGTTCTTCTCCTGCAGGACCCTGAAGGGCTGGAGGCAGCGGAGACTGGAGGAGCATGGCACTGAGGAGGAGGAGGAGCAGGAGCCCCTTCCCACCACTGCCCGGGACTCTCCCTCCCTGGACGCCCCTCCTCCTCCTCCTCCTGGCCCTCCCTCAGGTCCTTAAAGGAGATTTGTCTGTGCGCATTTGCATTTCACATTAAAGTAAATGCGCAATTACTTTATAAGCGCAAATGCATTTCCTCTAAACTCCCAAAATTAAAAAGATCTCGGATAATACCACTTTCTGACCACTTTCTGACCAGTTTCTGTGTGACGTTGTGTGAAATCATGAGGCGCAAATTCACTTTTTATTTGGGATTTGTGTGGAATAACCTACAGATTTCCCCCTTGTGATAATGTCCCATGTTGCAGAATTTTGAGCATAAATTTGTTTGCATGGGAGTTCATTGCTATGGTTCTATACTTGCTGCAGACTTTTGCATCTCCTTTTTTGTGGATAAGTATGTATATTGACCTCTTGCAATCTGTTGGCCATTGTTTTTTTTTCCATATCTGTTGATCTATGTTGATTAGCACTAGAGTTGACTCTGTCAATGTAGATTGCAGCAGTTCAATTGGAATATCATCTGTTCCTGGTGATTTGTTTTTCGCTATTTCTCTTATTGCAGTTTCCACCTCACTTTTTAGAATTTGGGGTTCATCTTCATATGGCTGTTCATTCCAAGTGTCCTTCATGTTGTCATCTCTTTTGTATAATTCTTCTGTGTATTGCATCCAACATCTTTTTATTCCTTCCTGGTCTTGAATTATATTTTTATTGTAATAAAGCATCCCCGGTCCTTGGTTTGAATTTTCCTTTGTTTTCCTGTATCTTGTGAAATAGATCTCTTGTTCTTCCCTTTTTGTTGTTGACTTCTATTTCTCTGCATTAGTCATTGTAGTAATTTTTGCTATCTTTCCACACAAGCCATTGTACTGTTGCATTCATAATTCTTGGTTTGTTCCTATCTCCCTTTTGTGTTTCTTCTTTTCTTTATTGCTTGTAGTGTTTTTTCTGTCATCCATGGTTTTTTCTCTTTCTTTTTGTTTATTGGAAGTGTCCGTCTGCATTCTTCTTTTATTATGTCCCTGGCTTCAGACCATAGTTCCTCTGGTTTTCAGTTTATTATGCTTAGTAGTGAGAATCTGTTTCTTATGTTGTCAATAAATTCTGTTGAGATATTATTTAGATCATATTTTGGTATAATCTCTGGTTTTCTTTTCTTCTTGAGTCTTACTTTTATTTTTGATATGAGTAATTTGTGATCTGTGCCACAGTCAGCTCCTTGTCTAGTCTTGACCAACAGTATAGAGTTCCACCATCTTTTACTTCTGATTATATAATCTATTTGATTTATGAGTTGACCATCTGGTGATGTCCATGTGTATAGCCTTACTGGTTGTATGAAAAATGTACTTGCAATAAATAGGTTGTTGGCTTCACAAAAATCTATCAGATATTCACCTGCTTCATTTATTTTGCCTAATCTAAATCTGCCTATTGTCTTTGATTCTTCTTTGCTTCCAACTTTTGCATTCCAATCTCCGATGATCAGTTTGACATCCTTTGTTGATGTGCTGTGTTGGTTATGTGCTCTAACTTTAGCATGACAAAAACAGTGATTAGATCAGAACAACACCAGGGTGAATGGTAGGAAGAGAAGTTGGCAGGAAGCATATTAGGGGGTAAGGAGGGAGAACTGGCTTGCTAATTTGGTGCAATTAAACCCTCTTTGTCTCTTGGTGCAAGAGGAAATGCAGAGGGCTTGGAGAAAGGAAGGAGCATTTAGTGCACCCATTTAGTTTTGATTGTTTTATTACCTAGATCATCCATATGTGGCGGGGTGGGGTGGGGGGGTGGAATCTTCATGCCTTTTCTCCTGGGGAACCTGACCTAGCGTTCCTAAAGGTCATTGTGACTTCTCCAGAACATGCTGGCTCCAAATACATAATATGAAATAATGGGAACACATATACAGCACAGGGTATGCAGGGTATACTAACACTGCCCACATAATCTTATTCCCTATGTTTCCAGTGAGTGACACCAAGGTCGTATGTAAATCAGAGGGTGGAAAGACATCCTGATTCATCTCATCAAGTCCCCATAATTCTACAAGTATTTTCTCAGACTTTTTTTTTATCATGCCTCGGACAGATACCCTGAAATTGCAGTTGGTTGAGGCTGGTATTCAGGAGGCTGTGGCAGAGATCTTGAAGAGGCTCCAGGCTAGTTCCAAGCCAGAAGACATGTGCAGCTTAAAGGCTGCATCAGATCTGATTGTGTCTTTGCTACTTGGAGGTAAGACTGAAACAGCTGAGGGTAAGACAGTCCAGCTGCATGAAGTAAGAGCAGCTGCAAGAGTGCCATCTGCTTGCTTTCCTTTCAACACATACATCTGCAGATTGTTGTTTGCAGATTCCTAGAGGAATCTGCACAGATGCCTTTTTTATATGTAACAAGTGATCATTCAATTGTAAGATGATTAATGTAATGCTCATTTTAGGCTTCAGGTGCATAAAAGTTTGCCTGAAGCTTTAAATGTTGGTTGGCTTAGCATTTGGCCAGAAGTTGGAGGAAAAGGATTGAATCAATTCAGCTATCCTCCTGCCTAATTCCCATAACTTTTCATCCTCTTGCTCCCCTATGGCAACATATAATTAGGCTATAATATAGAAAGACAGGCAGATTTGCATGTATTTACATATAAAGCCAACTCTTTCTGAGTTACAAGCCCCTGTGCTGTCTACTCTGATGGACTTTAAAATGCCACTTTAACCTTTGCTACCCCAGATCCTTTTAATAGGCAACATTTGGCTGAAAAAAATTGGAGATGGAATCTTGTCTCTTTTATGCCCTGCCTCTAAATGAAACATTGTTATTTAGGGTGTGTCTACACTGTAGAATTAAAGCAGTTTGACACAACTTTAACTTCCATGAGTCAATGCTATGGAATGCTGGGATTTGTGGTTTTGTGGGATATTTAGCCTTTTCTGTCAAAGAGCTCTGGTGCTCCATCAAACTATAAATCCCAGAATTCCATAGCATTGAATCATGGAAGTTAAAGTTATGTCAAGCTACTTTATTTCTACAGTGTGGCAGCAGCCTTAGACACATCTCCAAATTTCTTTGTCATGTTTGTTCAAGGCTTCCTCTAAGGAGCTGAGAACATGACTTACAGGATATTTCTACAGCACTTCAATGAATTACATTAGGATGAAGAACAGTAATGAGCCCAAGGTCAACCATACAGTATGTTTAATGGCTGAATGGACATAACATGTAATAGTATGCAATAGGGGCTCTGGTCTCCCCAGCCTAGGCCTAATAGACTAGCTGGTATCAGCTGGGATGGTGGTGGTAACTAAATAGGTTACATTAAATACTGATTCACATTCCCATTATAATTGGCCTGTGTTCTGGCCACAGCTATTTGGAAATAGGGTCCATTCAGTCCAATGGTGCTTGCTTCTAAAGAGATGTGCAAAAGATATGTCTGTGCATATTTCTTCTGGACCACATGTACCATCACCCTCACTTTCCATTTTATTTTCACCCTGAAATTCTGCACAAGATGGTACTCAGTTTCCCATGTTAACCAACCTGCCAATATACACTTCACCTTCCCAGGTTAGGCTTTTAGGTCAGTCACCTTGGGAGGAGTGAGTTCTGGGACTTATAGTGCAATTTTCTGCTGTTCTGTTAGAGGTAAGTCCTATTGTGACCATTGGAGCTTACTTGAAAATGCATGCATGTGGGATTGCTACTTTAGAGCATCATAGGTATTAAGCTGATAACTGACAAGAGCACAGGCTGAGCAGATGGGAAGCAAACATACATGAAAACAGTTGTCAGCTCCCAAGCACTGTCAGTTCAGCTCCTTAATATTTTAGGAATTCCTTCTGTCAGTAGTAAGCACTTAACAACATTTTTGTATAAACTACAATCACAGAATGTGACATTTTTGCAGGATACAACACATACATGTGGAATGGAATTATTAATAGCCATTAATGCCAGCAAATCATCTATGACCTCATTCTTTACCATCAAATGTCAAGCAGTATAAAAACCTTAAAAGAAAGGGTCATACTCTACCATCAAGGAGCCAGTTCATGACAATGTACAATTGGCCTTCCATATTCATTGATTTTTTTTTATCCATAGATTCAACCATTCACAGCTGGGAAATATTTTTAAAAAATATAAATTCCAAAAAGTAAACCTTGATTTTGCAATTTTATGTATGGAACACCATTTTAGTATGCCATTGTATTTAATGGACTTATGCAACCACCGATTTTGGTATCCACGGGAGGTCCTGGAACCAAATCCCAGCAGGCACCAAGAGCCCACTGTATAAATGAAAAGGTAAGGCTGTGGGCTAGAAAGCTATGGGAAAGAGTCTAGTGCAAACCCTTGTCCAAATAGGCTTCAAGCTGGTAAGGGGAAAATACTACTTTGTAAATAAGAGTAATCGTCTTTTTGAAACAGAGAGCAGAAAGAAACCAGAGTTCTGAACCAGAGCAGTTTTAAGGAATCCAAGCTACATATTATAAAATGACCTAGTAGCCAATTTTTATCTAGAGGAAAATTCTTCAGTAAACCCCTACATACAAGAAAGATGATGGTCAAAGAGATATGAAGATGCCTTAGCATTTAGCAGATTACCTAAGTCAAATCCTATTCTCAATGTGGAACTTTCCAGTACATGAAAACAAAAATAGACAAACTTGAAGAGTATATTTCTCTACAACAGATCAAAAAGCAGTATTAATGCATTGTATTAAACCTCATCCTACTAAATTTACATATAGGTTGAACTCCCCTATTTGGAATCATAATCAGTCTGGAAAAGATTAATGAATGGAATGTTCTCTAGATATGTGAAAGAAAATAAATTTTCTCTAGGACAGAAGTGGGCAACTTTATTGAGTCCAGGGCCCAAGCCCACCCTTTCCCAGAAACCATTGCAGTTTGTGTTCCTGCTGCTGCTATATTGCTGAAATTATGTAGCCATCAAATTTGGAGGGAAATTGACAGTGCTGTTGTAAAACAAGATGATTCTTTGAAATTCATTTTGTTGGTGGGTCAGAAGGATGCTTTAAGAGCCATGTGTAACCCATGGGTGGCACATTGTCACATCTGTTCTACAATTACTTTTCAACTTGGGTCTGGGACCTGGCATCAGATGACATTACTATTTGAGTCTGCACCAGAGCCTAGAGACCTCTGTGCATTCTGTGAGTGCCACAGTACATGATAAGAACATGCTACCTCATAGTGTTTACCAAAGGCAGAGAGAAACAGAAATGGTGTGATTTGT